>OZ012661.1:3967512-5167512 GCA_963942545.1 Oxycera nigricornis
GCTCCGGTGTTTCGGTTCTTCTGCGAGTTCCGGTCGTTCTGCACCGAGCTCGCCGGCGGCTGCTTCCGATTGTTGTCCGCCACGGACGACGACGCGGCACCACTGTCGCCCGCCTCGAACGAAAAGTCCACTTGCGGCTGCGCCTTGCCCAGCGCCAGGCTGTTGAAGCGGGGAATGAATTCGGCGGCGGTGGGCTCCAGCGTGGAGTTGCTGGCTAGCTCGATCCGCGCCTGCTGCTGCTGTTGGCCGTACATCGTCGCCGAGGACGTGCTCGTCGGCTGCGGCTGGAAGAGGTTGATGCCGTTCGGCAAGTAAGGCACCTGGCTGTAGAACTGGTCGTACAAGTCCATCCGCGGCCCGAATGAGCCCGCGTCCACGTAGTTGTGCTGGCGCAGGAACTGGTTAAAGTCCACGTAGCCGCCGCCGTTCTGGTTGCGATCGTCCTGGCTGGATGGAGACGTGTAACTCGACATGTCCTTCCTGCCGCCCTCCAACGACAAAATGCTATCCGCAAATTCAACTAAGCGCTTCTAGTGTGCTGCAGGGGCGCAGTTTCGGTGGACACGCCAGCACGCTCCTCGCGTGCGGCTCAACTGCCTCCGCCGGGTCAGGGGACGACTTTTTACAGATGCGACGAGACAATTTACAACTAGGATCGGTTTATATCACAGCGCTCTCTACTACGCCCGTTTGCGACCGGCCCGGTCGGCGTCGCCAACTGCCCGACGCCACCACCCCAACGGTGGTCGCGCGGCGCTCCCGGCAACACGCCAATCTCCCTCCTGCGGGCTACGATATAAAAAATACAGTTTCGCCGTCAGCCAAGGCCATGCAGGCCCCGCTCCACTAGATCGGCCCCAGGTACTGCGAGTTGTGTGTTCACAAAGCCTGCAACAAAAGCGCCAATTAGAAAGTCAGTCGCGCCCGCATCGCGCGGAAGCGTCCAATTAATCCGCGCGGCCAACAACAACGCCAAAAAGAACCAACCGCCGCGCTCCAATCAAATCTCTCGCCACTTGCGAAATTTCTCCCGGGCAACAACGAACAATGACAGCAGCGTCACTTCGCATAGCTGTTCTTTCTGCCATTTGTGAGGTTACACGAAATCTTGATTGGGAAATCTGCAAATTGCGATCGTTGGCGGTCGATTCTTTTCGGCGATGCTATCGAATACGAGCCGAATGATTGTTAGACGCACTTTTCACTTACGTGCTATTGAAAATTTTCAGGTAGGAAGGAACAAATTTGGTGGAAAAGTTCAAAGAACAAACAAAAGTGGCACGACAAGTTCTGTAGACAGATCACGTTGACGAAACAATTCTGCAAAGTGTCAGTTTGACACTTTGCAGCGGCGCGATTCGTAGAGGCCGCTGACGAGCTGCTGAAAGTAGCGGATGTGTTGGAAACTATTAACGGACGAATTTTTGAATGTGTAAACTGTCGAATTCAGATCCAGATGTTAAAGAATTTTACTAGCACGTTTCAAAAGCTCTTGAACGAATTGTTTTTATACGTTCGGAAGTGAGAATATTCAAATTATTGCTCTTGATTCTTGAAATGTGAGGCTTTTACCGACTAAAACCACCTCCGCATCCTCCAAATCTCTTCCTCCATCAGTGCACTGTTCGTGTGCAATATATTTATTCACTTTTATTGTTTCAATCAAAGCTTGTGTGCTTAATAAATTTCAACATTGTTATCTGTTTCGTCGTTGCGATATAAAAGTCTTCAAATGATACGATTCTTCACCTCAGGTGAATCATTTAAATAGAATAACGATCAAAACGCCAACTGCTTAAAAACACTCACTATGTATGTTTAACGTATATTTCTATGCGTCTTTATATCCACTTGTCTACCATCTTATCATCTATCTTATTGATCGATATTCGATATATTCTAGCTGTGTTTCATTGGAATTGAAAATGAAGGCTATAATTGACCAATTCACTACAAATGGTTTGAATTTTCTATTTCTTCGAAAATGGAGAGTGTTGTTTGCGAAAAAGCGTCCAAAAACATTTAAAAATTTCAACTCTACATTTCAAAACCTCCAACTGTGAGGAAAAACACGTTCGGTACTTTTAAAACACACGTGGTATGGATTCAAACATTACCGATTAAAATATCCTCCACCTCCTGCACCTCACTCTCCCCCATTTCTCCATCTTGGATACTTAAACGAATACAACGTTAAGAATAGTAAGAAAATCTTAGGAACTACCCTAAAGCAAAGTGTATTAAAATATATGTTTAATATATATAATCTAATATATTAAATTAAAATATATGACATATAGATTTTTCTATAAATAAGACCGTATTTTCTTAATAGCAGCACAGACGTTTTAAAAAGAAGCCACAGAATTTTAAATGAAAATAAACCGCAAAGCGCGACCCTTCAAGTCTACACGAAACACTTTCCAGTAATACATAAACATTAAAAATAAGTTATAATCATACTATATATAACAATCATGATGAAAACTGATTAAAACAAGTAGAATTAGGTACTATTTGTGTCAGTCCATTATTCAATATAAATATCAGTTGTTTATTGTTTTTATATGAATATTCTATTGCAATTCACTATGACTTTTACTAAATAATAACTGTTGAAAAAATCTTCTCCTTCAACACTTTGATTGCCTTGTGTGCAAATTGGAACAAAATAAAATTTAATAGAATTTTTTTGACGTACTTTCGTGAAACGAAAAAAACGGCTGTAGTAACATTATTGCCAATTTGATCAAATCTCACAAATGTTAATACGCTTTGATTGACACCTCAACAACTATGATGATGAAAAATAATTTCATTTGCATAATCACTATGACATATTCGTACGTAGTACATTCCAACATTTTTTTATTAGTTTGTTAGATGAATTCCCAGTTTTGACGTAAACTTTTAAGTATTTCTAAGCGTCAGACAAGCACATGCAGCACCATTGTTCGTTTCCTCGTTGAAAACATTTTACAATGAATATCAGCTGTCCAAATTTTAGCAGCCATATTGAAAAATGCCAGACAACGGCTTATTTTCCCAGTATTACAGCTTAGAGGGAAAAAACTAATAAAATTCAAATCTTTTGATGATTCAATTAGAAATTTTTAATTTCACTGCATCAATAATAACAATAAACAATACATTCGGCTTTTAAAACAATCGATGATAAATATATTTACAAAATCGGTTCTTTGAACTCTAACACTACTCCAATGGACGATAGTTCATAATAAAGCTGTTGGTGTTACGGTTGTTTCGCTTAACGGTCGATACTGGCATTTTTTTGCATGCGTTCTCATATTACTGGATTGTGTAAATGCTTGATTACAATTCGGATGTGGACACTCGTATGGCTTGCATCCAGTATGGTAATTTAAATGAGTTTTTAAATGATGCTTTTTTGTGAACGCCTTCGGACAAATTGGACATGCAAACGGTTTTATTCCTGGAATCAAAAGAAAATCCCCTTTGAAATTATTTCAAATAGAATAACTAGAAATGAAATTATTTATTAAATTATTAATTATTATTATCATTATATTAAATTATTCATTTAAATTAATTTAAATAAATTTAAGAATTAAAACTGGTTAATAAAAGACCGATGAAGTCTTTAAGTCACAGGCAAAATTTATATTTGTTTTGCAAAATAAAAATTTAAAATTAAGAAAAACAGTTCGATTTTATATAGCTTTTCCTTAAAATTAAACTCCGAAAAGTAATTATGAAAATCATACCTGAATGCAATCGATGATGCAAAGTCATGTTGCTACGATCGGCAAAAGATTTTCCACATACCGAACATTGATATGGTTTTTCACCACTGTGTGTACGCATATGTTGTTTTAGTAGCATTTTCCGGGAAAAACGTTTTCCACATTCGGTACATTTATGGGGTTTTACACCGGTATGGATGCGGACATGCATGTTGAAGGCAACACGCTGATTAAATGACTTTGGACAGTAAGGACACTCGTATTCCTTTTTGTTCCTGTTGAGAAAAATATAATATTGTTGATTGGTTAATTGGAATTAAAATAATGAAATAATTTATTTACTAACATTAAAAATGTGAAAAGAAAACAAAAGTATTTAAACGGCTTCTCATTAAAACAGTACATTAAAAAACATTCAAAGATAAACATCATATAAGAGCGTTAAAAATGAGTGAACGTTTTCTTTTCAACTCTCAAATAAAAACCGAAATACCGAACAAAAAATGCTAACGTCTACGGAATTGCTAAAGCCAACAAAATACACCATTTCAAATATTCATTTACTATAAATTAAAATTAAATTAAATTCTTTTTGTGAAAAAAAACATCTTCCACTCACCTATGAATTTTCATATGACTACTTAAATATCCTTTATCATTGAATGTTTTTCCACATTCAGGACATTCGGCAGCGAATTCTTTAGTGCCTCGGTGCACAGATAAATGGTATTTATAGTTTCTCAGCTGAGAGAATCCTTTGCCACAATCCAAACATTCATATCGTGGCGCTTTATGGGTTCGTTCGTGGGCCTTTTCAATGGAAATAGAAATTAAATTGTTTCTTTAATGATAATTTCTGAGATATATATAATTTTAATGAGTATAACAATTGCTGGACATGTTTTAGTTTCCAATTTTTGGGGCCATTTTTAAATAGAAATGTTATAAAAAAATAGATTTTGAAATTTACCGATAGAACAAAATTTTGTATATTCAATATTCCAACAAAATTTTCTCAAGAAAACGTTTGAATATCATTTTTGTAAATGATTTTGTTTGAGTGGTAAAATATTCTAGAAAAACTGATCAGCCAATTTTTTTTTAAAAAGAACTTTTCAAGCGAACTTCTAGAACCATTTTTTCAATGAAATTTTTTTCGACGGAAATATTGTAATAAAACTTTTCAATAGTAACTTTTCTGGATCAATTATTGAACACAGGATTTTGTGAAGAAATTGTTCAGGATAAATTTCCTAAAACCATTCAAGCTGACATTTCGAAAATAAAATTTTCAACAGGTTTTTTTGTCAGGTAAATTTTTTAATATATTTTTTTTATAGATTTTCTTCAACTAAACTTCTTCAGCTTCAATTTTTCAATCGAGTTTTTCGAAAAAAATCTTCATAAAAGTGCAGAATAAATTATAAAAGCATTTTTCAACAGGAACTATTCAACTGAAATTTATAAAAGAAATTTTTTAAGAGAAATTCTTCAAATGAACAAGAAACAATTTCAGCAGATTTTATCAAAAAACATTTCCTTTCCGAAATTTTGCTGCTAAAGTTTTCGAACAAATTGTTCAAGATAACATTTGAAAATGATTTTCTTTAACTTTTCAACAATGAAGTCAATAGTAATTCTGCAACAAAAATGTTTAGCATAAGTTTTTATCGTGAAACTCTTCAATAAAGATTTCAAATAAAAATCTTCAACAGAAAATTTTCAATGAAATTTTTCTCAATGATGATGGATTTATTCCGCGAAAGAACGTCAAACAATTTATAAGTGAATATATTTTATTTAAATCACACAAAAAAATAAAACGGTTAATTTCTGTAAAAGTTTTCGGAAAAGTTTTTTTGGATTTAGGTGAAATTTTTATTCACAGAAATTTGTTCAGTCGAAGTGTACATATTTTATCGGAAATGTTTTCTGGCATATTAAATGGTCAAAAAAAGCATATTTTGCAGTAGATTAGCTGGAAGTTTCAATTTTATGGACACAAAAATTTATTTACCAATATTTTCATTTATATTCATTTGCAGAATTTTTCGTGTTTTCCGTTGCAATAAATTTTTTCCGAAAAATGTCTTCTAATTTAAACAAATAATATTATTTCTTGTAGCATTTTAGAATGAAAATTTTACGGTCAAGCGGTTTGTAGATTTTTTAGGTAAATTTTATTTGCAAAAAAATTATATGGAATGTTTATTTATGAAAATTTTCGTGGGTCTTTTGTAGCGAATTCGTTCCAAAGAATTAGAACGGAGATTTCATGACTGGCTTTTTTTGAAAATGCACAGCACAAACGTTTTCAGCAATTGCAAAGCATAGGATTTTCTTCAAAATTTTCTATAAAAATTTGCGTTCTAGGAATTATATCTCGTTTTTTTTCAATAGTTGTTAGCAAAAGGAAATTCATCAAGTTAAATTTCGAATATGACATTTTTATTGCAATTTTTCTTAAGTGGAATTTTCCAATTAATTTTTTTTAGCAAAAACAATTCAATCAAAGTTTGTTTAAAGAAGTTCTTAAAAAGATCTTTAAGCATCAGAATCTAACGGTAATAATATGTAAAAAGGTCAACTGAAAATAATTTTCAAACAGAGCATATTTTGCGGTAAATTTGTTCTAGGAAATATTTGAAGGATATTCAACTTATGATCTTTTTTGCCGCATTTAGAGTCTTGTCTTGTCTCTTCAAACGATACTAAAATTCCTTTGAAACTTGAAAAAATCTGCGCAATAGCTTTGATCACGATTTTTTTTGGATGAAATTTGCATGCATTTATTTTTTGAGCAAATATTTTGGGAGCTTAGCAAATGGTTTCCCAAATTTATACCATGAATGCATTTTCAGCGAAGTTCTTAGTATATATTTTTTCAAATATGGGTTTTTTCCTGTTTATTCAAAATTTAGTTAGTAATGTCAACAGTAAACGTAGAAGTATATTTTAGCTGGCAAATCTTTTGGCAGTAATGGTCATAACAATCTCTGAAATTTTGTATGATTATTTGAGTCTCCTTCTTCTGAATTGTTGGAAGTCATATTGATATTGAATTTTTATAACATTTGGTGGTAAACTCCTTAGTGGATCGAAATTGAAACGAAGGCTTTCAGTGCATTCATAAAATACAGTAAAAACTTGGAAAAACTTCAACCATCCGTTCATAAATTAATTTTAAATAAATTTGAATGCTCACCTCCAACGTATTCGCACATCCAAACACTTTATCACAAATTGCACACTTATAACTAATCTCATCGTCCATAAGTTTCTGTTGTTGAGGACACTTTTCATCGATCGTCCTGGATTGTATCACAAAACGTTCAAGGAAATCGCTGTGTTGAGGAAACACTTGAGGCAATCTACCCCACAGCGCGGTGGATCCAACATTCGTCATATTTGGTAGTGCAAAGTTCTTAAAATAACGATCACAGCCATTGCAGTTGGTCAAAGCATTTAAATCCCAAAACTTATACACTTTTGGTTTCACTAAATGTTCACTGGTAGGACTTCGTCCTTGCTGATGGTAACAAGAATTTGTGGTAGCGGTGGTGTTGATGCCGGTCATGATGGGCAGGGTTGTTGAGATCGTCATCGCACTTTTTGCACTAGTTGGATTATATATCACTGGGTTTGATTTAGATAGATCAATTGGACAGGAGTCCTTCACTGGTTTAACATCGCCAAGGATTCGATTGATGCTAAAATCTGTAGGCTGACGACGTTGGACTCTGCCATATGAAGGATTTTGACCGCGATCCGATTGGATATTTTGCATCCGTTTCAATATCGCCTGCTGGTACTCCAGTTTAACATCGATCATCTTCAACCGCCAGGATGATCAAAATCACAAAACACTTCTTTGAAATCGATGTCCGCACGGGGCACAATTGCTGATCCACCAACGAACCAGATTGAAATGAGGCGGCGAAAAATCATCACCCTGCTAAAAGTGTCGGTTTCACATTTTTCTCTTGATCTTGATCATGGTGCCGATCTTGGTCATCGTCATCGTCGTTGTCGTTGCTAATCTCGCAAAGATTCACGAGATATATGGACAATGGTCACTTCACTGCAGATTAACACACTATCAACTACTGGAAGTAGAGTTGTCTCGCATTGGCCACCTGTACAACCCACCTTTATCTTAGAGGACCGTGCTTGTAAGTAGGGATAATTAACGATCATGTTCTAGGGGTACTGCTCAGCTCATGCTGATGCTCCGGGCACAATCACCTAAATGAAAGATCGCATAACATCAGAAGCTAACAAGCTTTACTGTAAATGTCCTCATCATAACGAAGATTGTGCCATGTTGCTGCTGTTGTCGCCACACAATCGTCACCGGCCATCGTATCAAGTGGTGGTCCATTTGATTTATCTCTTACATTCGGAATGAGTCAGGTGCACTCTGGCAGAAGAAGCAACTTGGATACCTTACCAGAAGGTAGTTCCATCTCAGAAGCCACTCGACCTGGGTCCATCATCCATCCATCCGTCCATCCAAGCACGACGAAAAAGAGAGCTCATACTAAAATGCGTATGCTAATTAAAAATTATAGAATCGTTGTCATGCAGATGAGGGAGGGGGTGTCACAACCATGCCTCAGTTGCACCAGCGTCGGCATAATAAAATTTATCAATGATCTTATTACTTGCATTTTATGAAATTAATTAAAGACCTAAAATATTGTGTATTTATGATTTCATGAAAATCTCGTACACGATTCGTTGCCATAGTGTACTTTGTCCTGCCGGGTTATGTGTTAAGCTGTGTCATATTTCATTTCAACAAGGTTGATTCCCTCGGTTCGATGTTAAACACAAGATAGATTGTACATATTATATTTGTTAATTTGCTTAAGTCGCTACAACACTTGTACTTTGACTGGATTGTTAATAGGTCGGAAGTTTTGCGGGTAATGTTTGATTATGTTTTGCATTTAGTTGGTTTGGGGTCACGAACATCCAAGAAGGGTGGCGATGATTGTGGATCTAGATAGCGTTAATTAGGAGACGATTTACTGTGAAAGTAGTTTATTTTGTAACGGAATGTTTTAAGGAAATATTTTTGGGGTTTTTCGAAGTAGATAGATCTTTTCACCAACTACAAATTTTATCGTCAATCTTTGCTTTTGTTCAGCTTAAATGAACATAGTTTGATAATTTCTTGGATGCATTATGCAATTCTGTTGTTCAAACTCAAAAAAAATTGTTCTCTCCTCCAACATTCACTTCATCGAGCAACTAAACGCATTTGCACAACAAAAGACATAGGCGAGTAACTCGACTTTTCAATTAAATTTTATTAAAATTAATTTAATTGGGTTTTTTTCAAATGATTCATTTACACAATAGAACAGAATAGAATCGTTTCTATGATTCAATATTAACAATTAATGGTTTCGTCTTTATTATTCACTTCATTTGGACACTAAATATTTTTCGCACAACAAAAGACTTAAGCGAGTAACTTGATTTTAATTGAACTAAATTATCATTTCCTTATCGAGATTTTCAATTTTTTTTTAAATTAAATAATCTGCACTCTTGTATTTTATTAAATAAATTACTAATTGAACATCTTCTTCACCCCTAACCCCGCACAAATCACACCCCATTCATCCCAAAAACAAAAGACTCACACGAGTAACTCGCACCAACTTCCATCAACAAATCATCGGGTAACCATCTCAAATATTCAATACAGGTGGTGGTTGGTTTGCTGGCATCATACTCGAGGAATCTGTACGCGGTACCATTTCAAATGGAACCCCCATAAAAATTCCATTTCCTCCAAATGTGGCGCAATCTTTCAAATACAATATTATCTTGTGGTCCGGTCGGCCCCGTTGTTGGTCATCGGCGTCGATGTCATCGTTGGTCGGCTGTCGGTCTCCAAAACATCTTCAAGTTAATTAGTGAGGTGTAATAGTTTCGGGACTGCTCGTTCTTGGGCAATAACTCTCATCTCACCTTTGACATACACCTGACAATGATTTAACTGTGCGAAGATGAAACTCGGGGTTCTGTATGGCTTTTGAATAGTTCGGTGGGTTAAGATGGGCCACGACTTGGTCAAATCGAGGTGAAATGTGCTCCATAGTTGATTGGGTGGGATTGGAGTTTTTGCGTTGCTCCACTTGTATACAATAGTAAAAAGAAAATCAATTAAATCATTTTGCCTTAAGAAACAAATCAACTTACTCATCTTTAACATATAAAATATCGAGCTTTTGCCAAGATAGTTAATATTTTAGTAGCCCGAAATTATGCAGCATCAATATTTTACAGGAGAGCACACCAGTGGTATTTTCATAATATTTATAATAGTGGAGCATACAACTAATATGATTTAATTTATAGTATGTCCTCTGCAATTGATGGGATTTTCGAACCAAATTGTTGATTTTATAAATAAAATTAGTTCTTTTTCAAACCAAATTACTTCTTTTCCAAATCAAATTGGACTTTTTAATAGGATTTGAACTAAGAATACTCCATTTCGATTTGGAGAAGTGCCAATTTAATTTGAAGAATCGCCAATTTGATTCAGAAAACATTCAATTTCATTCGAAGAACAACACAATTGAAGAAGAGATGCTATATGTTAATATTAAATCATACGAAATCATCGCTTTCATCTGCTCAAAGCTTGAAAATGTCGTGAAAAAATCTTCAATATGCTCATCTGTAGAAAAATCGAAAATGTAACTTAGTACTGTATACTTTCGGACTAATGATTTTATCAAACACAAATCTCATCTTCTCGCAGCATGTCTTACCCACCCTATGAAAAAATTCTACCTAGCTTCCATTCCAAATAGTACACCACAACTCACTCTACAGGTGCACGATTCCAAAGATCATATGTGCTTCACTTAACATACCATTCCGTGAGCTACAAGAACATTATTCGTGTTCCCCAAATGATATATTCACATCATCCAAATGATGCAAATGACTGCAACAGAATGGGTCACAAAAAAAAAGTTAGTTGTCGTGCAATATCAGATGACATAGAAGGTATGTCCACTGCACTCCATCATCATCATCACCATCAACTCGAATCTCACCCAAAAATAATTGTCACCATATCAACTCTTTTGCAGAACCACCAAATATGAATTTCTTTTCTTCAGTATCACATGAGCTTGTGTGGTAGTAATTTGCCGGAAAAAAACAAGCAACAAATAATCGCCAAGTGAACGTACCGGTCTATGCAGAAGAGTTGTTAAATCAAGAGTTCACCATATATTTTTGTCCACCTTTCATTTTATGGCATCTTATTTTGCCAACATTCTGTGTGTGTGTCGTCTTAAAAAATGATTTATTTAATTGCTCGGTTGGATTCTGGTAATTCTGTTACGTTTGTTTTATCTAAATTAGAATTTTATTATGTGTAGATGTGTACGTGCTGGGGTACATTGAATTTTTCGGGGCGCTTAGCTGGGGTTTTATTGTTTTCACCTTTCTTTAAAGAGAGTTCATGATGAAAATGGTATTGTTGTTGGATTTGGAACCTTTGAGCAATATTTAAAGTTAACAAGAGAGGCTTCATTCATCAGAAAGCTGTTACTACTTAAATCAAATTTAACTTTCCACAAACTGTACCATAATAATTTGACAGTGTATTTTGAATGCCATAAATTTCGAACAATATGTCTCCACAGCTGTCACAAACTGATGCGCTTGATAACGAGTCAATCACTTTGTATAACAAGAAGAAGGCTTTATTGCTTTTTGCCAAATTGGCTATGAAACACAAAGAGGACGCACGATATTTTAAGGATCGAATATTCTTGTCGTCTTCTACTTACGTGCCAAATTTCGTCTAGGTCTGAGAGGACGAGGCCGTGCCTTCTCCTTGTAAGATGGTTACGTACTTTACTAAAATCGAATGAAAATTTGTAGAAAAACAAGTCAACTTACTTAATTGAATAGACGCACAAATATTTCGCGAAAATTTTCAAACAGTTATCAATAACGTTTCGATAGAACAGCTCCTTTATGTGAAAGTTGGCAAAAATTTAAGTATATCTTTCACAGAACTCAATTGATTCTGGACTATCATCTCTTTAAGATGGAGGATTTAAATGGGAGTACCTGACCTTCAACATTGCAAATATTTTTATACTGTCGTTACTACAAGGTATCTAGGGTAACTGACTTTCAATTAGATTTTCAGAACCTTTACTTTTCATTTCGAATCGCGCCACTTTGAAGGATATAATAATATATAGAATTGAAATATATATTTTGATGGGCATTCACATATGGCATTTGATAGCGATATTTTTGTTGCTATCTTTTGCAAAGTGAATAGATAGGGAAACAAATTAGTCCACCCTTTTCAGATTATTTTTTTCAATATCTTGTCATTAAAATTTACCGTTAGACTCTCCTTATTGATTCAATATATACAGTCGCAACCTAGCAAAAAAAGGAACGATCTATCGATTCTTAATAAATGTTCCTCGTAGGTGTGAGATAAAAGAGATGAATATTCTCCAAAATATTGGGGTATAAATGTGCCAAACTTTGGGTAGGGGCACGTGAATCATCACCCGGGGTGGTATGGCCAAAAGAACACTGCGATATCTTGACGAATGAGTCAATCAGCTAAGCAAGAATAGCGTCACAACAAAACAAGAAGAGCTGAATAGTATCTCGCCCAGGGCATATAGATAGTTAAAGGTGAGGATGTTTTGGCTAATTAAAAATATAGCGAACCCAACTTCCTTCAAAACGACACTAAAAAATATATCATTCAGGACTAACTTTCGAAGTAAGTTACAAGTACAATCAGCTCCACTAAACTTAAAACCAAACATGATTCAACAGGAAATAATTCATAAACATATAGTCTTATCTATTAATCTAACTAAAAGGACACTAAAATTTACAGATTTGGTACTATCCCTTATACCGATTCTTATCGTCTGGGAAGTACTATGTCCTAAAATTTTAAATACGGAGAATTACTAAATTTTGATGGAGAGAGTGATTGAAGGAAACGGAGGTGGTTTTAGTCGGTAGAAATCCGGCATGCCGAGAGGCAGGAGCTGATCGATATCTTTGAAGATTTCCACCTCCCAACGTTGAAAAAAAAAGTGCAGAGAAAATAATGAAAGAAGTGTTCAAAGACATTTGCCATGATGT
The DNA here is from genome assembly GCA_963942545.1 of Oxycera nigricornis. Taxonomy (NCBI): domain Eukaryota; kingdom Metazoa; phylum Arthropoda; class Insecta; order Diptera; family Stratiomyidae; genus Oxycera; species Oxycera nigricornis. The sequence continues at coordinate 3,980,409 of OZ012661.1, forward strand.
TTGTATGGCATCTCCACACCTTCCGAAAATAGCACAGCGGTGTGATGAGATTGCTTCAGATGGTTGCAGATAGGCAATTGAGCCGAGTCCTGGTGTTGGGATACCACCGAAATAAAAATGCGGAAGCATTTGCCCAAAATAAGGCATTATTTTGTATATTAACAACCAACCCGTATTATCGTTTGCTTGCAAGTCGAGAAAAATCTAGGTTGTTTTGATAAAAAAAATTACTTAATTTTTGCTGATCAGACGCTTCACCAGTTGTTTTCCACTTAAACCGCAACAGTAGATACAAACATAAATACCTTTGCAAAAATATACCCAAACAAATCAAACCAACAACAAAAAAATCTCAATCCGAATTTTAGTCCCATAGATTATAAGTTGGGCCTAAATTTCTCTACCCAATTAAATAGCCCCTCACTCAAAGATCCGTTCAACAAGTGCCTATCTGCGAACAATCTGAAGCAATCTCATCACACCGCTGACCCATTATTCTGTTCGTCTCATCTTTCAACGTATCTAATTAAATTAAACAAAGATCTAATGATTTGATTGCCACGATTAACATCTATCATAATTCTAACAAGGCTCTAAACATTTTTGTTCGCAGCCCAACCAGAAGAGATTCCATCCCACGATAGGGGTGCGTACAATCCAACAAATAGTCTAAATTAACTAGAGCCATTTTTCAAATGACACCTTTTACGCTGGAGCAACACACACACACACACGACGAGATAGAAATAGAAGAAAACTAAGCGGTAGTACCACCTATGGTGGAACACCATACTTGCGGAGGACTAGTCACAAGATCTATGATCCAAATAATTTATGTGCCACCAAATCGTTCTAGCCAACTGATCTATCTGAAAATGTGTGTTAGACAAAAGAGAAACTGTTCTTTTTCGACTAAAATCATAACAGTTTTTCTTAAAAAAAACAAATGTGACCGTCAATTAAATTTTCCTAGTACACATATCCATCATGTATGCGAAAATGTTTAAACAATTTATGATGGTAATGCGGTAGTGTTTGCAGTCGTTCCTAATTTATACCTTTATTTTTCACCATAGTCTTCTCGTTTATCTCAGCTAAAAAAAATTTTTCGGTGTTCAAGTGTGAAAGGCGATCTGTTGTTTTTTCTTCTTCTGCTTCTTCTGATGTTCTTAAGACAATTGCAAAACATTTTAGCTTATAATTTTCGGTGATCTTTGTGATGGTGCACAATGGTGAATTTTAATTATTATTATTTTTTGCACAATGGTTTTGTCGCATCAGTCAAGATTTCTCAACTGAGAGATATCTCTTCAACGACATGTTGTTGTTTTTTCCACTTCGGATGGAAATTTCACCTGTGAAATTATTGTCGTAAAAGCGGTATATGTGGACCCATTTAGAATGGGGTCTGTTACTTATTGCTAGGCGACATGAGATGAATGTGTTGCATTATATGTTGAATTGTTGGTTGAGAATTTGGTACGGAAAAGTGATGTACGAAAAGGATGTAACAACATAGGTTGACCTGAGAGGAATTGGAGGCGAGATGTAGTAAGAAAAAGATTATATTTTAAAATCCACGGAAGATGTTGTTGGTTGTGTGTTGAAAACAGGATGAAAAATATCTTTGAAAAATATCAAAATGATTTATTTTGGCTGTATATCAGATGAAAATGATGGAAATTCGAATCGAATGGAACTATATTAGAACGATTGTTTCATAAATTTTGTAACCAGCTCAGAGAGGCTATCAACGCCAAACGGTTCGATTAATAAATACTTCTGATGAGAAAATTCTTGGTTGGTTGGTTGTAGTGGCAGCCCCTTTTATCCAAACATGGCTCACTTAGGCCACGATAGTCCCATTGTTGAGAAAATTGTTAGTTTTAGATGCTTTTTTTTCTTTGGGTTTATTTTTACAAAATGTCGATTTTCCAAAAACATCCTTTTTTGGTACTATATATACATTTATGTAGAATTAGTATACAAGCTCTCATTTTGGTTGGCGAAGCCAAAAAATATATACGAGTACAATAGAGATTGTGTGGGTGCGCTCTGTGTTTCAGCTTGAGGGGGTAGTACCGGTTATAATTTTGAAAAATCAATTTTTCATTTTTCAATTTATTATACCTTCAGAAAATGCTTCTCAGAATTTCATTAAGATATTCCCAAAAATAAAGAAGTTACGACAGTTTGAGCGCGCACGCCTTTTTTTGATATTTTCGGTAGTCGAAACTTTAAACGTGTTTTTGTCGAAATGACGTTATTTCAACTGCAGACACTTATTCTTCGGATTGGCCAAACCGATTTAAGTCAAATTTGGTGTGCTACTTTATTCAAGTATCTTGAGTGGTAATCTACCAAAATAAAGGCCAAAAATTAATCTCAAATAATTTTTCAAGCAAAACAAAGTGAAAAAGGCAATTTTTCGACAAAAAAAAAATAACAAACAATCGCAATTTTTTTCTAATCATTTATTCAAAATATTGTGGTAGATTACCACGTAAAAAACATTTCTCTTTCAAATTCAGTTTGTTTTTTTTTTATTTCAAATTCTTCATTCCTGAGATTATCTGTCCGCAGTGAGACGAGGCATTTTTCGAAACATCAACTTTGGCGCCCTTTATAAATTAGTAGAAAAATTTAAAAAAAAATATTTTTTGTAATCTTCAAAATGTTCATTTTACCCATGCAAATTTTAAAATTCATATTTAATACAAGAGCTGAAAAAAATATTGAAAATTCGGCTGTTTTTAAGTATTCTAACCAGTACTACCCCCTTAAAACACGTTTTCTCAAAAGAAGGTTTTTTGACCTGGTTGACACGATTTTAAAAAATCTATTAGACCAATTGGACTGAAATTTTGAGGAATTATTTAAAACATATACACTCTCAGTTCGAACTAGCATCAATTTTTTTAAATAAATTTTTAACCCATTTTTGAAGCATTTTAGTTGCAAAAAAAGGGTCAGAAAATTGAAAAGTCCACCATTTTATTTTTTTCAGCCAAAATGTTTAGTTTAATTTTCGATCATAGCCATCCACTTATATTTCAAAATACCGTTGTAATTTCTTTTGTTTCAAACTTACCCGTCTCGAGGTATCATGTCAACCAGTTTTTAATAGGTCTCCATTGTGGACGCCATTTTGTCGCCATGATTGGAAAAAAAAATTTTGTAAACTGCAAGGTCCTCTTTTTATTATATTAAAGTTTCAAACCATTCTAACAAATATTTCGATAAATAAATATTTGTTGAAATAAACCCTGCCAGACTGTAATGTGAATACTGACCTGGACAAGTACTGGCTTTGGCTACTCCAAAACAGATCAGCAATAAACTCTGGGAAAACAAAATATTTTATCAAGTCACATAAAAATCAATGTCACAACCCTAAAGGAAGTTGAACAAATAAAGTATTTAGGACTAATAATAGGCAAGAAACTTACATATAAATGATCTAACGAAAAAATAGCTGTCTTCGTTGGTATTATAGGTTGCTTCAACTTCTATCTAAATAAATTCGAAACTATACATAATATAAATTCTTTCGAAAACTTTCTACGGCATCTTGAATTGGAATAAAATTCCAAAAGATAACCTCATGGTCATCTCCAGACTAGTAGCCATGGCGTATAAAACCATTTACAGTCTCTCCATGCTATTTCCAAAGGTCGAATTTTACCAAATATTCCAAGAATTAAATGTGCAAGGCGTGATTCCCATGGAAAGAGCCAATTTCATACATAAGAACTTACACCGTAATAAAATTAGATAAAATTTTGGGAAAAAACAGTATGAAAAACATGAATAATACTTCTATCGCATTTGCCAGAACTGAACGACTAAAAGAAGACCCTCTAACAAAGCTGCTGGATTTTTTGATACACTATCGGACGTGATATAAAAACATAACGAACCCAAATTCCTTTAAAACAATACTTAAAAAATACCTCTTGCAGGGACAGCATTCGAAATAATTTACAATCAGATCCACAAAAACCGAAAGATGTGAAGTGCATTTGAAATAAAATCATAAATATATATATCCTAAATTATAAATCGAACATAACGGATTCTAAACCCCACAAATTGGCCAACCTCTAGCCTTCATAAAGCAAGGATTCAAGCAGTACTACGTGAAGGCTGCGAATAGGGCCTGGCTGCTCGAAGAAACCTGTAGGACAATCAGGCAAACTTGGCACGCACTTTGCTCCAAATGCACCAAGCGGCTCTTCAATATAGGCCGTGAAACCTTGAGTTCCATCGTTTCCATACTGACGGGACACTGTCTGATCGGCAGACACTCAGAAAGATTGGGTGTCCCTTTCAATGATTTCTGCCGAAGTTGCTGAACGGAGGATGAGGAAGAAACAATCCACACACACATTCTGTGCGTATGCCCAGCACTGTCCAGGAAGCGCATGCAAACCTTGAGCTCGCCCTTCCTGGACAACCTCACGGAGGTAGCTGATTTAGGTATTAGCTGCATAGCCGGCTTCATACGAGAATCTGGATGGTTCTCGTCATCCCGCAGGTTCTAGTGCCGCCCCACTCTTCTGTGGTACTACAATGAGCCTATCGTGGCCTAAGTGAGCCACGTTTGGATAAAGGGGGCTGCCTCTACAACCAACAACCCACAAATTAGATGATATCGCTTAGACCGATTTATATCGGCTGGGGCGTACTATCCACTGAAATCTCAATATGGACAATTAATAAAAATTGATGAAGGATTAGTCGGTAGAAATCCAGCATGCCGAGACTCAAGAGCTGGTCAGTATCTTTTTGAAGATTTTCACCTTGCAACATTGAAAAAAAATACTTGATAAAACTTATGTTCTTATAATTGTTAAAGAAATAAAACGAGTCTCTGTGTCGCGAATACACAGGAAACAATAACCAGGTTACTGGCTTAAGTCTTTCGTTTTGCCAACAGTGACAATGATTTATTCGAACCAGTTCGAAGACAAAACATAACTTATGGCCTGATCCAGATTATTTTCCACGACAGCATGTATACAAATTAATACTACTGGCTCATCCTTAATTGCCCATCACTAATTGAATCGCATTGGTAATTAATACTTTCACCAACAAACTGCCATCACCGATTAAATACCACAAGAGCACGTGACAACAATACTTCTAGACTACGTGCTATGCATGCCTTCTAGCAATCGAGCTCGGGATCGATCGTCTTCCTTTAAAACAAGTTCCTTTTTCAGTAGCAGCAAAAACAAACACTCCACTCGCAATCGATAATCACCGATAAAGCAATTGACACTGTAGGGAATTGCTATTGATCGCTAATTGCCAACATCCACCACGTGACGATGGATATGTGATTGGACCAGGGAATTCCTTTTGATTGGACATCGGAAGCAAAAGCGAACCAGATCACGGTAGCATATCACAGATTGATTGATACCAGTCCCAGTGCTAGTGCTGGCGGCATACTTATCAAGTCTATAAATCATAACGGTGAAATAACAACAAAGTAAACTTTTTTTTTCTGGTCTTCAGCAACACTGCAAATACAGATACTTTAGAGAGCACGATAAAAACCCGTTTTATGGCTCGTCATCTTGAATAGTTGGAAGCACTACTACCCAAGTGGATTTTTGGCATACCATCGTTAAATGTTTAAATTTTGCTTTTGTGAAATGGACAAATTGATTTTACAAAACAATGGCACTATTGTGTTGAGCTTTGCTAGCTAGCGCGTAAGCTTGGAGCACCTTTTGTTTTATGACCCCTAAAATGAAACCTATTCCATAAAGTTGAGTGTTTTATAGAAGACATGTGTTCCGATGTTGACACCTTGACGATAATACCATCAACTCTTCTGCATGATTCCCAATCTGAAAGCCATAACCATGGTGGAGGCAAGTCTTGTTAGACCTTTGGCTTATCGCGCGTAACCTTCCACGGTAGTAGGCACATACATATATGATTGTCGTGCCAATCATAAAAGCAATGGTCATAAAATGGAAACTGAAGAAAATTCACAGAAATATATATATATATTGTATATAATGAACAATTTTTTTTCAAAGCTATTTAGCCAAGTTATTTGTCGTTGCGAAAGTTATTTCGGAGCGTAGTAATTTAATGCTTTTATCTGACCCATTATGTGTCGCAGCTATGGCAATCTTGGTGCAACATACGAGCGCTAGTTCTTCAACATTTTTATGATGGACTAATGTTGATTAAAGTTGACACAAGCTTTTTGTCGCGGTTGCATTGAAATGTTCATTAAATGGATGGATGTGCGGCAAGTGTTGAAGTTGCCATGTCTTTGCCGTCTGCTTCTAGGATTTATCATTAATTTTATTTAATTTTTTTTCCCTTCTTGAAAAACCATCTACCAAAGACATGGCTTTGTTTTACAGAGATTCTCGAGACGAGTTTAATGGGGCACTGTAAAGCCTAATGAAACGACCAGATGTCACATGAACTATGCACCTATTTGATAGTAAGTGTAATTATTAGTTGCAAGAGTGAATACCACGAATAGTTCAACATCAAGTGAATGAAAAATGTTGAGCGTTAAATGGGATTTAATTGGGAGGGGACAATTAAAAGGTGCCCGTATCCTTTTGGGTGCACGGAGCAATGATCGAGAACGTGGGAAATAAAATTGGATGAAATGAGAAGGTGATTGAAATGGTAGGCTTGTATGGTTTCGAGGAGGAACTATCACACCTTACCAAATTTTCATAATAAAAAGCACACTGCTAAAATTTTCCTAATATGTAGTCAGTCTAAATTCTGCTCAAGCTGCTCAGAAAACTACCCACAAACTCCATAATGAATTTATTCCAATGTAGAGACATCAACAAAAAAAAACTCACGTAACTTTGAGGATGTTTAATACAAGGAAGAAGCAAAGAAAATTTAGACAAGTGTCGTTCAGGTGACTCAGTTCTTCTTACTTGTCCCATTAAGGGGTTACATAGGTTTTGAAGGAAAAAGAAACAAATTTTTCAAAAAATTGTATTTTACAAACCAAAAATCTATTTTATTTAAAATTTACACACATAAAAGTTTAGTATTCGTCCAACCTTTTTTTGTGGTAGGCAGAATATTTCGGTGCAGGTTCATCTCAAATCAAAAATTGTCCTTGGCTCGTGCTTGAACGAAGAAATTGAAAAAAAAAATGAAATTTAAAGTTTTGAAATGCGTTTGAATGAATTTTCGTCTCATATTTTTTAGCATTTTTCCGATTCTCATCGTTTTTAAAACATTTTTTTTCGTGAAAAACAAAAACGAGTCGATCGAATAAAAATCCCTTCGTTCAAGCACGAGTCAATACTATAAAAAGGAACTGTGCAAAGTTTCAACGAAATCGGTCGATTCAGTCTCGAAAAATCGTGCCTACCGCACGGAAAAACAAAATTTCGAGAAAAACGCGTTTAAAGTTTTTTTTACCGCGATTTAATGAATAAAAAATATTTTTTAGCGACTTACATCCGATCGTCAATTCCAGGTCCATATAGTAATTCGTTCGCCTCATTCGCGATGTCCAGAGCATCATTTTGATGTTGTGATGTTTGATGAAAAAGAAAGGAGCTAGTTTTACGCAGTAGAACCGCGCTGCATGCGTATAATACGCTAGGTAAGGCAGAGTGCACGTACCGACCGCGCGGTATTCAAATCTCTATAATTCCGGTAATATTGCTCGAATTTACTTCAAATTTGGTGTGAACACTTTTGAAGTACTTTACTTTCATTTATAAAAAAAATTGAACGATTTTTTGAAAATACAAGACCTATGTAACCCCTAAATGAGATGACACAACCGGTAAAGTCCAATTAAAAGAATCTAAATACCGAAAAATAACAAAATCAAACATAATGACGACTCGAGGTTACACCTCATAAATACATCACTTTAACATCTCTTCGCGTGTAGACCAACTTTATCTTTGCGATAAGAGACCATCCTGTGTAAAAAAAAATCAACACCCATCAACTGTCTACTCGGGATCCATAATACCGACAGAAAGAGAAAATGAGGCAAAAAATAATGCGGCCTACCGCGTGCATTACTGCATAATATGCTCGGATAAGTCACTCGTCTATTGAGTTGTTCGGAAAGTTTTTCTGGTTTTATACTATAAAATAAAAGCCATCTATTTTGTACAATGAGAAAAGTTTAATCTGTATCATCTTGACCAAATTGTTCTGCATTGAGTTACTGTTACTCATGTAATTTTGTGATCGTAGCAAGGACATATACTGGATTTAAAATAGATAGGAGCGAATCACATTAGTTTCAGTGAAGGGCGGGAGTAATAAAGTCCAATATATTTCACCGAATAAAACTGAAACCTATTTAAAAGGAGTATTTATTAATTACTATAAACATACAAAAACCACCATGTGTGAAAAACAAGAAGAAAAAAGAACTGAAAAGAGACAATTAATTGAATTTTACACAAAATCCGATCTTGAATAAAATGAAAATTTTTATCAACGCTGAAAACTAGCTGATAGTTGACTGGAAACATATATGGAACTATCGAGAAAATTCAAATGGAATTGGGATTGAAATGAAACAGGCATATTTTTGCAATCGAAACAGAGAACTTTATATTAGTCTACCTGCATCGGAAAACATACGAAACATACTGATTCAAGCCTCAAATATCAATTACTTTAAATGATTACTTGGAAGAAGCTAAAAAAGACTGAAATGAAATCAAAAGGTTTCAATTTAGGACTTCGAATTTTTTGCGTACTTAGTACATTTTTCAAACTTTGAACTTAGAAAATATTACGTTTTTTTTGCAGAAATATAATTGTCTTCAAGTTGTTACCTTCTGACCAAAAAGTTCCCGGAAATTTGTACTAAAACGCAAAATACCTTCATCAATCTTTATTGGATCGCCTTCAAAATATGCACCATTTGAAGCAATATACAATTGCCAACGGTTTTTCCAATCATCAGAACATTTTTAGAGGCGCTCTGCGGCATGGAGTTCAGCTCCTTCAGCATATTTTCTTTGATGAGGTTTATGAAGTCATACCGGGTTCCCCGAAGCGTTAATTTGAGTTTGGGAAACAGTAAAAAGTCACAAGTGCCCGATTCAGCATGTCCTCAGCAACCTGCTGCCGATACTGTTTTTGAAAAAAATTCAGTTCAATCGGAACGAGTCGAGCAGCGACGCGCCGCATGACCAATTGGTTCACCAAAATCACACGAACTGCTTCACGAGCAATGTTGAGATCACGTGCTATCTCTCTAACACTAACGATTTTCGAGCACGATTTTTTTTGGATGTTATCGTCAGTTGAAGAAGTCGATGGCCGTCCGGAACGAGGCAAGTCTTCGACGATCTCTTTTAAGTTTTGGTACAACACGTGAGCCTGAGTTTTCGATAAAACAGACTCACCGTAAGCCTTCTCCAACATTTGCATCGATTCGGCACGCGAAATTTCGTTCAAAACACAACATGTCAGACAAACTCTATGTTGAATTTTTTTTGCATTGTGCCGAACACTACTAAAGTGGACTGATTCAACCAGCTGCTGTAAACAAACTGGTTGACAGATCGGGCTCATTTTAGGTAGAGTTATTAACCCTAGATACATAACGTTCAACGATACTCCTTACAGCATAACGTGAGGTCGATATGACTCACACTTGATTTCTATCTGATTGCGCTATTATTATTTATTTTTTTGGTTTCGTCTATGAGTTTATGTTTTAACACTTGTTTAAAAAATGAAATAAATTAATTTATAGGTTTGTATTTGGTTTATTTATCTTGAAAACAGATAAAAGTTAAAATTCTTTAGAAAAATCACACATACTATACTTAGATCCATTTCTCTGATTAAAATCGACTTTTTTAGTAACTAACTTAAATTATATAAACTTGAACAAAAGCAAAATATTAAAAATATCAAAATATCAACATAATAACCTCAAAATAGGAACTATATACTGTCTAAACAAGTCAATACTTTATGCTCTCCACGGACAGCTTTTCTACATTTTTTGCACTCTGTTCTTCTAAGTTTCCACGGACAGAAGGCGCAATATTCTCTTTTCTTTGCAGTTAGTTCACCTGCATCTTGTGGTGAGTTCGCTGCCAAAGTACTGGGTAAAATATTATGTATGTTTTCGCGATAGTCTTACCAAAATACAGAAACTAAAATACTTAAAATTACTTAACGCGGGCAATTTAAATGAGAAATTCTGGAGACTTTTGGTCAGAAAGTATATTAAACACCGTAAATTTCCAAATGAAAATAGTTTTAACAGACCTTTGAAATTCCCATTTTGTAGAATAACGTTGAGTCGAGTGCACATAAAATATCGGAAGTGACTGGATTGCGTTTCTCGTTTGTAGTATATAAACAAATATTGTGTATATTGTGCAAATATTAACTACATCAACAGTTTCAGCTATCAGTCCAATTTCAGTTTTTTCCTAAAAATATATTCAGTGTGTTTTCCGGTAAAATTCAGCCTCTATTTTTCAATCTGGTTTTCGTAGTTTTTCCGATCGTTTTCAGAGCTCTTCCCAACAATGATTTTCCGTTTCTTGTTTCCTATCTCAGTTCATTTTTCGACTATCTTCTAGCATAGAAAAAATAGTAAATTGTTCAGTCCATTTTCAGGTTAATTTTTTCAATCTAAAGCACTTTGTGAAAGGTACGTAAAATCACTAATGAATATAACTGTCGTGAATTTTTCCACACTTACTAATTTCTGAAATTATTTACAGTATTTAATTTCATAGTACTCCCATAAAGCATTAAACGATTTTTATTAGACATTCTCCAAGATGGCGTGGTTCTTAAATCCATGAATTAATAGACGGATCAAGTACTGATCAAATCAAGCACTTGAAAGAATTATGCTTGTACATCTGGTGCTGTAAGGATCTCATAGGAGATTTATTGGCACTTTTATGTTTCTTCACTTGTAGAAAGACACACGACACCCATGCACTCGTCATGAAAATAATGAATTATATGAACGGTCGCTTATATATGTAAATGCAATGTGTATATAATTAATAAGTCGATATTTACATCATACAATGTTTATACATCACAAAACCGTCTTCATACCTTCATTGGTTGAATGCCTATTTTATGCCACGATAACCCTACGTTTTGATGTTATCCATTTTCATTTATTACTTACAAGAGAAATGGAAAGGCAATGATATTCTGCAACAACCACCCCAGATTTTCCAGTTCAGTTTATAGGATTTTTTCAGATAATCTAAATGTATTATATAAATCATAAAAGATCATTCTCAATACCGGACGATTGAACTAGAAGGATTTTAAACTACTAAAATATCACTGTGAATTCTTATTAATTATCTTTATTTTTTATTGGATTTTTTACACTCTACTCTGACATTATATGTCAATAATTTTATATTATTGTATTCAATAAACAAATCAACATTATTCTATTCAAATTATTGTACAAACATACATTGTGTGTACCTTACACAATAAGTTTCAACGTCCAACATCACCCATCATTTCGGAAAAGATAAAAAGAAATCCAAACTTAGACAACACAAGAAAACATTTATATATGCGTTAAATCTACCATAAATATTATTGTTGCTGTTCTAAGGATTTATTAAGATCCTTACCACATATCGAATATTGCCGTTCCATGCATGCATACATAAATATATGCGTGTGTAACGCGTAATTAATATTATTAATTTTATTTTTTATTTAAAAAAATCACCAATGTTTCGTTTCAACTGTTTTTCCTTACATACAATTCAACATTGTTTTCACCACATTTAGGACATTATCTTATTAAGTAGATATAATTTGTTTATAAACTGGACATTTTTACATTGTCGCTAATTAACAGCAGTTTAGCCAGTCTCGCCAATTTAGCATTTAAATAAATACTACGCTGTACGTTCATCGTTCGCCCGACAAATGTGAATGTTGCCTTTCTATGTGTGGACGAAAGTTATTTTTAATTAAAAATATATAAACGGAAAAAAACACACTTAATCCAAACAGAAACAACACTACATTTGTTGTTACCATCTATGTTTTATGGGAATTAATGTATCTTGTACACGCTACTGTTATTGCACAGTTGACTTTGTTTCAACGGTTTTTTTTTAAATTGTTTCGTTCATTATTTTTACCTGTATGTTTTCTGTTGGATTTTCTTTATTGTATTTTATTTGTTTGGAAGTTTGTCATCATTAAAACCGTCAAAAACGGGGCTGAAACTCTACAACGGTGTACGTATTTATCATAAATAATAACTGTTTGTTGTTAATTAGGATTTATTTCCTGAATGTTGTATATTTTATTCTCTTGTTATATGTGTTTTTTTTGTATTTCATTTATTTTTTTATTATTTTTCGTAATGAGACTATATTTTACAATAGTTCCATTCTATGAATACCATTTTTTGGGTGTTATCTTGAATTGTAGTTTGATTTTTTTTTGCGGATCTACTTTACTGTTTTGCGATTGTTGACGGTTCCCTTTCTGTTAAGATATTTTGATTTCTTTTCTTATTTTCAATTTGATCTTTTCTGTTTGATTTTGTGCTAAGATCTTTGATAACTGTCGTTGAATTTAATTTTGTATACTTTTTTTTGTTTAAGTTTGTTTTTTACATTCTCAATAGACGCTGTTGATGCAATATTGAATTTACAATATGATTTTTTGTCAAAAAGTATGTTTAGATATGAACAAGGATATATTTTGTTGAATTTTTGGCTCTTCAATTTTATTATCATCTTTTTTTCTTTTTTTTCATTTGGATTTTGTGATTTTTGGACTTTTTGTTATTTTTTCAATACTTATCGTTTACTTGAAACGGTTGTTGTTTTTGTTAAATTTTAATGGAATTATGAAAGAATTTTATTGAGTTTAGCTAGTATGAAATACATTTTCAATTCAAAATCAAGAAAAAAATGTGAAACTTCTACTAACGGACATATATTTTTAGCGTGAGGATCCTATAAAGCACGAATAATTCTAGCTTCAATGTTGTGAAATTTAAACTGCCTCCATTAGAAGGTTGCAAAATTTTGCACAACTAAATTAAACTTGAAAAATTAAAAGAAAAAGTTGAGAAAAAACGACCGCGCTTCATAAAACCATCACCATCACCGACGTTGGTATCCTAAAGACATTTCCTATGGCTGCCATGGTCTAACGACTGTGTCCTCCACTTTGTAAATCTTAACAATGATTTGTGGTTAGTGAGGACCGTGTGGTTTATCAAGGGAAACAGCTGTCAGATACTTGACCCTTTAAGCATGCTACACATTGATATATATATATATATATATATATATATATATATATATATATATATATATATATGTATCTGCAAATGGTACCGAGACATGGTATCCAGAGAATTGTTCCACCCTGGAGATGGAAATCTCATGCTTACTTAATAAAAACAAAACGCCACTAAAGTTTTTAGCGTCGTTGGCTATGAGACACAAAGAGGACGCAGGATTGATTCAAGGGACAAGTGATGATCCTACCGTCAACTATGATATTGCTTCAATTACAACAGTTTACACAAACTCTACCATAATATTTTGACAGTGTATTTTGAATGCCATAAATTTCGAACAGTTTATGTCTCGACAGCTGTCACAAACTGATGCGCTTGATAACGAATCAATGACTTTCTCTAACAAGGAGATGGCTTTATTGCTTTTGCCGAATTGGCTATGAGACACAAAGAGGACGCAGGATTGATTCTAGGAACAAGGGACGATCCTACCCTCAACTATAATATTGCTCCGATTACAACTATTTTTAATAATCCATCCGTTCAATAAAAAGTTTTTAGTATAATTTACATATCTAAATGACCGAATAGTTTGCTGATTTCTAAAACTAAATGTATTTCTAGTTGAACATTGCTGATTTACCTTAAACTAATTACATCCACAATTATTCAAATGCTGCTTTTTACACTGCACCGCTTCTGTCAGATACAAAAACTTATTGATCCATAAGCGAAAATAAAAATTTAAGGGCGTTTTTCTCAAAAACGGGAGGGCGGGGTGGTCGTTGCGGTCTAATATTTTAAGGATCGAATATCCTTGACGTCTTCTACTTATGTGAAAAATTTCATCCAGATCTGAGAGGACTATGCCGTGTCTTCTCCTTGTTAGTCCGACTCTGTATGCTCATTGTTCTTATCAAAAATATATTGCATTGATTTTCATATTGAATAGTAATAAAAGCATACTTTTTGTTCTACGGATAAGTAATGCGAAAAAAAATTGTAAACTACATTACATGGCAGACATTTACATATCTATTACAGATGACTTCGACAATGTCCGTTAGAAGAAAGTTTCATTGAACATTATTCTGATTTTGAGTTTATGTTAATCAGAAAAAATATCTATCAAAGTAATTTGTGGATGCCTATTTAAAAAAAAATACCTTAACAAAATTAACCGAACATTGCCTTTCATCTTTCATGCAACATAACTATATTCAACGGCCAGGAAAATAACCAAAATTTTAAACTATTTAGTAATAATATCTTAATCAATTTGAATTAGTCTTGTTTCCATATTCGTTTGATTTTCACCTCCAAAAATTTTCCATCATCAATTACGTTCATGTAAAGATGAATGTATCTTCAACATATTAGCATTAAATCTATTGTATGAATCTTCTAAAATACACAAATGTCTACCTATTCAATTTACGATCGTCTACTGTACATTATCCAGTTTTTTTTTTCAAATAAAAAATCACTTTCAAACCTTGTTCGATTCTACATTTATTCATGTTTATTTTATTTCTCTAAATAAGTGACACTTTTCTCGTTTTTTTAAGAATAAAAAATCATTCGATTCTCAAATTTATTTAACAGAATTGATTTAAGATAACCTTAACATAGATTTTTTTGAAAGAAGAAAATCAAGAAAACTAAATAATAGTTGAGAATATTGTAATAAAACTTAAATAAAATTTTTCACGCTATATTGAAAACAATAGAATGGAAAATAATTAGTAAAATAGTGACGACTATGTGTGTCAATAAGATATATCTGAGTTTCAGTCGGATTGTAAAATGTATTCAAAGGTGATTCTAGAGTTTATTTATTTGATGTTTTAGAGTGTTGATTGGTTTTTTCTTGATCTGAAGATGATCAATGTAGTCTTTGTTAGTTTTTAGTTTATTGATTTGATAGAATTAGTTGGGGCAGATTGAATTGAAACAAGTGACATATTAGTTTAAATAATAAAAATTCAGTTAGACTGTCTGGAAATTTTAATTTTTTGGACAAATATTTGAATAGATTTAATGGAGATTTTGAAGATGGACAATTTCTTAGGTCAAGGCTTTATTTAAGAAAATTACCGTGGGCGGGAAGGATGTAATGTCTCTTATTTGAAGTTGAAGAAATTGGACCACATTTGAAAAAAATGACCCAGAATCATCACAATATTATTCTGGGCTAATTATTTTTGGTTATTGAACTTTCAGTTGAAAAATGTTTCCATGCATATATCATACTCATAAATTTCACAATATCCAAAGATATTCAAATCATATTTTGACAAATCATCAGAGAAAATCACATCCTTCTATTTTTTGCTTTTAGCTCCCTTGGATGCAAAATCAACTACTACACGTTTTCTGCTTAAATCGAACTAAATTTGCCCTTAAAAATCGTTTTTTGTGCAAAAGTTTCAGATAAGTAAATCGTTTGTGCAAGGAGTTTTAGAAAAGATAATGAATTTCGATTAAAAGCTTTTCTACCAAATTATTCTGAAGTGTTTGCTTAGGAAAATTATTTGCAGTGAACTCTTGTGTATCTAGACAGTTTTTCATGATTCATCAGGTGATAGCTATTGAAATCCTTTCAGATAAAAGTATGTATTCAGGGGGTTCCCTTGGAGGTCATATGCTACACGAGTACTGTTTGTTAATCTGTTTAGCTTACTAAAAACCCAGTCCCTTTATTCCATCTGTAAATCACAGTCTATTTTTTAGTCTTTCTCATATTTTCGCTCCTTTTAAGTTGAAATTCGCTCTAAGGGTAAGGTGAATGATTTAAATCTACCACCAAATATAACGTTAAATAGTTTGAGCAAAGCATAACCAGCATGTCGAAATTTTACAATATGAATAGCAAAACATGAAGATTTTATGAAAAAATGCAATACAGTTTATCCTCATCATCCTGATATTATCAGAACAGTTTCTGACTATCTTCCAATGATAAAAGACTCTTCTAATAAATTTTAACCACAAGAAAATTTGTTAAAGGGTTCATGGAATCGAAGAAATATATTTTATTATTATTTTAGCTCCACATTCTTAGCTGCATCCTCGCAGTTTCCGACCGGGGAATTCCTCAAACGTTTGGAGGATTAAGTGGACTCAGATAGCAAATCGCTATTAAGATTCGTAAACTGAAGGACGAATTCGATGGACCGCGACAGCTGGGAGCAGAATCTTCATGAGGCTGAAGCACATACCCAATTCGGTCTGGTAAACCCTTGATCTTTTATTCCGAACTAGTTTTTATTGACAAAAATATTCGCCCAAGCGCTTTTGAAAATATTATACAGCCTCCTGTAATCTACAAATAAAATGCAAGGACTCGGATGACCAAAAAATATAATTGTCAATTAGTTTGTTAAAAAAACGGATCACAAATCGGTATCTCCTTTTATAAAACTGAACAGTTTATCTTAATCCACAAAACTTTCCAAAAAAAACTGTATTTCTTGAAAATATTTTCCACGAAAGGTACAGGATTTCAGCCTCAGAAACCATTATAGCGTCTGGTATGATATTTCGCAGCCTATTTCCATTTTCATGAAGATATTGCATTGAAATTGAGTAAAAATATTGGCAGATTTATCTACGGTTTTTGTAAATAATATTGATTGAATCAATTAGAAAATAGATAATGACGAAATTTTGTCTAAATTATATTTCATTTAATTTTTCGCTCGCATTTATGATTTATTAAATGACGTACGATTGGATGACAAAGAATCGAATTAGAACAAATAGCAAATAAATTGTCACTATCGTTTTCGGTAATTTTCGATGCTTTTGAAAAGAAGTATTCCCTTATCAATATTTCAAAATTTCAACAAAAAATTATATTTGCAAAATGCGATCATGCCAAAAAATCGGTTTCAGTAAACTTCCATACCAAGATTTCGACTGGAAAAATCTTTAAAATAATTGGTGAAAGTTTGCTTAAGTAGGGCATCTTAACCAAAACTAGAGACTTTTTGATTTGTTTAATTTTATGCGGCATTTTAAATTCAATAAAATTCTTTATTTAAAATAATTAATCCAAAACTAAACACATGAACAAATCAATATTAAGAATAAATTAAATATAAAAATTGAAATTATAAAGCTTCACATTGTTTATCACTATTTTCTTTTTCGTTTTTTTTTCAATATATTTATTAATACTAAATTTATTTATTTATTTTATTTAATTTCGTACATTTTGCTGCCATTATTTTATTTGATATTATTTACACTGTTCCTGAGCCATGTGACGATTTCGAATTAATCACATCTTCCACTTGAATTAATTTTTCAATTGGTATTACGGATAATTCACCTCCAGGTGGTTGTGCACGTGATATAGCCTAGATTTAAAAAGAAAATAGAAATTATTTAATTGTGTACTCAAAAATTAAGTATAGTTTTTATTATTAAAATTTCGTGATTTCGTGTCGTATTCACGGTGACCAAAGTGCAAGGAATGGAGAATGAACCGGTAGCAACCCAAGTTAAGGTACTACTCTAGAACGATACAGTACAAGTGATGTCCTACTATGCCATAGTTTAAATATTTGAGCTTTTATATGGTGAACACTACATAAATTTACGATTGTTTGTATCACAATCATATCTTTTCAATTTTGAGATATATTGCATTCCCGAAAAATTCATAAAAAGTCAGCTTTTACAGTAGTGATCTTAATTTACTTTCACGTTTTCTAACCAACAAGCATCAGTACGAATAAAATTACACTCTTCTATTACGGATGTTACGTTTTTTGTAGTAAAGCAATTTTGAAAAATAAACATCCATATTCTTCTTCGTGTTGTTGTTTTTCTTTTGTTTAGAAAACGTGGAATTAACGTAGGCATTACTTTCTACCCTTTCGTTACGGAGACGTAACATCCGTAATAGATAAGTGTAATTTTATTCGTACTGATGCTTGTTGGTTGGAAAACGTGGAAGAAACGAAAACACGACTTGCATTTTTTTCGTAACATACATTAGGAACACTTCCTGTAAAAGTTTATTTTTGGAGCTGCATCATATTTCTGCCATCTCTACGTTCTAAGTTTGTTTGCGCATAATTACCAGCAAAATGATTGAATAAAGTAAGTAGTGATGTAGCAAAAAAGAAAGATATTTCTGTATGGAAACCTAAATTAATTTCCCGGAAGGACTAGAGACAGAGACACAGCCATCACTAAAGCAGGTTAGTCCCAGAAATTATTTGAAAGCTGATATCATCAATGCCTGTTTGCCTTGAAGCTGTTATAAAAGCAAAATGCTACCCAACAAAATAATAAATGATTTTTTTTCAGGACAACAAATTCATTGTACGCTAACATTTTCATCAGGAATTTTAATGCGCTTCATGTATTTTAAACTTTATTGCATAGACTACATAGTGATTAAATGTTTTTCTATTGTTGCAGAAAATATTATTAATTTTTCACAATAAACTCGTATTTAATACTTTTTCAGGATGATTCGATTGACATCCTTTTCGGGTGAATGTAGAGGGGGGGGGGGGGAATTTACAGCCAAAATAATATTTCCACAAAATGTTCAACAATCGAGATCGGAGCTATTTCAACATTTGTACTGAGTCTTTAATTGAAAGTGTACTTGTTTTACAGTCTCCTAAATGTTTTGATTTGATTTTGTCAGAAAGATTTCAACAATGGCTAGCAGAGGTTACTTAAAAAGTTAGATTATATGCTGTTTGGATTGAGAAAAGGATAGCTACCAAAATATCTGAAAATGAAACGAACATAAAATTTCAATTTAGTCCAGCCTAAATAAATTTTCAAAATCTGTGAATTTTAAGAGACGCTTTCATTGATATAAGGGGGGGGGTATGGAGTGGTTATGGTCAAATTTTCGATTTCTATTTCTTCATTCTATTGTATAGTCTTTCAAGAGTTTTCCATCAAAATTTTAAGTTGATTCGAGCAAAATTGATGAAGGTATGGGCTGTACAATATAGGTATCTCTGGAATGTAAGGGCACGCGAAAAGGATAACATTCGTATTAGCAGAGCTGATAAAAAAGCTGCAAAAAAGATCGAATCATTCGAAGACAACAACAAAAAGATGCTCTAGACATCTTTGCCGATAGCCTTACACTTTATGGACCCGGTATTGACGATTCTGTGTTAGTAGAGAGAAAAATTCACTTTTTTTCAAAAAAATATTTTCAAATGCGTTTTCTGAGCCTTTTTATTCATAAAATCGATAAGACAAAGTCAAAAAATAACGGTTCGATCCTTTTCAAATTTTGAACACTTATTTTGTAAACATTTTACAAGGTAACGCTGCCGAGATATTTTATTTTTAGACTTTAAAATAGGAATTTTCCCGATTAAAAACCACAATTCAGAAAATAAATTTTTCTTTTTTTTCGTTTTTTGGCTTGAAAATTACACACAAATAAAATAAACAAAATGAATGAAAAAATTCGACAGCGCGCAGCTCAACAAATTTATTAACTGACAGAACCTTTTCGGTTTTTTTGGTTTCAGATGATCCAGCAATTAGTTTTGTTTCTCACGATAAGGACGTCTTTTTTTCACTGTCCCATTTTTCAATGTTTTTCAATGAAGAAATTACTGGATACTGTTTAGTATATGTACTTTAGTATGTTTTTTCAGTTAATGAAGTAACCTTTGCCATATTGCAAAAAAAAATATTTAAATCATGCTTAAAAATCAAGAATTAACCATAGGGGGAGGGGGGTGTTTGAATTAAATTAAATTGCACAAACTATATATAGGCTTCAATTCCATTTTTCCAAGTCATACTTGTTTGTGTCCTCAACCTTTCCTGTTTTTTGGAATCATTTCAACATTTCTAAACTGAAATTAAGACCATCAAATTGTTTTTCGTAGGACGCATTCCGAAAGGTAATTTTAGACCCAATAAAAATGGGTAAAAGACTAAACGATTTCCAATCGAATTTGGTACCATTTTGAAAATCTTCCAGTTAAATTGTGCAAAGTTCAAATAATTATTTAAATATTTAATGAAATTAGCATACCTTGGCATGTTCAACAGCCATCGCGGCTACCTTTTCGGCTTCTTTTTGTCGTCTCTCTTTCAGCTTCAACGAGAAGATCGCCACTGAACGGGCTCGCTTGACCAAAGACTGCTTTATCCGCGACTTCTTGGCCGCCAGTTCTGCAGCTATTCCGTATATGGAAATTCAAAAGTTAAAAAAGATACAGACACACATACACACAAACATAGATACTTGTATCTCAACAGAATGATTTCCATCTGAAGATTATACCTGAAGATCTCTTACCTTTTGCTTCTTCATCGGTTGTGGGGTTTTTTTGTGCTGACGTCGATGATGATGTCGATCCACTTGAGGTTGCTGCTGCCTCCACCACTTTAGGTGCAATAGTACGATTGGTGGATGTGTTTGTGGTCGGAGTAGCGGTCGTTGCCACATTATTCCACGATGGGGCGGGCTTTAAAATATCTGGTTCTGAATTGCTTGCTAATTCCTAATTTGTTGTTGATGAAGATTATCATGATGATGATGATGATGATGATGGTGGTAGTGGTGTTGTTTTTTTACGTTTTTGATGGTGATTTATTTATTATGCACAATTTTTATTGGTGGATTCAAGTTGTTTGTGGTGTTGGTGGTTGGAGGTTCAAGTGTACAGATAAAGGCATACATAGATACGAACGAACCGCATTGTAGTGTGATATAGGTGCACATGTGAAAAACAACAATAGTAAACAAGAAACGATTTATTTAATATGATGATTGAACGTATATGTAATAAGCAAATAATTTCATGTAACAATTTTATCAGCTCTAAATGAACATTATATGTTATATGTAAGACATTAACGCACATATGAAACTGTTGAAAAGTTGAATCTTTGATGTAAATTATTAATGAGCCAACAAACGTTGCAGAGCTAGTATTCTTTTCTAGAAGCTTTTTATAGTATACACTGCATCCTGACAAGTCAGTAGTAGCCATGGATGCAGTCCACTTGAATTCAGCTGAATTTAAATATTCTAATCTAGCTCAAAGTGTAGAGTCTACTATGTGATCTCAGCATTAAAAAAAATACTATAAAGCAGTTCTTCTCAGTAACAACATGGCACAAAACTATTTTAAAACAAAAACTTAACAGTGTTACAATATTATTTAAATGGCTATAGAAGATACAGCACTCAATTTGGGTGAAAATAATTTTAAAAAATACAATTCATCATCGAATCATAATATAAAAAAAATCTGCACTCTTCTCTGCTCGAAAATAAAAAAAAATAAACATAAATCGTTACATGTTCTTTGATAAGCTACTTTTGTACACAACATCAAAATACGATTTTGTTAGTTTTATTTTTACTTTTTTGAACATTCCTTTTTTCCTTTTACTTATTTTTTTTTTGGTTCCTGGAAATAATTGATGATTTACCTTTGATGCAATACAATCAATGCTTCTATGAATGGTTGATGTATCGGCACTCTTCAGTCTTTTCATCCATTCGGGACCATGAGTTGATAATAAATGACTATTATATTCGCGCTGTATTCAATGCAATGTTTCGGTATAAAGATGTAAAACAAAACAAAAAACATTTAACGGTTCAGTATGAATGTCGGCAAGGACCGACAATAATTTTTGATATATGATGATATTATTAATGATAAAAAATTTAGTAAATTCTTCAAGGAACGTTGGTAATAGCAGCAGTACTGAAACCGTAGAGTTTTCGATCCGTAATTTGAATTTAATTTTTGGTCAAATTTTTACCGAATTTTTGTGAAATTTTCGTCAATTTTTTGTGCAATTTTGAATTGAATGGATTTTTCCACGGTATCAAATGCTTATTTTGAAAAAAATTGTCATTATACGAATTTAAAACCAGAAACAAGGTCGCAAATTAATAAAGTTTCAAGTTTGATGAAACCAAAAAAGCAAATAAATTTTTTGATTAGAATTCGACACAATTAAATTCATTTTCCATCACTTTTTCAAGTCGCCTCGGAGCTCAGTGAACTCAATGTAAATTTAGCGATCATTAAAAAAATTCATAAATATTTCCATGTTGAATTTTTCGGCAAAAGTTGAAAACAGTAGCATTACTTAAACACAGAGTTTTCGAGGATAATTTCAATTGAAATTGTTTGGAAATTTTTTCAGTGTACCAAAAACTTTTTTGATATAATGTACCGTTATTCTGATGCATATAAAATCAAAATTTAGTCAAATTGATTAAGCTCTTGATTCAAATAAGTCTAAAAAATTAATGATATCTTCTAATTGAGATTTTTGGCTGTAGTAAATTTAATTTTCGACATTTTTTTGAAGCAGTATTTGAGCCTCAACGAAAGAAGATCGAGAAATCACAATGTTAAACCCTTTTTAAAATCATCTTATATATTTTAAGAGGTAATAATTATTCGTTCTTACAAAAGGAAGACATAACATGTTTCAATCTGTTTAAAAATTTACGCAGCGATTAAATTGAATAAATTTTTGAAGAAAAAATCACGATGCTTCCTTTAATTTGGCATGAAAGCAATATTTTTTTAAAATACATTTGAAACAGTTTTATTGTCAAACAAGTTCGAAGAATACTATACGAGCATTGAAAAGCCAATAAAAGTGTTTGAAAATATTTTACAAGAGCATTTTCGCTCTTCCAAAAAGAAATGTTTACGCAAATAATTACTTTAATAAATCTTGAAAAATATTTCACAAAATCTAGGACCACCTAAAAAGAAAGAATATGATCAAGAGTGATCATTATTAAAGCCTTCCTGGCTTAGCTTCAGACGTAAGTAAAATATTTCAATCCTCAAAAATTTTGGTTACTAAAATTCAATAACAAAAGACTTAAGCCAGTAAACTATTTTATGCGTGTGATTTATATAATTTGATATGATGATGATAACATGAATTGTGCGTGAAGCAGTTTCTAGTGCGTGATCCTCTAATTGTCCACTAATTTTCTATCTAAATTACAGATTGACTAGTAGCTTTTAATAATTATCCATTCACAAGAGCTTCATCGTTTCCCTCAAGCGAATCGCAGAAACAAATTCTGAGCCACAATCGAATGAAACTGTTTTCTGGGAAATGCAGACTTTGAAATCAGTTTTATCAGCTTTTCATGACTTTCCCATGATTTCGAAATACTTTTCATCAATAATAGAGTCTATCAAAGTCCAAAGATTTGACTTGCAACAAGAGATACAGCAAAATCTACCCTTTTATGAGTGAATCTGATGAACGGTGATTTTTTTAACATTAATTAATTATTAAATAAGAAAATTATATTTAAATTAATATTATATTTACATTAATTCAAAATTAAAACTTAGATAATAATGAAAACGATTCTACAATTAATACTCACGCTATTTGGTTGTGGTGTCCATTCGGTGGATTTTCTTGGCTTAAATGGTGGAATTTCGGATATTTTTGGCGGTGATGAATTTTTACGTAGATTCCTTGGAATTTCACTTGAAATTGGACTCGACGTCGATGCTGTTGCTAATGTCGACTGTTCGTCTGCAGACTTTTTGCGAAACGGTGGTATTTCTGGTATATGCATGGGTGGAATTGGCCGCGATAGTGTCATCGTACTTGATGAAGGTCTACGAAGATTAAATCAATACAGTTTTTATCTTGAAACACCTTTAAATATTTTTTTTCGAATTATATATAATCAAAACTTCAAGAACTATGCGTGCCAATTATTGGAAATTCATTCGCATTGCTTGGACATAAATGCACTATTTCACAAAAAATAAAACATTTTCTCGAGATAAAAAGCTGAATTGAATTTGATTAGAAGCAATTTAAATAAGGTCAACCATACAATCACAAATAGTCTAATCTATCCTCATTTCATAATTAAAAATAATTATCAGAAAATACAACAAAAACAATATCACATTTGACATCAAAAAACAAATCAAAACACATCACAAACAAAACATTGTTGCCATACATTTAATAAAACATATTTATTGATTTCTTTTTGAAATCGTTATTTTTATCAAATTACCCGGAACAAGCGTGCATATTTGAATTTGAGCTAAGATTTCTGACTGAATGTCCACGGAATGAAGGTATTACTGGAATTTTCATTTTCTTGCTGCAACTTTTGCATGCGCTAAAATAATTATTATTATTTTTATAAATCTTTACATTTTCATTATTGATGCATTTCAAATAAAGGGGATAGTTCAGAAGAGACGATTGAATTTCAATAGCTGATTGCAGCCATATTGTTTCATTTGAATGTGTCAAATCGTGTTTGACATTTTCACTCATTGATGTTTGGTGAATATGTCTAATAAAGCTACGTAAACATTTACTGAAAACTCAATACAATAATTAAGGACGCTAAGATTTATTCTACGAATGTGAGACAAAATTGGATATATTAAACTCTGAATAAAAATTGTTCAGATACTGGTACTATCCCTTATACCGCTGTACATCGTCTGGGAAGTACTAATTAAATGAACAAGCATTCAGGAAATACATTGCACACGGACAGTGCAAGCAATGCTTGATGGAGTGAGAGGTTTTCGGAGGAGGCGAAGATGGTTTTAGTCGGTAAAAATCCGACATGCCGAGAAGCAGAAGCAAATCGGTATCTTTTGAAGAATTCCACCTCGCGACCATGTGAATGAATTTGCTTGTTTGACACTTAGAAATTATTGAAAATTACTATTGAAACTTATGTTTAATCTTTCTGCAATTTTTTTGAATGAAAACATTGACTCTGAAAATTTCATTCGACACAACTAAGCTAAGCTTCAGTAGAAATACATCATTTTTATGCAAAACGATCAACGAGATAAACAATTGCGCCGATTGTAGAGAATAATGCTGGCTTAAGTCAAAATCAGTGCTAAATTGGTCAATTTCTTGCCGAGAAGTAAATTTAATTTATCTCTAAATTCAAAATGGCGTCGTTTGGTCCAAAAACTCGGTCTACACCCATATTAAATCGGGGCGAACATGAGTTACAACCAGAAAACCATACATTGTATCGTTATTTTGATTTGAAACCCAATCATCACTACTGAAAACCCCCTTTGGAATAATAATAAATATATAAACTAATGTTTCGATTCGCTTTACAATTTAAATTTAATTCAATATGTTTGTGTTGTAGTTTTATTTTCTTTGAAAAATAGGTAGAGTGTTGAAGTTGAAAATTTTGTGATTGATACAAACTTAGTACAAAAATCAAGAACATTATAAGCTGCAATTTGTCATCCTTTAAACTTTGATTGATCAAATTTGATTATTATTGTAGGACCCTTACACTTTTCTAATCAAATCACATCAAAATAATAAAATTTAATTATACTTTCATAAGAATAATTTATTTTTTTAGCAATTGCTTTTATCAGAATAAGATTTATGAATGAAATTTAGAAAATCTGTGCTCCATCAAGAAAAAGAAAATATATCATAAATCGTGTTGCAATGCAAATGAAACCAAAAAAAATCCACATACTCACTAAGTATATATAATGTTTTATGTTAAAGATATAATGTTGAGCGTATCAAAAGACTTAAGTATATGATTTGAAAAAAGAGCAAGAGTAATCATTATTGTAAGAAAATTGAGCGAGAAAATTGTATTTATTAAGCGAAACTAAATAATTACCCAGAATATGGTGGAATTTCGAATGGAAGATTTTGCATAGATACACCAACATTTGATGATGGTGGTGTTTCGTGAACAGGTCGCACTGATACTGTACTGATCTGTAATAAAGAAAAAAATTAATACAGAGCTGGACACAGATATAAGTCCACAACTATGTGGATGGGCTGTTTTTTTTATAAAAATCTGTACCACCAACACTACTTTTAAATTGAAAATAAATTGCATGAAAATTTTTCGAAAGCATAATAAACCACAGTAAAAATTAGTTCAAATAAAAAAATGTAGCAGTTAAATATTTCAATGAAAAATAACTATAGCAAAGCATCCACCTGGACAGATCTCTACGTTGAAGCAGAGTAAAAATCTGCAGGAAAGAGTACGTGGCCTATTGTAGTCCCTTCTCACAAATTTCCTCATACTTTTTTTTAGTAAAAATTTGATAATTTTTCAAGCATTTTTTTAAAAACCAATTGTTGTTGTACAAAGCGTATCGCGTGCTGCGCATGCAAATCGGCACAACGCGGCCCATGGCAACACGCGCCGTGGGAAGCCGATACTAGAAAGAGTATTTGAAAACTCCAGGAATATTTAATTACTAATTCAAAATACTGCAAATTCACTGCTTAAAAATAGAACCACAAATTTTCAGCATAAATTTGAGCAGAGTTAATATTTAAAACTTGGAAGGTCACACTTTTCAAAACCTTTCCAATTATGATTAAACTTTATCCTGAGATGATTACCAACAAAGGTAATGATCTCAGGGTAAAGTTCCACTTGAACATTTTTCCAAAAAAATTAAATTTCATAGGTTTTATCACACACTTTAAGGCGACTTCTGAGTTTGACTTTCCGGTCCCAAGGTATTTGATCTATAAGATAGCATTGAATGCAAATGTTTGACCAATTCTTTTGCACAATTTTCCAATTTTTGATCCTAATTTTTTATCTAAGCCAGACTCAATTGTTCATAGAAAACTTGACAACATAAGCTCCTTCGAATATTCAAAACTATCCAGTCAACATAATGAGAATTTACTCTATATCTACCATTGAAATTATCCAGAGGTTTAGAAATGGTTAAACTACACCACAGGTTCTTTGTTGGAAGATATTTTACAGTAGATAAATTGTATCCAAGGATACACACACCTATTATATTGGATCTTTATAGTATGAACCTTCGACCATTTTAAACGATTCATCACTTTCATAGCAAATTCATAAGTTGCATATTTCTTCTCAAGCCGCGAAACATAAAGACGCCAGAAGATATCTTATGGGAACCTGGCATAGTGCGGTACAATTAACAAGTAGTACCTCCCTAGAGCGGTAGAGTGTGGGTGTCACAGTCATACTTTCTTTAAAAAAATATTGATAGAAATCGATAAATAACTTTTATAAATCTGCATTAAAACTATGTACTCGATTTTAGAAACAATTTTAGAAACATATTGAACATAGAAGGCAAGTTTGGTAAATTGAGGACAACTAAAGTGATTTTCATGCTAACAACATCCCAAAAAAATTCTTTCTTTCAGTTTAGCATGTTCTCGCTCCCATAAGGCTCATTTAATCTGCGTAACTCACAGTAATATACCATCATCTTTGGCTTATTCAGGCTAATTCCCCAATATTGTTTTTTCGGGGTTCAGCCAAGTGCACTTCTGAATTTCAGTTGGGCTGATGAACAGAGCAACCTTACCTCAACATATGACAACCCAAACATTTTTTTGACATTTCCTTCTCCGAAAATGCTTCAATATCTTCAATACCTCATCGGAGAATCGAATGGTGGATTGATTTTCTGAGACAGTCCTTAGCAACTTTTTCACTGTCTCATAAAAATTGAATGTATACAGAGTTCATAAATTTAAGCTTTTTTTGACTAATCTACATACATTCAAAGCTAATCCATTTCCATCCCTAAATCCCTCAACAAAACTCTTCCAATTATCACCTACCTGTGACGGTGGTGAATCAGGCGAACCATCCTTATCCTCTCGAATATTAACATCAGCCTCGATACTACTCAACTGACCCAATATCTGCAACTCGTCGAATTGATTTTGCGACAAAAACGGACTACCTGGACCTGGACTCCCCGGCTCATATAGAATCTCCTCGGCCAATTGACTTTCGATCGATTGATCATTAGTCGTGGCGATATCAGGAGTGATTTGTTCCGGTTGCGACATGGATGTCGTTGATGGTGGTGACGGTGGTGTTGGGCGTGGTGAAGGTCCTTTACATTGCATCTCGCGACGACAATGTTCGGCGCGAGCTATTTCAGCTGCCAGCCACGATGGAAGCTCGGGAAGTAGCCAAGTCAGCGCTGAACGCAAACCCAACATAACATGCTACAACGGAAAATATTTCAATTTAATTAGAGGACAATCAGCGTGGAAATTAATTGAATCATCTTCACCTCTAGCGCTACAATCAAAATTATTGTTTGGGTGGTAGTCAATCCTGGCCATAGTCGTGACACTTGTCCCGATAATCCTATTAGGGCACAATTAACAATAACTGCGGCCAAGCTTAGCACGCTCAATGCATTCTGCCATGTGCCAATATTCGCGACTCGTTGTCCAAACGGTCGTTGATGGACATGGGCCAATTTGAATGCATCCGAACGTATTTCCAATAAATTATTAGCAAGAGCACATAGTCCGGCCAATGGAAACGCGGCCGAGAACAGGACCACGTAGCCCATTTGGACGAGCATTTCAAGATGATCCGAGAATGTTCCGTCGTACTGTAAATGAAATTGCATGAGAATTGTCTGGCAAAGGATCAAATATCTATTATTGAGGAATGCACTTCTGAGGAGTACAATATGGATATCTATGCAAACATAATTTTACAATATGTGGAAGGCATAGAAAATTGATTGAAACCGATTGGCATGCAGTCTCATTATACGATCCACGCTTATGGTCCTTCTTCCTTCTCACCTACCTTATACAACGAGCTCTCGATTTCCGCCTGACCAATACTCCTTTTCGGATTCGGACAACCACTCGCCTGGTCTACCGACTCGGTGGAATTATTCGCCGGTGTTCCGAGCACCGTTTGTGCGGTCTCCTGGGTAGGACTCAATGCGCCCCACATCTTGAAGCTCAACTTGGCAAGACGCCACTGCTCCACCACATACGGTAGTGCCGATTCTCGTAAATTCCCAATAATTTGTCGTGAAATTAACAGTCCGGCTAATTGCTACAGGAAACCCTTTGACCAGTTAATAAGTTATAAGCCAATGGATCAGATGGTATTACCTCCTTGAGCTTCTCCTGATCCCTCAAGTAGAATGCTATGTAGAATAGCGAAAGGAACGAATTGACAAACTGAAATAGGGCCACCTTGGCGATTAGATGATTCTCGTACTTTGATTGCAATCGATAGTTCTCTGCAAAAGTTAAGAGGTCATATATTTGCTAGGAATCGTACCTGACCTACCAGCAAGTATATAGGCAATAAGGTTATGATATTATGTTCAAAGGACACTCACCTTTGTCATTGAGCCAAACAGCCAATTTGTAGTATGCCTCGTCCATTAATGTAATGGCCCCAGCCAGTAGAACTTTCGGTATTACACTTAGGCAACCAATTACACTATTCTCTGGTAGCTTCTTATCCCACCAGTCCTGTTTTTTTCATTCCAAGTAATGGACACCAAATGAGGTGGAATGGTTTTTTTGGACGTAAGCAGATGATGTTTATATTTCCCAGGCAAAAATGATAGAAAAGTTTTTCGATGGTTGATTATTTGCAGAAGCGATAGCCACAATGGGACAATATATATATATGTACAAACTAGCTACATACAATCTACAAGGATATTTTTGTGAATGTCGACAAAGCAAAAGAAAGTTTTTCTATCACGTAGTATGATACTCTATATAGTATGATTGCACTACAGCTGTGTGTGTGTGTTTGTTTCTAGCAGTCTTTTAATGAAAAAAGGTGAAAGTGTTACGAGGATGCACTTTGTATACACTTGAAGGATAATTCAATTATCATCCGAACACACTTCGTAGCATTTTCACTCGTTGAAGATTCAGTCAGTGAATTGAATTAATTAAGTAAATGGTTGAACTAATTAAGGTTGAGGTGTGACCGATTGATAGATATCCTTTTCAATTGTCAGTGAATTGAATAGGAGAAGGTGATAAGGTAAACTATAAACAAGGCTTGGCAAAGTCATTAAATTAATAGATCTAATCGAGAAATACATATTTGCTGATATTGATGAAATGGTAAGGATGAGGACATTGTATGAACAACGATCCAAGCTCACTGAGACCCCTTTTTATCCACGATGTTAGAAAGAGAGTGGACTTAAATGGGGTAGTGATAGTGAAGTTTTCATATTTTGTTGGAACAATGTTTTTCTTCAGGAGACAGAAAATGGAAGTTAATGTCGAAGGACGAAAAAACTTGAAATTGTCATGAAATAATCAATTACAACACCAGGATTAAAAACCCAGTACTCGAGAAAGTTTTAAAAGAGAAATTGCAGAATCTAGAACAACTTCACAGGAACTAAGAAAGGAACACCATTTAATCTTATTAAGTATGAGCAAAGTTAATCCTAAGGACAGCACAGGAGCGCTCACTAGAATATTCGTCACCAAAATTTAGAAATCCATAAAAAACGGAGCCCCTTTCGATGAACTGATGATTTCGAAGCATTGCGTAGGACATTTTATCAATATGTTCATTTTTTATTCAATCAAATATTTAACCACTAATCGATACCATATTCCCTACACGCTTTTTTCTGTCACACCTCATTTAGAAAGCATATTAATCCTTAATTGCTGCCTAATACAATTTAGCATTTATAAATCATGCACAATCCTCCCCGACAACCGTGTCAACCAGCCACCAATAAATAAAGAATCATTTATTCCCTTCACTCAATGTCTTTTCTCAACAATGAAATTCATTATTCAAATGTCCTGTTTTCAACCTGCCATCATCCTTTCTTATAGAAAATCCACAAAATCCAGTTAATACGCAATGACGACAAACTTCATCGAAAACGATTCGATTTCATGTCACACTCGATAATATATGTGAATAACTGTTAATCGAAGGATAACAGATCGAATTCAATTAAATCAATATCAATAAAAATCCCAAAAAATAAATGAACCCGATCAATATTACACACCATTACAATGGCTTTCCTCAATAATGTCGTGATAAGAGCCACGCTGAAAATGTAAAGAAAGAAAGAAACATTTCTTTGTATATAAAAGCGAAATCCTTGTAAGAATCCTAACATCCTTAAATTACACATACGAGCTACATTTCGAATGAAATCGTTTTGCCAAATCGATAATGGACCAACATTTAAGCAGGGAAATGAATTTAACGATATGCTATATGGTTTCGCTCCGTAGTAAGTGGTTGGTATATAGAAAGGATTCGTGTGGTAGACATGATGCGTAGGAGCATAAAGATCCTGTTGTCAGTTATTTTACATGAGCATTTGAAAAATCAATTGATGGTCTTGCAGTATCGACAAAAAATTTAGAAGAAACTTTCAAGGATTTTAAATGAATATTGAATAATGGTTTTATTTCGTGAGGTTTTTGGTTTCAAATTAGAAGACTCTATAATAAAGGATTCTTTTAATATGCGGAACAATACAAGGAAAAACAATAGTGACCAAAAGAGAACAGAGTTGAATTTGCATTTTTAGTTTCAATTCAGTAACATTCTAACTTTCCGATCAACTAAATTAAGAAAAGAATATTTCCAGTTTTTTTAACGAATTTCTTTTCACACCAGAATAATACTTATTTCCAATAACTTGATGTTATTTTCAGGAAAAAAAACATTGTCCCGAATATCAGGCATTTAATAAAATCATCCTTCAAGTGTACTTTCTGCGTATTTACAATTATTTAATGCTCAATTTAATATAGTCTTGCCATAAACTCTCCTACAACAATTTGACAGTGTACTTCACGCGCAACGACGCATAATATGCTGACAACTTGACTGCCAAGTAGTTCATTCAGCTGTCAATATCAATCATTTCATTTTTTCCAAGATCGTTGCGTACTTAATTATGATGAATTGGCATTTGCAACAAAATCAAATCGATTAAACATTCCAATGAACAATGGAAATTGTATATGTAGCATTTCAGCTATAATATCAAATGTAATTCATCTTGTTTGACTTTGGACACTCCATTTTTGTTTATCTAGTCTAGAGGCAGTCACTTTAATCCTGAACGACTAATGTTAGTATTTTCGACTAACATGGTGAACTTTTTTTGCTGTAGGCTTCTTAGTAGTAGAGGTAGCGCTTTGATACTTTGCGCCAACTCAGTCGTTAATATGCAGTTTCAAGGAACGTTTGCGTCGTGCGGATAAGTGTAATATTAGTTAGTTATTAGTTAGGATAAGTGAAAAAACATGTCATTTTTTTCGAACACTTAAGGTTATTAACTCGATCTCACAAAAATGTAAGAAGCAACCTTTTTTGTAACTTTTAATAAAAATATTGAATTCAAATACGGTTTTTTTTTTATTTTATAGCATAAAGTGAAGATCATAGTTCTTAAAAGTCTGATTTTAAAGCAAAAACCTTAGTTTTAACAGTTTTTATTTATGTTAGTCGAATAAAGCCTAAACGCTGAAAAAATATGATAAGCCCTCCCGGGTTAAAATAATGCTACCTGAATTTGTAATTATTTTTCTAAACATTTTTTATGAAAGCACAAAGAATTCATGGCAAGACTAAGACCATTTTCAACAAACATCCTCTTTCAATTTTTACATATTTTTATTTACATTTAAAACATGTAGGCATGAAATATAATTGCAAAATTATGTGCAGTTATAAAATCGTTGAAAGTTGTTTTTTTCAAAAATAATTATGTTATGTTAAAATTTTGGAGCGCATCAACAGAGATCAAAAAAAAAAATAAACATGTATAACTCAAATTCAACTAAACCTTATTGAAATTGCTCATGCAAGTTAAAACTCCTCGGTCGGGTAGTGAATAATCGAGCCAATCCTGCAAAAGAAAAATCAATTGTGCACAATTCAAGCCAATCGAAATGATGTTAGTATGCATTGTTGTAAATTTTTCAGCATGTTTTATTAATAATTTCATTTTTGTTGTTTGTCGATGTATCCAAAAAAAATGTTTGTCCAAAGCAGCTTACTTAAATAAAGTGTGTTACATGTTGTCTAGCCAGTCAACTATGCTATCTATATATATTTCAGTCTAATCAAATTAGCATTGCTGGCTAATGATAATAATAGAACATTAAGCTGCGTTAACATTAGTGAAGCTTGGCGAACAATAGCGTGTCCTGTTTACGACTCACCTGCAGTTGTAACATGAGAAACATCACAATAAACACCAGTACCAGGCACATTGCAATAATCGGGAAGCTAACGAAATATCGGAATGCTCGACGTTGCCAGGCAGGTGCCTCCTTCGGTTCCAATCGTCCTGTCACGTTGCTTTCCACCAATGGGCCCTGTTCTCAAAATAAGTACAACTTAAAGAAATGAGAATAACTTTCTTAGGGATTTGTTCAACAGTGTAAATTTACTTTGTATAGCGGACGGGGTGGTTCGAGTAGCTCCGGCGGAGTCGATAAGGTACCCCATCGGAATGCTAGCTCCACCGAATATCGACGCCATGCTTCCAAATAGAGGGATGCCCAGGCCACGTTGAAGAGAGAGAACAGCACGTGACCCATATCCTGGGCGGTTTGACCACGACCCCAAAGCGCTAGCCAAAGGATCGTTCCGAATACGGCCGGAACACCAAGGGCACACGTATAGTGCCCGAGCCAGGCGAAGTAGAGGGCCACTTTCACGCCAAAATATTCGGCTATATCGTCTGGAAGTTTCAAGGACCGCTCAAGTAGATGTTCTCACATCACCTATGCAGAATAGTTACCTAACGGTTGTGGTGCAAACACCTTTTTCACCCAGCTCATCTGTAGCCTGGTTAAAGCACTTGTTTCGTGTAATGGAAATATTTGGATAATAAGGTCGGATTCTTGCCATGCTGCCACTGTAATCCATTCAGAATAAAGTTGAGCATTTCATCGATTAAAAAAATAATTCGAACTAGACGTACCTATACTTTGTCCTTCTTCAACGCTCGCCTTGCCTTGTAACGCAGCTATATCACTTTTACCGGCACGTAGTCCTTGTAGCACCTGCAAAACTAACCATTGTCGCTCCTGCGATGTGAACAGTGTTGTGCAACCATCTTCGCTTTTTGTTTGTAAAAAACAATGACTTTCACGTGTTGTGAATTCTCGTAAGGCACCACCTAAATCGTGACGTAATCGCTTTGGAAGTCGGGCTTCTTCGGCAGCTTTATAGAGGCTAGAATGGTAAGGAAGTGAACATTTTATTAGTCACAAGAGTGCTAGCAGCCAAGGTAGCGAATTCGAAAAAACAGAGCCATCCTCTGGAATTGAACTAGCTTGAAACAACGCCCTCAGCTTTTAAAATGTTTAATTTGTAATCCAGCAGAAAATATAAGGACCCACCATTATCCTGTATTTTTGAACTATCTGCTTCTATTGGAAACCAGGTATCAATAATTGAAATTAAATGAGTTGCAATTGAAAAAAATATTCACGAACAGCGGACAGAAAAATCTGTAGAGGATCAAAATTTAAAAAAAAAATATTGTTTGTAAAAAAATTAACCACTGTCATAAAAAAGGTTTGCAAAAATGTAACCGCTTTATATTTCGTTCACCACGTCTGAAAGTTCTTAAATTTGTTTTCGCCATCCGAAAAAAAGGCTTCAAAAATATATAGCCGAAATAATCTGCATCCAAAAGAATTTTAAAAAGGTCGAACACCAAATAATCCATAAGTAGAAAACATTTATATATAAACAAACAACATAAGCTACCAACCAAAAATTAAGAACAGCGCAGTAAAAATGACCGAAAAGGATCAAAAATCATCGAAATAATTATAGATACTTTCTTTATTTTCCCGACCTAAAACTTAGTAATGGACGCGTAACGTTAAAACTCGTTCCACACCCTATACTCACGATCTGTATAATACATTGAGTAATTCACAACGAAACAACCCGTTTCCCACGCTATATGATAACGGTATATACCACAGGGGTGAAATCTACGGTAATAAATCTAGAGTGAAAGATTTTGTAGTGAAAAATTAGAGCCAAAAAAATCTAGGATGAAAAAATTCATTGTAAAACAAATAGAGTCAAAAAATTTGCCGTTATAAAATCTGTAGTAGAAAAAAATAGAATAAAAAAACCTACAGTAAAAAAAATTGACCAAAAATGTAGGCTTAAAAATCTTTGATGCATAAAACCTTTAAAAAACTGAATAATTAATCTAATTTAATTAAAATCTTTTTTTATTAAATGAAACATTTGGTTTTTTTGGTTTCATTTAATAAAAAAAAGATTTTATTCTATAATGGCTCATCAAGAGAACACGCAACTTTCTATAACTAATTTAATTAAATAAAAATTCTGAAATATCTAACCAAAAAATTTTAACCTATCTTAAAATAACGAAAGAATTATAAAAAAATATGTTTCAAAATACATGAAGATAAATAAATCTGCAACCGAAGAAAACTCAAAAATGCTCAACCTTTAAAAAAATTAAAGAATATAAAACGGGAAATGAAATACAAATCATCAAAAAACGCAGGAATATTCCACTACGACTGAAGAGGCTAAAAATGGCTTTTTTCATTTTCTTAAAAAAATCCCAGCATGAAGATGAAACACTTTTAATCATAAAAAATATATAAATCTGATAAAAATCCATGTTCTGACCCTTTCCCCTACAGAGAAGTTTGAGAAGGGTGGCGATTTTAGGGAAAGGTAAGAACTTATACTCATAAAGATCAAAAGTGGATGGAGAAACCGTGGAGAGGCGGGGTTAATATTGGTGTAAGCTCTACCGATTTCAATGTTTTACATTCGAATATTTAAATTTATGGCTCCGACTACCATCACCTTCCTACCCCACCGAAAATTCTTACTGTATTTGACGATCCTCTTCCATAAACTCCACTCTTTCCTGTATCCTGTGGGCTCAATAATTTAGACTCATATGCACATATATTTATTTTAGTTGCAGCGAAAAATGACAATTTTGTTCCGAGAATGATTTTTTTGTTAAATAATTCCATTCCACAATGAATTTTTCAGAACATAATCTTCATTTTTTGATGTTATTTTGCAGTGTCACTCTCAATTTTTATTATTTATTTAGTAATGTATTTCGCAAAAATAATGATTCTCAAATAGATACTTACATATTTGTGGGAGCACTTATATAAAAAGCAGTTCGTTTTGTACTTTCGTGTGATTTAACTTGTGCTATAAGACCAAGTCCTGCTGGCGGTTGTAATCGTATTCGTGATAGAAGCCATCTCAACGCTTCATCGGGTGCGTCTTCTATTCAATATAAACAAAGTTGTTGTTTATTACAACAATAAAAAATAATAATTATACATTATATTTATAAAAAAGCTATTGAGAAAAATATATTCAGTTAAATCAATATGGAAAAAATCGATCAGTAAATACAAAAAACAATTCTGATTATGTATTTACATATTTACGTAAATACAAAAAAAAATCATCCTATATTCAAATATCTAAAATAAATTATTTCACAATGAATGCAACAGTTGTAAATTTAAAAACTTACACAATATTTTTTTTTCTGCAATTATTATAAATGAAAAATAAAAAGTTCAAAAAAATTGCTTTACTAAGTCCTAAAAATCAGCCGAGGTGGTATCATCATTTTTTAAGGAGACTTTTTGATATTCAAATCTGCAGAAAACAACCGTAAATCGGTTCAAATTTTTAACATATGATACAATGCCAATTTGAAATCATTTACAATTCAAAACAGAGTCCTTTCACTTGTGTCCTTCAAAGCTACATCTTGAATAAAGGACCTTTCGCTCACCTGGAAATTCAATAACAACATCACATTGAGTAGGAATTTTGTTGAGCCATAGACGTCTTGGTGTCATCAAATGACCAGCATATGGAACACGTCGTCGAAGTTGTCTGGAAGCTGAAAAAATTGAGCATTTAGCATTATATAATGTACAAATGATTGTTGTAAGCTTTATGATTCAAAACATTTAGTGAATAAAGCCAACAGAATACTAACGGATATTTTAATGAAACGTTTTTATTAAACATAACCCCAAAACATAGAGTAATATATTGTCAGCTGATTGCCGGTCATATTTTATTTCCAATGCGTCAAATTACGATGACAATTTTTAACGGCAAGTGATTGGCAAATTAGAGGATGCAATCGAAATTGCTTATTTGGCGCTTAGAAATGATGAAAAATTTAATTATTGGTATTAGAAATTATGTACAAACTTATTGTATACACAAGCTTTTTGCCATCATATTCAATGGTTAAAAGATGGGTTTCTGAAATTAAAAAAAGGTCATACGAGCACTAGCGGACGTCCCGTGGAAGTGACAATACCTGAAATAGCAGAAAAATTCACAAAATAGTGCTGGAAGACCACAGATTAAAATTGTCTGAGATAGCGGATTTTAAATAATATTTTGCACATGAGGAAGCTCTGCGCAAAATGGGTGCCGCGCTTGCTAACGTCTGAGCAAAAGTTGAAAAAGAAAATTATTTCAAGTGAGAAAGTGGCACTCTATAAACGAAACCCTGATGAATTTTTGCGTCGATTTATAACTATGGATGAGACATGGACTCACCACTACACTCCTGAAAATAAAAAAACAGTCAAAACAGTGGACAGCAACCGGTGAAACAGTCCCAAAGAATGCAAAGGCAATTTTGTCAGCTAACAAGGTTTTAGTGAGCTTTTTTTGGGATGTAAGGGGAGTTATTTTTATTGATTACCTTGAAAAGGGTAAAACCATCAATGGCGAGTACTATGCACATTTATTGGATCATTTAAGCAAAGAAATAAAGAAAAAAATCTTGTTTCACCATGACAATACACCAGCATAGGTTGAGTTCTTGTTTTATTTTAATTTGAAATCATTACTATTGAAAAACCTTGTACATATAATATTTTTTGAACAATGTAGTCTGATTTTACTGAACACAATTTGACCAAAATTTGGTCTTCAAAAATTAAGATTTTATTTTATTAATTTTCGACATACTTATATTTTTAATCAGTTGATGTTTGATGATTGTTTTCTTGATTAAAAATCATATTTTCTGACTCCGCATACGGTTCCGGTATTTGACACTGAATAAAGCGCAATATAGCCTAATCAATTTTTTACCCAAACGCTTTTTTATCTTACGGATATTATATATATAATATTCGATACAAATGGACGACACATTCTTACACAATCCCAAAAAACGGGCCCGGTGAATCCTTTGAACGATATAATATTTCCCAATCTTCAATATTCTATACCCATGACTTTCATCAATGACCCAAGGATCAAATCAAAAGCGCAACAAAAAGCCTTCCAATAGAAAAGATGCGGAATCCTTAAGGATTTAAAATAATATGAAAAAACTTTGGGTGCGACATGTGGCGATCCAAGAAAGTGCTAAATGATGAGAATAGTTTGGCTTTCACGTGATTGTGTGTGTGTGTGCATATGGCCGTAATATGTCCTTGCCTATGTTATCAACATATTCCAGGAAGTGTTCAGGAACTCATTGCTTCCTGATATTGGTTGGTTTGACCTTAATCTGAACGTGGTTGTGACGTCAATGTAGTTTAGATAAATGATTGTGCTAGCCGAAAAATGGAATAGTGTACAGTAGCGATTTGTTATTTGAACATAAATATAGAGGACCCTTTCAGCTTACCAGATTTTAAAGTTGGATTCCATTCATTTATATATTGCATGGAAGAGAAGTAGAATCTACAATTCAACATTCAATTTTATAAAAAATCAGCGGTTCAAAGCTATGTTTCCAAGTCTGTTAAAAGGAGAGAACGCTTTTTAACAGACTTGAAAATAGCTGATGAAAATAAGAAACGATAATACAAACCCTCGTCAATTCATCGATACAAATATCCTTATCATTTTACCCCCATTCTGATCTCTCTCCTAAAATAGCATATCAATTATTCATCCCTACGTTATAGTTCGTTTGTAGGCAATAACATAAGACATTTCACCAATCAACATCAGTTTCCACACCAAGCAATAAGTGTTCTCTACTCATAAGTAATAATGGAACAAAGCTATTTCCTACGTTCACATAAATCCATAAAGTTCATGACATTATTTCACCCCAGGCATGTTCCATCCAACAAATACCCTGATATATAGTGGAATTCAATCGCCATTCAGGATATTCTGTAGAGAACTGCGTGATATCAAAGTTTTCCATGGTTGCGTTGCGTTTAATGGAAATTAATTAGAAACTTTGCCATGAGTGCAAATGTTGTATGGAATTTCGTAGAAGTTCATCATAAATAACTCAATAATCAATTGATTGTAGTTTGTAATCTGCAGGACTTAAAATAATTGCGTCCATAGTAGAGATTTTGCAACAACTAATTTGATGAATAGTTTTCAATAGTTTTGGAAATTAAAGTAATAAAAAATGTTG
The DNA here is from genome assembly GCA_963942545.1 of Oxycera nigricornis. Taxonomy (NCBI): domain Eukaryota; kingdom Metazoa; phylum Arthropoda; class Insecta; order Diptera; family Stratiomyidae; genus Oxycera; species Oxycera nigricornis. Next base: position 4,019,973 of record OZ012661.1, read on the forward strand.
AAATTTTTAATTATGAGTCTCAAGCAAATAATCAGCGTAGAATCTCTTAGGCTCATCTGATGCGAAAATATTTACAGCGAAAAATCTAAACCGAAAAATTTACAGATTTAAAAAGGGTTTGAATACAAATTCCCGAAAACAAAACATCGCTGAATTAAAATTTCACAAACACTAAATATTTTCAACCACAATTTTTAAGTACGACATTTTCTAAATAAAACAAAATATTTGAAACGATCATTTTTCGAACCAACTTTCTAAGATAAATTTTCAAAAAAAAAGCCAGAAAACCAAATGTACAAAATTTTTAGTAGAAAAACATTTTCAAACCAAAAAAACAGGCAACTCTATAAAAATACGAACTCCTGAAGTCACAAAATTGTTAAGCCAAAATATTTTACAGGATCCATTTTTCAGCTTGAATATCCCAAAACCGTGAAAATTCTGCGAGACATAATTTTTAAGAATGTTTAAAAAAATCTGACCCAAATATTTCCACAGGAAAAAAATGTTTTCAATAGAAAAAACATTTTCAAACCAGAAAAAAGGCAGGTAGGCACTCTGGGAGTGTCCGCTGAGAAGTTTAGCTTCGTTTTGCAAATGATTATGTAAAGTTCAAAAAGTTGTATATTGATAAATGCAGGAAAAATTCAGGAGTTAATGTGACAAATTCAAAAATCTAGAATACATATAATATGACAAAATATGAAATTTTTTATTGCTTTTATTCACACAAAGTGAATTAAAGTAAAAAACAGAGGGAGCGGAGATTTGAACCCTCTACCTTGAGAACAAGAGTCGGGCGCTCTGCTCACTGAACCAGTCGCACTACTCTTATATTTGCATGTCATTGCTATGTATTATGCTCATTTTGAATTTTAAGACAAACTTCCGTTCGCTTTTTCGTTCGGTACGCATTTTTTGGGCTCACTCCTCTCATTCATTTTTCTTTAGAACCTCCGTTAAAGGAAGCTAAAGTTCCAAAAAAACAGGCCATCCATTATAAAAATACGAAATACTGAAATCACAAAATTGTTAAGCCGAAATATTTTACAGGAAAAAATAATGCACTATGAATTTTCGATGAACGGAAAAACATTTTAGCGTTCAAAATTATTGCGACTAAAATTTTATGACATCCTCAGAAAAATTTTCATCTCTAAATTTTTCCAACATAAACTTTTAAATGCAAATCATTGCGCAAATTTTGAAGGCATCAACAAAACAAAATTGTGTACAATTTTGAAGTCAATGAATTTGAAAGCCTTCCAATTTGTAAGTCAAAACAAATTTGACGGACGAAAATTTACCGTAAAATTTTTTTTGGACACTATATTTGTGAAATTTGTAGAAAACTTTTGATCAGTGAATGAAAAACCCAATTTTTACAATTTGCTGAAATTTTGATGCTTAAAATTTTCGGCTAAATTTATATATTGCATTTAATAACTCCAAACCGAAAAGCATAAAGCATCGAAAAAATAATAATTTCTAAGATATCAAAGAATTTGACACCAAAAAATATACTTAAGAAAGTTTGAAAGCAGAAATTTTTTTGTTGAAATAAATTTCAGATGGAAAAAATTACTTTTTGAAACCACAAATTCAAAATAAATTTTTAAGACCCCAAATTTCCGGAAAAAAATAATCTATGAATTTTATTATGAAAAAAATTCGCGAAACTTTCTGAGTGTGAAATATTTCTCATGTAATTTTTTCGGTACCAATAAGTTGATTTAACATTAAGCAAATCACTTTTCCTAATAAGTTAATAAAAGTGTTGAGGCAAGGCGTTTTAAAAGAAGAAATCTTCGCGCAAAAACTAAAGCAAGTTCTTAGCACTGACATTTCTGATGCAAAACATCCTTAAATGCAAAATTTATGAAGTCAAAAACGTCTTTAACAATACAATTTAAAGAAATATTTGAAACAAAACTTTTCCGATAATATAATTTCTAAATATAGATTTCAACCATTTATATTCATTATCCATCCTATTGTACAAACCCCCTACTTAACATTTCGATTTCTAAAGCTTCGATTTCTTCTTTCTTGTCAACAGTTCCGACCTACAAGACGTTTCATTTGTTATCCTTTTCACAATAACAATACGTAAATAATCGCCCCACCATTGACTTCCTATTCGTCCTTCCCCAAATAGTACAACAAAGGAATCTATCCATTCCAAACACCTAAGCATAGCTCGTATAGCTCTCCTCATTGTGTACGCCAAACTTGCTTTCTCTTCAATACGAACGACTGACGATACAACAATTGCTCCCAAAAGGACATTACCAGGGATCAAAAAGACTGATACAAAGAACAGCAAAAAAGGTCCAGCTTATTACTCACTTAAATGATGGTCGAAAATTTTCCATGCTACATTACTTATGGCATTTTGTAAAAGCATCCTCATTATTGAGGTCTTTAATTCACTTCAAGGCTTTATATATAAATTAGTGAAATGTATCCCTAGACTGTTATTTAGTGTGCGCTTATATGCTGCGGACATGTTTAGCTGGCTGTACAAATACACACGTGGAGTCCTAGGACTAAAGTTCTGATCAATATTTCGTAACAAGAACATAACAAACTGAAAATATATTATTTCAACACACAATTTCCTTTTTATGATTTATCCAATTCGTTGCCGGAATTCTATATTGAACTCTCGCTCTCCATGCAATTACGATCTTGGAATTGAAGCTTGTATCCTTTTTTCACACTATTCTATAGCTTTCAGTTAGAAACATAATAATGTAGCCACGAACAAGGACTACACGCATACTTACACGCACAGTAATACACTGTTATCTCAATAAGGGAATATCTACAAGGATATTGAAACTTATCGCTCCCAAGGATATTATATTCATGGCTGCTCGTCTCTGCCCTTGAAATCAGGACTTTAGTGAATTGCTTAAATTCATCGTAATGCTGTTCACTTGAATTGGATTCCTTTATGACGGCAAGGTTAAGACAGATCTAAAAACGTTTATCCTGGTATTATTTGGTGGTTGAGCTGATGAGGATTTACAGGATGATGATGGTGGTAAGATGTTGCGGTGTATTTTATTTCAAGCGTTTGATTGGTTTCAATCAGAATTTTCAACTGGTAGATACTTGATTTTCGTTAACAAGCTGTCGATAAAAGCGAAGGGATTTAATGATTTGAAAGCTTTATTTAAAGATTTATATGGTTATTTTACTGCCCGAAATTTTTCATTTTATAAATGATTTATTCTGACAGCGGTCTCTTTAATATTTATGTTCAAATTGATTGAATCACAAATTGACTTTAAAATGTTCAAAAATTTATCAGATTTACTTTGAAAATCGGTTATCGTCGATTTGCAAGATTTTAGATGATTTCGTAATTTTTTATGGTGCACATAATCGGCCATCTGTCAAAATGTATGTGAATTTGGTAATGTACACTTTCCGCATGTCATCGAAATGTAACATACGGAGGGAATTATTGGCGCAAATGATTCAAATTTATCGAATCGTTGTCGGTCACTACAATTCGGACTTTATTCGTCCGACAAGTGAAAATTTATGCACAAAGAAAACAACGTTCATTTGGCAAAAAACTGTCGATTATTTGGTTCATTTCTAATAGGGCAGTTGAAAACAGACTTGTATTTTTAACTTAACTTTTGTCGCTTTTGCAGGTCGGACCAAGATGAATGTAAGTTTCAGCATATTTTGTATGAATTCTCAATAACTTTGCAGAAGAGGAATATAAATTCTAAACTCATCCTTCGCGGAAAGCCTCACGGAAATATCTGGTATTAATGATAGTATCGCAGTCAGCTTCATAAGAGTATCAAAATGGATGTCAGTATCCCAGACCTATAATTTTTAGTGCCGTCTTGAACCATCTATCTAGGTAGGTGAATTAAACCATTTTTATGTGAAATTACTCGTTTAGGAAAACAGGAAAGGAAAACAGAAAAAAACTGACGACTTCGAAGCTAAAAGTGTTTGTGAAATTTATCATAATGACTAATATTGCAGGAAAAAGAACTCAATTTTCGATTAACAGAATGTGCTTTGTGAAGAACAAACATCACAGTTACATGATTGAAGCCATTTTTAAATATTAATATCGTGAATTTATCTTTCAAATCCAAGAAATATGAAAAAAATTCTGACCTGTGTCAGAGATCAAACAGAAGGACGCTATCCTAATTTATGAATATTTTACTTTTTTTCTTACATATTCACGTATGAAACATTAAAATGAAAGAAATTTTCCCAAGAGGATTTATCTCCGTCATTTTTTTACGTCCCATGTCCAATAACCTTATATTATTCATGCCGTAAATTCTTTATTCCCTAAAAGACTGAACCAAGCTGTCCGACATAATAGCGTATCAATTTAAATTGATCTATGATCCTCGTCCTTTTTTCCAGTACAATGAACGTGTCTTCCAATTTAAAAATTTTAACTGCGATTTTCTTTCAGTATCAACAGTTTCGTCCCGACCTACGTCACAATCAATTCTCAAAAATAGTATGCCTCAATTTAAAATTGATGCCATCATATTTATAGTCACACTCAAACTCCTTCAGATACGACTAGATTTCAGATATAGACTTAAGTGCCTGTCATCCATCACAATTTTAAGTAGATTCTAGTGGTCCCCTTTACGCCTTCTGCCTCAATGCACCTTGTTTTCAACCCCATCCACTCAAGATGGTATAGTTCATGTGTGCGTACTCTTCGCCACACATATTGTACTTGAGAGACGGGCTACAACTCGTTTAAGACGAGATCCAACTCAAGTTTACGTCCTGTTGCCTCATTTTTTATTCATATTCATCGCTTTTAACCCTCAAGTGCACAAAACCCTACACACTATATGCTGTTCTTCACATTCACACAATTTCACTATAAAGGGTAGTCGATGCACACGGCTAGAACATAGTAGTATCAAACAAAGACTACCACCACCAACCCCCAGAGTCTAACAGAAGCGAGATCACAAAGAATAATGTCGCATAAAAAAGCTGTTTCTATTGTCGCTTCTATGTGAATCTTTTAACCACGACATATCCTTTTTTCTTCTTCTAGACTTCCTTCACACATGAACATATGTATGACTTTCATTTCTCAACAGAACAACTCTGTGGTGGTTGTCTCATCCATAGCGCGCAATGATACTTTTGGGCTGTTTATGCCACAATGTCCTGCTACGTAGCCTATCTATAACCTCATGCAAAGCATGATTCCCGTTGGGGAACGGTTGCACCAGCACAAAAGGCAATTATAAATGAAAGGTTAGAATAATATTCGTTGGGAATATCACACAATTGTGAGAATTGTACAGACATGCCTGAGGGCTCTTGGCAACACAAAAACAAAACAAATAGCGAACGTTTAAGAAGGGTTGAAATAATGTATGATGGTATCATTTATCTTGATGATTAGGTCAAGAGCTTAGCTGGGAAATAGGCTTATGTGTGCTTTAAGTTTTGAAGGAATTTAGATGATTTACTTTAAATTTGAGCACTGAAATTTCGCAGAGGGTAGTGCTGCTTGACTATGAATATTGGTTCCTAGAGACTTGGGCTACAATTAAGATGACCTCTTCTGTCGTTATTGAAAGCAAACATTAGCATAGACAATCAATCATCCCGGATTGGGTATACAACATTCAACTCCTACCAAGCTATCAAACTAAACTTAACGATCTTATTTCCCATAGGGAAGAAGGCAGCACCAACATCAAAAATCCATCAAAATGCCAATCACGAGAATAATATGTTCCTCCATTCCCACGGACTCTAGTCAATTACAAATTGCAAATTCCATTGATTTATTCCCTACCCTATTCTACGCGGTCATGCCCTCAATTCGAACTATCGCCGCCACCCAACAGTTACAAAACATCCCCTGGAGGGTAGTTAAAAGCAATGAGGTCGCCCGTTCTAGTCACAGTCCTGACCCTCTCCGGTTAGTAAGAATGGCGTGAAGAAGTCTAGCAACTTGACGAATAGTAAGATGGAATACCATGCAGGAACAAATTCATAAAAATTGAAGGAACTGTACTGAAAAAAGGATGTAAACAACTCTTCTTCTCAGTATATCCTTCTTGTAGATTTTTTTCAAAATATTAGATACATCCTACTTTAACTCAACTTTCCCTTCACCCTTCCCCTACAGAGTATTGTCGAATAAAAACAACTTTACGACAAACACAAGCTGGTGCACAATAAACAGAGGCGCACCGAAAACATAGTATGAGAAGCCAAAATAAAACGACATTAACTACAAGCTGGGTGTAGTTTTCTTCCGTTCTACAAGTGCTGGAAATGGTGGTCCTTGCTGTTCTTCCACCTACAACGAACGAACCGTCAGCGAGATTCAGGACATAACTACGAACGTTTCAGGACTAAGAAAGCACTATTACGTCTAGCATTAAAAAAAATACTATTATACTACACCCAAGCAACTTTCGGAGGATGGTATCGTCGTCGCGTCCAAATGAGTTCTTTAGCGTATGCCCAGCAGATATCCTGCTTCCGTGCCTGCCACCCTGCCTGCTTGCTTGCCACAGCACTATAAGAAAATGGTAAGTAGGAGAGGTTTTTTTAAAGGTTGCGTGAAGTTCGATTGCGACACGCAAGCAACTATTTCTACAGGACTAATTCGATTAAGCGTCGACGCCGTCTCCTGAATATTTCAATAGCGTGCATGTGTGGCTTGCTTGTATGCAATTTAGATGTAGACGAAAAGCAAGGCGTGGATTAAATGAATTAGGTTTTGGTTTATGACCAATTTGTTACGGTTTGGTCATACGAGACTATTGGATTTTCGTGGGTGTCAAATGAGTCCTTACACATATTTTTGACTAAAACAATAGAATGCGCGAGTTTGTCATTAATTTATGATTTTCAGGAGGCATAAAATCTCTCAAATCTCTTCCAAACAGTTCAAAATAATTTAGATGTAATGATTAGCTAGATAACAAGATCGATGAACCTTTACAGTTGAAGGCAGTGTCTTCAGGAGACCCGGATTAAATTTAGGCGAGCGTGCCATTGATGATGAATCTAACCTATTGAAATTTTTCGAGGGAAATTTCTCCAAAAAATTTGAATTCATAAATTTTAAGAAATTGACTCTGTAATAAAGTTAAAATATTTGCCATCAAATATTTTGGAAGACTATTTAAAGAAGAGGATAATATTCGATCCGAGTTATTAGAAATTTGTGACTTTAATCTCCAAGAAAAACTTGATCCGGAAAATTTCTTTCAAATAGTCTCTCGAAGAAATTTTTCGTTAACAATTTAAAAAAAAATCATAATAAATTTTTCAAAATAAAAATCAAATTAATTCATTCATGAAACATTTTTCACAGCAAAAATAATATATCAAAAATAGAGCATCGAATTATATATAAAAATTAAATATGATATGATATAAAAATAAAACGCTATAAGAGAGGAGTATGGTTTTTTATTTAATTTTTGCATTTTTTATTATTTTATTCGATAGTGGAACTCTTCAAGTTTATTCAGTTAAAATTTTAGGCCGATTGAAGCAAAACTGACGGAGCAACAGGATTTTGAAACTCGGCTCTTCGACGCGCTATAAACTGTAAATCGGCTGTTTCTCTTTTTTTAAACGCATTTTTCCAACACTTGGTTTTTTCAAAGTCGGTGAACGCTCTTACTCAAAATCTATTTATCCGATCCTCTTCAAATTTTGCATACTTATTCTGTACATAAACCGCGAGGTAACCACGTCGAGACATTTTACTTTTAATGATTACAGTTTGTTTTATATTAACAAATTTATCGATTTTTTAAGAAAGAAATTTAAAAAATGCATTTTTTTACCTAGAATTGATACTGAAAATTTCAAAATCGTTAAAAAAATAAATCTCGACGTGGTTACCTCGGATAACTCATATACTAACGAAATTTTTTTGGTTTTTCGTCATCAGATGATCGAGTGATGAGTTATGCTGTGCACCGCGAAACTAATTTTTTTTAGGTTTCTACGAAAATTTGGTGTCAGTGTCTCAATAATATTTTTGGACCAAAATTTTAGAGAATACTCTTGAATAATTATATAATTATCTGCTTTGTTCAGAAATGAATTTATATTTACAGTATTTTCACAAAAAATCTCAACAATATGCTTAAAATATGTAAAATGAACCATTACCATTAAATGAAAAATTAAAACCAATTTCAGCATATAATTTTGCAAGAAAAAAACATAAAATAAAAAAAATGAATAAACTTTTGATGGATGTTCCGGAAAAATTCGTCTAAAGAATATGTATGAAACATTTATAAAGTATTTACTTTAAAAAAAAATCTAAAATAATTTTTATGAGAAATTTATCCAAAAAACTGAACAACTTTTAGAAACAAAATTTTTTACGTGAAAAATAAATAAATTCAATATTTTTTAAAGAGCATAATTTTTGAAGTACTACATACTTTCCTTGCTTCTTTCTTTCTTTGTAACTCACTGGAGCATAAATGTTTAGTGTAAGATAAAATCTTGACACTACAGATCACAAAGCAGTTTTGAAGTTAAAAAATTTCAGCATTCAATATTTCCAAATTAAAAAATTTATTGTACAAAAAATAGAAAGAAAAATAAATAATGTTAATGCAATAATATTGAATAAGTAATAGGTTTGAAGACAGGAAACATTTTAAATTAAATTCGTTTTTAATTTCTAACCTAGTAGAATTTCTCCATCGATAAAAGACACAAAATTCACCAGATTACCTGAAAAAAAATGTTAGAAGGAAAAATCTGTGGGAACCCATCAGAAAATAAGGTATAAATCAAATACCTTATATGAAAATATTCAACACTTACAGGAGGAAAAAATTTAAGGAATTTTTTTGTAACAAAAATTTGGGAATTCAAATTGAGCCTGTTTTTTTTTCTTCAAGAAAAAAATTACAAGCGTAATTATTTCAAAACAAAATTACCATTGAATCCATATGAAAAGCTTTAAAATTTCATAACTCAACGCAACAATTCCATGCATTATTGTTTTTCACTAGTTACAACCAACCGTGTAAATCAACGAAACATTGTTTTTTTCCTAAAAGAATTATTTTAAGTATAATATTCTTTAACCTAAGAAACAACGAACAAATGAATCTCCAAACAGATTACAAGATAATCAAACAGTTTCTTTTCAGACATTTGGTAGAAATCTTTCGTTTTATAGTGGAACTTCTCAGCAAATAAGAACAAGAATTAATAGTAATCTACAGAAAATAATGGAATATTCTTCGAAAAATTTAAAGTAAAAATATTAATTCAAGGAAAAAATTAGAAAATCCCATAAAATGATAAATAAAAGCAATTTTTTTGAAAATATTTCTTTAGTAGGAATGTATTAAAAGCATTTATGTTTAAAAATATCATCAAAAATTGTCTATGAATACTTTTTTAAGTGAATTAAATGTTAAGGGGGTTATAGGGTTTACACACCCAAAAAACTGACCTGTTTTTTAAAGAATTTATTGTAAGGCTCCTGGAGTAGATATCAATGTATTCAATTTTGGGTTTAAGTAATATACTGTACTAAAAAAATTAAAAATTATTTTTCACAAAATGGCGCCATTCTCCTAGACATATAAAAAAATGCATATTAAACGACGCCAATGATCCTAAAGCGAGAAATGGTCTGAAACAAAAAATTCAAAAACGGTTTTATTTGAAAAGCCAGTGGCTATTGTTTGAACCAAAATTATCAAATTATGTACAATAATAACAAAATGGCGGACAGTTAAAAATAATTTTTCGAAATTCGAGTTTTTTTGTGATTTTTGGGTTTAAAAATATAGAAAAAAAAATATTTTTTCAGAACAAATGCTTGAAAAGATTACTGCTTCCTGGCAAAAATAATAAAAAAAAACAAATACCAAAATTATTTCCTGGAAGAAGTCGAACTGTTTCTTTTCGCATTGATTTTTTACGTAATAACTACACAATTTCTTTGAACCTAACCTACAAAAAGAGTCAATAACACAAACTGAACTTTTTATTCAAAGAAAACCAATCACAAAACTATCAGAAAAATATTCCACACGAAAAAATTCTTCAGCATGATCTCTACATGTTCTTTTGTTTGAAAATTTGATGTGCGATGAACGCAATGCTATTGATACTGATACCCTTGGTCCTTTTTTTAGTGCCTAAGGTTTGATCTATAGGTTGACAAATGGTTGTGGCTTAAGTTCATAGAACACCGCCTCAATTTTTCTCATGCCAAGAAAATAGTTGACTCTCAACTTTCTTCCTAGAACTTCTTAAAATTGGCAAATAAAGGGAACCTAACTTTCAGGTCTGCCTGAATGCGCTTCTCTCTTCAAAACGGGCCTCTACAGCAACAAAAATGAATCGTCCCGTGCGATAACACTCCAACCAAAGAGTTACTTCATGCCAAGCTGAAGCAAATTGATCCTGTCAAACAATCTAAATATAAATCACACCGAACTAGCTTCGCCATGCACATTAACACCCCCATCGATTTATGGCTTTGCCAAATTGCCAAGTGGTTGCATGTTTAGTGCAAAAACTTTACTACCTGATTTATAACACAGACATAAAAAGAATGCCTCAACGTGCATAAAAACACGAAAGAGACTTCCTGCAAGCACATTTCACTTTTCATTCCTAAAATAAACTGACTTCAAATGAAATCCAATGGTTGCCAAGTTTTCCATTTCACCCGCGTTCCGTACGAAACGCAAAATTACCAATTCAATTTTCGTCATCATCAAGGTAATAATTTTCAAGCCTTGACACCCTCTTGATTCGAATTTTGAAGTCATCCATTAAAATCTTCCACGCTTCACGGTATATTTGTTTCTCAATCGCGTAAGGATTTCGTTCAAATATTTATATTTACCGACAAACTTCCAAGAAACTCCTGAAGTCAGTGCAATAAGAAATCCCATTCGAAATCTCAAACCCCAATTTGGCCGCGTCAAATTTATGTGTATGAACCCCGAAAGAAAAATTTATCATCCTGATTAAGTTGGCAAACTTAAAGAGAAATGCGTCACACTAACCGGTATTTTTAAGGATTCAAAGTCAACGAGCGACCCACCGACGTTGTTGAAACAAACGAGCGAAAATAACCAATAAATCTAGCCCCGTTCCAGCTTGGCAATTTGCACGACTCCTGCGAGCTTGTTTGTATACAATTTTCCACAGTTGCCTCAACCTTTTCAACGGTTCCTTGCAAACGTGGCTAGGAAGCAATGATGGTATGGGGATTTGATAAGTAGTCACACTGCTACGACAGTCAATTGCTACTATACTTCTGGTTGGTCGTGTTGTTAGGAAGAACTAGAGGGTGTAGCGTATTTTCAAGTCATCTTGCAACGATTTTGAACAGAACTCATAAAAATGGTTTATTTTAGTGAACTGACAAGCGTAATCATACTTTTCATGCAAATATGTATAACACGCAACTAATATGTGGTCTTACGGCGATGGTGGATGCTTCTATCGCTCCATTTATAATGTGCGAATGCGAAATTAAAGCATCAACAAAGAAGCGAGAAGAGAGCCGTAAATTGTAAGGAAGAACGTGGAAAAGTTGAATCGGGGAATTCTTTTCAATTAATCAAATTGTTTGCAGGATCTCTGTCAGGACGTTCTCGCTAAGCAGTCAGTTGTGAAGCAATTAATTTGAAACGTGAACGGTTCAATGCTCTCATAAAGTTCTCACCGGAAGAATTTGCTTCCTTTCGACTTTGAAATTCTACGCAAAGATTATTTTCGAATAAGTTGTCAGACAACGTGACACTGATTGATATATTCGCCAGTCCTTTTATTCTCCAGCACGTCTTCAAGGCTTTGACTTAATGAATCCGCATCTTCTACAGGGAATTTCCCTTTCCAGAACGGAATATGAATGAGATTTGTGGCTCCCCACAGTCTAGACCAACAAGACATAAGTGAGTTCCGCATCCATTTCCGTCTAGCTCTCGACGACATCACATCAACATATTGCGTAACAATTGTTACTTCAATAAATGGCAAGAATCCACCACTCTCGCAACTAATAGCCAATATTCTTCCATAGAACTAAAGACAATTTCACATGCAAAATTATTCAAAGGACAAGCAAAACAACACAATATTTCAACTACATACCATTCTCTATTGTTTCCTTGGCACATGATATAATTTTTCCTTTTCGTCTTCGTAAATTCGATTCAAAATTGTTATCGTCGGCGAATTCCTCATTGCCGGCATCCGATTCGTGAATATCATCGGATGAAATCTGTTCGGAACCACCACCACCAGCACTGTCCCCGCCAATTCCGATACCACTGGAACTAGCGCCTCCACTACTGCTGAACAGCAACTCCGAACTTTTATTTATCATTTTATTTTGTCGTCTCAATTGTTTTGGAACAGTACAAAAATTCGTGTGTTTATGCCGCCGTCAAGGCTGCGACCAACGAACCCACCGAACAGCTTGCCGACAATTGAACAAAATCGCCAATAATTTGATATACAATAATCTTAATTAATTGCCCGATACATGACTTATTTTTCTATTCTTCTATTATCCAATTATCATCATCTTCATTGAACACACATCACTTAATCTTCTTCACAGGGAGCCAGAGCCCAGACGAATTACCACAACAAATTCTTTGAAAAGATTATTTGCGGGGGCGCGACAATTGATCAAACAACAGAAGACACAATATCGTCTTGTTACATAAACGTTTTGGATCATCTAAAGCGCATTCCTATCTTCCGCTTCCTTATTTTTTTTGGAATTCTATGCCCGAAGCAGAACTAACGAAACATTTTACGTGCACCGTGCTCCGTCAGAAAACTATCTGAAAAGCTTTGCAAGCAAGTGAAATTAATTACTACTTGCAAAGTTAAAAAAAAAACTCCAGATAAATTAGAGAAACTTTACAATGATATTCGCGTCTGGAGAGAGGGGACAACAACAACAAAACGCGACACAATCAACCGCACATTGCACACTGAATGAACTGTAGACACGACGAAGACACAGACTCAACCGCAATTATGCCGGATTCTCACCCACTAAAAAAGACAGACCGAACTTAGATACATAGCAAATTTTCCTCGTATTCTTCACGATTTAGTCGCGACTAGGATTTTTTCTAAGACATTTTCCGCGCACACCGTCATATCATTTATTACATAGATTTCTGATTTTTTTCGGGGCCGACAGGAAGCAATGAATATCGTCGTTCGACGTCGTCGTTTGGCAACATGACCTTTACTATCCGACTCGACTAAACATACTGACAAGTCCATCCGAAATACTCATATAGTATGTTGGCGAGCGAAATTTCGTGATAGGAATTATATTATTGATTTTTCCCAACAACAGTGTATTCGTTTGAATTGTGGTCCCCTTTTATATCTCGTCGTGATAGACGGAAAGGAAAGTTAACGAACATTTCATGGGGAAGAAATGTCATGGAATTTCGTTCAGTTGAATGGTACAAAGTATTTTGAATTTGAAACGATTTGAACATCTAAACAAGCTCAGATGACAATTTAATTATTCAAACTAAAGTGAAAACTAATATGGCAAGTGCAATACTTTATAAATCGCGCCTACCCACAAACGACAATAGAAAATAATAACAATTCAATTGGATTTGTACCTTCTTTCGATTTTATTATAAACTGTGTTCATTGTATAATCGTCAAATTCAATGCTTAACGACTGAAGCCGCGGCTTAAAATAAACAAATCTTGTACAACAAAAACACGACTGCTGTATATGATGCTGCTCTCTTAAATCAATTTGAGATTCTCACATTTTTCACGACCCCGTATTTAATCCATCCCTCATCTTTCCAACGATACTACTACATCTTTACATCATTCTTGTTTTTGCGGGAAAAAATCAAAACTATAAATTCACATTCTCATGTTTGTCGCGCTTCAAATACCGTACTCGCACATTCATATTCTATATGATTCATATCATCGTAATTCAAAAATGGAGAATCGCTTATAACATAAAAATTAATGTGTTTAATATATATATATATATATGTATATATAGATATACCTCTATAAATCATTAAAGTTATGAACAAACAGCTAAATGTTCACCAATTCTAAATAACAAAACAAAACGCTTATCGCAAAATTATTTTTTATCTGACGAAAACTGTTTTATTTGCTGTTTTCTTTGCTTTTCCGTCCAAAAAAATCAAAAAAACAGTGTTCCTTAGTAAAAGGTTTTAAAGTTTGGTTGGGTTTTAATCGACTAACTGCGAAAAAAACAGAACTGTCGCGCATGTTCATCATGTCGTGAAGAAATTATAGTATCAAAGAGATATCACATTGAATTGAAATATGTATATCTCTTGCAGCAAACTGGTTAAAAACAAAATGTCCCTGAATTATTGTTCTGTTTTCTCATCAAAATTAAATTCTCTTAAATGTTAAAATGTTTGATGAAAAACAAACTAGAATATTTCGGATTATTTTTTTTTAGGTTCAATTATTGATAAGATTTGTATTTGTTAAATTGTTGCGAGAAAAAATGGTCTACCATTCTTCGTCCGGTTCATGAGCGGACGGTTCTGAAGTCACAGCCACGATTCCCATATTATCGTTAGTCTATAACGGGACGAAAATATATAATAAATGCAACAAATTAGTATCGTTTGTTTTAAATATAATTTTCACAAAAAGATAATCACCTCAACTTTCGTTGAATGTCGCACATCACGACCGCCAAACTTGCTTGAACGATAACCACCACCACCGCCGCCGCCTCCGCCACCAGCCGACAAGAAATCAGGAACTGGTTGGTTGGCCTGTTCCAGGCTTTTCACTAGAGCGGGGGCGAGTGCACCATCCTGATCGGCATCATAAAAGCTTGTCGCTTTGCCACAATTACCAACGCGACCCGTACGTCCGATCCGATGTACATATTCGTCAATGCTTTTGGGCAGATCGTAATTGATTACGTGCGCCACATTTTTGATGTCTAAATGAATTGATTGAGACGAGATAATACGTAGTTTCAATATTAGTCCAACATAATCTTTTGTTTATTGCTATAAAAAAAATCTATTGGACAGAATAATCGAATTACACAATACCAAAGCATGCACCAAGTAACGCTAGCGGTTCAATGACGCTAGGATCTCAGTAACGCTTGAAACTCAGTAACGCAAGAGGCACAGTAACGCTAGGAGCTCTCTCATACAGTGTTGGGAGATCATGGAAGCGATTCTATATTGTGGGAATGAGAAGATTCAAAAACAAGAGCCAGGACAAACGGAAAAGCTATCATTAACTTAAATGTATGTAAAACAATCAAATTACAAATGTTTTTCTTGAGGAAAATGATTTTTGTTAATACATATACAGTGCACGGCACGTTCTGTAATCCAACGTCTTCGGGAAAATCATCACGTGTTCACCGCGAGATGTAAACAACAAAAATTCTTGGTACTACAATGTTCACACGACTATTCCCTTCCCTATCTATTCATCCAGTGCGTCTCTTGCCTTTACCTTGCGCTTATCATTCATTTGTTTTGTGACTGTGTAGTGCACTGTAAAGTGTACGTAATTGTGGAATGAAAATGTCGACAAAACGAAAGCACGTTACTTTAACTTTGAGCCATAAAAAAAGGAGATAATAATTCAACTGGACAAAGGAGAAACCACGGCAAACCTGGCACGTACTTGCGGCGTTGGAAGATCCACCATCTACGACATCCAAGTCAACCGGGATAAAATCCTGGAATACGTTAAGACTACTGAGGGAGGCTTTAAGAGAAGAAAGACAGTTAAAATCGGTGAGTGTCCGGAAATGGAAAATGCTTCATTCACATGGTTTATGCAAGAACGTGCCAGGCATGCACCATTATTGGGTGGCATTCTTCGTGAAAAAACAAAACATTTTTACGAAAAAATCACGAAATAGAACGATTTTAGAGCTAGCGATGGCTGGCTTGATAATTTTTTAAAAAAAAAGGTTTGGGATTCGTATTTTAACTTTCACGGGCGAAAAATTATCTAGTGATGCATCAGCTGTGGACCCCTTTCTGGAGAAATTTGAGGTAAAAATTAATGAATTAGGTATTCTGCCAGAGCAAGAGTTTACAACGCGGCTGAAAGTGGGTTGTTCTGGACAACCAAACCAAGTGCCCCTGAAAGAAAAATGTCAAAAGACAGACTGGCATTCATGCCGTGTGCGCATTCCACTGGGACACACAAACTTCCGTTGCTGGTTGTAGGAAAAGCCAATCATCCGAGGGCATTTAAAAACGTATCTTTCCTTTCTGATATAATAAAACAAACTGATAGAATAAATATTTTTTTGAAGAAAAAAACCAACATTAAAAACGTAGTTTTCAATCTAGCTCACAGCTGGAATAAAACTAAAAGTGACACTATCCAGTGTTCGTGGAAAAGGGTTTTGCCAACGAACCCTGCTTTCAATTCAGAAGTCATGGTTGGCCATTTTGAAGAAGTTAACTCGGCTTTAGAATTGACTTCCCAATTTGTGCAAGAGCTTTCCGAGAACTGTGAAGCAGGTGTTACCCTGGCAAACGAGGATATCACCGATTGGCTTCAAGGAACAAGCGAGGAAAATTTTCAGCCACTGTGTGGCGAAGAAATTCTCAACCAAATTCGATCCCCGGAAGACGAATCTGATGATGATTCCGTGGTTTCGACTCGGCCAATTGTTTCCAACAGCGAAGCTTTCAACGCTCTCCATGTGTGCACCAAATGGGCTGTAGAGAATGGCGTCCCAAGTGTTGATGTCCTGGTTCTAAAATGACTACAAGAGGAGAGGAGGACTACTAGTAAATATTGCTTGCCATTCAGCAACACTTTCAACTAATAAAGCATTCGACCAGGTGTGACAATTTAATTAAAGACATTACGGCTTATTTTTCAAGTAACCCGCAACGAGAAGATCCTTGAAGAAATTTCAGGAGTATTTCAAAAACTTCCTGGTTCTTAATTTAGCTGTCAGGTTTTGATGTAGTTGTCTAATATTGCTACGTCTTTTATCATTAGCTTCAATTGATTCACAGGAGAACTGTTATGAGGATGTATATCAATTTACTGAAATTCAGTTTAGTATGTCTTCATCGTTCAATGCTTTATTTCAAAGCGATCACAAATTTTGCAATAATTCGGGAACATTCAAATAAAAACGTGGCTTTGACTTATTAGAATTGAGGGATGTGCAGCAATAAGAAGGCAGCTCCAATTTTCGCGGTATTATAACCCATTTAAAAAATATCTTCTCCTTGTGGTATAATAAAAGGAGCACCCCTAGTCACTAATTCTTCCATCACTCGATAGATCGCACCAACTCCACTAGAGTGTAAGGTGAAATAAGGGAGCAGCTCCTGGAGCCACCACTTTCTTGCATCATGCATCTAGAAGGTTTAAGGTTAAGTCACTCAACCGGCAGTGTAAATTGAATGCTTCTACTGTGTACATCGTTGCTATCGTACATTCGTTTTTATTACATAGAATGTGTGACTAAAGTGAAATTTTTTCTTCCGGTTCTTTCGACAACTATGAGCCAGAACTTGACACGACAACTAGTGATGAATTTAGTTCTGATATAGAGTTTGTAAATGAAGTTGGAGATTCGTCAAGAAGACTTTCAGAAGGAATAAAAAGGAGGAGGAAGCGGGATGAGTCCCGAGAGAGAAGAAATATCCGGAAAGGTCTGAGGTGTGAAGATAAAATATATACATCTGCAACTAACTAAGTTGTTTCTGCTCGTTCTATTGATCAAGACTGCAAATGCGTATACAGGTGTTTTGCACAAATCGACGAGCCATTTCGGCAGAAACTTTTGAGCCATTTTAATCAACTTGGTTCTAAGCACGCCCAAGAAGAAGAAAAACGCCAAACGAACCAATCAGCTTTTCGAACCACTACATCTCGAATGTAATGAGCTCCAATATAAAAATACTGTTTCTATTTTCTGATAACTGCGTTTCACAAAATAAAAATCATGCACTTACGCAGTATCTGGCTATGATGGTAAAATCCGGTCGATTTTGTAAGGTTTTACATCGGTTTCCAGAACCTGGTCATAGTTCCATGCCTTGTGACCGAATCGGTGAGGAGTAGGTCGGTGGAAATCATTGTTAGAAGTGTTCCTACCACCATTCGAGGTCATCTTGAGTTCCGAAAAATGTCAGCACGATGGGTTCCAAAACTGCTGCTCACTGAAGAGCAAAAAATTGCAAAAGTTGAAGTTTCCCAAGCACTTATTGCTCGTTCTCTAGACTTACGACAGTCTTTTTTGGGACCAATTCTTACCTGGCGACGCACCTTGGGTTCACCACTACATCCCTGAGCCGAAAAGACCCATTATGAAGTGAAGAACAAGATGGGAGGCAGGACAGTCAAAAGTCAAAACGCATTTGTCAGCCGAGAAGATGACGGCAACAGATTTTTCGCACTCTCAATGAGCTCGGCTGGTTGGTTTCCTTTAAGATCGTCGCGCAATCAATACTGTCGACCACTGTGACCTTTTTGGTCAGGTTAAAGCCGCATTTCGCTCAAAAATTTCATTGAGGATTGTATCAAGCGCACACAAAGCAGTTTTACAATCCAAAGTATTTAATTTACTATGTTAATCGAGAGAATCAAAAGCTGACTTCAAGGCGTAATAGTTCACACTACAGCTTTTTTGAAGTTGGCCTACTCGAGGGCTTTGAAAATTTTAACAAAACTTCCAATTGGAAAGGTAGAGAAGACTCAATCTTCAGATAGGCATGAAGAGATTCAACAAGGGGCCATATGCTATTTAATAGAGAAATCTGTTAGTAAGTTTATCATGGGTTAGAACCTCCTAGTCTAGTCGACAACTTTCTTCTAGTGCGCTTTTGGTTTAGCGACTTGCTAACACTATTGTTGCACATTAATGGAGGTTCTTGTTTCCAGGCTTTGCCTGGTATATTATTAAATGGGAAATGTGGTTTCGGCGTGGCGTGCAACAATAGTGTTAGCAAGTCGCTAACCAAAAGCGCACTAGAAGACGAAAGTTGTCGACTAGACTAGGAGGTTCTAACCCATGATAAACTTACTAATAGAATAGCGACGTAGGCATACATACGAACAAATTGACAGTCGTTATACTTCGCGGATACAAAAAATAAAATAGTTGAAATATAACGAGCTTAAACCACCATCAACAAGCCTAACCGTGGTCGTGCTGTCTCGTGGCGGATGGCAAATGACAGCACCTGAAGAGGATGCCATCCGTCACGCCGAAACCACACTTCCCACAGAAATCTGGTCATATTGAAGTATTTTGTTATTATAATTGATTTACTCACCTAATCCTCTAGCAGCCACTGATGTTGCTATCAAAACATCCATTTTGCCGCTTTTAAAATCGGCTAGCGCCTCCTCGCGCTCCCTTTGCAATCGATCGCCATGAATGGATGTTGTCGGAAATTTCGTTTCAGACAGCAACGACGCCAAATAGTCAGCATTACGTTTGGTTTCTACAAACACCATTATGCCACCCTTGCCAATACTCTCTTCAAGTAATTTCTGTAATATCATCATCAATTTTATTCAACAATCCTTAATTCGAATCCTTAAACAACACTCACAGTCAGCTTCGATCTCTTCTCGAATTTGGTCAATTCATAGAAAGTTTGTTCGACATCCGCGCAAGCTCCGCCCACAATACCAACGGCTAAGAATATATAACTATTTAAAAATTTACCAGCCAATCGTTGAATGTCCTCGGGGAATGTTGCCGAGAACATAAGTGTTTGACGTTTGTCCTGAAATCGAGACGTTCAATCGTTCCGAGTTGGCGATTCGATATGTACGACTTACCACCGGCGACATACTCGGATGATTCATGACCTTCTCAACGGCCGGCATGAAGCCCAAATCCAACATCCGATCGGCTTCATCCAACACCATAAAGCGGACATCTTCAAAGCTTAGCGTTTCCCTTTCGACGAAATCCAACAATCGACCCGGTGTGCAAACGACAATATGGCTACCGTTCTGTGAATTAAGGATTTCAAGATTGTATCGATTCGTGTGTAATAATGTCACATGTCACACTCACTGCAATCGTATTGGTTTGATGACGAACCGCTGTCCCGCCATACACAACTTGAATCTTCAAGTAAGATCCCAAAGCAAACTTTCGCGCCTCGTTGAAGATCTGCAACACGAACAGGATTGTTTTTTTTAAAGTCAACAGAGTAATAGCTACAATCCTCCTACCTGAATTGCCAATTCTCTTGTTGGCGAGATTATGTAGCAATGCGGCCGTCCTACCAAAGCATCTCGTTTCTCCTCTAAGAGCGTATGGACTATTGGCAATAGGAACGCCGCCTACAAGAAGTTATAAAGGTGACCAGTCAATCTGTTTCACTTTCCTCTCATTTCAAAGCCCACTTACAGTCTTCCCGGATCCAGTTTGTGCGCACGCCATCAAATCCATGTTGCCCATGATTATTGGAATAGCATACTTTTGAATTGGTGTCGGACGCGTGTATCCCGACTTTTTCACATTGTCCAGCACAAATTGTCGGATACCTGACTCCTCAAATGTTGATATGGGCGCAGGCGCACCTTCTGATACCTGCAAAACAATACAACTCACATTCGTATTCATTCGGACATAGTCATCAAAATAGTTTGCATACATTTATAGGAATTTTGTCATATTTATCAAAATTAATTCCGGATGTGATGCCCGAGTTGAAGATCTCATCTTCATTTTCGGTTGGCTCTGGCGGAATATATATTTCGCGGGGTTTGTCGCTGGCATTCTTATCTGGAATTTTGAACAGGGTCGTTTTGATGGGTTATAAATAACGGTATTCAGAAGGGATTTGAACGTACCACCATCGCCATTGTCATCACCATTTCGCTCTGATCGACGATTGTTGCCGCCCCAACCGTTCTCGTCATCTCGACCACCGCCGCCAAAATTACGACCGCCTCGTCCACCCCGGCCAAATCCTCCTCCATCTCTATCACCGCCGCGACCGCCAAATCCATCGCGGTCACCTCGTCCGCCACCTCCACCACGTCCTTCTCGATTGCCACGGAAGCCGCCGCCGCCACCGCCCCGTTCGGAGTCATCTGTAGAGAATATTACATTTTTCATGACGATTTTCTAGAGCTTACTAACAACTAGTCGATATTTGTAGTAAGTACCATTATCGCGGTCGCCGCCAAATTTGTCGTTACGATCACCGTAGCCGTTTCGTTGTCCGTCACGCTTATAGCCGCCGTCCCGGTCGCCATCGTTTCTTTGGTAACCACCACCACCACCACCACCACCACCACCACCACCACCACCTCCTCCGCCGCCACGACCTGCAACAACAAACAGTTACTCAATAAGGATTACATTCAAACATGGATTGCAAATGTTATTTACCTCCTCTTCCACCTCGACCGCCTCTTCCACCACGATCGCCGCGTTCTCCACGATCCCCGCCGAATCTATTCCCGCCACCATTATAGCTCGGCTGGTAGTCATTACCACCATTCCTGTCGTCCTGTGCCGCTGATCCCGTATCCTCTTCGTCATCCCAACCGCTATTTTGCTGGGAGACCGGCGGCGTGTTCTTCGTTGCCGTTTCAGCTAAATCGCTCGCGCCATAATCACCACGTCCGCCAAAGGACTTGCCGCTCGATTCATACTGCTGAACGGCCAAACGAATGGAATATTAACAATTGTATATGATATTGTCTTTCTCCATCGGCCCCGCGAATGCGGAAGCGTCCAAAGACGCACAGCATTCTTGCAAGGTCACATACAACAAAAACGTAACCTCGAACCCAAAATTCGCCGACACAGTCGAGAGACAATGGATGGATGGAATCTACGCCGGCTTACGTTCGATTCGTGCGAACTACATTTTGATTCGCACAGCACATGCAAATATCGTAAATGTTCAGTACTTACCGAGAATTCTTCCTCCCACTCGTCGGCCATCACTAGAGAAGAATAATACATTTTTCGTACAATTAGTTTTTTCCGAACACTCGTTTTTCTTTATCGTCGCAAACAATTTGACGCGCCAGATTGCATTTGTGTTTGTCGTGCGTCGTTGCGCGGAATTTGGCGTTTCGCGAAAGGTGGTGGTCGGGACTAGTTTCAAAAGACGACCGCGTGCAGCTGATTCGCTGTTCGCCCGGTCGGCGACAAAGAAATCGTGGAAATTGGTCGAATATTTGGCGCGTGTTTTATTTGAAATCGTCTTGGCCGAGCGAAATACATTTATTTCCCATCAATGAGCCTCCTGCGTCTTTCCCCGTCTTATTATTGAACGAAAGGCGGCAACGTTTCTGTCAAATGATGATTTTAGCATGGCTCGTTTTTTTAATGGGTGCGTAGCGTAAATAAGCAAATTGTCGTTTTCGATGTGTGGATAGTTCTCAAGAGACTTTGAACGCCCCATTTCATCCTGAAAAAATCACTGTATGATGCAATATGCATTGGTCCTTTCTATTTCAAACCTAAAGATGGAATCAATGTTACCGTTAACGGCGATCGCGACCGACAAATGATTCGTAGCTCTTTGATGCCCAACATCAATGCCAATCGTCGGAGGGCAAATGGTTCCAATAGGAGCGCGCAACATGTCATACAGCGCGTGAAACCATTATTATATTCGTCTGAACGTTTGGTGAGCGAATCATCTCAAATAATGGACCCGTAAACTGGCCACGCAGATCATATGACTTGACTCCACTTGACTACTTTCAGTGGGGGTACGGTACGTCAAGCAACTTGTACCAGGAACTATCGATGATGACTTAGACGCTAACATTCGACGCGTTATTGGCAAAATGAGGCAGGCTATGCTGGAAAAATTGGTGCAAAATTGGACCGACAGGATGGTCTTCCTAAGACGTAGTCGCGGTGGTTACATGCCCGAAATTATTTTTAAACACTAAATGCCATACAATTGGCATGCTAATAAAGCCAAAAATTGGTCGTTTCAATAAATTATGTTTTATTTGTTTCAAAGGTTTTGTGCCTCTATAAAAAAAAAACACCCTATATATTGGTATTTCGAGTGTCCTAATTGATTTGCTCAGCGCATCGCCGTGCAACATACGCAGGGCTGACGGTGAGCAACATTCGAAATCCCCGCAATTATACATGTATATTTTTCTCCGAACTAAGCCGAATTTAACCTGCACATACACTGACGAGCAACTGGTTAGGTACACTCAAATATTTTTATATTTCCTGGCGAGGTATAGCAAAACAAATCGATAATGGTTTTATTGTCTATGGAAATCCCAATCATAAAATGCAATTTCAAGAATAATCACACACACAAGCGGATCAGGTGATTAGGTACGTTATTCTATTTTGGACTGCCTACAGTGAGTGTGCTATTATTTTTTTCTGTGAGAATTTGTTTTGATAAAGTTAACATAACATCTTAAAAAATGGAATAATTAAATCAGTTGAACCTGGAAGAAATGGGAAAAATAAAAGCCTTGAACGAGGAAGGATATACCGGAAGGAAAATAGCAGAAAAACTCGGCCGTAGCGGCAACGCAATGTGCCATTTTCTTCGCGATCCGGAAAACTGCGGCAAAAAATACCAAGTAGGGATCAAAACTGCGACCACTGAGAGAGAACGGCGCCAAATTTTGAGGGTCGCGTCAAACTCTACGCTAATTGCACGGACAATTGGTGAACAAGCAGGAACTTCTGCAAGTGTCTGGGTAGTACGAAGGGTAATAAAAAAAGCCCAACAATAAAACGGCTCCGTTTGAAGAAAACAACCAGCATCAACGCAAAGACATCAGCAAGCACGGTTGCAGTTTGCTCAAAATCACATCAGCTGGGAAGAAGAGTGGAAGAAAGTCATTTCCGATGGAAAAAAATTCTGTCTGGATGGTCCTGATGACTTCTCATACTATTTTTTCGATGATATTCGGAAGGAGAGGATATATTTCTCCCGCCACCACAGCAGAACGGGTACAATGATGATATGTGGGAATTTTAAGAGGAAGACAGACAGCACAAACCTACATCTACTACGAACGGTAGCAGTCGATTTTGATGGAATCTTTGGAAGCATGGATCAGATTTTTCAACAAGACTTGGCACCCATTCATACCGCTCGTTATGTTAAAGACTGGTTTGATGAAGACATCATAGTTTTATATTGGCCATCATTTCCGCCTGACCTGAACATCATAGAAAATCTCTGGGGATGATTGTCCAGGAAAATTTACGATAACGGCAAGCAATATGGAAATGTTGCAATGCTAGTAGAAGCAATAAAAGAAGCATGGGCTTCCACCTTGTTAACTTCCCAGTTCCCTATGGGAAGTTATTGTAATGGGGTCGATTTTGCGAATCCCAAATTTTGACAAATCTCCATGTTTTAAGGTCTCTAGAATCCAAATCCATCGTTTTTAGAGAGATGTCTTTGAGTGTGTATGTACGTATGTGCGTATGCAATAATTTTTCGTCTCGATTATCTCAAGAACCTAAGATCGTATTGACGTGGGACCGGTTTCAAACGACGCGTAATTACGTAACTTAGAACTGAATGACTTTTCAGCAAAATCGGTTGGGCCATTTTTTATTTAGGATGAAAAAACTGAAAAAACGACTAAAAATTGCTTATTTTTAAACTGTTGATACGCACTATTAATTCGTGCAGATACCAAATACCTTCATAGTAATGTTGTTATTGTGCGTTTTAGCAAAATTGTGATCAAATTTGTAAAAAATGTTATTTCAAAAAAAAATAAAGATTAATTTATAAAATTCCAAACTTTGGAACTTTGGGTGAATGGGAGTAGAGACGCTAATACAGTTAATAATTGGATATTGTTATAAATAATTTAATATTGTTAATAACAATCAAATAATATTAGTTATAATTTGATATTGTACATATAAAGTCAATTATAATTATTCAGTAACGGTCAAACATTCTTAATAACGAATGATTATTGTAAATAATAATTAAATATCCTCAATAATAGTTGTGGATTCCGAAGTCGAGATGAAGAACGAGGTTGAGGACGAAGTGGAGGACAAGAAGGATGACGAGGACGAGGTTGCCGAGGCTTTGGTAGAGGATGACCAGGTGGTGGAGACGTCTTCCTCTACCAAAGCTTTTATGGTTAGATAAAAAAAAAAAAAAATAATAAAAATAATTATATTAATTTAGAATAATAATGTTTAATAATAGTAATTATTAATAATAATAATGTTTAATAATAGTAATTATTAATAATAGTAATTAATAATAAAAGCAAATTATAGCATTTTATTCATCCCACTGGGAAGTTAGTTGTGTGGGCCTCAAGGGTCGCACCTAGACCATATTTTTTAATTAAAATATGATTTATATGCAGCTAAAATACACGTATCCATATTATACACATAAATAAAGGACGAAAGTAATTAATTAGTTCAGTTGGAATTTATCAACAACACAAAGTGAGCATTTAACATTTTGAACATCAATTATCCATTTATATTTCAATGAATCTTTTCACAAGACAAATTGGCAATTTCGCTGACAGGATCAACGGCAAACAACCCTCTCCTCATTGCAGCGTTGCCAATGTGTGGGGAATTCCTCAAAATGCGAGGATTTTTGGCCTATGCGAGGAATGCTGTGGGGAGTTTAAATTTTGAGGAATTGTGAGGAATTCACATGAATTTCTCAAACTAATAAAACTATTTCAGGACCAAGGTTTTTATATTCTTTCATCTCGATTTAGTTGGAAATTTGGAGTTGTGGATGTTCTTTTCTTAGTACAACCTTAGGGTCATAAACGATACTTAAGTTTTTTCTAAGAATCTTTGCTTGTTATTTGCTATTTTTTATTGTGTGGGGAATTTTGTGAAAAATTGAGGAATTTAAAGTTTTTCGTGAGGAAAACGTAACCTAAAACGAACCTTGGCAACACTGCCTCATTGACACGACACACACTATCAACCGCGCTATGCAATTTTTAGTGAAGATGCAAGGGAAGACACGTTCATCTCCATTGCACCATGCACTCTACTTCTAATGCTAAGTTTAATTTTGTTCAGAATAATTTATTGTCGGGACGGCGCGAACGCCATTCCCGGCTACCAAAAATTGCACGCACGAGTTATCCGCATTAGGGATAATCGCGGAGGTCAACCCAACCCCAGTGCAATGGCCAGGTCTCACTCCGGGGGAACCGCCTTGTTGATCACGGTAACCCCTACGCCAGGTAAGTATGCTTTCCACTAGCCTCAAATCATGTTTTATACCCGACGCAACACTACATGCCGACGAATTTTAACGAATCCAAGGGAAACTTGACTGGAAAAATAGCGCACATTTCGTTTGAGATACAAAGATACATTCGAGAATGCAAAGAACCTTTACGTTACACTTGAATGAAAACCAGATAAAAGTGGAGATAGTTTTGCCAATATCTAAATTGTCTGGATTTTTTTCGGCGAATTTTATTTGATGGATTAGGGCTAGTCAGAGGCGTGATAAAAGGACGATTTCAATTTTTTTTTCGAAATGTTTTATCGTGTTTTTTATCAAACAGGTTCCAATTTAACGATAGATTTTTACTTCTACGTCTATTCAACAAATTCTTATAAAAAATTTCACACGTACTCTGTGTTGGTGACAATACAACATTATGATAATTTAGTGATAACAATTATAATAAAACTATTAAGAGGTTTCTTTTAATTTCGCTCGTTTGTTTGGTTCAAATTTTCTGGTGATAGTTCAACAATTATAATAATAATAAAGATAATAATAGCAATAACAATCATTCATGTAGTGAAATTAAATTTTTGAGCAACAAGCTTTGGAATCTATTCGTTATAGTATAAAAACACAAATTTTAATGATAAGCTAGCGATAGTAATTGAATCAGATATCGTAGATAAGCTACATATCGTACAAACGCATCGTGTTAGAAGAGGTTTAACAAAATTGTATGGCAAAATTTTGAAATGGATCGGAGGAACATTGGATGATGACGACAAACAAGACGTCAATAATCATTCGAACAAAGTCAAAAATGACAACATACACATATAGTCGATGATATAAACAAACAAATTTCTATTAATAAAGATATAAACAATGGGTTGTAATCGTTGGAAAATCACATTAACACGCATCAAGAACGTATACATTAATTTTGAAACAAATGTGCTAAACATGACCATAGAAAATTTCAAGCTCAAAGAGGTCCAAGAAGAAGAAAATGGATTAAAGAATTTGTATCAAATTTTTGGGAAAAAATGGAATTAAGTGCTCCAAAACACTTGAAATGTTGACAGCGGCATACCGTGAGTGTACTGTTCCGAAACTGCTTAATTTTGACCAGAACTACCATCGTATGAGTCTCCCTCAAGAGCTATAGAATGACGTCAATGATGATCCTGATTTGCTCAAGAATCATAACTGGTGACGAATCATGTGTATAAGGTTATGACGTCGAAACCAAAGCCCAATCGTCCCATTGAAAGTTCCTAGACCGAAAAAACCACTCGAAGTTCGATCAAATGTCAAGGTTTTGCTCATTGTTTTCTTCGATTATTATGGAGTTGTACATCAGGAGTTCTTACCACAAGATCGTACGGTTAATAAGGAGTATTACCTTGAAGTTATGCGCCGTTTGTGTCAAGCAATCCGAAAAAACGCCCGGAATTATGGAAAAACAATTTATGGATTTTGCATCACGATAATGCACCTGCTCGTGCTTGTGCTTTTTTTTGGCCAGAAGAAGCACCACAATCATGCCTCAGCCCACCATCTTCACCGGATTTGGGTCCCTGTGACTTTTTCCTGCTCCCGAAACTGAAGAGACACACGAAAGGAGGAAATAAAGACTGCATCGCTGAAAGAGCACAACACTATACCGAAAACTGCTTATCAAAAGTGTTTGCAGGATTGGAAAAAGCACTGGCACAACTGTATTATATCTGAGGGGAATCACTTGGAAGGGGACAACATAAATATGGATGAATAAAATTAAATATTTTTTAATAAAAAATAATGTCACCTTACTTTTTGATCACATCTCGTATCTTGCAGATTGCGTTGCAGAAATTATTTACTATTAGACCAGGACGGATCTGTTTTCAATTGGCTATTGAGGGGGGGGGGTACACTGATTTCTGCAGAAAAAGTTGTGGAATAACTCGTATAACAATAATTGACTTATCCTCCCTCTGAAAATGTCGAGAGCATTAATAAAAAAAATTGAAAATTTTAAAAATTATAAAACAAGCCGATTTTTTCCTACTTTCCTCACTCCTAACTTTAAAACGGTTGATTTTAGAGCAAAGTTGAGTGGGAATAAAAGTTGTGCTATTAAATTCTCTGAGATATTACTGGTGAAAAGTTTTAAAAAAAATTACCCTTGCTTCAAAATTGCAATAAATAAAAAAAGGACAAAAAAGTCTTTTTTATTTATTTGTTTACCATTTAAAATGCACTTCGGGCTTCCATAATTCACCTAAAAATCTTTATAATATAATTAAACAGCACACAAATTTTCATCAAAATCAATTCAGTACATTTCGCATAATAATTTTGCAATCTAAATTTATTTAACCCCTTCAGACCCTGTGTGCATAATTATGCACATCAACATTACGTTATCATTAAAGTGTTTCCATTATATGTGCAACCTTTCTGACCAAATGTGCAGAAATATGAGCTGCCAAAGAATTCACCGTTAGATATAATTTGTATGTAGACACTTTTGAATTTCGTTCATTCGTGTTTTGACAGGATAGAGAGTCCGGCAGCAAGTTAGGTTCTAGCAAGTGCATTCAAATTATTGCGAAATTCAAGTAGGAATAGAAATTGGATTATTTTGATGAGCTTGAAATATATAACATATGTGTATGAGAAGTGATTATAGCTCCATATTAGTGTGTTGTGGTTTTGTAGTTTGATGTGGCACGACATGCTAGTTACATATGCATAATTATGCACAATTAGTCAGAAACGTTGTTTTTATTAGAAACTTTTTACTACTTTTGTTATGAATTGTGATTACATTTTTTCATTCGTAGAACGCTGGTTCAATCTTAGGTCGACTAAAGATCTGACAGAGGTGTTAAATTTTTTAACGAATTCTGATATTGAACTTAGTGATGACGAGATAGAAGATTTTGAAAGTGACTTCCAAGCTGTTAGTACACGAGTGGTCCGAATTGGTTCAGATAAAGTCACACCACTGAGTCAAGAAATTATTGGGGCAGATGTAGAGCAAAACTGGGAGAATGAAGACGACTTACCTCTATCGCTTTTGAAAGAAAACGATTTAAAAATCACTGAAAAAGGTTCCGTAAAATGGAGTCGAAAAGACTTCAATATACCGGAAACAGTTTGGCATGAGAATAGTTCCAAAAACAACGATTTAGATTTCCTTACCCCTCTAAAGTACTTTGAAAAATATATTGGGGACGTCCAAGTAGCACACTTGAATCTATTGCTAAACAAACTACAAAACCCAAACAAGAAGTTCGACCGGTATCAGAGACACAACACGATGCAGTAGGCCGTTTTCCACATTTAGATGGAAATACTGAAGGAAAACGTTGCAAAAAATGCAATACGCATTTCTATTGCACCAAATGTCAGATGCATTTGTGTATAAAAAAAGAGAGAAACTGTTTTGTAAATTTTCATACCAATAGTTCATTGGTGTGAAAACTTTTAGAATAATTTGATACTTTTGTATTCATGGTGAATTTTCGTTACTTTAATGTTTTATGAACATAAATATAGTTTAATTTTCCAATATTACAATTTTTATTTTCATTGATTTTTAACCACGTTTTAGTAGAAATGGGCATAATTATGCACACAGCGAAATTTCCAAAAAAAAACAAGAAAATTGGACGAAATGACGCTTATATTATTCGCTAAGAAATAATAATATTCAAATAAAAAAAATTTAAAATCATTAAAAAATATCAGGTCTGAAGGGGTTAAAATAAATTCAAAAAATTTAAAATCTTGCAAAGCATATAGTAGTCAAATGTAGTCTTTTTTACAGATCCGCCCTGGTGTATTTTGTAATGTGCATGCATCACAATAATGCACAGTAATTATAATAAACAATTATATATAGCGCGGGAAAATACAAAGATCTTGTCAAGGACCGAATATTATAGTATGCACCAAAATATGTTGTTTATCCGACGATGCGAAATTACACATCCACATCATACACAAACGCATCAAGGACGCGCCATTCAATGGCGACAGAGAACAGCTACAATGCAAGGAAGACACGTTCATCTCCGTTGCACCACGCACTCTACTTCTAATGCTAAGTTTAATTTTGTTCAGAATAATTTATTGTCGGGACGGCGCGAACGCCATTCCCGGCTACCAAAAATTGCACGCACGAGTTATCCGCATTAGGGATAATCGCGGAGGTCAACCCAACCCCAGTGCAATGGCCAGGTCTCACTCCGGGGGAACCGCCTTGTTGATCACGGTAACCCCTACGCCAGGTAAGTATGCTTTCTGCTAGCCTCAAATCATGTTTTATACCCGACGCAACATTCCGAGCCCGCGAATCATAACTATCCCAAGTTTCGATGTGCTCTACCAATTCAACAAACACGTACATAATTCGATGTACAGCGAACGCACATATCAATGGGAACACACGTGATACAGATTGTGTGATACTACTACATATTTATATTTGCCGGTCTGCAAATTGTTTTCTTTAGTTTAAATCGAAGGATGCTAATTGCTTCATATGTTAATAAATAATTCAGTTAAGATATCTTTTGAGAGTTAGATACTTGTATCTTCTCTCCGTTTTGCACTTCCTTGTTAGTGCGCAACCAAAGAAATGCCTCTTGAAGTCTCGTCATGTCCGACCGTACTTCTATTTCCCACAGATTTATTCGTCGAACATTTTCGCAATATTGAATTCAGAGATACACATAATAATTATATCGAAACGTTAAAAAAGAGATTGAGCTCATCAAAATTTCTCCAAACCCACGGAAACAGCATCGATTTTAATTTATTAAAATTATGTATGTAAATAATTTTTTACTGTTTCTTATGTATTTAAAAAATTTAATTTAATTTTATATAAAACTAGCTGCCCGGACAGACTTCGTTCTGTCAAAAGTTCTTGGTCTGTCGCAGTCCAATAAAAAAAATTAATTTTATTAATTAAAAATTAAAATTAATTTTTTAAATTTTTCTCTCCGTAAGAACCACCCTTGTGCCTTAAGGAAAATATATTTTAAAAAATAGCCGAATCGGTCGAGGCGTTCTCGAGTTTTGCGGTTAGCAACACATTTGGCGATTCATTTTTTTTTATATAGATAAAGGAGACAGCAGAAGTTACTTAGCAAATTCGTGTAAATTAAAATTTGTTTATTGAAAATAAATACAAAATAGATCTTACGGAAATATTGAAAAATCTCCCTTGACATTAACTATTTGGAAGATTTTTGATCACTAAAATCATGTTAGATGAAAAAATATGAATTATAGTTATAGCTGCTACATTAAACCAACAAAGGGTAAAATGTAATGAAATGTAAAAAATCGAGTTAGCGTTACGTTATCAACTGTAAATCCCCCTCAGAGCCATTGTACTAATATTGTACCTAGATATGGAATAGTTTAAAGTAAGTTAATAATTAATGTTGCACCTCAAAATGATATTTGACCTCATGGTAATACATACCATATAAAAGCAGCTCCTATTCCTAAAAATAAAATAATAACTCCTACTATTTTCGAATGTGTGTATATTAGACAAATGGATTATAATAAATTCCTCGTCCTACATGTCTCGATAAATATGGGCGACTCAGTTAAATGCAACATTAATATCAGCCGTATAATGTATAGCTAAAAATAGTCCAGTTATGATTTGAATAATTAAACATAACCCTAAAAGAGACCGAAAATTTCATCAGGTTGAAATGTCAATTGGTGCAAATAGATCTCCTAAAAGTAGATGATTTGACGATATGGATTAGTTAATTTATAGGTCGTAATGGGCCATAAAATAGATTAGTTTAGATTAACTTTAACTACTGCAATCAATGTTAATAAATAAATAATTTATTAATATAATATTGATTAAGTTATTGGGAAAGTTATGTAAATTTACTAAAGATAAACTATTAGTTGATAAATAATTAATTATATATGGTAAATAATTCTGGGTTTTTGCCCATAAATTTTCGCGCATCATACTCAGTAACGCCTGTTGAAAAGGTCTCCACTCACATAAGGACTGTATCGGAAAAAATTGACCTTTAGTTTTTCTGCATAGCTCCTGTTTGGGATAAGTTTTAGTCTGCATCAATTTTGCAAAATTAGCTGTAAAATGCGACAAAAACGAACGTCTAATCCATTCGTATTGTAAGTTCACTCTTGAAAGGATGTCATCAAATCAAGAAAAAGTGCGTAGTTTAATTGTGCGCAAATACCTGGAAAATCCTCTTCCTAAATATTCGGTACTAGGAAAGGAGACCAATGCGTCGATTGCAACAGTAAAACGAACGATTATAAAGTACAAAAAGGAGCCTACCTGTTGCTAGAAAGTCTGGATCAGGTAGAAAAAAAAGGTCCATCCGATACAAATTTGAGCCGAAAGGGAAAGAGGAAATTTTTACAGAATCCTAGCACATCCATTCGAGATATGACTCAAAAAGTGCAAATATCGAATGTAATGATTCAGAGCATTATAATCTTAGATCATATAAAGTCCAAAAAGTACCCAATCGATCCGAGGAAAAGGAGAAAGGAGCGAAAAATCGGGCTCGAAAGCTATACAAGAATGACCTGACCAAATTTGATTGTGTTGCGTTGGACGATGAAACATACGTGAAGACCAATTTCGTACAGTTGCCTCGTCAGGACTTCTATACAGCAGGATCAAAGGATGGTGTCAGCCCAAAACATGAAACCAAAAAAGCACCAAATTTCCCAAGTGGTATATGATTTGGCAGGTGGTCGATGACACCGTTGTACGGAACCTAATGCGTGGAGTTAACGGAAAGGTCCGATTTTTTTTCCCTTGAAATGAAAATTCATTGAATTTTTATGTAAATGTTAGTTAAGATACTAAAATAATAAAAGAAAAAAAAATTAGTTTGATCAAGCAATTAATAACACTTTTAGAGACATTATAAAGGTCAATTTTTTCTATATACTCCTTAATTGTGATAGTGTTGCAAATTCCTGCTAGAAACCTGCGCACAGTTTATGTTTCATGTTCTTTATTATCAATAGTTATGAAAAAAATAATAATAATTCAATTGAAATACTAATTAATTAGCTCCAAGTTAGCTAATGGGATACTCAGCAACCCGGGCGGACGTTACCCTAACATTAAAAGGCCCGGATAGAGAGTTAAGAAACGTTCGCAGCTTCTAAACAAATATTAAAAATTTTAACGATTATTTTCATTAAATGCGTCCATGCGTTGAAATATTTTGTACGACCTAAAAATAACAACATAGAAATATGGAAAGAATGTATCACATAACCGATTTAATACATTCCCATAAATTATTCAATACTCATTCCAATCGCCTATCCAATCCAAACAGATACCGAACGATAGAAAAGTCTACAACTTTTCAAGCAAATTGTCTAGGATGTATTCAACGCTACCTGCGCCTAGTTATTTCACAGCATACTAATTGCTTTGGAGTCGAATCGATTAAAAGTAAAATATCAATCTATTAATACCAGATTTCAATATTAAACCTTTTTTAAAATGTTTTCGGTTCGTTTTTAATCCACCAGAGAAGATATTCGATACCATCTTATTTTTTCCACAATAATTCTGAATGGGCAATTCAATTTCGGTTTTGCTACCTGAATAGATTCTTGATGCGATTCAAATACCACGACAAGACAAGGCAATTCGTCTTTTTCTTCTGTTTTTTTTTCGAGGATTCAGGTAGCTAATAATTGCGTCGCTTTTGATGCTTCCATGCTTCGATTTCAAGTTTTATTTTTGTCGCATGATATAGTTGTTTCGAGGGTTGTATGTTGTTTTATGTCTCCCTCAGTTTTGCAACAGAATTGAAATGCATGGATGTGCAGCAAAATGGAAAAAAAAATCTAAACAAAATGTAGGTCGAAATAAGAAGGGGAAAAATATCTATTGTTATGAATAAAAGGTATACAGAATGATCAAAGGATTGCATATCACGTGCACTTTCTTGTTTAGATGAAAATTCGATGTAAGTTCTGATACGAAGTAAATACGATAAAGACCATGGCAATTGGAAAGTAGGCCGAAAATTATTATTATGAATGCTATTTGCGTATAAAAGAACAACTTGTATTTAAACAAATTACGTTTTTTAGGAAATCACGCACAACATTTAAAGGAATTATGTTTTCTTAGATAGTCGAAAAAAAGCAAATAACTTTGAAATGAAATTAGACCCGGACAGAGCTATAACGATAATCGAATCCTCTTTTAAATGCGACATTATCAGATAAGAGTTTGTAATCAAAATAAATCGATTGAAGAATGCATACTCAATTATCCTAACAAAAAGTCGATCAGCTTCAGCGTTAGTTGTAGTCTCGCAACAGTTTGTTACATTAGGACCAAAAATATATTCCCTTTCGATCACAAGAATAGGAGGATAGGCAGAATTTTGTACTTTACTTAGCTATATCATTAATGGTTCACCAGCCAAATCGAGCCTTGGCCTCATGAAGATATTGTCTCCGCCTATTTCGGTCCCCAGTTGCTCCAGTTTACGAACCTGAACTATCCTTCTTATTACATAAAAATAGTTTTTCAGGCACATAAAAAATTGTTATCGTTCATACGAAGTGATTCTCGAAAGGTCTCGATCTAAAATACACACAAGACATATAAATTTTATCTCTGTACATAATTTTCCTGTAACTCAATAAATTCTTCAAATTTTTGTTATGGCACACATCAGAAAAATACTCTTTTTCTATTGCCTCAAAATACTTGTGTACTGCCGCGTTAATTTTATCTTCGTCTTATCTTTATTTTTTTAAGGGGGATAGCCACTGTGATGGGTCCAAAAAAAAATCTTTTTTTGTTTTAAATCAAAGTTTATATGTTCAAAAATATGTGTACAAAATTGCAAGTCAAAATTTCAAAAATTGACTAAGTTACAATGATTGTAGTGAGAGCAGGTAGGCCGATCAGCTGCTCTATATCGCATCGAAAAAGTTAATAAAAAAATTAAGAAAGTCAACAAGACCCCTGGAGATGAAAAGGAAGAACCGCCATATAGTCCAGGACTCGATAGTTTAATATAGGTATGAAAATTTTAAATTTTTTTATACATGATTTCATTACGAGAGAAATGGACTAAAATCTTTAAACGCATTTTTCTCGTAACGACTTTTTTTGAACTGGTCGCATCAATAAATCGAACAATTATTAACCGATGTCTAATTTTTTTTGTTTTGTTCGTCATAGTAGTGGTTAAGGTTAAGCGTAGCCGATTTGAAAAAAATTTGTGGAAAAATTATTAGATGTGTACCAGTGGCGAGGGGTGAAAAATTACTGTGGGTAAGCCGACGATTTTCTAGCATCAATTTTCACAGCTGATTCGCAAGCCGGGAACGCTACCGGCTTTTTGATTTGTTTCCATATCCTATTGAGGAGAATGGAGTATGATGGAACAAACATTGAGATCAAGTGGAACGATTGTGCATGTTTACAGTGATGCATGCAAGTAAATAAACACTTTATTCCCTTATAAAACTGAAGTGTTAGACATTTTTGGAACATATTTGGAAAGGGAATCCGATGGGAATCGGCTTATATGAACGCCTCGCCACTGATGTGTACTTAATAAAATAAAATAAAAACCGATCCAAAAATTCTTCTACTTACTCGTTCAAAAAAAATTTAAAAATCACTAAGTTTTCGGCCGTCACAGTGGCTATCCTCCTTAAGCAGATGTGTTTTTTTTCACTACTGAAAATTAATCGTCCGGCTTCGATTCGAAGACGAGTGGCTAATTTCTTCGAAGGTTTTTTTTAGGGTAGAGCGTGGCTGCATGTGAATTGCAAACGGTCTTGCAAAAAAAGAGTACCCTTGTTACTTTTAAGCGTATTTTTCTGAATGATATCTTAGCGAATCTATTTCAATGAGCTGCGGTATTAGTCATCATCATTTTTTGAGTTTTCTTGGTCGGTCAGCCATTCGCAATCCCAAAACAAATAGAGATCATGAAGTTCTACAGCGATTTTTCCATTTTTTTGAATTTATAAAGCGTAATTTTGACCATGTGTGTGATTTTTGATCATATAATCAAATCCGTATGTGGTCAAAATGGGTTCAAAGAGACTTGCCACTACTTGGTATCAAACCTAATTGCAAGAATTTTGATAAAATAAAGAATATTTTATCTGAACTAGACTCAAATTCAGCTACGAAAAATCTAAAACTGTGCTTAGTTTGAGGAAACGATTTAGTCTATTTATTCGAAAGTGTGTTTTTCTGGCATGCTCAATCACAAAATTAGAGATCCAGAACGTTCAATAATTGACAGTGCACCAGCAAACAATTAAAACAAGCACCAGGTGAAACTGGAATCACAACGCAGACGAAACTGCAAGATGTCCTAGCGAAAAACTCATGATGGAAAAAGGTATTCTGCTGTTGACGCAGATTCATCGTGAAAATACGTTGAAAATTTTTGAAGCATCATTAAAACCAGCAGAAAACTCGAGCCACTAATGAATGAATGAGCCACCTGTAATTTCAGTGGATGTAGAACGTACATTCAGTCATACAAAAATATGGAAAGAGAAGATCTAGATTTAAAAATGTATGCTGTTTCAAATAGTTTTAAAGAATGTTTCTATGTGTCGGTCTGTTATTAAAAAAGGGTTTGTTTTTGGTTACATATTTTCAGTTTGTCAAGATATATTTCGACATAAATAAATACATATTTTAGCCTTTTTGTTACAATAATAAATCAAAAATACGATCCTTCTTTCTTCGTCTATCCTCACACCAACATTTGAGTGACCATCATTTGTTTTGGACGAGATTGATGAAATTTATGACATCCCAAAATCAGTTTTGACGCTTGCCTGCAGGAGGTCAGAGCCTCAAGTGCTGCTTGGCTATCCGATACTGACGTACACTTGATCATAAAAAAAAAGAATTTATACATCTGATAGCCAATATCGTCTTTACCATAAGTGCACACGGGACACGTGCCCTGGGCCCTCATCCTCAGGGCGTCCCGAAGGACCGACAATTATTTCTTTCACACAGTTATTCTCAAAACATTTTTGCCGGGCACATTACACTTTTTCACAAAAAAAAGTTACAGCCCAATATGAAATAATTCCTAAGATTAGTTATTTCGTATTTTTACGATTGAAAAATGGAAACGTAAAGCGTTGTTTGTCAGCAATTTTCGCGCAATACCAGTAACAGTGAGCAGTGATAAAATAAGCCAACGACCTCAATGATATTTTTGTTATATTTAACAGAAAATATGGCATTGTAAGGCTGGGTTTCCACTGAAGCGGAGCTGTGTGTGGCAGACTAATCACACAGCTCAGTTTTCGCGAATTGTAATTGGTCCATCTTGCACCGCTTCAGTGGAAACCCAGCCGAATGCAGGAAATATGTAGTTTCACTTTTCGCCACAGACTAAAAATTTTTTGTCGGTTTGTACAATAGGTGCAGTATATGCCTTGTAAATATCGTGTGAAAAGATTACCGATACAGCATTTTTTAACCAGTACTTTTCTAATATATATAATATTAATATATATATAATATTTCATGATTGAAAGTGAATAAGCGAAGCACCAAAAAAAAAAATTCCACGTGGCTTTGGAACATGAAGTAAATATTAATATCAATTGAAAAAAAAAACTTTTAAAGGAATTTTTAAAAAATATATATTTAATGTAGTACAAAAAGAATTTAAAGAAAAAGAATTCGCAGCATCAGAAACTGCACAGATGATAGACAAGGAAAAGTTTCGTGCAGATACTTTCATTCCCATAATTGACGTTCGGCAGCTTACCAAGAAATTGATAATCGATTTAGTTTTTTTTATCAGTTAACAATCGAATCTGGCGAGTTGACCAAAACATGCAAAAAACTTGCAGAATTTTATCATAAAGACATTAATGCATATGAGCTCAAAACAGAATGTTTTCATTTAAGGCAATATTTAAATACATAGCAAAGCAATCAGAGTATTTAAATATCTCAACCTTACATAACCTAATAAAGTTGGATAAATTAGAAGAAACTTTCCAAACGTTGAAGTTGCTACAAGAATATTCCTTTGCCTAATGGTTACCAATTGCAGTGGAGAGCGGGCATTTTCGCAGCTTAAGAGAATAAAAAATGAATTGCGAACAGCATTGTTACAAGAACGACTGAGTAATTTGTCAATTATGTGCATAGAAAGTGATATATTTCAAAAAATTGACTTTGAGGATATAATAGATGATTTTGCTCAACAGAAATCCCGAAAGAAATCGTAACCAAAAAAACCAGCAGCATACGGATATCATTAATGACATATTATATTACATATTTGATTACCGATAATAAATGATCATATATAATAGGAAAATGTTAATATAATTCGCTTTCTTTACTTTCCAAAAGGGCCCCAAATTCTTGTGTGCCCAAGGACCCCAGCATGGTTTAAGACGGACGTGCTGAAAGCTTAGCAGTACGCGAGGCTCTGAATGCATAGATTTTCAAGTGTATTTCCCCCTTGAAAAATTGTTGCAAACTGTCCAAGTTATTTGGAGATGAATGGTTTGTAGACCAGGGCGGATCTGTAGAAAAACAACTAAATTTGGTCGTTGAGAGGGGGCACGCTAATTTTTGTAGGAGAAGTTGGGGAATAACTCGTATAACAATAATTGATTTATGCTCCCTCTCAAAATAGTAGGGAACATTAAAAAAAATCGCTATATTTAAAAATTTGAAAAAAATCGTGTTTTTTCTGCTTGTTTCACTCCTAAATTAAAAACGGTTCATTTTAGGTCAACGTTGTGTGACAATAAAAGTTGCGTAATAATATTTTCTATAAGATAGGATTAGTTAAAAATCCTCAAACATTTAATCCTTGTCGAAAATTGTAATAAAAAAAAAACAGGGGGGAAAAGCCTTTTTTTATTTAATTTTTTTTGCCACTTGAAATGCACTTAGGACCTTTATATTTTGCTTGAAAAATCTTCACAACATCATGAAACGGCCAACAAATTTTCATCAAAATCGATTCAGTAGATTGCCCATAATAATTATGCAATCTAAATTTATTTTAAAAAAATCAAAAATTTTGAAAGCTTGCAAGTCAGAAACTTAAACTTATAAAAGTTTGAAATTTTTTCCACATATGAAAGAGCACTTCACCTATCACAGGCACTTTACAAAATTAAAATCGGATAATTATGGCGGCCCCAGCAATTTTTGCTAAACTTGGTAATAAACTCTAAAATTGTGCTGAGAGCATGCGCATTCAGTCCTAGGAGCCATGCTCCCATCAACAAAATCCGCAGCCGCCCAGCACAATTTTACAGTTTAGACAAGGATTAAATGTTTGAGGATTTTTAACTAATCCTATCTTATAGAAAATTTTATAACGCAACTTTTATTGTCACACAACGTTGACCTAAAATGAACCGTTTTTAATTTAGGAGTGAAACAAGCAGAAAAAACACGATTTTTTTCAAATTTTTAAACATTTCGATTTTTTTTTAATGTTCCCTACTATTTTGAGAGGGAGCATAAATCAATTATTGTTATACGAGTTATTTCCCAACTTTTCCTGCAAAAATTAACGTGCCCCCTCGCAACGTCCATCTGAAAACAGATCCGCCCTGGTCTATTGATGCTTTCACTCCTGTTTCAAAATCTTCTTAAATAGATCAAACTATGCAATCTTCTTTAGTTGTGGATGCACAGTTCCTGATTGCATCTTTCAAAACCTAATCAAAACTAAATAGAATGTGAAAGTTCATCAGTTTGGCGATCATAAAGCTTCTTTCCGATTCTAACTTCAACAAAATTCCAAAACTATTAAAAAGTTTAAAGTGTTTTCTTGATTTTTATTTAGAACCAAATGTAAATTACGCCTAAGACTTTCAGCATTTATAAGTGTCTCACTTAGAATTTTTGAGAGGTCTTTTACAAAAGCAAAACATTTATGACTGATTTCTACTTTCCTTTCAGGCATCGAACTGATAGATCATCTGGAATCACCACCACTGTAGTTTCCGGGCAGGATTTAATGACGATTGAAATGGGTAAACATGATAGCGTTTTGATGTTGGTAACCATAAAATCATTCCCTTCATAGTTCAGCGCACCAAATAAGTTGAGGGCAAAGCATTCGAAGCATATCCTCGAAAATTGTCGAAGAACCATGCCTGCCGACTCTTCAGGGGGAGTATGGTATTTTATTATTTGATTCGATAGTAGAACTCTTCAAGAGTATTCAGTTAAAATTTTAGATCGATTGGAGCAATACTGACGGAGCTAGAGGATTTAAAAACTCTGCTCTTTGACGCGCTATAAACTGTAAATCGGCTGTTTCTCTTATTTTAAACGCGTTTTTCCAACATTTGGCTTTTTCAAAATCGGTGAAAGCTCTAACTCAAAATCTATTTATCGGATCCTTTTCAAATTTTGCATATTCATTCTGTACATAAATAGAGATACGAGGTAACCAGTCCAGGTATCTGATTGTTAATGATTATAATTTGTTTTAAAATAAAAACATCGTTTTTTTAGTAGTTTTTTAAAAAATCGTTTTTTTACTTAGAATTGATACT
This sequence comes from Oxycera nigricornis, assembly GCA_963942545.1. Taxonomy (NCBI): domain Eukaryota; kingdom Metazoa; phylum Arthropoda; class Insecta; order Diptera; family Stratiomyidae; genus Oxycera; species Oxycera nigricornis. The sequence goes on from OZ012661.1 coordinate 4,060,829, forward strand.
GAAAATTGAAAAATCATTTAAAAAAATATATTTCGGCGTGGTTACCTCGGGAAACTCTTAAACTAACGAACATCGGATGATCGAGTGATGAGTTATGCTGTGCACCACAAAACTACTTCCTTTTTTCAGATGTCTACGAAAATTTGCTGTCGATGGCTCAATAATTAATATTTTTGGACCAAATTTTTAGAGAATATTCTTGAATAATGATATTATTATGTACATTGTTCAGAAATAAATTTATGTTGACAGTATTTTCAAAAAAAATCTTAAAAATGTTTGAAATATGTAAAATTAACCATACTCCTCCCTTTAAATGATTTCATTAAATATTTAACCACTCAATGGACCTTTTCAACACCTCCGCAAACGCGACGTATTGCATTTTTTAACACATTTGCATTTCTCAAACATACATAGCAGCTTCCCACCTGAAATTTATTCAAATTTTCAACTCCTAAAGATCTTTGATTAATCAAGGAATTATTGCTTTCTGAGTATCCTGTCTTTGATTTCTTATACTTTGATAAAAGTAAGTGGGCACCATCTTCTATAAAATATGTAAACATATGTTCTGTAAAATATGTACGCTCATTTCCGTCGCGTATATTTTTTGGACGCACAAAACGAAGCCAATGACCATAATTAAGTTTGCACCCAAATAAAAATCAATCGAGATTGGCGGGACTAGTCCGTGTTTGTATTCTTTCGGTTGAACACTATTCTCTATATTACATTTATGGGAATTAATTGAATTGGGCCTACTAGTCGGCCATTCGTCATGCCAGGCCTGATTTACTCCTCTTCCCTTAAAATAAACTAGCAAAGCAACGCCGCTTCTTCCTCTGTTCTCAACCGGAACGCTATGATTCTTCCAAGCCAATTATTTCATTGTCTTAGTAGTGTCCTTTCGTCTGTGAACTGATTTCTTGCAGGAAATTGAAAATGACTGCCGACTCTTTAATTGATTTCTTTAAACATTTAACCACTCTATTTAATATTCTGTACAAAAAATAGAGCCTTACCAGAGGACTCTCAAATCAATTGCGTTGAGGATCAACCCAAAAGTAATAAATAATCAATAAACAAAGTAAGTGAGGACGAAGTCATGCCATTCACGGTCACGATAGAGTTGCTAGAGTCCTTCCAGCTTGAATTCAATGGCGCAATAAAACTTTCACAATTTTGAAGGTCATTAAAAACTCTTTTGTCCCAAATTTTTTAGTTGCTTCGCTTCCACACATATGGAAGTTCACCCTCGAAGTTATAAACATTATCAACGCATGAACGGGGAAGGCTAGAAGGCGATCGGAACACGCTGACTGTTGTAACATTTACCAAAAAAAAACAAAGAAACTCGGCTGAACACTTGGGAAGCGAACGAAGTGTGGATCATGCCCATCTGCTTCCATCGGCCTGGCTTGGCTGATAAGCCAAGCACATGGCGAAGTCTGACTCTTTCGGCGGCGGGGCTCAGCTGAATTGTTGCCGTTTTTTGCTTCGCCCCGAAGGTCAGCAGATTCTCAATGAAAGCGTAAGCGTTCTAGCATTTTGTTTGGTACTCAGCATTTGTTTAGATTGTCGAGATAATTGGTTGATCTGAAAGTGTTGCTGAACTGATGCTGGAACATTCCAAGCAGTCAAAACAGTTATTGTTGACATGCTGACAAGACACATAAAGCCGGCTTTGAGGCAATTGACGCATTCCGACCAGATACCATGCCGGAATGCGAAATACTCCCAATAAGAATGGATTTGAGACCGCTATTAAATCATCCGCACAACTCGCCTCAAGGACACATGGTGCCCGGTTGGCATGTCGGCCCGACAATTTGCCACAAAAACTTCAAACCTCAATGCTAGTATCACAGTTCATGGCGGAATCTCGTCGACATAACGCCATATCCACAAAATCCTAACCAAACATTGACAATTTGTAAACTTCTTCCCAGGCATATTCGCAAAAAAAAAAACAAATTCAACCGGCAACAACCATTGAAGCAGCTGGTCCAATTCCAAAATACCCCACTCGGCCATAGGACAAGTGGAATGCGGACCGAAAACCACATGATGGATGCACCACCACAAGCTCACCCCCGCTATTCGACGAAATACAAAACCGCATGTATTTACCGCCAAAAAGCACAAAGTTGCGCTTCCCAAACAACGCGTCTCTTCCCGTACAATTAATCGAACTCTTCAAAATGCAATCTCTCGCGCGTAAACTGACAAATGCGACACAAATGTTTTCCGAAAAATAAAATTTACTAACCTGTTGATTTAATTTTCTTGATTTTCCTCCAAACTACGGCAGCAATCCCAGTGATTTTATTGGGAAATCAAGAGTCCTGGTGTCCCAGCAACGATTTATATAAAGTCCGCCGAGAATCGCTCCTGCAATGGTTGACAATTTGGAAAAAACTATGAACAAAATTCGCACAAAACGGCCGTCCGATCCGTTGACTTGAATACGAATGACCGCGATGTCGCTTGTTTCGTTTCATTTACCGTTGTTTTGTTTCTTGTTATGTACTTGGCCCGGCTGGTTTTTGAAGGATACTGTACGAGCCTGTATTATCGATGGTGTTTGACAAGCGGTCGGAACTATTTGGAGTGTGTCTGCGATAAAGATGGGTACGTTCTATTCGGCGATAGGTGGTAAAATTTTTAAAAATGCATTTCCGTTTTAGTTTGTAATTTGAAGTTGCCGTTTCGTTGAATCTCTGAAAATTGTATCCGAATTTTAATATTTCGGGATCGAAGTGATAAAAATCTGGAATCTTGACCGAAATAAATACTAGAAATGCGAACATCCCAATAATACTATACAATAGTAAAAATATTTTTTTAACAACGTTGAGAAGTGGAAATTTTCAAAAAATCTTCTCAGGCGTTCTGTACTAGCAAATTTTCAACTTCCCAGTTCCCTCTGGGCAGTTATTGTAATGGGGTCGATTTTGCGAACCCCAAATTTGGACATATCTCCACGTTTTAAGAACTCTAGAATCCAAACCCATCGTTTTAAAAAAAATCTGTGTATGTGGGTATGTGCGTTCGGAATTATTTTTCGTCTCGATTATCCCGAGAACCAAATGTCACATTGACGTGCGACTTGTTTCATTGGACGCGTAATTCCGTAACTTAAAATTGAATGAGTTTTCAGCAAAATCGTTTCGGCTGTTTTCTTATTTAGGATGAAAAAACTGAAAACTGCTTAATTTTGAAACTGGTGAAACACACCATTAATTCGTGCAGATCCCAAATACCTTCATAGTAATATTATTATTATTGTGTGTTTTAGCAAAATTTTGATCAATGTTGTAAAAAATGTTATTTAAAAACAAATCAAGATTAATTTATAGAATTCCAAACTTATATTATGAGGCTTGGAATGTGTAACGCTAATGCAGATAATAATTGGATATTGTTATGAATAATTTAATATTGTTAATAACAATCAAACATTATTAGTTGTAATTTGATATTGTAAATATAAACTCAATTATAATTATTCAGTAGCGGTCAAACATTCTTAATAACGAATGTTTATCATTAATAATAATTAAATACCCTCAATAATGGTTGTGAATTTCGTGGCCAAGATGGAGGACGAGGTGGAAGACGAGGAGTAGAACAAGGAGGATGAAGAGAAGGTAGACGAGGAGAAGGAGGAGAACGGCATAGGGGAAGGCGTCTTCCTCTACCAAAGCTTTGATGATTAGATAAAAAATTAATAAAAATAATGAAAGTAATTATAATATTTTCGAATAATAATTATTAATAATAGTAATTATTAATAATTTTTTATTCACCCCACTGGGAAGTTAGTCGTCTGGGCCTCAAGGGTCGCACTTAGACCACATTTTATTAATATATTATCCGCGTTTCTTATATTATATAAAATTAGCATCTTATTATTAACCGAATGTGAATAGTTTAGAAATTCGTTTATTATTATTTCATTCTCAGTGCTATGGAGTGATTGAAAGGACTAAACTACACTCCTAAATCAGTAAACGAATTGAAATAACGGTTAGACGTTGTAACAGGAGGAGCAATCAGCATAAATTGTCGGCTAGGAAGAGAGGAATGACAAAAATGAAGTTCGTTCCATAAAGAAGCATCGAGGAAGATGCAAAAAAAAGGCTCAAAAGGAAGTCCAGCCATGTCATGTCCATTCCAAATTGAAAACTAATACTAAACCATCATTTCTTGACGACTAAAATTTAGTACTATTTCACCTGTCATCTGCCTTTCATCGAAAAGAAATGTCATACTATGACTAGATAGGATGATGTAGTGCACCAATAGCACATTCAGATCCAAGACCACACTCACCACAATAGCGATGAATTGAAGTTGCAATATGATGGATCAGTCATGAGAATATATTCAGATCAAGTATGCACAATTCACATATGCAGAGGGACTCCGTTAAGTCAAGACCGCCAGTTGAATCGTACCGTTATACTTTTGTTACATTTCCCAGCGCTATGCACTGTAGATAATGGCATGTTATCGGCTTCATCGTTGGACAAGTGTAGTGGGATTGCATGCGGATATTTATGACTGCTTGCCGCTGGAAATTAGGCATTTTCAATCCATGTTTTTTTTAAAAAAAAAAACGAAAATTATATTGTTACATTGCAAACACTTCCATTTATTTGAAGGAAATTACTTATTAAATTAAATTATAATAATATTTTAGGGGTGGTCATAGTAATAGGGACATACAATTATATTAATTGACATAGAATGAAGAACGCTAGAGTTAATTTAAAGAAAGGAGGGAGTGACTATCGCAAAGAACCTTCACACTGATTATTTTAATATAGTCCCGATTTGCAACTTGTGTGCCAAAGTATTTGAGTCGCTTCGTTAAGGATATTTTGTCATCATTATCTGATGCAAATATGAGCGGTGTCATTTTTTGTATATTGTGCTTAAAACTAATGAAACCATTTCCATGCAAGACCGTAAACCTTCAGAAAGGACTACGAAAGATCTACTGCAATTAATTGAGTTACAATCTGTAAGTGCCATCCATTCATGTTGCTTATTGCTGAAAAATCTAAAGTGGTTTATTGCTCAACGCGGTAAGGTCCCGTCACCTCGTCACTCATTCCGCCTGACCACCCATTTGGAGCCGATTCCTCCTCTTCCCTCAACAACAAACCGAACGGATTTTCCATCAACAAAATCCAAATGAGTGAGGAGTATATTTACATAGAAGCTCTCTCTCTCTCTGTCTCTGTCTGCACGGACCCAAGAACCCAGTCCCGGTCATCATGTTACGGATTATGTGGGATCGAATATGGGGCTGCAAAGCCCTTCCCGGGGTCTTTGACTGATCTAGCCGTCCCAGCGATAACAGACGCCAAGTGGGGCGCGGCGGATGGCTACAGCACGTGTTCTTCGGCCAGCCAGCCAGCTCAGGGTTCACTAGACCAACGAACTTTTACTTTTATCATAGGCATGGTCGTAAACGTCCCGCCAAGCCCTTCAGTTCCTCCTCTCTTCTTCCTAGCGCAGCACCCCAACTATTTTTATCGCTCGTTCCAAGCCATTGGAGCCACGCAGACCTGGAACCATTCCGAACTATCAACGAATAGTTGGGGAATGATCTCTCTTTCGGATGCAGTTGTGCCACGACCAGAACTGGATTACCATACCATAGAAGTTCCCAAGGTTCTGGCGAGAAGACGCGTCCATCGACCAGCGAAAGTGGATGTAGTTCGACGGTCTGGAGCCAACACGAACTCGGTTGGATGAATGAATGGACGAAGGAGCACTACGCTGCCGGTGTTGGGGTGAGACTTGCTAAGCTTCCCGTAACGACGACGACGACGACTACGTGGAGTAATAATAAGGGAATCCGTTTGGCAACATAAAAACGTACGTTATGGGTTGTCGTAGCTTTAACTCTACACGTCCGCTTCACTCTACCTCGCTTGTCACATCCATTTCATTCGTGCGAACATACCAACAGCGCCTGACGATTTGGGGGGTGAATTTGAAAAATTAGATGTTTGGGGAGCAATTTTTTGTTGTTGTTGCTGGAAAAACCAGGAAGAAACCGTCGTTTTGGAAGCGTTCTCGTCACAGATACTAGAAATATTTTCGACTGTGCTGGCAGGTCAATGAACTTGAATGTGTTCTATTTGGAGGCTTGGAAAAGCTTGGGGAAGTTCGGCGTTTCCGTATACAAAAATGGATGAATTATATTAGATTGGAGATACTGGACAGTAGGACAAAGTTCGGCAGGACAGCGAGGAAAAATTGTTGGATGCAGGGAACAGAAGGACAGGATGATGAATTTTAAGTACTTATCAGAAATGTTGTAGGGTTTGTTGTTGTTTTTTTTAAATGGGTTTTAGCAAGCAAACATACTTGATGGGATTTGAAAAGGATGGTTGATTTGATAAATGAGGGTTTCTCGATTTTATACGTTGAAACGTTGGCAACGGTTGGAGTTTTACCTTCCGAGAATTCAAGAAAGGGACGTTTTTAACAGGTTTTTTTATTACTAGTCGATAACAATCTAATTTTGTTTCATATTGCAGTCTCGAATATTTACTTTGTGTATACGATATTATTACGCGCAATATTTCTTAAGCTTGATTTACGTCAACTGTACGAACATCGCCTGCCAAGTTGGGGACGTGAATTTGATCAATTAGATGTTTGGAGAGCAATTTTTAGTTATTGTTGGAAAAATAAGGAAGAAATCATTCTTTGGGAGCGTTCCCGTCATAGATACTCTACTAGAAATATTTTGAAATGTGGATTCTTTTGAACAACACGTCCTCTTTAATGGCTGTCAAAAACTAAAATGATATTCATCATAGATTCGACAAATCAGAACAGTTCTTTGAAAAGATGACTTTCTTGTTGTTGATGGCAAAATACATCGTCCCAATTCAGTGCAAAAATGAAGTTCTTAGCTTTAATTCTGATTCCACAAGATGGAAAAGATTGGGTGTATGCTTTAAGCTGGCCCCACTAACACATGCGCTGTAACACTCCAATGACGTATATGTCATTTTGAAGTGCTATCGGTCAGCTGTCGAAGCCACAAAGACAATTTGCTAACATTGTGTGCGCATAAGTTTTTTACTCTCATGGAAAACTTCGGAAAATGGCGAAGAAAACAGTATTTGCGGGAAGTATTGTTGGGATACTTTTTTGCCAAGAAAACATTTGCCGAAAGTCATCGTTTGCTGGTGGATGTTTATGGTGACAATGATCTATCTAGAACACAGTGTTTTGTGTGGTTTACACGCTTCGAAAGTGGCGATTTCGACATCAATGTCAAAAAAAATTGAAGACGAAGAATTAGAGACCCTCCTCAGTGACGACTCGTGCCAAACGCAAGATGAGCTTGCTAGGCGTAACACAGGCAATCATTGACAGGCGTTTGAAAGCGTTAGCCACACCAACTGAAACAAAGAGATGTGGAAACGCGATTTTGGATGTCTGAAATGCACTTCGAACGCTACAAAAGTAAGTCGTTTTTGCATCGACTTATTACTGGCGACGAAAAATGGATACATTATGATAACCCGAAACGCAAGAAGACGTATGTGAAGCCCGGCCAACAAGGAACATCGATGTCAAAGCCGAATATACACGGCTGTGAGGTAATGCTCAGTATTTGGTGGGATTAGAAGGGACCAATCCACTACGACTTCCTGAAATTAGGTCAAAACATTACGGGACAGCTTTACCGACAACAATTAATTCGTTTGAAGCTAGCATTGACAGAAAAACGTCCGAAATATGCGACCAGGCACGAGTCTGTAATTTTCCATCATGGCAATGCTCGACCACATGTTGATATACCGGTCAAAAATTACCTGAACAATAGTGGCTGGGAAGTTTCACCTCACCAGACCTGACGTCATCCAAATACCATTTATTTCGTTCGATGGAAAACGCCCCCACTGGAATGCGCTTCACTTCTGAGCAAGGTATCAAAAATTGACTTGATTCGTTGTTGATCTCAAAGGATGAAGCTTTTTTCCGACGTGGAGTTCATTTGCTACCAGGAAGGTGGAAAAAAGTGATCGCAAAATGGACCATATTTTGGATAGCATGTGAATCCATTAATTAATTAAAATAAAGCATTATTTTCATCCCAAAAAGTTCGGCTTTCAATGTATACGGCCAATAGAATAGAAGAATCACAAACAGTCTGTCCTGAACTGTTGGATTGCCTTCCTTCCTCCAGTCATCGGCTACGTCCTGACGAGAAAGGTTCATCTTTTCAACAAAGAAGGTTATTGCTGATGGAAAATTTTGTTTACTACTAAATTAAGTCGATTGATTCTATTGCTCTTCAAAAAAACTAACAGGATATTATCTCAATAGATGAAATGGTGACCAGCTATAAAAACACAGATAAAATCCATCCCACATACTCCCAACAATCTCTTAAATGCAGACCACTCATTCCTTTAGATTCGTCTTACAAAACTCCAAAAATGTAAAGTCATTCACCCTCCTTTACGTTGCAATAGAGATAAACACTCGCTGGCTATACCATCTCCAGCACAACACAAGTTTGTTTATTATCCTTGATATCGTGAGACCGGGCAATAAGCTACACGTTCCATCCGTATAACGCCACATTGCCAAGAAAGGATTCCTTTGTCGTCCTCTCTAAACGCGACTCAACTATTAATGGGTGCAGACAAAGGACATTGAGGGTGGTGAGCCACTCAAACCTCATCATAACAATTTCAAATAGCCTAACCCACCATCATCACCCACCCAAAACTCCGTATTCGAGCTCAATTCACTTTCCATAATGTCCTTCCTTTCACTTGCAATATTTTTTAAGGAGCGTTGTTGGTTAAATGCTAGAACGCTAGTCCCGGGAAGAAGGGGTAGCGAAATAAGCAGCAGCAACCCACGTCGATGAAAAGTGAAAACTTGTGTTTTCATTGCAACGAACAATATAGGTAGAAAGTGAAATTTCTTTCACCACCATCACCTACTAGATGGGTAACATGATATACACATGTGCATGTTTGTTTGCTTACGCGGAAATAGGGGATGCGAAAAATAGGTCAACTTGCTGTTATTAATAGAATGCGTGCGCGACGGGAATTGAGCAAAGTGGAGGAGGATGGCTATGATGGAAGTGAAAGCACTTTCTCTTCTTCTCCACAAACACAAAAAGGAAACTCCTCTTTCCACCATCATCCAAGCGAAATCTCTCACCCCGTCGTCCTTTGGAAAAACGCATCCCATACTTCCCTTTGTGAATAAAAATAGAAGTGCGTATTTTGGCATGCGTCTATTTATGGAAAGTTGTACTCCTTTAATATATGATTCTTGGCTGAACATGTGCGGAAGGAGAACTGGCCCAGCAGGAAGCCAGCCAAGAAATTCTACGCACGAGTAGAAGGGAAGTGGTTCAAACCAGGAGGGCCAGATTAGCTACCAAACTGCTCGTTTCTAAGTTGTCATAGTTCTCGAAAAACAGACCTGTTCAGCATGGCGGGTAGTCAGTCCTTGTTCCTAGTCAAGAGGGTGGTAGATAACATGCGTAGAACGGCACGAGAAGGTTACAAGAGGGTAGTCACAGCCAATTATTGTGGTTGTGAAGGAACTATGTACAACAAATCAACAATCTGAAGCCGAAAAACAACAACGCGACCAATACTTCCTTGCTATCGCAATGCGCGCGGAGCCATGCTTCATCAAACCATATTGGTTGGGTTCTTTTGTCGCAACTTGCAGCACCGACCGCTTCATGTGTGGGAACAACTACATACGCTTCGGGATTTGACCTACTTCTGTCGCTTTTTTATTTACCCGTCCCGAGAAGTTCAAAGACCTTTGGCGAGAGAAGTTTTGGAAAGTGGTCGGGATTTGAAGAAGTTCCAAGTGACTCATTCCGGGAACATACATAAATATCTCTTTGCTGTCGTAGCCACATGCTGCGCTTGCATAGAACAGAGTAAATAGATAGTATAGACTCCCTGCTTAGAGCACGTGTCTTTCGAAAGAGAGGAAAAGCAACACAAAAAGCTGGAGCCGGGAATACGATGCGAATGCTGTCGAATCGAATGGGGAAGGTTGGATTTGGCGCCCCCGGACTCGTTCTTTCGGGTGTTCGGTGGTATCAGCTAGGGAAAGTGATGGATGGGAATCGGAAAGAGTCTTTGTTCTTCGACAGAACTCGCATTTTCATATCCACATAGATTACCCATAAAATTAACAGGAAAATGGTCTTGCGTAGCATACGATGGACTTAATGCTGACAAAAGGAGACACCCAAAGGTTGAGCCCCATATGCGTGCGTCTTGAGCCAATCTACATACATAATTGTATAAGGGTAAGAAATTGGGTCGAAGCTAGGTGTTTTTCCGCTCCTTGATTAGCACTTTCAGGAGGGACATGTTTACGACTTGTATCCTGTTCAATATTCCTGGAAGATATACCATCAGCAACCGCTCTTTCTGGAACAAGTCCTTATTTGTTAGATGTACATAAGATACGCACTTGTTACGGGATGACGAGGCTCAAGAAAGGACTCTTGCCTCGCAACATTTCGTTTTAACGACTTTGATATTGGCGAGGGTGAAATGCCTGCAGATCTTATATCTGTTTGAGCTTATATGTACATATGTATATAACACCAACTACATGTACTATGTACTCGTATTTGGGAATTATAGATGACGGACGGACGCATGAAGCGTTGTCTGGGCAACCAAAAATTTGATACTGCGCGCACAACAATCGTTTTTGGGTTTTTTTCTTCTGTTGTAGAACGAACAAGCTTTGTAATGCACATAAGCTATTGAATTTTTATTCGGGGAGAGAGATAGAGTTCAATGAACTTTACTTCTTGGCTTGGCGCACATAGATGGAATTGTGACTTTTCACTTGGGTTAGGCAATCTTCGGTAGTAGGTAGGCATCTTCTTGTTCTGGTATTTTTTTTAATTTGATTCTGCTGGACGTATGTTACCATGGGTTCCATGTTTAACTTAAAACTGAAAGTTTGCTCAATTATTTGTTTTATTTGAATTTATGCTGAGGATTTTCAGAGACATCAACCGAAAGTAGTTGATTCCAAAAAATTAACTGAACAATCAATCCGAATATATAATATTATTTTTGTTTTTGAATTCTGAAATTGAATTTCCATCGAAGAGTCACTATGACACTATGACCCCCAACCTCAAGAGGTCAAAGAGCACTATAAACAATTCGCCTAGCAATGTCTGATATCAACTTTAATAATCGTAATATTACCCCGTGTACCCGCAACAGGAAAACATAAAAATTAGATATAATTTTCAAATAGTTTTGGCTCAAGGTCTGATTTGTAAATCATTTTGTTTTAAACAGCTTCTTCCTGTGAAACATAAAATACATATGGTGAAAATATAGACCAAAAAATGTAGAGAATATACCTGAACTGTCGACTCTTCCTCTTGGTATTCGCTAGATATCCAAACAAAAACGGTAGTGATGAGCCTCCTCGCAAAGAAGGGCGGGTCTCACAACATTTTTTGGTATTACTTTATTGCTGAGAATCCTAGCAGGAAATCAAGCTTCGGTTTTGGCAGGTTGATGATAATCGAGAATAATAGTTTATGCGGCATTATGATCGAAAAACCTTCAAGGGGTCTACCCTCTTTATGTTTTTTTTTATTGAATTTTTTGGAAAGTATATACATATACATATATACAGAAATATCGTATTAAAATTTTATAAAAATCGTAGCAGTCTAACAGTGTTTTTGGGCAATTTTCACTTTGTCACCCGAGCGCGAGTTTTCATTAAAAAAAACTTTAACCGCGTTTTTCTCGAAACAACGTTTTTCGACGCCGCGTTGGTGAAATCTCGGGAACTACTGAACCGATTCTCACCAAATTTTTACCAGACATTCTTTATGACTACAGCTATAGCGCGAGGGTTTTAAAAAAATTTGATTTGAAATATTTTTTTGACCAAAAACGGTGAAAAAAGCATATTTTTCGCAATTTTTCGAGAAATGTCCGCCATTTTGTCAATTTTGCAAAAATCAAAAATCGCCCTATTCGCGCTATAGCTATTAACATACTGAACCTGAAACTATATATTTATTTTTTTGTTTCAGACCAATCATCTCGAAAATTTCATCAACGGCGCACACCCCTCTCGTTTTTTCGATATTTTTCAACCAGCATTTTCATTGATGAAAACTCAAATAAATGAATAAAAAAAGTTTTTCTTGTTAATTTCGGGAGAGTGTAAACCCCTCCTTTATCAATATTTATAATTTAAACCCATCTAAAAAAATTATTAAAAATAACCCGTTTTTACACTGCTAAAAGATGGTAGATCCCTTAAAAATTGGCGATTCTTTAGACGATTTAAGGATAAGATCATTTTCAAGGATATGAGGTTCAGACATTCACTTCTTTCAATCTTTTGATAGGCTGAATAGAAAACTATAACGAAAAAAAATTATTCAGCAGTGACCACATCCCAAAGAGAAAGGGTAATTTTGAGCTGTTGCACCATTGACGATAGCAAAACTTTAGACACTATACTGCGACCCTATCGGAGGAGTTAAGTATTGGTACTGCAGAATTGTAATAACCATGGTAAGTTACTCTTTGCATCAATATACAAGAGGATTCTGTGATTGGATGAAACAATAGGGCTGGTTTTGAATGATCCAGAAAAAAAAATTGTTCAGAACTTTCGTGAATGTATTTTAGACTGAATTGATTATAATAAAAAAACGAATATAGAATCCTCAAGCGTCAAAATTAAAGAACCCCGACCGCTCAGTTCCAAATAAGAATGCTTTAATGCCAGTGAATAAAGCGGTTATGATTGACTCACTTGAAATTCTGTCTGTTCTTGTTGGCGGAATGTGTACACGTTTTGGTGATATCGTATATTCATTAAACCTGTTGTGTTTTTATTACGTGGAAGTGGTGGCGATGTATTTGGTCTTCTGAAGAACGATGTTGTTGTTTTTTCTGTTATTTATATTACCGTGTGTTAAACCTGATGTATCTCCTCACATAAACCATATATTTTCAAAGTAATCAAATTTAAACAAAAACTACAGAAAATTGTTTCAAATCTTTTATGTCTTTTTTGACGATCAATCAGTGTTGATACATTCAGAAATAGTTCGACTAAAAAGAGTCCAAATTTTGTTTAAAATCTGCATAAAAATGTTCAAGTTTTATGATTTATGAATTGAACATTTTCGGTTAAACATTTTGGTTTCTCGTTCACTACCAAATTAGTAACAATTTTTGTCGACTGGACCATAGTTATATTTTAGTAGTAGATAATTCGTTACTGTTAATTTGCTTGGCAAATAAATATATGGAGAAAATTTTATTTTCACGTTTTTTAAGGTTTTTCTTCCATTAAATAGTCGAAATTTTGCTTGAGCAACTCACCAAAAATTTTAGTTTCTAGATTTATCAACAATAAAAACGTTACATCGTGCTGAATATTTTTCGCACTATGAATTGTTAATAAATGAAATAATAATGAAAATATGGTTAATTAAAATCTTTCTCAAAGGATAACCAGAATCTGAGCTGGAAATTTGGTTTTAATTTCCTCAAACTTTTCTTTCTTCAATCAAGCCAAAATTAATGGCCCACAATCTAACCAACAAAATTCTCAAATTACAAAGTTTTCAGTTTAATTATTGTTAAACTCTTCTAAAACAAAAACTCAACAAACAAATTTGCTACTGTTAATACCAACTTTTGGTCACGCATGCGTTTCAATTTGAACCGAGGTCATTCAACTTATCTTAACAAAATTCCCTGTATACCCCAAAAAAAGAATATTCCTACAAAATAGCATGAATTTTTCCAGAACAGATGACATACAACAACCGAAAGCCTAGTTCGGGAATTTAGAAGTTCCACAGTGGAATTGACTATACATATGTTTCTGAGAGGGTATCGCAAAACATAGGTACTTTCCTTGTTATGTCTTCCCCAATTCGGGTTTGATTTGGGGATATATGCGAATGATGATGTAAGCAGGAGAAAGTGGAAAGAGTTTTCCAAAAAAAGATTTTTTGGAGAGGTGATGTCTATATATAGCAATGAATGCTTAGTTAGTAAATGGACGACAGTCTCCTCTTTATTCTCACCCCTTCCAGAATAAGATTGCCTATTTTCAAATCAGGTAGCATTTCCAATGCGAATATTCCTACTACTGCATCACTCCGGAAGGTAGCAGCAGGCTGTGAACTACTAAGCTTTTTGGGGGTGAGCTACGCATATGCGTACTATGAAATCTACCTCAACACCCTCTTGGCGAAGGGGTCGCTGAATTACTACTTTCTTCCTTGGTGAGAGGGGCAACCATTCCAGTTCTGGGCTGCATTGATTCGAAATTCCGAAAGTTTCTTATCCGCAGCTCGAACTCGAACAGGGCATATTTAACCACCCCCATCCTTGACCGTCAACGAAAACACCAACTCAAAACGCAACCCTCGTCCGCTTCATCGTCGCAGAAATCGTGTTTATTTTTAACAGAAGACCTACGTCGAAAAGTTCAGCTAGTTGAGGCTGGTCGCGGATAATTGCTATTCGAAAAGCTCACCCAGCCTCCCCCGCGAAGCATCTTTGAATCTACATTAACTGAGAGATCCAATGATGACCTCAGCTTTGATAGGAGCCACCCTTATCAGCTATCACATCCATTTGTGGGTACATTGTTGCTTCAACTAGTTTTATGGTTCCGCAGCGAAGCTTTGCTGATAGTTGAAACGCGTGGCGAAAGGGTATCTGATTAATTGCCAATACTACTTACGAATAAATTCTAGAAGAGATAAGATTCTAAGTGTTGGCTAGCACTTAATGGCGCATGCCAGAGTTATTATAACTTTGTGGTGATAATTTACTGTTTACTACTCATATTGTAGTACATAGTAATAAGTAATATAATTGGCTGAGATTGCATACGCAACAAGTGCTGTTTATGCACTTGTGCAACTACTTTCTGTGGTCAGATGTTTTATTTTTTTATTTCGAACTGATATAAACAGCATCTTGCATAATCTGAAAAGCAATAGATCTAGCAACATTGATTAGGATGGGTTCAATGAACTGTTTTAAAGACTTAATTGAAAAGCAAGTGTAGAATTTTTCAGTGGGGATGATGTAGCTTCAAGGCTGTTATTCTGGTATTCAATGGAAGGCTGTTATTTTTGGGATCTTGCACAAAATGTACCAATTTGACATTGTAGAACGGTTTTGATTCGTGTACACTCCTTGAAATGGACAAATTTGGAGCGTATTCGACTTTTTGACTTTATATAGAAATAGGTTTATTTTCAGGATCGCCATGAAATAGGTTAGCCTATGCATTTTTTAAGTCTTATTGGCAAGCAATATAAGCTGCCTATATTGCTACCACAGCGCAAGGGCCGCAATGAACAGACTAAAAAGAAAAGGATGCCGATGTAGGCAGTCCAAGTTCTCTTGTACGAATGTTAATTTATTCATTCACACTCGCTTCTTTTATACAACAACTATTTTCTCACGGTACCGATGCATATAGTGGCACTAAATCCATTTTTTATTTTCATTTTTAAATGCTAACACATGTGGTTGCAATAATTTGCCGTACCTCACACGTTGATCCATAACACATCTGAAGTGTTTAAACGCCTTGCAAGTGGTCATCAAAATAGCGCCGTGTCCATTAAACACTTTTCAACCACATTTGGGTTGGCATAGCTCTGTATGTAATTCTTACCAATTGACCCTTGTAATTTTTGTGTTTTGTGTTTATGTTGTTCGTGGGTACATTTTGGGCATGCGTGGCATAATACAAATGAGTGTAGATGGACGTGTGGTTCCATAGTAATATTCCCTTCATATCGCACGGTTCCTTGTCTGGTGGATAGCTTTTTAACAAAAAGAGTGCATTCCAACTCTAACTTAGCAACAACATGATGGGAACAGTTAATTCTTCTTGCAGTCAATTTTTTCGATCATACGCTTGCACAATACATATTTTTTAATTATTTCTAAGCGTCAAACAAACAAAGTTAGTTCCATTTTAATGTACCAAAACATCACCGAGTAGGACTGTCAAACAGGTTTGACATATTAAAAATTAATAAATGGCTGAGATCAACTGTCAAAGTGTCACCATCCCTTTGGAGCATTTTTATACTCACAACTTCTATATAATGTAAATTTCAGCATATGGAGAATAATATTGGATAGTTAACATCAATGGCGCAACTATGCAAATTGAGTCTTGGCCTCCTAAAATGTATAACATGTCAAGCTCAGATTTGTAAATTTGTGGAATTTGAATTTTAACTGAAGGAATGTTTGACGCAAACCATTTTTTTGACATGAAACGATCGGCGACATTTATTACATTGTACATCAGAAACTGTAAACTGGAGGACGCGATCGTTGGACCGAGACAGCTGGAGGCAACGTCTTCAGGAGGTCAAGGCTCATTTTAGATTGGTGCGTATTTGATGTTGATAAAATTTAAATATTACACGCAAAACAAAAATGTCTTTAAAAATTATTCTTTTTCATTAAGGTATGTAGACATATTTTTCACGGCCAGATACTCTCGTCAAAAATTGTACAAGCCTTTCCTAATAAATACCAACAAAACGAAAGTTTTGCAAATGGATTTCTTCGAAGTAAACACGCGAAACATTTTTAGATGCATTAAGTAGAGTACAGAATAAAAAGAATACATTCATTAATGTAAACAAATACAGTAAACGAAACATAACACACAACAAATGACACATAAAATACCACAAACAAAATATAAATGCACACAATAAACAAATTAAAATATAAAATCAATACAATATTAAATACGGTAAATAAAATACAAAATATGATAAACAAAATATACGCAATAATAATAAACAATAAACAAAAATACAATAAATAAAAGATGAAATACAATAAATAAAAGATGGCGTGCAGCAAATAAAACAAATTAAAAATAAAGTACAAAAAACAGATTAAAACAATACAATAAATTTTCCAGTTCACTTTTCGATATATTTATATTATTTATATTTTTTCCCACACGCACTAAAATCCATCCGTAGAATTGAATTTTAATACTTGGCAGATATTTACCTGTTCACATAAACAAATGGAAATTGTTCAAAACATCATAACTCACCTATATACATGCCTAATTCGTATATTTCCAAAAAAAGAGCCTTATCTTTTCCAAGTAACATTTCCGCCATAACGAAATTTCATCAACATCTATAATTCTAATCGTTTACACGAGTTTGCATTTTAATAAATGTGCTAAATAAACAAACAAACAAATAAAATAATTTGGTGGCCGTGACATGCCGAAAAATCCGAATGATAGTAAAATTCATTAAAACACATTTCATAGTCACTCTCAACCGAAGTCGAATCCTCTTTAAAAAAAAACTTATTTAATGTTTATATGATATATGCAAATGACTTCACAAAAAAAACAAATTTCAATAATAATGAACACACTTATTGTCCTCTAATATTCATGAGAATCAGAGTGAAGTGATGCGCCAACGAAACTAGGACAATCAAACGCAAATGCCCGCATTTTGGCATAGGAAATAATCTAATAATTAAATTAACTATTTTAAAATTAATTTAATTAATTAATTATTGATAAGTTTTCCCCGAAGATATCATTGTAAATGTCATTACCAAACCATTCAATATAATTAATTTGATATTTTTAAAAAATATGGTCGTGTTTTAAGTAAAAATTTTACTTAACGGTCGGACTATCCTTTACCTTTAGCACCATCGCGAATATCCTTCTTGTCTCGATGTACAGACAAGAGTAAAGAACAATGAATATTGCTGATTAGTGAACATTTTGCTGGTGTCAAAAATGCAGAAATCACAAGGAAAAGCACCACTTCGAACGTGAATTAATAGCCAAACACTTCCAACATGAAAAATCTGTACGGAACGGAAACTACGAAATATTAGAAATTTTTGCAAAATTTTGTTACATTTCTATCGTGTGTCCGACTTTGGCTGAGAGTGGCTGTATGTAGATATGTAAACTCACTCAAAATTAATTTATTGTGTACATATATCACTTATTTGACCAGAAGATGAAATACAAACATACATACATATTTTCGTACAAAATAAATAAAAACAAATACGGCACGCTGGGATATTTTCTTTACAACTTAAAACTAAAAAAACTGGATATAAACAACAAGTGGCATTTTCTAGGACGACATTGCTAGTCGATATCTACACATAAAAATGGTTTTTCCCAAAACTGGAGATTGATGTTGGTGGAGTGATGATTTTGATAATGATGTTGAAGAGGATGACTAAGGTCAGTTGAAGGCCGTTTGTTTGGGGAAAGAAACCGAAATACGAAATAAAATGTTTTCGCGCCATAGTTCACAATTTCGGAACATGATCGAGTCATTGTAGTAATAGTGGATGTTTTCTGAACATGTCTTGAATATCTAGTGCTAGTTTGGAAAATAGTAATGCTTCCTTCCTAGTGTGCGAAAATATGTGTACCAATGCAAATTAGAGCCTTAATACACGTGCAAAATTCCACACGACGAATTGTATAACATATTTGCGACAATTTGGCTTTTATTAACTTCCCAACAAATTGGAAATTGTTGTAATCGCCTCGAAAATAAAAATTGAAATTTTCAACTTTTTTTTACGTTTTGAGGTTTTTAGAGTATATTTAAAGTGTTTTTAGAAATAAGTATGCATATATGTGTGTGTGTGTACGTACGTACGTTTTTTCTAAAAGCATAACTCACGTAAACAAAGCCGTATCGACTTCGTTGAGGTGTCAATCGAAACGCCTTTGCAGTTTTAAGAGCTGATTAGTTTTTCGGAAACTTCGGTCGGGGGGGGGGGGGTGCTGTTTTGACCCCTTGAAGGTAATTTTTGTCGTCCACCATATCTCGTGAGCTAAACATACGATTTGCATGATTGACGCGTATTAAAATTTGTAAGATTCTGCCAAATTTTTAGAAAGTTGCTTGCAGTCGTTTTTTAATTTAATAATAAAATCAGTGCGAAAAGTTAGGTTTTTTTCTTCAAAAAATAAATTTTTAACACAAAAGCCAATCAATGTGTATAAAAAATTTATACACAACAGTTTTTGTAAAAAATAAGCAAAACTTTTTTTCATGATTAATAAAAATAAAAAAAACATTAAAAGTCACCATGACCTTCAAGATCGTTTCCGTCATGTTTCATATCTCGCGAATCATTTGCATTGTTATGGTTTCAACCAACGCGTATTAATATATGTGTGATCCTACGAAAATTAAAAAAATTGTTGGAGACGTTTTTAAATTTAATAAAAAAGTGCAACAAATTAGGGTTTAAAAAAAAATAACGTGATATGCACAGCACAGTAATCAATGTTTACAAAATTTATAAACTGTAAACAGTTGTGATGAGAAAACCAGCAAAGCCTTTTTTATGATTTCAATAAATTTTAATAAAAAATAAAAAATCATTAGAAGTCATAAATTTAAAAAGGGTTCATATGAATGATATTACCTGATATCTCTCGGCGTTCATTCATGCATTCATTTTCGCTAGCACCCTTTAATCTTTCAAACTTTGATATGAAAATACCAAATAGCGTAGAAAAGGCTTCGTAAGGCGCAACCCCCTCCCCCCTCCTCAAATTTCTTACGTAATCAATGGACGCTGATACGATTAATATTAGCTCATTCCAATACTGTTATGAGGACCTCTCATTATTATTATTTAAGGTAGCATTATTTTCATTATTATTATTTTGTTTAATATTTTTAATAGAAATATTGATGTTACTGGGAAGTTGACCGTGTTGACCTCAAGGGTTGCACCTGGCGGCTTGTTATTTATGCTATGGTCTAGTGTTTAACACGATATGTCTAGGTAATACAGTGTTCCTAACAAGAGTTTGTTCACTGCAGAAAAAATAAATCAATGTCAAACAAATGTGCCTTCCAAGGGTTAAAGATTATCGAATTTGTATAGTTTTTTGTTTCAGCAGCTGAAATGCTGTTAACACTTTTCAATGGGACGGTTTCGGTTGTTATTGACAAAAATTTCCACAAAATGATACCAGTCGGACTTTTTGGAATCAATTCTTTGGTAATGCATGATTTCATCGATGCTTATGTCGGAAAATGGAATTGATTCCAAAGGAATGCATAGGGAATCTGAAAAGTAATCATTGAGTGATTGAAAGTTTCTATACATTACCTAGTAATGCAAAAATGAAGCGATGGTAACATATTGTGTGGAATGGATGCCTTCCAGAGCCGATTACCAAGTAAGCATTACGGAACACATTCTGAGGCATTGATTCCAGCATCGCTTCCTGGTAATGCGAAATGGAGTTAGCACGGATCCTGCCAATGACATCGCCATGTTAAAGTAATCGATGCGGTATTGCGAAAACGATCCGTATTAGCTTCCGAAGAATGCTTACGGAATCGATGCAGTAAGCATTACTGGTCCTACTGGGATACTTACATATGTACATACGTACATAATTGATGGACAGTTCCTAATCAGCTGTATGAGAATACATCTACAGAATTCTTCGATGAAATTTTCCCAGTTCTAAGATAATCATGCCGCACTATTTTTGATAGCATTCCAGGCAAAATGAGGAGTTATAGGACGATCCGTATGCTATCGTCTTTAAAAAAATAAGAATCACAATATTAACCTAGGCAATCTGTTTTAGGAAATCAAGAAAGCAGACGAAACGAGAACAGCCGAGAATATGTGAGGCGCTGATAAGTCAGTGCACATGCAAAACATAAAACAATTAACACAACAAGAACGGCGAGACAATGTTGCGCTAACAAAAAATCCAAACAATCCGTGCATTTAGCCGATTGGCGTTAATAGTGCCCCGTCTTCGTTCCCACCGCCTCCCCGTCCGTTTTGTGTGCTACATTGTGTCTTGTGTGGTTCTGGCGCGCTCCCCGGTTCCACCCCACTCGCGTGTTGGACTGATTCCATCGACTTCTTCGGCGCTTGCATGTCGGCCCCGACAATAGCAGCGTGTGCGTGCACTTGGCCGCGCAAGAGGCACGGCATCCGCTTTCGACAGCACGTGCATCGGGAAATCGGCAATGCGGTCAATGACACTTTCGCGCCGGGCAGTGCAACGAGCAGGCAGCAAGGGGCGCTGCAGCGGATGAACTATTTCGCATGCATTGCTAGTGCATCGTGCCGTGCCAACCAGCCCCCGGCCGCCTCGTCCCGTCCCACCCACTAGGGCTGGGAACAGTCTGCAACAGTCATGTGGCATGCAATACGTTGCAAATGTTGCAGCTACCGCGCGGAGGACGCGAGGGGCACTCCGCTGACGCACTCACTCCCAACCGATTCGTCTGGCCCGGCTCAGGTCCGCTCCGCTTGCCGGTCTCCGCGGCTATCGGTTACAGTGTTTTAGGTTGTCCCGGCCGGGCAAATGGAGCACGCAAAAGCTACACGCGCCTGCCAAGCGCTCCTCGTCATCGCCATATTCTTCTTCTTATCACTGATCCGTTGTCGTGGGCTTTTGCGAAATTTCGCAAAACTTTATCGCGCCCGCCCGGCCTACCTGTCCCACGACTCGACCGCATCACTTTCACTCCACAGCAATGCCAGCCAGCCTCTCATTCTCATTTGCTCTCGCGCAAGCCAAACTGCCGCACTACGAATGCCATTCATGCGTCCAAACAACCGCGTCTCGCACCGCACCATGTCCCGCTACGTCCTATCAACGCCTCATCCACATACTATCAACCCAGTCCGACCAACGTCGCTCGTCGAGCACCGGCCGAATGACGCGCCTCCTTTCTTTCGCACGTCGACCACCGAATGCGAGTCCTCCACGCGTATCACGGCCACAAACTCGGGCCCGGAGCTTTCGCACAGTCTGTACACACACTAATGTACTACCGTGGGTACGATAGCGTAGTTGATATTTCGTACACGGGCAATGGAGTTTCGCTAGAACGCGCCGCGTCCGCTCGTAGTTCGCAAAAATTTTCACAGTGTAGGAGGTTTTGTGTTGAGCCTGGGCCCCCGAATGCATAGAGCCTTCGTACAATTTGGCAAGAGTGGGAGCCTTTCGCGAAGTGCGGCGATTTGTTCTTAATTTAGGTAAATAGTAGTTTCGAGTGTCGTAGCGGTACTGTTTGTTCTTCGATAAGATCAGATCGAACGCTAAAAGCAATTATCCAAAAATTTATAACTATTATTATTAATAACAATCGAGAGTGTGAAGAAGCGAGGCGGCGCCGTCGAACTAAAGAGGCCCTCCCCCTTAACGCAGAGTGTAACGCAAGTCTGGTTGTTTTTAGTACAGAAGTTGCGACCAAATATATAAATCAAAAGCAATTGTTTTTTTGGTAACGTCCTTTTTCTAAGAACCAATACAATATTTGTAACGCCATTTTTATAAAAATAAAACACCCGAAAAATTGTGTTTAATAAAATCACGACACAAACATCAAGCTATATTGTTAATGTCCTTGACCCCTAAAAATATAATACAGAAATAAATATCTAAACAACAATTTAAAAAAATTGGCTACTCCAAACGTTCCGATAATCCCATTAAAATAAATAAACTGTGCAGTGCACGTCAAAAACACTTGATATCTTTTAAAATCATTCCCTCTCGTCCATGCAGAACGTGATATATCTACCTACATACATATTTTTTTTAAATAAATAACATAAAATAAGCTAGTGCAATAAAATCCGATCTAAACAGTTCCAAAAAAAAATTGACACTATTCGTGAATCACAAATCCCCGAAAGCAAAGAAGTTCTTCTTGAAAATTCCATGAAAACCTAGGTCAATATTGTTCGCAGAGTGATAAGCACAGTAACTTGGAACGAACGAAGCAAAGAAAGCAACAAAAAAAACCACCCCGATTTGCGCCGAAGTTTAGAAAAAGTGCCACTACGAACATTTACGCACGACGTACATATCTAAAACGCGTCTTACCATTGTTTGTGTACGTACGTACGTACATTTTTCTGTTGGAAGTTCTTCGACACGGCCGGATTTTTATTTTGTATAGCTGACAAACATCAAATGGATATTTAGTGAAAGGATTAAATTGATTCCGAACAGAAGAAAACTGGTAAGTCTTGGTTTTTCATTAGGTGTAAAAATTTGGTTTTATTTTATCAATGAAGTGCATGGTGTCGTTTAAAGACTTTACTACTTATGTAGTCATAGCAATCCAGCATTTCTTGTGCGACTGCCCAGAATCTTCTAGAAGACAAATGCAAATCTTAGCTTCCTCCTCCTTGGGTGACCCTACACGAACATAGAGAAATGAGACTAGTTCTCACGAGTCAACAGCTAAGTTTTTTGTGAGATCCTTTTTTTGTGGTATCACAATGGACGTTTTGGTGCCTAAGTAAGCCATCTATGAATAAGAGGGCAACCACTACAACCCCTCTACCTACCAAGCAAACTCTTCAATTTAATTGATCCAAACTCCCACCATAAATCTCACAAAAAGGCCAAATCTGTGACTGCCAAGCACCATCCTCTTCTTGAAGGACCCCAAGGAGGCGATCGCAAAACGTATCTCCAAAGAGTTAAACATTTTTACATTGCATTTACGGTAAAGATGGCATTCATCAAATTTTTTTTAACAATTTTTAAATTTTTTTTATATTTTTTATTTGTTTTTATTTTATTTTTATTTTTTTACACAAAAAAATTCGTTTATTAACTTCCCAGTTCCCAATGGGAAGTTGTTGCGATGAGGCCGATTTTGTGAATTCCAAATTTTGACATATCTACACGTTTTAAGGTCTCTAGAATCCATATCCATGGTTTTTAGAGAGATGAGAGATGTGTGTGTATGTGCAAAGATGGTATTGATTTGGGACCGGTTTCATTCGACGCGTAATTACGTAACTTTAAACTGAATGAGTTTTCAGCAAAATCGGTTCAGCCGTTTTTTATTGACAATGAAAAAATCGGAAAAATAGACAAAAATAGCCTAATTTTGAAAAAAAGAGTAAAGAAAAGGAAGGGTCCAAGGGAGAGAAAAGGGAAATCGGAAACGTGATGGGCACGTCAGAAAACATGGACGATGTGGATTTGGTGAAGATAATGGTGGATTCCGTGGCCAAGGCAAAGGACGACGAGACCGAGGAAGAGGAGGACAAGGTGGTCGAGGCTTTGGTAGAGAACGAGGGCAGAGGCGTCTTCCTCTATCAAATGGCTTTTATGGCTAAAAAAATTTAAAATAAACAAAAATGTGGTCTAAGTGCGACCCTCGAGGCCCACACGACTAACTTCCCAGTGGTTGAATAAAAAGCTATAATTTGCTTTTATTATTAATTACTATTATTAATAATAATTATTATTAAACATTATTATTCTAAATTAATATAATTACTGTTACTATTTTTATCAATTTTTTATCTAACCATAAAAGCTTTGGTAGAGGAAGACGTCTCCACCACCTGGTCATCCTCTACCAAAGCCTTGGCAACCTCGTCCTCTTCGTCCTCATCACCCTTCTTGTCCTCCATCTCGGCCTCGGAATCCACAACTATTATTGAGGGTATTTAATTATTGTTTAAAATAATCATTCGTTATTAAGAATGTTTGACCGTTACTGAATAATTATAATTGAATTTATATATACAATATCAGATTATAACTAATATTATTTGATTGTTATTAACAATATTGAATTATTTATAACAATATCCAATTATTAACTGCATTAGCGTCTCTACTCCCATTCACCCAAACCTGATAATAAAAGTTTGCAATTTTATAAATTAATCTTTTTTTTAAATAACATTTTTTACAAATTTGATCACAATTTTGCTAAAACGCACAATAATAACAACATTACTATGAAGGTATTTGGTATCTGCACGAATTAATAGTGCGTATCAACAGTTTAAAAATAAGCAATTTTTAGTCGTTTTTTCAGTTTTTTCATCCTAAATAAAAAACGGCCCAACTGATTTTGCTGAAAAGTCATTCAGTTCTAAGTTACGTAATTACGCGTCGTTTAAAACCAGTCCCACGTCAATCCGATGTTTGGTTCTTGAGATAATCGAGACGAAAAATTACTCCGAACGCACATACGTACATACGCACATACGTACATACACACTCACAGACATCTCTCTAAAAACGATGGATTTGGATTCTAGAGACCTTAAAACGTGGAGATATGTCAAAATTTGGGATTCGCAAAATCGACCCCATTACAATAACTTCCCATAGGGAACTGGGAAGTTAAAAATTATATTTTAGAATAATACTAATAAAATATATAAACATAAATAATAATTTGTTTTTATTGGTTCCTTATTCATCCCACTGGGAAGTTAGTCGTGTGAATCATAAGGGGCGCACCTAAACCTAAAGTCAAAAAACCATCAAAAATCTGGAAATTAGCAAAATAACCATATTTTTAGGGGGGGGGGGGGGACTCCAATAACTTCTCATGTGGCCGTGACCGCCGCGAACTTTCTATGCCATAGTAGTAGGAGAACCCTTCTCTTTCGATCAACTCTGCTTGCACCCTCTTTGGGGTTGGGGGCCATAATCTTAACCTTCACCCAATTATTGTACATCCTAGCTAGTGCTGCAATCTAAACTGTACAAAATTCCCTTCTGAAACTCCAAACAGAAATCTTCAATGAACTTTTGTTGTTTTAAAATACTTTTAAAAAAATTAGCCCAATCACAATTTTCACATCTCATTTCGCAGGGCAAAATGATTTCGCATGTGCGGAAGGTCAGTTAACTAGCAAAAATACAACGCTCCCAAAAGTTTCGTTGGTGTTAGCCTAGCCTAGCTTAGCTTATTTTCGATGAGATAATAGCCCAAAATGTACGAACTCCTGCCTGTTGGAATTTCGTTTTTTTGGGTGTATATGTATTTTGTTTGCTATTATTTTCGGCTTGACTCTAATATTCTCTTTCATATCCACGTCATTGCATCTAAATCGTGAACATGGTTCACATATGACCCTGGCTCTCTAACCCATCCCCCTTCCGGCCGTTCTATTTGTTTATCATCATCCTACCATAATAACAATCCCTCCTTTACCAGCTCAATTTCTCAGCTTCGGTATTGTTATTCGATCGGTTCGGATGGTTCGTCGTCAGTGTCAGTAAAAGACGAATGTACGACCTCCCAATTATACATATTTTTTCTCCATACGAATTCTCTACACATGTGTGTATGATATTTTGCAAACATCACGTTAAGCTTTTGACTAGCTCGTGCAAAATAATCAAGAGCGGCAAGAAAAAAAAATAAAACGATATACAGTTGCAAAAAAACGACAAGGTGAGAGAAGCGAAAAATATAATAAAATAAAAAAACCAACAACATTAGGCGGATGACATTGAAAATGGTGCGGCGCGTGTAGACCGCAATTTGACTTTGACTCGAGGCGAAAGAGTAAAGAGCATACAACAAGTTCTTGTTTGGGGGTTGGTTCCTAACCAGCAGACATCCTTTCTTGTAGTTCTTGGAACAGTAAACAGTTCTCAATTTGTTTTTTTTTGTTCCTTTTTAAATAGTTTTATAGTATGAATCATCGTTTTTAATGATCTCTCTGGATTTGCTTTCTTTAAGATCAACAGTTCTAAACCGAGCTTATTTTATATAGTTGTCGTTTCGAAGAAGATAGTTTTGATCTTCCTTCCGACGACCACTTCTTTTAATCCTGACTAACAATAAATATACACTTTATACCTCCACCCAGAATGATCTATGTATATTTAATCTACAATTTTTGTCACCAAGATTACGTACAGATTTTCCTTTAGGCAACGAATTTTTTTGAAAAAAAATCATGACCAACAGAAAATACCCATCATCAGTGGCGATTCCGGGACAATTTTCCGGGGAAGTAATTTAAGTTAAATATTACTGAAGTACTCTCAGCAATACGATATTCGATATTCTCTACGTATGTTTCACAAAAATTCATAGTTTTTCATTTATTAATAAGTCTTAATAGTATATAGAAAAATATTGGAAGTAATATTTTCGTTACTTCCATCCACTTTTCCCATGTAAATAATGATAGCATGTGGAAGAATATGCTTATTGATTATGAATGTCTCACTTACTAGTTATGAATGATGCTTACGTTACTCCCATGTTTGCAACAAATCTTAGGAACGATAGCACGAAGATAAATAACATGCTTTCCTATTTTCTTCAGAATTTCCTTAGAAAGCGTCCATTAATTATTTAAGGATTACTTTTGGATTTTTTTAGACAAATCATCTTCACCCCTTTCCACCCCTTCTATTTTAATGTAAAAGTTCGTAAGATTACAAAAAGCCCCTCTCTATCTCACGTAACGTTTTATATATATTATAACTAATTATAGATGGATGCTGTTTTAAGATAAACTGCAAAAATAAGAAAATGATTTATTAGCCTTTCTAAGGAAATTACATGATAAAATCATCAAAGCCTTTCTATAGGAATTCCATGCTAAAATCGCCACATACTGCATTCATCCTAAAATTTATAAATTTATCGTAACTATAAAGCCATGTTGTCAAATTTAATTCTTACTTACGAGTTATTGGAAGTTTAGCTTCCTTTATGGAGGTTCTAACGAAAAGTGAGTCCAGAAAAAGCGTACCGAACGAAAAAGCGAACGGAAGTTTGTCTTAAAATTCAAAGTGGGGCACAATACATAGCAATGATGTGCAAAAATAAGAGTAGAGCGGCTGATTCAGTGAGCAGAGCGCCCGACTCTTGCTCTCGAGGTAGAGGGTTCAAATCCCCGCTTCCTTTGTTTTTTTACTTTAAGTTACATTGTGCGTGTAAAAGCAATGATTTTTTTTTCGTATTTTGTCATATTATATGAATCCTAGATTTTTGAATTTGTCACATTAACTCCTGAATTGTTCCTGCATTTATCTATACACAACTTTTTAAACTTTACATAATCATTTGCAAAACGTAGCTTAACTTTCCACCGGACACTCCTAGAGTGCCTCACTGCCTTTTTTGCTTTAAGGACTAAGGAGTGAAAACGATTTATTTAACATAAAGTATGGCTGCAATTGGCTGTTGAAATCCGATCATATCTATTGAGGAACTCTTTGTTGTCACATTTTTAAAAATTAAAATTTTATTTATGCGTGGTTGGTTGTAGTGGCAGCCCTCTTTATCAAAAGATGGCTCACTTAGGCCACAGTAGACCCACTGTTTATTTATGCTTACTGAAAAGAAAGCATATTTTAACAAAATAAATATTGCTGATAAAGTTTATAAAACAAATTTAAAAATAGACTTTCACGTAAATTCCATCGTGAATTTCATGAGACAATATTTTTACTATCAACCCTTCTCACAAACACAACCCTCTCTCTCTCTCGTCTCAGAAAAAAAACTACGCCATTGTTTTGACATCCCAAATTTTATTGGCGGAGGTCAGTCAAAGTCGTTTCAGACCTATTCGCACAACCGAAGACTATACACATCATTCCTCGTCCCCTCTTCGACGGTCGACTCAAAGTGCGGCTTCTTTTCTTGCAATAAAACTTACCAACAAAACTAAACTAAGGCAAATTTATCATTCTCACATGAATATGTGCGAATTACAAAAAAAATCTCACACATGCAAGGAAAATTCGTGAACATCCAAGTGAAAAAATAAATCAAAGAAGAATGAAAACCCAAAAGTTCTGTTCTGAAACACAAAAGTGCACCCTCTATGCCCGGTAAAAAACTCTTTCCTCTGCCTCTGTAAAGATCCCATATGGTAACAACTGTCCAACAAATACGGTGAACACTGTTTCGCCTGCCAAATGTTTTTGGGGTGGCATGCGAAGCTTCACGTTGCTTTAGCTTCACTTTTATTTGTGTGTGTACACAATCTACAATCCGGTCTTTCGCATCTTTTTTTTGGTTTGTTTGTTGTTTGCAAATTCTACCGAATATTTCGGTTGAGGAGGACACGACCGCGACGGACGCAACAACACACACACGAGTTGAATCTAAGTCGCGAATATTTTTGCTCACCATTTTTTCGCTGCTTGATTTGTTGTCACACACGAGCGCAATTCGTTCTATGGCCGCCGCTCGCACTTCCTCGTACCGCGATTTCTGCGTCGGAGCTTTGATTCCAAGACGAATCGTCGTCTTAAGAAAATAAGTTAAGATTGGTCAGTTTTTCAATCGCGAGGTCGTAAATATGCGGTCATTATTATTTTGATTAAGAAAGACGTTTCGTTTGTGCAGCTCGTCTAATGCGGTTGGTTTTTTTTTTTTTCAAAAAAATGGAGGACGCGGAATTTGCGATTATCGGATGACGAATTATTAGCTTTTCGGGCTGGTTATTTGTTTTGGCAAAAATCGCTGATAAAATTAACATGCAAACTTGTTGTGCACCAAATGAACAGAAATTTTTGGGTATTTTGGGCTAAGTGAGCCGCCTTTTGACAAAGGAGGCTGCCACTACAACCAACCAAACAGGTCCATCCTGAGAGGAAAACTGATTTGTGAATGCAAAAAAATATCCAAAGGGTCTACAAGATACTTAGAACAATCCATAGATCCTCTAACAGATTACCAAACGAAATGAAGTCCAAAAAAAATTACTAATCATTATTAGTTGAATTTTTTCTCCCGATTTGAATCGTCTAGATTCTAGAGTTATCAATGGTATCAGTTGGACAGATGAGTTACGACTTGGACTAGAATCCAATAATAAATCAGTTGATACGCCAGGCACATCGTTGGAGATGGACACAACATCGGCTGAGACAATATAGCGGTGATTCAAGAGGACACAGATTGCAGTAACTTAGATGCACAAGAAAGTCTTGCAATTCTGAAGGAACCTGAAGATCGAAGATTGAACCACGATGTGAGAAATGTGCAATCGAAACTAATGAGGTCAATAGCAAAGAAAGGAGGAAATCAACCGAGAAAATATGACTGAACGATCTCCAAAGATATAATATCGTCAGGGGCGTAGCGAGGCGGGGGTGTTGGGGGTGTGACACCCCCCTAAAATTTTGTAGCGAGTCGGCATTTTCGTGCCGAAGTTGGCATATTCAAGAAATTTGATTGTAAAGTCGGACAGTCGGCAAATTTTTCTAATCAAGTCGGCATTTTCAACATTTATCACCCCCCCCCCCCCCCCAAATTCATGAAGCTCGCCACGCCCCTGAATATCTTAATACATAGCAATGATGTGCAAATATAAGAGTAGAGCGGCTGGGTCAGTGAGCAGAGCGCCCAACTCTTGCTCTCGAGGTAGAGGGTTCAAATCCCCGCTTCCTTTGTTTTTTTACTTTAAGTTACATTGTGTGAATAAAAGCAATGATTTTTTTTCGTATTTTGTCATATTATATGAATCCTAGACTTTTGAATTTGCCACATTAATTCCTGAATTTTTCCTGCATTTATCTATATACAACTTTTTAACCTTTACATTACCATTTGCAAAACGTAGCTATACTTCCCACCGGACACTCCCAGAGTGCCTCACTGTTCATATTTTTTGATTAAAATATTCAAAAGTGTGAGGGGGTACGATGAATTTGCTACATAATAAAAGGAGGTTGGTCTCGACAAAGGTTACAAGCGTTACATTGGGGAAAGGAGGTAGTTTAAATAGTCTAAAAACTGCGTTAAATGATATATGGATGGCCCTTAATTGAAGTGGAAACGATTAAACCGAATATAATCAACGCAACATTTTCCTGACCTTGTTAATATCCAGAAAAATCTCATAAATAAACACAAGCAACGCGTTTCGAATCAGGACAAAATCAAATTTAAACTTTTCATATTAGCTTCCTTCGCTACACGACCTCCTGTTATTTATTTTTGCTAGTCGAATCGAATTACGACTACCTAATCAAAGTGACTTTTTTGTGTGATAAAATTCATTTTTGCTTCACATTTCATTCAACATCTCACCCACATGCCCCATGTGTGACCTTTTCCTTTATTTCGCAGTAGTCGTGCCCCCTTCCAGGCCAGGAAAATGATGTTGGCCTTCGTTGGTAGTCGCATACATTTACCATAAACCTAAATATCGCCCCCTTTCCCACGTTCCCAGCACAGACCACCCACAAATTCTACAGTTTTTTCGGGCGCAATTCAATTTCACCACGAACGAATACTTCTTCGGAAGAAATTCAAAAAGGACTAGAATAAAAAACACGACAAAATGGAGATAATCCGCGAATGTGAAGGAGCAAAAACAAATGCGAAGAATTTGCACGCGCGCCTTTGTACACGCATCAACGCAATTCATCGACCCTCGAAATGATGGGCGAGGAAAAATCCAGCAGGAAAAAGGAATAAAGTTCTAATGGAACAATAAACGCATTTTATTTTACGTTGGTTGATGGAGGCCGCTTTCCATACCCTCCGCCGCGACGACCTTGCTTTTCGCCCCTGGCCCACTTCCAGCACCCGAAACTGTGTGCTTCCTTGCGTATGAAACAACATACGCGAAACGCACCACCGAAAACCTTTCGGCCGCCTCTTAAGCCAAGTTAACTTGACGAGGTCGGAAATTTATGTCGCTCCCTTTCCTGGACCGTAGCTCACCCCATGCGGCGCAGCCTCCTACGTCCTGGCATCCTCGCTATGGGGGGGGGGGGAATTTCAGGGCGATCCTTGCATAGTACTCCCTTGTAACACATCACATCACCTCGACTGATGTGGCTCATGGCCTGTGCGGGTTGAAGCGGCATGGGTGCACTGGTGTGGCTCGCAAGGCTGAAAGGACACATCTTCTGGGGGTGCTGACGAATAGCCACCCCTTGGCCGAGGGAGCGTGTGTCCTCGAGCAGTTTATCACCGTCCTAATGGAGATTGCTTTGTGCAGGACTCGGTACGTACGTATTGCCGAAATGCCTCCGATATGACCTCTTTCGTCCTTTCGAGGCGAACAGCCTCGCGCACTTCGCCTACGTGCGCCCAACACCCACAAAACCGACTACCCTTGGATGCCCCGTTCGGTCGTTGGGTCGTTCCGCTGCGAAACAGTCTGCGTCGTGCATTCTGTGGCGCGGCCTTTCCCACTTTTTGTGGGAATTAAAGCGCGCAATAACAAAACAACAAAACAATAAAACAACAAATCGTCGAATCAGCGATGCATGATGCACGGCAAACAGACAAAACGGTGTGTGCTAAATGAATGCAAGATCCCGTCATCGGGAAACCGGCCGCCCGCCCCCCTTTCGCGTGTGTAGTTGCACTGAAAATGCCGGTCGTGCTGAAGAGCAGGCAAGGCAGGGGTCGAGCCCGGATTGTGTGGCTATGGTCGGGAAGCACGCGAAGTGCAGCACGTGGAGGAGTGGCATTCGTCGGTCGAGCGACGGTTGCACAGGAAACGGAGTGAACAGCCGGCGAAGGACTTAGGGAAAGTGGTGAAGAGGGACGGTGAGCGCGGGAGGCACGACAATCGACCGTCGAAACAAGTTTTCGACTTGATATGAGTCTCTACATGTTGACGGTGGATTGAAGCGCCTCCGAAAGCTTTCGCCGGAAAAGTTGCTGCATTTGTTAAGAAGTTCTCATAGGGTCGGAGGGAGGGGGCGGGAGGGTGAGCAGGCAATGCAATAAGTCGTCTGTCGTATGAGGCGCTGCATTGGACATGGCTGGGAGGAGGTGCACATTGTGTGCAGGTGAGGCACCTGCGTTTCGGTGACTAGGCGAGGTGATAAAAGCAGCGGCTGCCTAATCATCTTTCTTCGCACTGCATATTGTAGGTGCTTCGCCGGTCGTCCTTGCGGGTGACTTCTTGGATGCGGTGGTCCTATTGAATAGAAGGAGAACGGATTTTGGGGCTGGGAAGACGGTTTTGAGGCGTACGGCTAGGTTGTCTAGTTGATGCACTTTTTAACGAAAGTTGAGTGTTGGTAATGACTGCAAAAATGAGTAATTCCTGTGAAAAGGTGAAGAGTCGGGACTATAAGAGAATGCACCGTTTAAATTTGAATTTTTGTTGATTAGCAGACACAAGATTTAATTTAATTTATCCCTTCAATCCTTTCCCTCCCTTGATCTAACAAGGAGAAGGCACGACCTCGTCCTCTCAGATCGGGATGAGTTTGACCGCTCATATGTATTTGCCCACTCTGAAAAAGTGGTGTATTCGGGATCAGGAAATAAAATTAAAACTTTTGATGACTAGAATTTATTCTTTATTTGATTCTATGCACAAATTAAGAAAAAAATACGTCATTTACATTAAATTTTAGACTGATCAATGTGTCCACCCTTCCTTTTAATTACAGCTTCACGTAGTTTCGGCATTCTACTCAGTAATTTATTTAAAGTATATACTGAAATTTCTGAATTTCTATTCTGACTGTACCATAAAAGATGCCACAAACGTTCGGTAGACGCTGGACAAACATTTCGGACGTTTCTATCGAGTTCATAGCATAAGAGCTCAATTGGGTTGAGATCAGGAGACTGCGGTGGCCAAACTATTACATTAAGCAGTCCTTTTGCTGATAGCTTCTCCAAATAGTCCTTACAAAGCTTGGAGGTATGTTTCGGATCCAGTGGCGTACCCAAGGGGGGGGGTTACGGGTTCAACCAGACATGCAATCGGGCTAAAGTCTGCCAGAATTATTTTTGGAGGACTCCAAATTTGACCGGTGAAAAAGTATGATTAAGTATGATTACATAATTATATCTTCATATCTACATCGAAGCACTAGCAAACGTACCTAGTCAAGACTTCAAAAATATGAACCCCCCCCCCCCTTATCAAAATCCTGCATTCGCTACTGTTCGGGTCATTGTCGTGCTGAAATGTGAATTTATCACGAAAAATGCGCAGTCGAGATGCCAACATTTCAGTTTCAAGTAACTCTCGATAGTGCTCCTTTCTCTATACGCCTTGGATTCAACAAATGTTACCAATCCTACCTCCACCAAAACAACCCCATACCATAACAGAGTCATCCCCATGTTTGATGGTAGGCACTAAACATTGGTCTAATGCCCGTTCTTCTGCTGACCTCCGCACAAAGACTCTGCGCCTGGAGCCAAAAACTTCGAATTTTGATTCGTCACTCCACAACACTTTTGTCTAGTCTTCAGGTGTCCAATTTTTGTGTTGTTTCGCCTACTCATATCTCTTCTTCTTATTTCTGGCATGTAATAATAGTGTTTTAACCGCAACACGGCCACGAAGGCCTGCTTCCTAAAGTCTTCGTTCGACGGTTGACACACTTAGGTGTTCAGATCGCCATGAATTCACTTCAGCGGCTATTTCTGAAGCAGTCAGACGTCTGTCTCTTTAACTTCAGGTGCAGTCGTGGTCCTTGGTCTTCCACACCGTTTTTTTATTTCTGATACTTCCAGAGATCTTAAATTTTTTCACGTTGTAGTCTACTGTTCTCTTTGAGATTTTCAGCTCCCGAAATTTTCCCGATTTTTTAAGACAGTTTCATTCATAACTCAAAATATGCAAAAACTCTGTTAACTACATATGTACTTATTACTTGCGACCACAGCTATGTCTAGCGTTTTCTTTAGAGATGTAGAAATTCCGATAGGAATATTTGTCATTGTAGTTGTCAAATTTCACTATCATTTTGAAATTATGTCTAATTCACTTTGGCAAATGACGATGCAAAGACTTACATCCGAACAACAACACAAAATAGTGGAGATTTATCTCCAAAATTCGCGTTGTGTGTGCCAAACTTATAGAGCACTTTGCCCAATTTATGGTGCTCATAATTGTCAATTTAACAGCTCCTACGCAATATATTGGAAAGATTTACGCCCACGTATACTCTATGGGAAAATTTTCATCCAACACGCGATCGTACAGTGCGTACTGAGGCAGCTATCGCTGCTATAATGAGTAGTGTGACTGAGGATTCAACTTTATCGATTCGACGCCGATTTATCTCAGCAACTTGACCTCTGTCCGTTCACTACATGGAAAATTTTGAGGAAATATCTTAGACTAAAGCCCTATAAGATCCAACTAGTGCACCCTTGGACCATCGTTTGCATCGTACGTTCGGCGAATGGGCTATGTGGGTCCATCAATTATCTTATTTGAAAATCTAAATAAAAATGGTTTGAATTTCATATGCTAAGCCGATCTGATAAAATCATGCAAATGCATGTTTGAATTATTGAGAATGCATTTCCATTAAATACTTACGACTTCCTCAATTGGATTTCCAACAAAAAAAACGACAATATCATCCCCACTTGATGGACTTATCGCCGCATAACATTCCTCACATAGATTAATTCCTCGCCGATTACTTTGCAATTCATTTCTCCGCGAATTGTTATTCTTGCGAATTCATGGCAAATTAAATATCGCGCCTCGTGTCGAGCTTTTTTTTGTTTTGTGTTTCCATTTTTGAAGGACATTGTCGGCGGCCAATAATAGCTTGGAACGAACGAAAACAAGGTTTGCAAGCAAATAAAATGTACACGCGCTCGATTTGTTGTTTTTGCGCGCGCGGCGTCGTGGCGTAAACAACACGGGCACAGGTACGCGAATTGCAAATGGCCTTGGCGGGGCGGATTGCACGCGAATTCGCGCTCCACTAGAAATGCGCTGCACTCCGTTACGGTATTGTGTTGTTGCGGAAAAGTGAAGCGCGTGCCACGTTTGTAGACCGGCTGAATGCTCGAAAGGTAGAGTGGGAGGGGGTGAGGTCGTTGGAGCGCGCGATTATGACGAAAATTTGATAATAGCATGCGTAGGCTAGGCGTCGTCGGCTAGCAGTGGCGGGTGGTGGATGGGTTCAGCCGGCCGGCCCGAGCCGCCGATCTTCAAAGCCCACACGAGTTGGACGGAAGCTTGAATCACTGCGACGACCTACGACAATGGCATTGTTATGACTAAGCGCCAGGTCGTGCGCGTGTGTTGGTCTACTAGATGATGTAATGCCCTGCCGTTGGGTTGTTTGACGGGGTAGGGGTCGATCTGCAAGCTTCGCAGCTTCCCATTCGGAAGAGCGGACGGCGTGCGTGTATGGGTGTCGTAATAAGCAGCCGTTCGTGGAACGCCGGTTTTTTTATTTTGGTGGCACGGAGCTTTTTTCGGAATCGTGTGTACGTCGCGGCGGACGGACAACAACGCGATGCCAAACACTACTCGGCGAACGTTCATTGACCCCGGCACGTAGAATTCAATTCATGGGGCCGCCCGGGCGGTTCGAATTTCGGCGTGCGTGGGCTTTGGGGGGTCGTTCTTTGAGGGGATTGCCTTGCATGGTGATGACTTGCAGCGCGGCGGCAACGCAACATAGCGTTTCGGTGCTGTAACGCCAAGCAAGAAAAGGGGCGGCCGACGCGATGGTGCTGGGAGTGGAGATGTTACCCGCACTTTTCCGAATTTAGGGCAATTTTCCTGATAACGTCGGAGTTCATTGAATTCTGGGTTGGAATGTGGATGTTGCACAACCGATGGACATGAAGGGAACAAAAAAAATTGTGGTTTGACTACATTACGGCTTTGGCGCTTACGATAAATGAATTACATAGTCAGTAATGGTCAAATCGTATTGAATGGGTGGGAGAAATTATTCAAAGAATTCACGGAAGTTCAATTGTCAATTTAAAAATTTTCCCAGCTAAAACTCTTTAGAAAATACCGATTAGTTCTTATTTGTCGGGATGCCTGATTTTAACCGACTTAAACTACCCTGACATCTTCTAAACCTGTTAATTATTTATTTTTTGGTGGCACCTTCCTCAATATTTGTTTTTTTTTGTGTAAGATAATATTTTTTATTATCAAATTTAACAAAATATTAAAGTTAAATCGTATGGAGTAAAATTGATTAGTGCATCTGGGCGCCCTGGGGAACTGCCGCGTCTGTAAATGTATAAAAATAACACATAAGTGTCATGATCGACCCTCTCACTATTCTGAACAATAATGGAAAACGCCAACGACATGCAACTACCTGGTACTCTATAAATTTGCTAACACCATGAACTATATTTCGGCCATATAGTTTCATATGGGAACCTTAACGTAAGCTCACATCACGAGAGGACGCACATAATGTCAGCCGGTGTGGAGAGCCATCAATCAGCTCCACGAGGGAGAGCTGCATCCCCGTTACCACTAAGTAGGTGCACTATCTTTAGCTCCAAGGTTCCTGGTTCGGTTGCCACATTAGTCTACACTTTTTCACCTCCACATACACAATTGTACGACTGTAGCACACGCAGTTGAATTCCATAAATAAATATTAATGAAGAAATTTAACAATTTCGATAAAACAAGTGGCAATCACAATTGGTTCTGAAAAATAGTCACACCCCTTTTATTTCGCTCTTCGACACTTGCTTAGTCGTCTCACTTCACAAAACCTCACTCTTCCGACTACGTACTGGTAGTGATGCGTCGATCCTAGCTGCAAGGATCATCTGTCAATATCAGGCAGGTCCTGCGTGCATTGCATATGTGCGCACCATGAGGTTGTGAAGTGCCATACAAAGCCGGTGCGCTATCTTTGCACCAAGGACAAAGCAGTTCTAATTTTTCAGGATATGGACACTAGATACGCGCTTACAAGGACGATATGTTACATTTCACATGAAAATTTAAGAACATTTTATAAATTTTAGACGAGGGTTTTAACCTGGGGCTGACATTTGTTTAGTACTTAGTGGCAAATAATGAATATCGGTATTTTCATCCATCAATGGCGATGAATATATCCTGTCAACATGTTTTTCAAGAAGCTCCAGCCGTTTAGCTGTCAAACTCCCCGGAAGTGATGTGTTGTTACATAAGAAATTTCCGATTTAAAGATCATTTCAAAGCGTACTTCTTTTCTGATCAGACACAAAGAAATTACCTCTATTGTTTATATTCATCCGAAAGCTGTTGGGAAGGGGGGGGGGGTATTTTTTTTCTTTCGTCTGATTTTTGATTCTTTCTTTGTCACTTTTTCTCTCTTTTTCGTTTCAATTTTTTCAAAACAATTAAGCGCAGCTGTAGAGAGTCAAAAAAATTAACGATACTTTCGGGCAAGGTACCTGCAAAGAGACAACCTTTCGTGACTGCCTCGCAAAATTTAAGCAAGAAGATTTTTCGCTTGAAAATTTGCCTCGTGGAGGATCAGACACCATCTTGGATAACAGCATGTTGTAAGCTGCAAATAAACGAAATACAAGTGCGATTGTACGATGCATAGCAGCGAAGCTGGGAGTATCTTTTGCAATAATAAGTCGTCACTTGGGTGGTAAGGCCAAAAAAATTATGGATGGATACCTAACGAACTAACCTCAGAAAACATGCTTCAACGACTTGAGATGATTACTTCGCTCATCAACAGAAATAGAGTCGATTCATGTATAGATAGGATAGTAATTTGTGATGAAGAATACGATCTCTATCTGGATCTGGATAGTGGGTGGATGTTGATGAATGCCCGAGACTAGGAATATGTCCCTACTACTAATACTGTCACTACTACCGCTTCATCTGAGAGAGATTATGGTCACAGTATGGTGGACCAGCGTGGGAAAACAATTACAGCAGTGTCCAGTTTGTCCTGAAATTGAGATAATGCAACAGAAATTTCTACGTATACAACGAAGATTAGTGAACAGGCGTGATCCCATTTTGCTTCATGACAGAGCGCGACCGCATGTTGAACACATTGCCTCCCTCCCACAAGCTACGTGGGCGATTTATTATTGTAACTTTTAACAGTTTCCCGATAGATTGACATAAATACCAATCAAGTTAATCTTATCTCGTCAGTTTAGCTACGTTCTAAAACGGTTCATTGTTGAATGCATGTTCTCACAGGGGTGCACGTCGTAGCTGGTAACATTGTCAGAAAATGGTTATAGATCTTTTTGAACTGATTTTTATGAATCTGGCTACTGTCGTTCCAAATTCGTACCCCATCTACTGAGCCATTCTAGTGGGGCAATCTACAGGGTCCTTGCAAAATGGGTAGTGAATAGGCAAGTTGGAATGCCTACTTCCGATACCAAGAAGAAATCAGCGCTGGGAGCTATTATTAAAACACAATCATAGCTCCCTTAAGGGGGGTAGAATTTTTTTTGTATCTTTCTATATTCTTCAAAATTATCCAGTTAAAATGTGAGATTGATTGGAGGAAAACTGACGGAGATACAGTTATTTTAAGTATATGCTCTCCAACCAATTTTCCTATTATTATAAATTTTTAAACGCGTTTCTCTCAGATTTAGTTTTTTTAAAGTCTGTGATC
The DNA here is from genome assembly GCA_963942545.1 of Oxycera nigricornis. Taxonomy (NCBI): domain Eukaryota; kingdom Metazoa; phylum Arthropoda; class Insecta; order Diptera; family Stratiomyidae; genus Oxycera; species Oxycera nigricornis. Next base: position 4,100,084 of record OZ012661.1, read on the forward strand.
ACTGCATTTCAAAAACTACTTATCCGATCCTTCGCAAATTTTACCCACTTACTTTATGCATAAATCACTGAGGTATAATTTATTTTAAAGCAAAAATTTCGTCAATTTTTATCAATACATTTTCATAAATTCAAAAAATTCGTCTCGTTTTGCTTCCAAAAATTGGAAAATCTATACAATAAAATCAGCCTTGACCTCGAAAGGCTCATTAAATAACGAAATCTTTTTGGTTTTTAGTTAACAAATGATCGAGTAATTAGTTATGGTGATCATCACAAAGCAACTTTTTTTGGGTTTTAATTTTTTTACAGAAGACTCTTGAAATGTTGCACTATTATGTTCCTTACTTATAAATAAATTTATGTTTACCATATTTTCAAAAATAACCCTTAAAAATGTGTTTAAAAATATTGAAAATTAACGACCCCCCCCCCCCCCCTTAAGGAATTCCAAAGTATATATCTTATTTTGCTTCATTTAATGAAGATCTAAATGAAAGTAACCTGGAGACTTCATATATACATATATGTACATATACGAGGGTCATTAAATAAGTAACGAGACAAATTGATGTAGGTCATAAATTGTTTTATAATTTAATACGAAACTTTTATGATTTCAAGTTGGCATCCTTGTTATTACGTCTGATCAGCTGTTTGGTAAGATTTTGTAAACATAACGTGTAATTCAGATGTCAAGTCCGATTGAGAATTGCACCGCGGAAGAACAACGTGCTGTGATTAGATTTTTAGTACCAAAAGGTGTTAAAGGTAATGAGATCCACGCAAGGATGTTAAAAGTGTATGGGAACAACTGTTTAAATCGTTCGAACATTTACAAGTGGATGGATAAAAGTGGCCGGGGAAAAAATTCAAAACACAGCCATCAGCAGGTAAAGTGATGTTTACACTTTTTTAGGACTCACAAGGCTCTATTTTCTGCGATTTTTTGGCATTGAAAATTTTTTGCAATTCGCTGACCATTCTCGATCATATCTACACACTGTTAATGAGGCGTTCTAATGGGATTCTCAGACTTAGCGTGACTTTCCATCCTTAAAGTGTCCTCCCAACGTTGGTTTTCAGTTCAAGCAAGACTTCCCATCCTTAATGTTACCTTCCACTTCCATCTAAAGTCTAATTTTCTTAAAAACAAAATTTTAAAAGCTTGAATCTCTCATGAAGCGGATTTGAATTGCGTCTATACAAAAGCTGATTAAGTTTCATGCAAATCGAATATGGTTTTACTTATATTCGATTAAATGATTCTAGCTTAACTAGACAATAAATAGCTTATCCATACAAGACCTTTGATCTGGCTTAAGTAAACATGAATAAAGGTCAGGGTTTTCAGAAGTTATTTAGCAAAATTCGACAGATCATCACTTCAAAAATCATTTCACCAATGTAATACCTGCATCTGAAAATCAGCGAAACTTACTTCATCCACCATTGATCACTTTCGTCCCAACATTTCGGACCTTGGTCATTTCAATTGAATTAACTTTTCATCTCGCCTAGGCACCCCAAAAGACCTCTTCAAAGCTCGCCATCATCAACCAAATCCAAATGAATGTTCGTTCTGAAACATGGCGCAAACATTTTGGATCAATGCACTCTGTAATGGGTTTCGGACGACTTTTAAAAAAAACGAAGAGAAAAGCATCCAACCAATAATTGAGCTCAATGAACTCTGCTGTGTTGCGCTGCGTTTGCTTTTCCTTATTGTTTACACACAATACCACTATGTCATTTAGAGCTGTAGTCATGCCATGGTTAGGCCTATCTAAAACCAAACCAACCCCCTTTGCTGATTGCATCGCACGAGTACGGTTCCAATTCTATATGGTCTTGTAATAGAGGGGATTCCCTCTGAATTTCGTTTTTCGACTATCGAAATCGCGGCTTGTTGCTGGTCCCTGTTGTAAGTTCTTCACGCACTGCACGCACTCTCTCACACTTGTTCCAAAAACGTTCTATATTACTTCGGTTACAACTTTTACATGGGACTGTCTTAAGTTTGTCTCGTGGGCCTGTGGTTTGGTATTACATTGGAAGATGGGGAGGAGGGGTAATGTTGTTGCTACTCTCGGGCTGGGGAGTGAGTTTGATGCATCATCAAGTAGCTTACATCGCCTGGAAGAATCCAATGCTACTATATGGAGGAGGGGTAGTGCAGCACTATGATACCCAGAATGCTCTTTTACATGATGTAAGTCGAATGTGGTGCGTAGAAGGTGGAAATGAAACCATATCATACTCCTGCTACCCCTGCCATAAAATACATACCAACTTTTCGGGAATAAAACTCCAAAAGAGTCCCCCACAATAGAAATTCCCGAAAATACTATTTGAAAACCTCACTCTCCTGGAATTCTATGTAACCAAGATGTACATAATATACAAACTTCCAAAAAAAAGTTCCAAATTTCTGTTTGAAATGTCCAAATAGATTTTGGTGGGTCCATTTGTCAGTCAGTTGATTTTGATCCCTCATCCCGTTAAGTTTATCGGCTCCTTGGTTGAAGGATCTCGATGATTGGTTTAAAAAGAAAATTCAAACGAAATAGGCTCCACAAAAGAATATGTGTTATCTTCCTCTTTGTTTGGTTCTAAACTTCCATGCTATATACACACACCAAAATAGTTGGTCTCAAATTTTTTAAACTTTTACTATGCCATTTAATATTTTCCTCAAAATGAATATCTGTGAACCAATGCCTCAACTCTTTGTGAAGTGAAACGAGAATCTATCAAGGACACTATCAAAAGGACTTTGTTGTTGAAAATTTTCAATCAAAAGTCAAAATTGTGTTTTTTCTTAAATTCAGTGTCAATTTTCAAAACCGGCAAACTATTCGAAAAAACAAGGATTAATTCATAACTACGTATATTATGAGCAGTGGCGGATCAAATGCTTGGAATAAACAAAATTGGATTAAAGATGTCCTGTCCAAATCAGGCACGGACATTGTTGAAGTTAAGGAGGAGAAATCCAAAGGTTTGTCGTATTATTTCGTCGAAATTTTCACCCGAATAAATTGATGTGTATTTAAAAAAAGAAGGAAATTTTGAAATATTCGGGTGACTCCTGGGTTTTCCCGGAAAATATATTCCAATTTACGAACAATGTAAAATCATGTCCTTTTTGCGTATAACACGGGGAGTTGCGCAGAAGATGAAGGCATGGCTATGACGTGAGCATTATATGCGATTTGACTATGACCTGGTCGAAAGGAAAAGGAGGGTCGAACTTCGTAGCGGTAGTGGCGGTTTTTGGACGACTGATGAAAGTGAAAAGTATGTTAGGGAAGATGCTGATGTAAGTCCACCTATGTATGTACCTACATATGCATGTAGTCACGCGGTGGAGGAAAGTAGACGAGAATCTATTCACAATTGTTTAGGCGCCATAGAGCTCCTACTAAATTGTAGAAGGGGGGTTGTCGAAATTGTTGTCTGGCTACGACACAAAGGAAATCATATCCTTTAAAAGGAACTCTTACGAATGCCTCACTTTATTTATCGACCCAGTTTCGGATCTGTGTATAAGTACTACATTTATTTCGATTTCGATTTACGGTGGCATGTCCTGGCTAGGAGGGTTCATGTTTATATGATGCATATGATGACGTCGTCAATCATATCCTTATTCGCAGTCGTACCGATTGTGTTGAACTATTCTTTGATATCGCGTTGCATAGATGGGGGTGAAAGAAGTGCGATGTTATAATTATTCGAGTTTGAAGCCAATGCGCAATTCAAGGTTGTATAAAAGAACAGGGAGAGAATATTTAGGTAGGCAAAGACATCAAGTTCTTTTGGATAGTATGTCTTTGTTTGTCGTGAACAAGGATGTGGATTTTTGACAATGAAGTATCGTGATGCTTTGTTTGAAATAATTTGTAGGGATCTTAAGCAAAAATTTTCCCCGCTAATTTGGAAGATATCTCCGCAAGTTCTGTTAGAGATAAAAATTAAATTAAAAATAGTCATGGCTACATGAAAATAATAATAAACAGAGAGGAGATGGTCTTCAAGGAAGCTAAAAATTAAACATTCTTCATTATATTTAGAATATTCTAAAAAAATGAATGCGGGTATTTTCAATTCAATTTAAATGTTATTTTCTGAATTAAATTGTTGATTTACCAACTCAAATTGGCGATTATTCAAATCAAATTGGTGGTTTTATAAATTAAAATAGCACCTCTTCAAAATCAATTGATTTTGAAAAGTTCTAATTCGATTTGGAAGATCACCAATTTGAGTTGGAAAAGCAACATTTAATTTAGAAAATAACCGATTTGATTCGGAAAACATACGAATTGAGAGGGAAATGCTATATATGAAAACTACTGAAATATGTATATGCTAATTTTCTTAGGAAAAAATTCGGTAAAGGTTAAAAAGCCCCATGAGAAGTTATGGGGGTTCCCCGACTAATTTTTTTTTATTTTGCCTATTTTTAGAGACTATACGAAACCGTAAAAATAATCTGGGAAGTGATTTTTAGACTTGTTTGGAAGTCGAAAATAAAATAAAAGATTATTTTTGTAAAAAATAAAAATAAAACAATTGAAGAAAATATTTTTTTAAAAATTAGATGAATGTCATTTTTACCGCAAATGTAATATAAATAAAGCTAACACTTTTGAGACACATTTTGCTTGAACTCTTTGGTTCTCCCTACTCCCATCCTCTTCAGGGGTGGGTAGTATATTCTTAACCTTTACCAAAAATTCTTATAATTAATAATTGGGTTGCTTCTGCTCCAAAATTTAATAAAAAAGTAATTATTTATTTACTCTTTAACTAAGTCAGTCCAGGTTATCCATTTTTCATAGAGATGTAGAAGATGTCCGATTCTTTGCTATAAGGTTGTGAAGGCAGAATCAAATAGTTTCATCGAATCTACCGTTTCCGTTGGATATTTTTCAAGACTACGTTTATGTACATGTTGTGATCAAGAGCGGATCCAGCATTTGACTCAGGGGGGTCACTGCCTCGAAAATGGCAATAAAAGAAGAGAATATTGCAAAAAAATCGTAAAAATCACTCGTTTACCTAGGTTCGGGAGGGGGGAGGGGTGTCATGACACACACACACCCGCACCCGCACCCACCCCCTTGTATCCGCCCTTGGTTGTGATCAGTTATAAAAGCAAGTTCAGGTTTCTGAAATGCTTTTCAATTCATGCATTTCATCCGTTTGTTAAGCTCTTTTGAGAGAATTTTTTTTGAGTGCTAAGATTGTTGCATGGCGATTTGATTTATCTGATTTAGATTATCATTATATCTCAATTTTCGTTTCAGACATTCGTAAAATGGTTTATTATCCACCATTACCGCTGATTATGAAATCAGAAAGCAAACAGCAACAGCTACTATGCTCACCATTGGGACCAGATTCGCAATCGTTTCAAACAACAATATCCCTGCATCCATCTCAACAGCATCAGCAGCAGCAGCAACAACAGCAACCACAACACCATCATCAATCCCAATTGCAGCATCAATCGATTAGTAATAGTGCTATGTTAACAAGTCCGCCATCATCATCGTCCCTCTCACCACTATCATTATCAACATCATCGCCGGTGGGAACCACGGCCACCTTTGTTATATCGCCAAGCCAAAGTTTTCTACATAACATTAAAATTGAACTACCTCACGATCAAGGACATCGTCACCAATTGCATCAGCATCCAGCATCATCGTACCAGCAACAGTCGCCGCAACAACACAACACGCCTCAAGAACAACCAATTCTTTTGCAACAACAATTGCATCAGCAACAGCAGCAACAACATCATCAAAACGGTGGCGGACGATTGGAGTCGCATCATCAAAAAGTCCTGTACAAATGTGAACAATGTAATATGACCTTTGGGAGTAAAAGTGCACATACGAGCCACATTAAGTCGCATGTGAAAACGGAAAGTAATTATCAGATGGCTTTAGCATCGGCATCTGGTACGGTGGCCAATATTGGTGGTGGTAGTAGTGGTGGTGGTCCAGTGAAGACATCAAGCCCGAACGGTAGCCAACCGACAACAATGCCAAATCAAGGAGCCTCAACCGGGTCCGATCCATATCAGTGCAATGTTTGTAAGAAAACATTCGCTGTTCCTGCAAGACTGGTGAGTAGTGATTGGATTTCAGATGGTTTCTAGCTCCGTAATTTTTGGTCCTTTCAATTATATGTTAATAATGGAGTACAAGTTGAAATATTTATGCTGGATTCACACTAAGGCAGTTCACAGGACTTGCCATGTGAATATTGGACTGTCTCGCACAGATGGCCTTTCTATCTCCGCAATAAAATGACTCTCTTTTGAGCATATTACCTTGTCTCAGTGATTGACCGGTCTTGGCACTTTCTGCATCTGCAGGACAAGATTGTGCTTAAATCCAATGTTATTATTATTATTGTTCTGTCCTGCGAATTTCCCTGGTGTGAAGCTGGCCTAAGTTTTGGAAACTTTGAAAACGTTTAGTCCTGAGGCGAGGCAACGATAATTAGGGGATGTACTAACGAAGAAGACTAAAGAGGTTGCAGGTTAGGTCGATTCAACGGGGCTTCAATCAGCAAAAAACTAATGAAATCAAACACCCTTAAATTAATCCTCATCACAACTCAAGACTGCACCTCTAAATTTACTCGAACACGTTTCTCCCGCGCAAACTTACCTTACATCAGATCAAAAAATACATACAGGCGACCACGAGAGTTGCCATTATTTATTTGATACACGATACAAAAAGGAAGGAAACGAATCTCTGAAATGCTCATACCCTGACGATGGAACGACCGACCTGAGTTCCCAAGACATAGATGTTATTTCCTAGTTCTACCCTTCCCGTATACTATGCCGCATAATATGCGCGGTTAGACTCTCCACTCGTCGACAGTTCTCGCCAGCAATTTCCGTTACCGTCAACTGTGTAGCGGCAATTGTTATAACATTCCAAGACAAGTGATGGTGGCACTTTAGCGCTTCCAATAGATTCATTACAGAATGATTTGAAGGGATATTATATAATCTGGTTGGCTCTAATCAAATCCTAATGAATGTGACTCTTTTTCCTTGATTTTTTCCGCAGAAAACTGTATATACTCGTATGTAGATTATTCCTAATTTCAATTAAAATTTCCTTTTCCCCAGATACGACACTATCGCACCCATACGGGTGAACGGCCATTTGAATGTGAATTTTGTCATAAGATGTTTAGCGTTAAGGAAAATCTTCAAGTACATCGGCGTATCCATACGAAGGAGCGACCGTACAAATGTGATGTATGCGGACGTGCGTTCGAGCATAGTGGCAAATTGCATCGTCATATGCGAATTCATACGGGAGAACGTCCTCACAAATGTTCGGTGTGTAGCAAAACATTTATACAATCTGGTCAACTGGTGATACATATGCGAACACATACCGGCGAGAAACCATACAAGTGTCCTGAAGAAGGATGCGGCAAAGGGTTTACATGTTCCAAACAGGTGAGCGAGAACTTGTTCGATTGAGATTTTAGTTCGGACTTACTTCTTAATTTATTTTAGCTAAAAGTCCATTCCCGAACTCATACCGGAGAAAAGCCTTATCACTGCGATATCTGTTTCCGAGATTTTGGCTACAATCATGTCCTGAAATTGCATCGAGTGCAGCATTATGGTTCCAAGTGTTACAAATGTACGATATGCGACGAGACGTTCAAGAGCAAAAAGGAAATGGAGGCTCATATCAAGCGACATGCAAATGAGATGCCGGACGACGAGGACGACCAACAACAGCAATTGCAACAACAATCGGGTGGACAATCGTCACCGAATCACAAACAAGAACCAATCAACAACTATAATGGCAACAGCCAAGCATCTCAATCATCCCAGAAACGATCGCCATCCCGACCAAAGCAACAAAAACTTCGATTCTCTCGCCGGGAATCACTTCCAGACTCGGAACGTAGTCACGATAGTTCGACCGCATCAACATCCGGCAGTATTTTAATGGAAACCCCAATCGATACGAGTTCCGAAGGAAATTCCGAGACTGAAGATACAAACAACACCACCACAACCACGAGTAGCAGCAACACCCGCATCGGCAATAGTTTATACAATAGTAATAATGTATATCAAAGACTGGAACAATCAGGAATATCATTTACAATGAATCCAACACGTTCAACAATTAATCCTGCCCTATTAGCTGCCGCCTCGATCGCTAGTCGACGTGTCGAGGTGGACCGGAATGGTGGCAGTTTATCGCCGGTGGATCGAGAATCGTCACATATTATGGATGAGATGGACACGAATGTATCGAATGAAGTGTTGGACTATTATCACAAGTCGTTGGATGCAGCTGGTATGGTTGCTAGTCAACAATCCGTACCGGTGTCTATGGCCTATGAACCGTTGACGGTGATGAAACAAAATGGATATTTTGCACCGGCACCTGTACCAGAATTTCGGTGAGTACTGCACAGGATTTTTTTAAATCCCATGAATTCAAATTAAAAATTATATGGAAGTATAGATAAGGGATCTCCGGAGTTCTAGAATTTACATAAAGCACTCAAATATAAGCCAAACTTGTAGGTGTCGGTCATATAAGACGTTCAACCCTAGTCATTTTCCTTATTCATGGAAACAAATAACAGTTATTTCATTAGTTAAACCCGAAAGAAATCCAATTAATCAAAAGCACGTTTTTAACTCATTAGTCTGATGTCATTCTTGGGTAAAGTCGTTGAGAAAATATTGCCAAACTTAGTCTCTTCGAGTTTCTTGAAATCAAAAATATTTTCTTCTAACGTTTGTGTGGTTTTCGTGATGGGTTCTACTAGCTCTGCCACTGTATGGACGGCTTCATTGGAACCTGCGCAGCTTCGCCAGAATGGAAACGACTCTTGTAACACATTCAATAGTCTGGTCCATACTTCAAGATGGGCCCCACCATCGATGTATCTTATTGGGTGTACAACTTTGCTTCCGCGGTTTCCCGATATATGTATCGGTAAGCTGCGGTCATTACGTACGTAGATTAAAATTGTCAAAAGTAATTTTGGACATCTGCTAACGTATCGACTATGTCGTATTAGTGAAAGTTGTTTGCATTTTTGAATGATTCCTTGATTCAAAATATCCGTTTTTGTGCCAAGTTCTCGTCATTTGCGGGAAGTTTTGATCTTCTTCTTTCATTTGAAAAAAAAACAGCAGCAGTTTCAAGAGTGGTGATTTCAATGTCGTGGACAAACATGGTGGTGGGAGGGAAAAAATATTCAAAGACGAAGAATTGGAAGAACTGCTCGATGAAGATTCATGCCAAACATAAGAAGAACTTACTCAATCATTGGGAGTGACTCATCTAAAAACGCCTTAAAGCCATGGGTATGATTCAGAAACAAAAAAACTTGGGTTCCGTACGAGTTGAAGCCGAAAGATATTGAATGGCGCTTGTTTGTTTGTGAACAACTGCTGGAAAGACATAATCAAAAGGGATTTCTACATCGCATAGTAACCGGCGACGAAAAATGGGTCCGTTGCGATAATCCCAAGCGCAGAAAGTCATGGGGAAAACCCGGACCTGCCTCCACATCGACAGCAAAACATAATATTCGAAGGTTATGCTCTCCATTCGGTGGGACCAGCTTGGTGTGATATACTATGAGTTACTAAAATGAAGTGAAACCATCATAGGACATCGGTACCGAACACATTTAATGCGTCTGAAACGTACATTGATGGAAAAACGGCCACAGTATCGAAAAAGTCATTCTCCAACATGACAATGGTCGGTCACACGTCGCAAAGCTGGTCAAGACATACTTGGAAATATTGAAGTGGGAGGTGCTGCCTTATTCGCCGTACTCCCCAGACGTCGCTCCTTCCGACTACTATCTGTTTCGTTCGATGACGCACGGCCTGGCTGATCAGCATTTTTCTTCGTACGAGGAAGTACGAAAATGGATACAATCGTGGATCGCGTCAAAAGACGCCTCCTTTTGCCGAAATTGGATCCGAAAATTGTGGGACTATCCGGCCCGGCGCAAATCTTTCCGGTCAACTGGAACCAGCTAATGTTTCACCGGAATGTTCATCGTCGTTTCATATTATTTCCTCTTACTATTCCTTGATGGCTAAAAGAATCATCCAAAGCTGCGTTAAGGCATGATAGTGAATCCCCTGAGCTTCCTCAACCTTTTGTGTGTCTTTCTTTTGAAGAGACAATGATCTGGTATGATAATTTTAGTCTGTTCAACAGATAACGATTATAGGCGGTACTGCAATGGTTATATCCTTCATAGTTTGCCAGTAAAGCTTTTTGTGTGACGTCAATCGCATTTTAGGCAGTTATAGCAAATATATATTATTTAAGCTCTATACTACATATTTTCCAAGGACTCCCCATATTCATTTTGTTTATTTCCATTCGCAGGCCATCACTACAAGCAGACAATGATATAGTGCGTCGCGTGGAAGCAGCTATAGCTAGTGCCGAACCAATTCTAACACCGCCCCGTTCATCGTCCACCGAATCACCTGAACGTTCATCATCGCCTGAAAGTGATTCCATGATAATGGCCGATCGTGATGTTATGACACTGCCCCTGCGTAAACGCAAACTATATCTAAACGACAATCAATCGCAAGATGTATCACCCGTGGTACGAATGAATTCGGTTATACAATTCGCCAAAGCATCGTAAAATTATAAAATCAAAAAAAATTGAGGAAAATATAAAACAACAACTCCAACACGATCCCAAAATATAAATAAAACTTAATATTAAAAAAGTTTACACAATTCAATTTTGAATGTTTAAAAATCAACAGAAAAAAATAAAAATTCAAATAATGATTGGAAAAAATTCTATAACCAAATAGTAACATGCTTCCAGGAAAAAAATTTTGGATCATTTTTTTATTTGATTTGAGTGGAACAACAACAGTTTCACATCTAACCCGAAACACACATACAAAACATTTCTTACACCCATGTTTATAAGACTTATATATTAGAAGTTAAATTATTTATATAACAATATTTTAGGCTTAACAATAATACGACAAAAAAACAAAAGAAACTTAAAAAAAAACACAATGAGAGTTTTTTCTTTTTTTAAAAAAAAATTAGTTCTAAGATGAAAATATTCAAAAAGAGGATCAAAACGATATTCAAAAATTTGAAATAAGCGGAAGAAATTGATGTTTTTTTTTGTTTGCTACAAAAAGAAGACTTGAAATCGAATGCAATCAAAACTGTGCATTGATAAGACGAACAGATATTGTTTAAAATTTTTTGGGCGGATGTGATCACATACTTTACATTAAAGACTAAACAATAACTAAATTGGTTTTATGCATGATTTGCCGTTCAAAAATCAATGAAAAACGTGAGATACGGTGCCGGAAAAAATGTCATCTTAATTAAATACCAAAAAATAAATAAATAAAACAAATAAACATAGCGCTATGCACAAACTTCGATAACATCATATGGTGAAAGTTCCCGTAAATCGCAAAAACAAACAGATATTTCATAGTGAATAACAACACAACAGTAACTTTGTTAACGTTTAGTCTCACACATATGTGTGTTTGAGACTTTTACATATTTTAAAAACAACAAAATAACGATAATTAACTTTCTAGAAAGTTACGAAGCAAATTGAAATCATAGTGAAATGATTTTTCCCGCATATAAAATTTTATATATATATGTATTTAAATATAATTCAAAGACTGTCTCAGGAATAAAATGGCCCGATTATATTTCTAAAATGAATGAATGAATGTGTTTTTTAAAGGATAAGAATGTAACGTTTAAGGAAATTTAAAAATAACATATTAACATTTGAATACAAAATGCTTGTTGTATGATTAGGAGATGGGGACGGGGGAAAAGAGAAGCCAGAAAGTCAACTATCATTATTAATACTTATTAATCGATTATAAATGACTATTATAATCAATTCATTGATTGCATACTAATTATAATAATGTCTATTATTGATTTTATTACTTTTGTTATCAAACTTTTTACATTAGTTATTATCGTATTATAATTAATTATTATCACTATATTGTATTAGAATTGATTATAAATATGTATGTATTAAATAATTGCACGCACTTATGGACGTGTAATTGGATGGAATGAAACGTTTCAATATTGGCGTTGATGTATTTGGAAAATTCCGGGAATTAACGGATAAAAGAAGTAAAAAATTTAAATTGGATTCTTGTTTATTTATTTTATTATGATTATGGCTTTAGTGATTCATGGTTCCTTTTATTTGTTTACGGAGGAGTGTTTGGTAGATATGTTTTATGGACAATTTTTTAAAAAAATACATTTAGCTGGAATATTAATTTGTTTAATCTTCTGGGTTCGTTCGTTGTTTTTATTTTATAGTCCCGTAGTGACTGGTGCATATTTTGTGGCAGACAGACATTTTGAACAAGAAAATTGGTTAGTGTGTGAGTACAAACAAACTATTTGAAAGAATCTGTTCAGTGGCTTCACAACGCTCCAATTTGTATTGTAGAAATGTGTTTTTTTAGATTTCAACTGAATTTTATGCTTTCTGAGTAGCCAGTCTCAAAAATTCTTACTTCACAAAGAGTACATTGGGCTCTTGGTTTTATTGATTCGAAATTGTTTTAAAGTGAACCTTTTAACAACAATTTATTTGATGCTCTAAAGACTTCTACTGGATCACTATCAGCAATTCGGTTGTATTCCAAACGATTGCCCTCCTAGAATTATCCGCACATTAAATTTAGTCGATCGAATCAGCTTGCTTAACTCATTTAGAGTCAATTTCCACTGGTGTGGACAACAGTTCTCAGCAATTTCCCGGAATTTTCGAATAGAAGTTCATCTAGTTTGTGTTTGCAAACTGTATGAACTGCCATTCAAAAGTTGTGGACGCCCAACCCGTGTAGAAAATTGAAAGGAAATCGTGCCCATTCCATTGATATTGGATTTAAATGAGCTATTTACAACATATTTCTTTCATTCGATGCTCCCCCCCATTTCGTCAAATTAATATCCACAACCTTGTTATGAACTTTTGAGTAATAAAAATGCATAAAATAATTTTTTTCTACTCGTACAAAATTCAAGATTTAGATTATTTATGAAAATGTTGCAAAATATATTCCAAACATTAATCCAAATTGAAAACAAATGAAAGTTTTTATTATTTAAAATTAAAATAAATATTTTCCTTTCAATTGAAATTGATTAAACAACCCAACAAAATTCCATGAATGAAGGCTAAACTAGTATTAAGAATTTTAATTGTTCAGTTAAATGAAAATTAATGTTAAGAGAACAGCTAAGATCAAACTAAATTATTTATATGAATGAAAAAGAGGACGACAAAAAAAAACAAATAAAATGTTTATGATACAGAACAGAAATTATAATAATTTAATAGAGCACAATTTCAAAGATTTTTACCAAAATTTTATACATATATAAATTGAAAAAAAAAATAGGAACCAACACATACACATACATACATAGATCGTTTGATATCCAAACCAATAAAATAGCTAAAGTAAAGATTTAATTAATAAACTTTAATGTAGTTCAAGTTAAACCAAAAAATAAATAAACAGCAAAACAAAACGAGAAGATCCCTAACAAAAACTACAATAAATGTTTTCATACTGATTTTTTTTCTATAAAAGGAAGAAAATTGTTTTGTATGAACGGGAAATTTAGTTTCCTTAAAGTGGAATCATCTTTAACTAACAAAGCATGTTGAAATGTTGCACCCCATCATCTTCCAATAGATCAAACGATATAACCAACCAATTTTCCGCTCAGAAAAATTATAAGTACGAAGAGAATAAATGTCCGATTTTAATATGGACCCCCCCCCCCTGAAAACCACTTATTTACCAACTAACAATTTATAAGGACTGCAAAAAGATTATATAAGTACATAATTAGTAGTGAAGCTTAAGACTGGTTTTTCAACAACAGAAACAACAACAACAAAAAGCATTGTGGTAACAAAACTGACAAAATAAGTTTAAAATAAAGTAAATATAAAATAAATATAAAACACTGGATGATTAAATAAAATCCGAACTGACGAATATAAGAATAAATAATTTAATACATGAAATCTAATGAATGAAAATCAAGCAAGTGTATAAGTCAAAAAATTAAATTATATATATATATATATATATATATATAAAACGAATAGATTTTTCCAATTTAATTAATCGTTTGATTGGAAGTTGAAATCCAAAGTTCTGAAAAAAAACTGTGAAAGGTATCAGTCGTGAGCAGCTGATGTATTTTTTTCTATCATTTTCATTCTTTCAAAAATGTTAGAAGTGCGCAAATTGTATTTGTAGATTCTTCCTATTCGCATTAAGTTTCTATAATTTATTTAGAATAATAAATAGTATCAACGTTATCAAGCCCGAAAAATAGCACGAAAAATAAATTCAACTAAAAAGACATTAACTATAAAAAGTAAATAGCCACGATATAGATTCAAATATAATTAAGATTATGCAAGTACAGCAAAAATAGCAAAACACCAAATAATATTCATTTTCTGCAACATCAAACTAACAATTAGTAATTTTTCAAGAACCTACAATAGTCACCAATCAGGAATAATATAATGTTGAACATTTGTTTTTTTAATTAGAAATTAATTTGAAAATAGTCAGTTAACATTTTTCGAATGTGTACTGGTTTCAGTGACTTTTATAAATATTATGTGTAGAAATTTATAAGTCTACGTTGTATCTCTTAAATAATTATTTGATGATAAATTAATTCAAATAAGGCAATAATATATATATTTATTATTTTGGAGTGAATATAAATCATTGAGTTTTATTTGTCTGAAATTCAATACCATCACAAAACAAGCGGTTCCATGTTGAATTTCAACTAGATGTGTCCTTGATTTAATTCGTGTTGATTTTAGATTATGCATAGTTAAATTATTATCATCATTTTACTTCTAGAGCTTCGAGAAATGTTTGGTCGCTTTCTAGAAAGCATGAATATTAGTATCAAAACTAAATGAATAGTCATTCATTAACACATTTAAAATCTGTAAATCTTATTAAAAGAAAAATCATTCACAAATCAGAAAATACAGCCGATGTTGTCTTCACTGTTCTGCTTGAAATAAAAGCCATTCAATCGCTTCTCTTCGCTGCGAGGACTATTTCGCTTTCAAAAATACACCAAACTCGCACCGCTGTCCGTCTGCTTACATATTCTTGGCTACTCAAGTCTAGCAAATTTTATTGTCTTCCGTTCGGCGATAGATTTTGCCACTACCTTTCTTGGTCTCTGCCCAGTTTTGCATATGAAATTTTATTTTGGAGATACATTTTTTTAAAAAATTTTGTTCTTTCATTTTCCAGGATAACTGTTGGCTGAAGATCAGTGATGCTAGATAAGGGGCTTTCATACTAGGCTTCGATTGCTTTCGTAGCAGTTAGGGGGACAATCAGATTAACTAAGCTGCAAGGTTTTGTTTAGTTAATTCAAGACAATATTTCCCCCGTATTTTTAATTAAAACTGCATTAATTTCTATCGACTTAAGGGGTCTACCACGCACCGCTGTCCATCTGCTTACATATTCTTGGCTACTCAAGTCTAGAAAATTGAATGAATTCATATGGCGCTTGGTCTGATCTTAACGACTATCAGAGACAAAATGAAATGCTCATCATGACGCTTTTAAACCACTGAAGAATAATTTTGAGAAGCTTGTATCAACACTCGAAGAGATGTGTGATCCCAGCACCAGCAAAGAAAACGTCGAAACAAGAGAAGCAGCATCAACACTCGTGCCAGTTTTGTGTGACTTCAGTTTTCTATGCTATCTTTACTTTTGGTGTGAAGTCCTAGAAGTTAATCAGACACAAAAGTATATACAAACATCTGGGAAAAGTGTGTAATAAAAATTAAAGCTCTTAAAAAATTTCTTCAAAGTCAACGCAACCTAATTGCGGAAAAGACAGACATTCCGATTGAAGGAAAAAAGGTAGAAGATTTCGAAAACAAATGCCTGGAGAAATGGCCCGTGATGCAGGACTTTCATTACCAGAAGAGCTGCAGAGAGCAATATTACAATATCACGATAGATTTTACGAAGAACTAGACCATTTATTGTTATTCAGTCTAAAACGCTGGTAACCATACCAAAAGTAGATGTTCATGGAATGGTTTCAAATCTGTTAAAAATTTACGATGAATTTTGAGCAGAGGACATTGTGTTGGAGATTTTACGATTGGAGCGCCATTTTGAAACCAACATTTTTGCCCAAGAAGCGTTTGAATGGATTACATTGGAGCTTCTCAGATTCATTGTAAAATAGAGCTATTCTGGGTCTGTTCCAAATTTAGCGCTACGTCTTCGATTTCTTTTAACAATCTGTGTTTCGGTGGCTTCATGTGAACGAAGCTTTTCAAAGTTAAAATTAATAAAATCTTACTTAAGGTCCACAATGAGCCAACGCGACAAACTAATCTTTCGATTTTATCAATTGAAAGAGACAGGGACGTTAATTTTGATGTGATCGAATATTTTAGTAAAATAAAGCCTCGTATGCATGTTTAGTATTTGGTGTTTTATTTTAATAGGGGTGCCCAATACAAAAACGTCCGGGGTGCCAATCTAACCTACGCCGTCACTGTGACTTTTATTTTGTTTTTAGGTATTGTATATTTTCTTTTCCCGCTCTTACTTCCTTAATGGTTCATGAACTTATTTTCTATTATTTTGCTATCTATTTATTATTTGTCTTCATTTCATAGTTCAAATTTAATTAATTTATCATTATTTCATTCTGTTGAATAAATTTTTTTATTTTAATTCACGATTAAAACGCCTCTTAGGGGACTGTCCTTTTAATCGGATTGTGTTTTGTTCTATTATTGGCATTTTGCAATGAAATGATAGTCAAGGGTTTTTTTCAGGCTCAGTGTCCCTCACTCAATCCTATTTCTTTTTTTTTTGTAAATTGTAGGATAGATTGGCACGGGCCTAGTCGTTCCCATCTAACGAACCCCGTATACGCACTGAGCCGGCATTGTTTAATCTAGTCTTCCCCTCCATCCAGGGGAGAAAGACTAGGTATATTTTTATCTTTAATTTTGATTTGTCTAAATATATAAACATGGCAATGTTACGCTCGTTTTTTTATCCTTTCTGTTTGATGTGTGTTAAAGTATCGGTTACAAAGGCGAACAAGACACAGTCCCTTCTGGGACGCTTTAAGCGATTTTCGCTGAATGTAGTAAATAAGGGTTGGATTCTAAAGTTGTTCTTAAAGTGGGGACTATTAAATTCTAATTTAAAGTTGATTCGACAGTCGTATCTCACGAGTTATGAGGAATTATATTCAGATGTCTACAATGCACTACAAACCTTTTATTTTGGTAGAAAGTTGGCTTCTTGATTGTGGGAGGCAATGACAGGATAGTAACAATTCTATTTGAATTGGACAATTTATATGAGGATCTGAGAGGCCGCTATCAAACAGATAAGGTCCAGAAAGATCAATAAGACTGGGATGGTTCGTG
This sequence comes from Oxycera nigricornis, assembly GCA_963942545.1. Taxonomy (NCBI): domain Eukaryota; kingdom Metazoa; phylum Arthropoda; class Insecta; order Diptera; family Stratiomyidae; genus Oxycera; species Oxycera nigricornis. The sequence goes on from OZ012661.1 coordinate 4,117,678, forward strand.
GCTGCGTTCGGATAGACTAGCAGCAAATCGAGTCTGTCAGTTTAGGGGAAACAATGGGTTAATTTATACAATAAGAAAAACAATTCACTTTACAGTATACCTTAGGATTATTCTTTTATTCAATTCTTAGTTCATCGATTAATTACAAAATGATGATACGATGCACATTCCAAACATTTTCGTCCTATTGATAGTTACCACGCGGCGGTGGTCCACGCATCATTGATGGCGGCGGCCCGCGCATTGGTGGCGGTCCACCACGTCCCATATTGCCAGGCATCGGTGGCATTCCGGGCATCATACCTGGAATTAAAATTTGGCATTATAAAGACGATAGTTTTTTGTCAGAGACAAATTAAATATATAAGCAGAAATAAAAGACGATCTACTTTTCGGCTTTTCATTCATTTTAATTGTGTTGTTTTTGTGTATCCATACCTGGCGGCGGAGCACCCATCATCGGACGCATTGTTGGCGGGGCAGCAACTTGTCCTCGACCCACAGGCGCCATATGTTGTTGCGACGGTCCGCCGACCCCGCGTACAGGTCCTTGCAGACCGGCAGGAACGCTCGATACATTGGCTGGCATACCACGGCCAACAGCACGTCCTAAGCCCGGACCGGGAGCGGCACCGGGGATCGGAACGCGTGGCAAACCTTCTTCTGGTGGCGGTGGTCCTTCAACGGTTAGCGAAACAATATTTTCGCCACGCAACAAAACGAAACCCAGGACACGTTTCTCTTCGCGTTCGGCCAGTTTGTTGTTTTTCGGCCGGATTTTGCGAAACTCCTCGCAATCGCCCAAAATCAGGTTCATGTGCTTGTCGAACGCCTTGAAGGTGCCGATGAAGGTACGTGAGTCTTGCAGGACGATCCGCACCCGATAGTTCAGGTGCTGGATCATTTTGTTGTTCTTGCCGATCGTCTGTGAAGATAGGGTAAGAGGGTTAAGCATGATTCGTCGTAATATTTAGTAGGGTTTAAGGAGTTGCGTCTGGAGTGTAGTTGGTTGTAGTGTTAGCCCCCTTTGTCAAAAGGCTAATTGTGATACCACAAAAAGACAAGGTACGGCACTAGAACCTGTGGGATGACCAGAACCATTTAGATTCTCGTATGAAGCTGGCTATGCAGCTAATATTTAAACTGGCTACTTCCGTGAGGCTGTCCAGGAAAGGCGAGCCTAAAGTTTGCATGCGTTTCCTGGATAATGGAGTGTAGTGAAACACACTTTTCAAAATCTGATCGTTGAAGGAAATTGAGACGAACCTTTAATAGATTTGTACACTTTTCTGTGACTATAATAATTTAATGTGAAGAATTCAAATCAATTATTTCGAAGATGCTTCGCCGGGTGGAAGATGGATGGGTAACGTAAACCAAACATTTTTTTCACAAACGTGGAACATATAAAAATTACAATCAAAACCATAAAACACTGAGAAATGGAGAATTTAAAAGGATTAGAAGCGACAGAATGGATATTATTTGAGGAAAGGAGGGAACCATCATAACCACAAAACCGTAACATCCTGGGCTTTAAACAGTATACTAGAGTATCATTACCATTTTGGATTATTCTTTAGTTTCACGAGTTCAACGAAACACTAGGCTTTTTGCTTAGAGACCCTTGAAAATAACTCGAAACGTTTTGGTCAATTTGCGAACCAACTCGCGTCAGTCGCGGCCGGCTGTCACATGTAAAGTGAACAGCAAATTGTATGGATAGAGGGACTGTCGCCATCAGTTTGTTTCAAGAGGGTAGGCACCAGTTTGTATTAGATATGTGTAACGCTCGCTTGAGAAAGGCAATAAGGTATTCATAAAATCTTTTGCTACAGTCAAAGATTAACTAATAAATTGAGATATTTTTAAAATGATTGATTGCGGATTCACCGTTTGTAGGCAGGAATAAGAAAACAAAATTATAGCCATTTCAAAATCACTCTTTATGTCTTAGAAGATTATTTGCAATCCAAAGCTTAATCTGGGCGTCCGAAGCCTATAAAACTGCCAATTCACTAAACATAGGGAGATTTCTTTCTATTGAAAGATAAAGAAAAGAACAAATCAATCAAATTTCATAAAAAATTGATTATAAAAATGATAATATACGAGAAAAGTAAATGGATAGAATTTTGTCTTAAATAAATTAATTTTTATCATATACATAGTATGAACGATATTAATTCAATAAAAATATACTAACAAGTATCTAATAAAGAGATTAAAATTTAATTTTATACTTCTAATTCAGCATAACATAAATTTAAGCCTTGCTAACTACATTGTATTTTTTTCGGAACTAAATATTGAACATGTTTCAAATAGAAGTTATCATCCACATTAAAATAATATATTTACATATACTTTATTTTCCACGAAACATTGAATACGTTTGAAATGATATAAGAACGTGCAAAATGAAATCAAATTGATTTTAAAAATAATTTGTTATTACGATTGGTGCCTACAATCCAACTGCAGTTCAAGGGCGTTTGAATCATCACGATGTCGAAAAGTCATCGCTTAACAATTTGACAGTAGTCGTTGGTCGTCAAGTGAAACTGTCAAACTAGCAAAACTAGTCGTATTTCGTGCGAACCACAATTTTACCCTCCCACCTGGGATCTGTGTTTATCATTCATTAAGCACACACGCGGTGAGATTTTTTGCACAGTGAACTTGACAAAAGAATAACATTCGAGCTGTGAACGCTGCAACAAAGGGAGCAACAGAATCGCAATAGATTATCAGATCGTAGTTTTGGTGGAAAAATGGCAGCGGAGATAAAACCTGCGCCGCGTAATGCCAACAATCGCTTCAGCACAACGAAAAAACCAGAGCTGCAAAGTAAACTGGAGGGAAGCAATGACGATGTGAACGCTGCAATTCTGATTCCCGGCGAGAATGGTGTGATTTCCGTGTCGGATGACAAGTAAGTGGGATGTGCAATTGGAAACGGTCGGAGTGGCCGAGGTGTGTGGAAGATCCCCGGCCCATCCGGTGTGTTATCTGGCGTTGTCAGCCGGGGGGCCGTTGCCGCGCCGCTGTCTGACGGCTGGCGGGTTGATAAGGTGCTAATGTTGTTTTGTATCGTTCTCTTTCATGTCGTGTCGTCGCCGCCGCCGTTGCTGCTGCGTTCGTCATAATATAATAATCCGCACACAGGACGGTGCGTGTGTGGCTGAAGCGTGACTCGGGGCAATATTGGCCGAGTATTTGCCAATACATGCCGTCCGGCTGCACGTCCTTGACCTATACGGAGGAGACGCGCCAATTGTTCATCGGGCAGGAGAATGGCACCGTGTCCGAGTACACCTTGTCGGAGGATTGCAATCGGTTGTCGTTGATCCGGGACTATTTGGCACATCAGGCGCGTGTAACGGAAGTGGTCCACGGCAAACAGTACTCGTGGGTGCTGTCCGCGGGACGGGACAAAGTGTTCTCGTACCATTGCACGTTGAGCGGCAAGAGGATGGGCGGCTACACGTTTGAAGCGTGGTGTACATGCTTGCAGTATCCTTTTTTCAACGAACACTTCACTTTAATATAATATTTTGTTAAGATCTTTTCTTAGTACACTGGAAATCGCCACAATATCCTCGACTAAAAGCCCGTCGCGAGACAACTCCTTGTCTCGATCTATCTGCAATCGAGGACTCATATGCCAGGATTATCTCTATTATCGGGAAACTAGCCGTTGCACATACTGACACATATAACCAGGCACATCACAACATGTAATCACTTGCATTTTGTTATCAGTAATCTCTTGCTAATTGTTAATTGCTACGTACTTTTCCACTGGTACACAATTGAGAAACACGTGCGTTTTTATGGCTAGTCCCAATGGGTTATCCTTTTTATTTATTGCTCTTTATCCATGTTGGCATCGAGGCAAGGAGAAGTCCCAGGCTTGATTCTAAGAATAAGGGATAGTCCAATCATCATGCAAGGATTTCGCTTGGGTAACAACAATTTGATGTAATATTTAATATTTACCGTCTAAAATTCTGATCAAGGTTTTCATAGCGATGTCGAAACAATCTGGAAAATTTAAGAGAATTTTTTGTGGCATCATCTCCCAAACTTTAGTCTCAATAAAGCTAGGATTCAAGCAGTATTACATGAAGGCTGCAAATAGGGCCTGGCTACTTGAAAACCCTGTAGAACAACCAGACAAACTTGGCATGCACTGTGCTCCAAACGCACCATGCGGCTTCTTAACACGAGCTGCGAAACCTTGAATTCCATCGTATACGTACTGACGGGTCACTGTCTAATTGGCAGACAAGCAGAAAGATTGAGTGTTCCTTTCAACGATTTCTGCCGAAATTGCAGATCGGAAGCCGAGGAAGAAACAATCCAACACTTTCTGTGTGAATGCCCAGCACTATCCAGGAAACGCATGCAAACCTTAGGCTCATCTTTCCTGGACAGCCTCATGGAAGTAGCTAATTTAGATATTAGCTGCATAGCCAACTTCATACGAGAATCTGGATGGTTCTCGTCATCCCGCAGGTTCTAGTGCCGTACCATATCTCTTTGTGGTATTAAAATTGGCCTATTGTGGCCTAAGTGACCCATCTTTGGATAAAGTAGGCTGCCACTACAACCAATCAACCACCCACCGTCTCCCATTCAACTCGCGAAGATTTATTTGAAATTTTTTGGCGCAGTTGTTCTCAATCAGTTCATAAAAATGGATTATGGGTGTCAATTAATTGCATCAATCATTCTTCGCACGATATTTCGACCGAATGTGCTAGGCGCTTGCTTCTTCAGTAGAGTCCGTAAAAGTTCACGACTCACTGCCACATATGAGTACCGATCGTATAATCGTTTTATATATCCGGAACCTGTTATTTTTGTCGACGTTATCCGACTTTAATGACGGGAGAACAGAAAAATACGCTTGGTTGATCAGAATTTCGTCCTTTCCATTGCCGTTTCTACTTAGCTAGATTCCTAGGTATATAAAGTTGTCAGCAGCTTCTATGCTAAGGTTGTTCATCGTCAATTTCTGTAGTACTTGCGCGTTCCTTCGTGTTTGGCTCACATTTTGGTTCCCGTACAGATTATCCCCGACTCGCCTTCATTTGCTGCTGTCACCAGTTTCTGAAATGCGGCTTCGCTTGAGCCAATGATCGAGCAATTATATTGATGTCAACAACATAAGCTAGTCGCTGTGATGATTTGAATAGTGACGTATCTCCAGTCTCAGTTTCTATTTTTCTAATAATATGTTCCAAAGCAATGTTGAAAAGAGTTGAAACGAGCCCGTCCCTTTGTTCCAGGCCCCTATCTATAGAAAAGAATATAAAATAATGTTTGAAAGATATATTCTTCGTAAAATGACTATCCGACAAAGCGAGACTGTATTTAACACTATTTATCATTAAATCAATAATAATATTCCTAATTTCCTGAACAAGCTTTCCTTAAATCATGAAATAACCAAAGATTTGATGTGCTTGCTAAATATGCCTTTATTGGAGATTATAGCGGTCAAATAACGATGCTACGTTTAGATCCACAAGGTGCTACATTTGTAACAACATTTAAAGGACATACAGGTGAATACGAATTAAAAACTGAGACTCTAATCATTCTGAGAACTGTCAATTGAAATTTCAGGATCGATTCGCTGTCTGAAATGGGTGGAAGCAGCGCAACTACTCTTCAGTGGTTCCTTTGATCAATCTATAAATGTTTGGGATGTAGGCGGTCGACGTGGTACTGTCTACGAATTGCAAGGGCACAAGTAAGTTTGGGTTCTTGATAATATTTTTTTGATATACATCTTCAAAAAGGAAAATGATTACTCATTTGTTTTTTTGGTAATGAAACTTTGGTCCAAAAAATTTCACAAATTCCAGCTTACCGCACACTTTTCCCTTGTTTTTAACAATATGTGGTTGGTCCCAAAAATAAACTATAAAAAATTGTATGGTCGCCTAATCTTTTCTAATTAATTCCAAGTAAAATAATTTGCACCGCAGAATAAGTCTTCGGTAGGAAAATACTTTTGACTGGCTAGAGGAGCTTGTGATGAATCGCAAAGTGTATTTATATAATTATTTCCCAGTTCTTAATGATATTTGTTTTTCTTTCATTCTAGTAATAAAGTCACTGCCCTCGCGTATGCTGACAATACCCAGCAATTGATCTCAGCCGGTGAAGATTCCGTGATTGTTTTCTGGGAAATGAACGCTATGCGAAAAGAAGTTCCTGGTTGGACGGAATCAGATACATGTCAGATTTGTGTACGTCCATTCTTTTGGAATTTACGCGCAATGATGGATCGAAAGCAGTTTGGTAAGTTCTTCTATTGAGTCATCGTTAATTTTTCGGGAGAATTTTAGCTGGAGGCATTAAATAGATATTGAATGATTAATTTATTACTTGGGGTTTATATTTGTGGTATTTATGGTATGAGTTTATTTTTTATGCATACTTGTTGCATACTTTTAATTGTTTTTAGTTTAATTCTCAATAAGGCGACGTAATATTCATTAAATATGTTTTATTCTATTCGAAAAGGATTGCGCCAACATCATTGTCGTAATTGCGGCAAAGCAATTTGTGATAATTGTTCGACAAATCGAATAAATATTCCAATAATGGGTTTTGAGTTCGACGTTCGCGTATGTGATCTTTGCTTTAAACAATTACAGACTGTTGAGTAAGTACACTTTTGCATTGTTTATTTGTTACGGATGAGCAATAGTTTAATGTGTTTATCTCAGACGACCGTCCCTTGCCTCATTTCACGATGCCAAACATTCAATAGTTGCAATGGACTTTGACGAAAGACGAAAGCGACTACTCACCGTCGGTCAGGATCGTATCATTAAAATATGGGATCTCTCCTCGATTTGGGCCTAATATTTAATACCTGCCGATGTTGATAAACAACACGATCGGCCAACATATAGTGCCGATTGTTCACTTTCATCGTCATCAACATTATTAACAAATGCAACCAATCAATCATATTTCAATGATACAACGCTAGAATTTCCGTTTGTTAACTATTATAAAAAATGTAATCGTAGGAGTGCATTCGATTGAGATTAAATCACACAACGTAAATATAATGGACAAAGTCGTAAATGTAAAATGATGTAATTTTTAATAGATAGGTAGAAACCACATCCTAAATAGTAACTATTTCATAATGATGAAAGTTATAACTAATTACCTAAATATATATATCGTTACATATTCAATGTTTGTTTTAGGTGTTTCAGTTACGTATGTTGAACAAAAATTGAAAGTTGTTTTGTTGTTCGTTTGTCAAAATCAAAAAAAAAACATTCTCTCATTTTATATATCCTTCTTTATTGAAAAGGATTTGAATAAAAACACAGAAAAGTGGTTGCTTTCTTATCAACATTGAGTTTCCTGGCCGTTCAATAAACACAATACTCCTTCAAAAAATTTCAAATGCGTTGTATACTCATCTGATCTATATTTAATTTGATTCTATATATCGCGCACACCCACACATACACACACTCGCATTCTCATATTCATGCATATTGATAATTTAAAGAGACTGTAATTGATTAAGAATATCAAGTAAAAAAACGACTACAATAATAGTAATGGTATCACATGGATATGCTAGAGAGGTGAGGTGAACCAGGAAAATTGATGTCTTGTGCATATATAAAATTATATTTCTATACAAATCGTACATACATAAATATAATCTTAGGACATTTTTAGTGATTTATAAATGTAAAAAAAAAGAATTAAATCAAATAAATGAGTCAAATAAAATGTGCAGACTATTTTAAAATTAATTGAATGGTAAACATTATATAATATTCTGTTGTGTTGTGTTTTTTGTGTGATGGTCAAGATGATAATTTTACCATAAAAGAAAGAGATGTCTTTATTGCTGGCTTACAATTTTGGTTTTTGTCTAATTTGATCTTGAACATTTAACAAATTAAATGGTGAAAACCATCTAATAATAATTCTCCATAAATTCAATTATGATCAAATCTATTAAGGAAATAATGCTTGAAATCAAATTTATAGAATTTTATATTAAAAGATGTGAAATTGTTGAAAGAAAATTCACGAGAGAGGCATGGATCATATTATGAATGTTACAAAAATATAATGATGCAGAAATAAATATCTATAATACTTATTCAGCTTTGTGTTTTTATTTTTTGCGTTATTGGAAGTTAAGCTTCCTTTACGGAGGTTCTAACGAAAAGTGAGCGAGGAGTGAGCCCAGAAAAAGGGTACCGAACGAAAAAGTGAACGGAAGTAAGGCGAACGCGGTGCGCTATATATACAATTAAATGAGCGATCGGAATGAGCCCCAAAAATAACGTGAAGAACCAAAACGTACAGAACGAAAAAGAAAGGAGAAGAACGTATCGGTCACCATGCGGCGCGTTATATATACGTTTACACACATAGTGCACTATATATACGTATTGTGTTTATGCGTGCACGCTTCTCCTTTCCCCTCTTGTTTACAAACTACGCAAGCGTGTGCTCGCTTGGAATGTTCCTCCTCGTGTATCATGGTAGACGCATCTTACTTCTTGTATAATATAAAATAGCAGTAAACACGTGTACGTCTCAAAATTCATTTCATTTTCTTCTTTTTTATCTCTGTAAAAAAATAACAATCGTGTCAATAATTGGTTAATAATTAATGAATGAATCAGTTATATTTAAATCTGCTCAATTTATTGAGTGGTGATTTTAAACTATTTATAGATGGATTCATTTTCGCAATTGAATCTTCGTAATAAATAGTTCATCAGCTTTATTTGAGCCGAGGATCCTCGCGACATTTTGCTTCCAGTTGTCTTGGTCCACCGACCACGTTTCCGAATTTTCATTTATAGACAGGCGCAACTGAGTTCTTTCAACATTTGGGTAGTTTATTCGGAGAACCAAGCAATTTAGATCCTCGGAAGAGCATACCATATCCTGTCTACATATATTGACTATTGGTAATGTACGGATTCAGTCGTAGGAGCCATGCTTCCATCAACTAAATATGCAGCCGCCCAGCACTGCTATAGAGTTTATTACCAAGCTTAGCAAAAATTCCTGAGGCTGCCCTTATAATCCGATTTTAATTTAGTAAAGTGCATTTGATAGGTAAAGTGCTCTTTAATATGTGAAAAAAGATTCAAACTTATATAAGCTTAAGTTTCTTCAAAATTTTGAATTTTTTTAAATAAATTTGGTTTGCACAATTATTATGCGCAATCTACTGAATTGATTTTAATGAAAATTTGAGTACTGTTTAATTGCACTATAAAGATTTTCTAGGCAAACTATTAAGGTCCTTAATGCATTCTAAGTGGTAAAAAAATTAAATAAGAAGAGGCTTCCTTCCCTTTTTTATATTTATTGCTATTTTGCGGCAATATATTAATATTTTTTAACCAATCCTATCTCGTAGAAAATTTTATTACGCAACTTTTATTCCCACACAACTTTGCTCACTACTGAACCGTTTTAAAGTTAGGAGTGCAAAAAGTAGAGAAAAAACAATTTTTTTTAAATTATTAAACATTTCGATTTTTTGTTAATGTTCCCGACTTTTTTGAGAGAGAGGATAAATCAATTATTGTTATACGAGTTATTCTACCACTTTTTCCACAAAAATCAGTGTGCCCCCTTTCAACGGTCAAATGTTTTTTTACAGATCCGCCCTGGTCTAATAAATTTCAAATTTTTCAAATTTTAATTTGTTATCTTCATATTCTGTCGAATTGTTGTCTTTTTTGTTGTTGTTTGAGTCATGTTTCAGGCTTTTCTACCATTGCTCCTCTAACCGGCATTCCTTGACTGTTCACGGAAATTCCAGAAACACTTCTCTGGCACTAGGGATAGATTGTACCATATTAATGTGACCAGTGTTCGCTACTTTTTGAGAAGGCCTTACGTATTGATTTCAGAGACTTTTCTGAAACCATAGAGAAGGATCAAATTCAAGGGCAGTTTCTTTATACAAGACCCCCAATTAATAAAGATTTATTCGATCGATTCGATCATAGACATATTTCTTATAGAGATTTTTGGTATACCTTTCTATCCTTTCCCTGGATTTTATTTTATCAGTTCAGTAAGCTCAAAAAGTGCTCCATAAAAAGATAATCCATCGTTGAAGATTAGAGTAGCAGTGAGATTGTATTGTATGGTGTTTATTGTATTAAGTACCTTCAGCCGAAAATTCATCAAGCGACAAATTATTTTCATTAAAACTTGATCATTCGTTCAATTCAATATCTATTTAGAACCTATTGAAAATTCTGTCCACCAATAATCTAGTTTCGCTCGTGCGTCTCAAAACAAAAAAAAACTTTATTAGTCATTTTATGATTCATTCTAGAAGAATTCTACGAAAAAACAAACCATATTTGTAATTTCCTTTCGACCATAAAGAAGATTAATTTATATCTATTTGTAACCATAAAAATTTTTGGCTAAGAAAAATAAAGTATGATTAAAACCAAACAACTAGATGTAGACCAATGTCCGTTTAGTTTAATCCGATTGTGAAAGTCTAATTTAATCTGCCATGAAAACATGATATGAAATCATTAGATATGTAAGAAAGCCATATTGAAGTCAAGATGCAAATAAAATAAATGAGAAAAAATTAAAACAAACTAACTAAGCAGATGAAATGGTGGCTTGATCTTAACGATTTTGTCACGTAGTTTTTGTAATAGGAAAATCTAAAATATTTTGCGTAGTTTTATTAGAAATATTCCAGGAATGTAAAAGTTTTGTCATATTAACATTTTTTTCGAAAGTGTTTTGTTTTGACAAAGATTGGTTGTTTATCAAAATTTTCAATGGATTCTGCAAATATTTGGTCTAAAAAAATGTTTTCCAGGTGACAATTTTTTTTTATTGAAGAACAGGTCTACAAGATGTTTTTTTTTCGGGGTAGAACACGAATATACAGAGATGTTGTTTGGCGTTTCGTTTTAAGAATTTAATCTAGTTTTATTTTAAGCATGTGTTGCCAGTGCTTCAATTTGCGCCAGGGTATATTGTGCTATAGAACGATTTTAGAGCATCTACGGTTTTTTTCCTATTATAGAAATTTCTTCAAAAATACAGATGAAGAAACTTCTGTGAAGGATTTTTTTCACAATCCATAAACTGTTTCAATACACCTATTTTCAATCTGGTCAACTTCTCTAATTGGGTCCAAACCATCTTCGAAGTTGTGGCAACTCCATTTCGTACCATCTATCAACGGTACAAGTTGTTTTTCTCAATAAAAATAACTATCATGGCACCGATTATTAATAGCGACCTTTCCTGCGAAGCAAAAAAAAAATATTGCAGATCATCTACAGTGTCTGTTTTTGCTGTTGTCTGTTCCTGATGCTGCTTCTACTCTTTTGGCCTCTGATCTTTTCAAAGAAGATGAGATTAATAGATTTTTGGGTGATACCTCATCCAAGTCGAATCAAACCCGAGCCAAGCTGGCTGGCTGGTAAGCTTTGTATCTTTTGCAAGATAAAAAAAAAACACCCAGCAGGTGTACGATAAAAGGAAAAATACCAAATTTTTTTTTACTTTTTTTTTTGGGTAGATGTATGGTTTTACGATCACGTTTTTCGAAGGTGAAAGAAATGCGAGGTGAATGTTGAAACGGTTGAACGCTTAACTAGGAAGCGACCACTTCGACGTCGAGCAGTCTGCAAAACTTCATTGGGCCAACAAAGTAGACATCACGACGCCTTGGGTAGATTTTTTCGGGGTTGGTTTATTTGTACGAATCGAATTGGCTGAAAATCTAAATGTTTAATCGCACGTTTATGATATTAACTTGCTTACGGTTCTCATGTTGTGGAGTCAAGATTTAAACATTGAAATCGCTTTATGGACGCTCAGATGTACAGAAACTTACTAAGAATAGGTTGTTGAATATTTAATGATCATTTAGATGGATTTTGGTGTCGGTGACGAAAAAAAAAATTAATGTCTCCTCGGAGAATGGTGTGATGGTTCGTTTAATTCGAAACTATTTCCTTTCGCTGTAAAGTAGTTTGTGTAAAGCTCCATTCGAATACTGTTTAAATCAAAAGCGACAGATATATGCAAATGTTGGCTTGATTTATAAAATAGCATCGACATTGTGCTGGCAATGAGATGGAAGATTGAATGTGAGAAGACCTTGGATGCAGCCTGGAACAATTTAAATTGAATGAGTGAATTTAAAATGCTCGTATTTGCATAATTAATGTTTGACGCAAACACAAATTTATATTCTAAATAAAAGTAGCAAAAAATAAATAGTAAGCATTCTAGAAATGATGAAAATTGGCTTTGTGACTGAGGAGCAACAGTGACGAATTTTCACAGAAGATTCAACATTTCGTGTTGTTACCATAGAAAAATGAGAATGTTGACCTGGAATCAGTCGTTCGTTTTACCAAAAATGTAATCAGGAACAAACACATGTTGCTAATCAATTGACATCCTATTTTAAGAATAGTCTTCACTTGAAGACAAACCTAATACATTCTGAATTTTCTCCCATGTTCAGCGCTTCGAACGATTGTTTGATATTTTTACTATTCCTTTCCATTAAAACGCTATATTTTTTTTTTTTAATTTTTTGCATATATATATTTCGGGAGTTAGTTGCTCCTAATACCTAAAATACTGAAGAAATCATTAATTCATATTTCATAAATTTTCATATGATTTTCGTTCTGTATTCTGTTTGGTACAGCCTCTCAGTAGATTTTAATATATAAATTGTTATTTTTTCTACACTTCTTCATGAACATAAAGAACGAATTGATTACATTAATCTCTGTACGATGCACGAAGAAAAGAAAATTATTGAGGCGGTGCAAATTTTATGTATATTTGAATTCAGGTTACTCGCTTAAGTCTTTGTTTGAAGCTGAGTAAATTCGACTTTATTAGCCCATGGTTTCAAGTAAATATACTGTATGTCTGCTTGCCGTCCCTTCTTGGTTTACAAAAAATGTCTGGCCTTCATAATAAACTGATGACTACCTAAAAATTATATGTAATAGAGGTAATTATATCTAAATTATTAATTAAGGACCCCTTTTTAAGTTACGATTTTCAAAAGAAATTTTTTAACCATTTTTTTCAATAGAAAGAAAAGAGAAATCATTTTGAAATTTTGTACATATGTTAATTGATACTTTGGGTGTAAAAAAATATTTTTTTTTAATTTTTTTTGTCCATTACAATTTTTGAAAAAACATCAAAAAATGACGGCAGACGGGATTTCAGGTGACTGGATCATCTGTGAAAAAAACAAAACGTCAAATTAATCCTTGTTGAAGGGTCCATGTCAGGTACCGGAATGATTTTTTTTCATTAAAATATAACAAAATGGTGGCCATTTAAAAAAACCTATTTTTGAGGGTGGAAAATTGAGTGTAAATCGAAAAATTTGATACCGAACATAATGATTCCGCTACCGGCTCTAGCCACCATATATGTGTACAACAACATTTTTAAATCAGAGTGATCGGTTGACTATTTTTTTAAATCGTGACCGCCAGCCTGAAAAACATGAAATCGAGAAAATTGCGTTTACTTTTTTTACGATTTTTTTGGTAAAAAGCGCTATATACCTCTACTCTGATATTTCCGCGCCATACAAAATTCCTTCCTCTTTTCCATACAGTTCCTTACTAGCTAATTGTGCATCTCTGAGCTGTTCTGATTTTTTGAAAAATTGTAACCCGAAAGATCCCTTAAAGTAGAAAACACAAAATGAAAGTTCCTTTAAATTTTTTTTTATTAGATTCGGAATCTATTTTCAACCGTAATCGACTTCGAATCTAATAAAATAACACACAAAATTTGAAGAAAATTTCTTTTCAAAAACAACTAAAATATTTTGTGAGTATGAAATCAATTACAGATACCAAAATAAGGTGCTCAAATATTGCATTTTCACTTGTGTGTTCCTAATTTGTAGACATACAATAACTGTGCTTTGAATCATCAATGCCTGTATTAAATTGTGTATATTTTAAATTTGGTTCATACTTTCAGATGATATCAAACACTCGTGTCGGTAAATGCAAATATAGATTTTCATCAAAATTTCCTCGAAGAAAAATATCCTTAAGAGTTGAACTTCCTTGAAAATTTATGGAATAAAACGAATTTTTTCCCTTTTTTTCTAATAAAAGCAAACAATTTTTGGGACAAATTTGTTGTGCTAAGAAAGTAATATGTGAAACATTAATCGGAGTAGGCACCGACACACGAAAGAATATATCAATTTATTTTATTACCTTAAAAAGTTTTTTCCAGACTCTCCTGCATCCAAGGATGACGTCAAAAATGCCCCAAAAAATGATTGAATTATAATCATTCGATGAATACGTAAGGAGAATTGGACTCCCAGTTAGCGACCTATGTTAGAACTGCAGTAACAAAAAGGAGACAGAGTAAGTAGTAGTCTTCTGTGCAAATATTCGGCTCTAGCTGTTTGGAGACATAAGGAATTAGGGGCATTCTTTTCCCAGAGTCCTAGCTCACAGCTAGACTGGACCAACTCTTGGTTTTCCTGAAGAAATCAGGATAGTTCATAGAATAAATTAGAAGGTTTCCATGCCAACGGGTACAATGGACCAAAAATGCGCTAAGTGAAGCGGAAGCTAGTTGGCTTAGTACCCTCATATCCTAGCCTAACTAACGCGAATATTCCCAAATACAATTTATGTTTCAATTGACACCTCATAAAGTAAAGTTGACTGCAGCTTATTTAAAAGGACCTCTTCAAACTCATTTTTCTTGAACAAAAATAAAACAAATTTCGTCATACAACAAACATTTTTACGGTTTGGAAAATTTCACCATAAACTCTACCTCCAAACAAAAAAATCATGTTCATCAAAAATAAAAATAGATTGATTGCTAACAAACCAATAAGTATGACGACAGCATTTTCTCAACCGTATGCAATCTTCTTCACAAATAAAACAATAAGAAGCACAAAAATCACATTAACCTCCCACCCACAAGTCCTTGTATGCAAAAATTCACACCCGAATGACTACAACATTTCTCTTGTTCCCTTTTTGGTTTTTGGTCGCATCTTGAAAGGCCATTATTGTCGTTTCACTCGTAAAATATGTTAAATTTCCTCATTCTTGATCCATTCCATATGTGAAGATGAGATTTATATGCATATGTTGATTTTTTTTTGAAAAAAAAACGACGAAACGTTGCTGGTTTTGCTTGGCTCCAAGGTGTCTCCTCTGTAATTCACAAAAATATTAAGACACGCCAACCGTCTTGGATTTCGTGTTAAAGATTTCCTTGGGATCTAAAGATGTCTGTCTGGCGTTCGAGAGTCAAGAGAGATACAAATTGTGAATAAGATGTTCAAGAATCAAGGAAAAAAATAAGAAGATATCGATGAAAATTATTATTTTGCAAAAAGAGGAATTTCCATAAAAATCAATGAATTTATGATATTTTCCAGCCCACACATGAGATGGTCATGCGTCTGTCTCTATATGTCGTCATCGTCCTCTTTGGTTTCAAAATTTAATGTTGTTTACTCATTCGATTACTGTGATAGTTGTTTTATTTGAAATCTGGTTGCCAATATGTTATTTCGGATCGGTAAGCGTGAGAATTTGGTGGGCAATTTTGAAGTAGCTGCCCTGGTAGCAGTTGTTCTTCGGCAGAGTTAAGAGGAGTTATTTTCCAGGGATAGTTGAACTAAGAACTAATTATCTAAAAGTCATGACTCAATATATTAAAGTTAATTAAATATTTGAAGATACTAGAAAAAACGGACAAATATTTGAAAAAAATGGACCTTCAGCGTGTCCGTATCAAATCAGATTGCTTGACTACAAATAATAGTATCAGAGTCTCAAACTAATATACAAACTAAGCGAGGATACCGTTCAACACGTCCATTCGAATCTTTTTCGCTATACCAACAACCAGTTTGAAAATCAGACTCTCATTTTATTACACAATGGAAATAAAGCAGTGTCTGAGTCATCGTGCACTTCCTCTTAAAACAAGCCAATAAATATGTTAATGAGGTAGTTTAACACTTTCAAGCATGACAAAAGTGTTAAGATTTAAATTTTAACTAATTAAAAAAAATTATGATGTGGCTAAACGAATGGCACTATATCATCTTACATATGTATATACATAGAGGTACCACATTCGAGCTGGTCCCAACTAAACTGGATTCTGATTACGGATATTCATATGTGGATAATATGTTGATACTTTTTCACATTGAAATCATTAATAATATTTACTATCTTTCAAGTTGCTTTCTTAGAAGTTGATGCCGCTTTAAGTAGGTCATGAACTGCAAAACAATCACGTAATGTTTTCGGATGAAGACTGTGGTAGTATGATGACATGTTAAGTTTTCAGGGTAAATATCGAACATGTATAGTGGCACAGATTGTGTGTGGCATTTTCGGAATAGTCCTCGATAAAATTCATGGAATTAAATTATTGGTGGTTTTTATGATGCATTGAAAAATAACATCATAAATATCTATATTGACTTTTGATAGAAATGCTATTTGATGATTCTTAGAAAGATATCAGATTGTTTTGAAACATTAGACAATATCCTCTTTGAATCTATCTTCGAAAAAGATAATTCAAGGACCGTGATGAATATTTTGTTGTTATTTAATGGAATTTATTATGCCCTTCTTGATAAGTCATGTGATGCACAAACAAATTAACATATTAATTGGATGAAAACAAAATTTCCCGCATAAAACCACGTTTATTTGGTCCACAATAACTCTATTTAAAATCTATCGGGAATTTTTATGCGTCATTTCTGCACTTAATTTTCAAAAAAATTATACACATGTCATTGGGAAAAAATTATTTTTGAATTAAAAAGATTTTATTTATAGAGAATTTAAAAATAATTATTATAATTATTTATATAGTACATACTTTGTTTTAGGAAAAATATTTGGGTCTACCAGATCATTGTTTGAATGACAGAAAATCATTAATTTTTATTGAAAAAATATGTAGTTAAGAATTAAAATCAAAAGAAATCAACTAACTTACTGCTTTACTAAAAAGTCTGGTTAGACAAGGAATTGTCTGAGCCAAAAAATGCTGTTCTCATCGTAGAAAAATGCTTTTTGAATAAAGTTTAATAAAATTGAAAGAAAATTAGCTTGGACTAAGTCGGAAAAATCCGAAAATTTATTCAGAATAAATACAAATATGATTGTTTCTTGCTAAAGTTTTGCACTTTGGAGAAAATATTTCATGGTTTGGTTAAAATCGGCTTGTTTAACTTTCACCTACTTCTGTTTCGTTTAAATCGGATTTCAGTTAGCCAACGTTCGGTTAAACGTGCTTTTACTGTACTCCGAAAAAAATGACCGGACTTAATTCAGAAAAATATACAAATCTATTAATTTGAAGAGTTTTGCCTTACAATTATTATCATGAAATGTTTGAATTGCATTTGTAAAAAATACATGTGAAAGTAATCTCACGTGAAACAGTGTATGATAGCAGCCTAGACATGCGATCGTCTTCTTCCACTTGGATGAAGAACAGGAGCGGAAAAATACAGCGGCTCACAGCCAAAATGATGTAAAATGGTTTTTCCTAGAAAAAGTACCGCTAATTTTCATAATCCGTTTGTGAGGATTGAATATCGCATTGCAGGCATGATGAATATCAGTCAGACCTTGATTTTTGAACGAAATCGTTATTCTGTAAAGGACAATACGATACTTAATTCGCAATGGGCCGTCACACATCTATTGAAGAACGAGAGTTAATCATTTCAAGGACGGGAAGTCTCAAAAAAAATTGCTGAAACTGTTAAAAGAAGTGCTTCAACGGTGCAGTATATTCTTGAACATTTTGTGCGCGAAAATAGAGTCGAAAATCGAGTCAAAATAGCTCACACAATTTTTTCCTGAAACGGATTGCCGTTAGTCGTGAGTCAGTCAAAAAAGGACCCTACATTTACTGCCTCGAAATTGGCAGAGATTTCTGAAAGGACTCTCGACAAAAACAGCAACTCCGAAACTATTTGGAAGATACTCGGGAATATGAGGTGGACATGTTACGCGGTATGGGTATGTATGTCGTCAGCAGGGGTCGGAAATCTAGCTTTCATCGATGGTATCATAGACAAACACCAGTATCTGAATATTTTGAAAGAGAACTGACTGCAAAGTACAGAACAATTCAATATAAGGGATGATTTTCGATTTTATAAGGAATGATCCAAAGCATTCCTCCTTACTTTTTCAAAGGTGGCTCATTTGGAATTGCTCAACTGTTATTCAAACACCTTCACAGTTTCCGAACTTAAATGTTATAAAAAACTTGTGGCCAGAGCTGGAGAAAGGCATCAGGAAACACACAATTAACAATAAAGAGCTTCGCAGGAAGAGAGACACTAAATTCAGCCAGAGTTCACGAAGTCTTTAGTGGAATCGATGCCTCGGAGAATTGGCGCTGTTCTCAAGCAAAAAGGCTTTTCCACGAACTACTAGAAGTATTATTTGATAATTTTGTAAGATATTAAGAACTTGATACAATTTATTTCCAGGAAAAATCATTTCACATCATTTTGGCTATGAGGTCAAATTAGCTCTTAACTAGGTTTTTATTAATTTTTATCGTAGCGGATTATTTTCTTTTGTTATTTTTTCACTTCAATTATAAATAAACATTATATCTGAAATTCCTCATAACAGTTTTTCTTTATTTAATCCAGAAACTGGCAGATATTGATCATTTTTCATATGTGTCCTGTTCATATCATTTTGGCTGTGAGCCACTGTTTGTGTATTTACATAGACAATGTCATATTTTTCCACATAAATTTCAGTTCTTTTCAACAATTTTGGGATTTTCAAATGCATACTATATACAAATATAATCTCCTGTATTCGATTAAATAATAAACAAAAGAATATAACGTTAAAATCCGATTGGATAATGGTCAAAAATGCAGCCTTGACTGACTCCTCGTCCACTACACGATAAACAGTTCACCGACACTCATGCTGAACAATGACTACCAAAAAATATACAATTTCTCGATAGCATTTGCATCAGATTTCTATTGAATTATAATTGGATTTTTTGATTTTCGTATTGGACAATGTGTAAGTCCGGTTTCCGATTAACGTCCATTAACCCAACTCTGGCTAAGCAAAAGGCTAAAGACTTCAATTCTGCTGTTCTGATCAAGAGTTGAAAAAAACAACAACCAGACAACTGTTGTGGCTTTGAACGCGACAAGATGCTAACATAGTCTGATGATTATTATAACGAGCTGCTGGTGTATATGGTGTTGAGATTCAATTAGCCATCTCGCAAAGGTGTAGAGGGCGACATCAAAACATCATTAAGCATAATTGAAAGTGAACACTGTTAACACTTTATTAAAACTTCTGTTGACATTCGTACTTCGAAATAAACTACCATCTAAGTGTGTGGTAATATGTTGATGGGGACGATAAGAACTATGTTCGGTTCGGAAGACCCAAATCAATCGATCGCTAATTGAATTTTAAATGATGATGCTGTGAAGAAGAAAAAAAATCGAAGATCCGTTTAGACAATCTTCGCGGATTGGTAGTAAAAGATACACACATGGTTCACAAGACCGCTACTCAATTTGATTGCTGTCTTTTGAATAGGTCTTAATCAAGTCGTATCGGCAAGTAATCGGATTTGTTGACATGATTTTCAAACACCATTAATTTATGACCATTCTAATAATGAATTGGTCGTTCATCATCAATAGAGAGCGCCGTGGTTTGATCGGTTGAAGAGGGTCTCTGCTAGCCTGTTACGCTAATTTTTCTTCATCGTTTCAGTTGATTGCTGGTGGTGTTTGCACCAAGTTGATATGAACCATACCAATTGTTAGTCGGTTTTGTTAATTGATTTCAAGTTGATTTGTTTAACAAAAACGAATTCATAATTTTTTTGTTTTTAAAATTTGCTAATGATTCGTTTCGATACGATATGAATATGCGAAAAGGTTGGTACAAGACCGGATTTTATAGATGGGACAAAATTAGAAGCCAACACAAAACATTAGAAGGTGAATGTCATCATAAATATTATATGGTGAATCCGCGTAAAGTTGATAGAACTGGTGGTGGATAGTTTTGGTGAACAGGAAGTTGTTTATGAATCCGGGTGTGGAAAAAGTGATCATCACTGTTGCAATGGTGAGATTAATGTCGATTTGATAATAAGGAAATATGATATGTTGCAAACCAGATGAATCAGACAGGAACCAAGTTATGATTTAATGGCATATCTATATCAAAATGATTTATTATACTATTCAATCCTGGAATAGGATTCTTGAATCAGTAAGACGATAGTCTGTTGCTACCTTAAAGAGCTGTGCAATAAATTTGGGTGGAGAATTCTCTCACAGTGCTACAAGATCATTCAAACCAAAAAAATATTGGTTCACAAATCATCGATTAATATATCCCAAGAGCAATTCATTCACGAAGAAATCTCCTGATTGGGTGGTCCTATTAATTTGACTTGATGCACGATCATCAGTTTTACATTTAAATATAATGCACATGCTTTAGTCAGGATAAGATCTTAATCGAATACATGATAGTGTCATATCAAGTTCACCATTCATGCATGTTATATACATATGAGAAGATGAAGTGGGAAATCCACATAAAGTGATGAATGGGTCAACAATGGGTGTAAATATTTATAGATTGGGCTCACCACGTGAAAGATATTATTGAAAGTGTGCAGAGGTTCAGTTGTGTGGACATGAAAATGTGTAGTTTGAATTGCAATAAATGTTTGGGATTATTCATGTGAAAATCCATACTTGAGTTTGGTATCCTGATGAAACTAGTCTGAATATGCTAGGCACTATCTCCGAAGTTTGCATCAAAAACTTGATGAGGTACAACAGGAAGAGTATCCGGAACAACAATGAGCTGTATAATCATTACTATGAGCCAGATATTCACTGAAGCTTGTTCAACTGCAATAGGGACTACATTGGTTGTACCCTACGTAACTGTTAATTCTTGCAGAGATACCTTGGTTTTCGGCAAACCCAGTTAAAAAACTTTGTTCGAATTCGATAAATGTGAATAGATACAGTTCAACCAAACATTTGGTATGTAAGTTTCCCGTCAGTGCACGGTCTTTTATGACACAGAAAAATGGTCGAACTTATCCTTGGTCTCAAAATTTGACTCCATCGAAAAAAGTAACGTTCAGCTAGATGGATTAGACCAAGGCGGATCTGTTTCTAGCTAGACGTTCAGGGGGAGCACACTGACTTTTGCAGGAAAAAGTTTTGGACTAACTCGTATAACAATAATTCATTTATCCTCCCTCTCAAAAACATCTGGAACATTAAAAAAATCGAGATGTTTAATTTTTTTTAAAATAAATAGTTTTTCCCTATTTTTCTCACTCCTAACTTTAAAACCGTCCATTTTGGAGCAAAGTTGTGTAAAACTAAAAGTTGCGTGATAGTAGTTTCTACAAGAAAGGATGATTTAAAAGTTTCAAAACATTTAACCCTTGCCGCAATATTGCAATAAATATAAAAAAGGGGGAAAGTCTTTTTTATTTAATTTTTTTTACCCCTTAGAATCCATTTAGGATCTTTATAGTTCGCGTAGAAAATCTTTCTAGTGTATTTAAACGGCACACCAATTTTTATCAAAATCGAATCAGTAGATTGCGCATATTGTGTAATGGAAGCATGGTTCCTACGACTGAATCCGCAGCCGACCAGGACTGTGCTAGAGTTTATTACCAAATTTAGCAAAAATTCTTCAGGCTGCTCTAAGATTTCGATTTTAATTTTGTAAAATACATGTGATAGGTGAAGTGCTCTTTTATATGTGAATAAAATTTCAAACTTCTATAAGCTTAAGTTTCTGACCTGCAAGCTTTCAAAAAATTTGGATTTTTTTAAATAAATTTAGATTGCACAATTAATAGGCGCAATCTACTGATTCGATTTTGATGAATATTAGTGTGCTTTTTAATTACACTGTAAAGATTTTCTAGGCAAACTATGAACACTATAAGAATTTCCTAGGTGAACTATAAAGGTCCTAAACCTGAGTGTTAAAAAAAATAAAAAAGCCTTTCTCCCCTTTTTATATTTATTGATATTTTGCGGCAAGGGTTAAATGTTTTAAAAAATTTAACCAATCCTTTCTTATAGAAAATTTTAGTAACTTTTATTCCCACACAACTTTGCTCTAAAATGAACCGTTTTAAAGTAAGGAGTGAGAAAATTAGGAAACCACCGATTTTTTTATTTTTTTATAACATTTTGATTTTTTTAATGTTCCCGGCTTTTTTAAGGGGAAAGATACGTCAATTATTTTTATACGAACAACTTCCACAACTTTTCCTGCAAAAATCAGTGGGCCCCCTCAACGGCTAAATGTAGTCGTTTTTTTACAAAACCGCCCTGGTCTATGTGTGGAAGCTTTTTCACCGAACCATTTGGGGTCTATTGAAGACTCACATATTTGATCACAGATTCGAGCTCTCCTAGTAAATGTGTAGGTAGGCTGTTCCAAAACAGTTAAAGCAGAAGTCCTACTTGTAGGCATGAGTTCAAAGGAGTGAAGACAAAGAACCATGCCAAAAAGTTGATGATGAACCACTAAACACACATGGAAAGAATACACTAAATAAATTGGATCTGTTTGCTGCGTTTCTTAAGTTGGTATGTAAAGGTCAACCCATTGCAGTAGACCTCAAAGTAGAGCTTCCGAAAATTTTCGTGCATGTAAAATTACTAGAAAACGAGCGAATACACAATGTTATATTCAAAAGCCGAAGGAATGGGACGAAACCAGTTGGGAAATCAAGAAAATAAGGAAGGGAAACTGTTGATGTAGATCGCAAAAAATACAGGCGGACATTGTCATAATATTAGACCAAGCCAAACAGAGGTATCGTATAAAGAAAATCATTTTTTAGTGGAGGTTTCAGTGACAACAAGAACAAAAATCATATTGGTCTGAGCGCATTTGAACAATATTTAAAATACCTAACAAAAAAATCAATACTTGCGGCTAAAACTTGATCACATCCTGAACTAACAAATAAAGCTTATTTTTTTCGATTAAAAATTAATATATCCCATAAAATTCATAATTTCACAAAAAAATTGGCATTTTCACTTAGTCACCAATACTGTACAATTCGCGTTGCATTTTCATCAATTTCCATCGCATATCATTACCATCATTCACTCGTGCCCGGATCTGATATTCCCAAAATAATTTCAAATAACATGTTTTCATGTAATTCGATATTGTCGTTGTAATAAAATCTCTCTTTTCTTTGTTTCGTTTTATTTCGAAAAATTTATTATTAATTAACTGGTTTCAATATGGTCATTTAAAATATTGGCAATTTTTTGTTCTACAAGAAATAAATAAATTATTAATTGATAAAAAAATAATATAATAGATACGATAAAGTTGGAAGCGAGAAAAAAATTCTTAATGATAATTTTTCTCAACAGATACAGAAACAAAAGTCTTCCGGGGCGCTAAATGATATCCGTAACTATATATATAATAAAAAGATACATAATAATTAGTGAAGAAGATATCACAAAAGAATATATACATACATCAACATGTGTATCCTGGCCTATTTGATTCATTAAATATTCTTTTGTTCAGGAATCATTTGTTTCGAACGAAACGGATTAGTTGGTGGATTTTCCAAATTCGATAAAGATGAAAAACAATGGTAGATCGTTTTTTCATATGATATTAATAAATACAATACACGAGCAAGGTTGTGATAATCATAGAATAATGGGATATATCGAGAAGAAAAAAATACATAACAACTGTTTTCAGACGTATGGTAGATGATTTCTGATGATGAAATTTATGCTCAATTTGGTGAATATGCACATTAGGTTTAACCCAAATCGGTGAGCAATTGAGGATATTTGATTAAATATACGTAAGAAGATGTATCAATAATCTTTGAAAACCTTTGAATTTTCGTAATTTATGTAGGTGTTGTTGAATATGAAAATGTTTTTTAAAAAAAATGTACCCCACTCACAATCAATGAATGCCCATTCGCCGTATAAATGTACGGTACAATTAATATTTTTAGTTAAATAAATCCTTTAGGTAAATATCTTCTGAATAAGTATGATCTTTCATGTTATTCTTATCATTGCAATAATGTTTTAAGTGAAAAACTCAACCATAAGATAAATAACGCAATTGTTACGCAATCAGGTTACTCGTCTAAGTCTTTCGTTTCAAGCTCATGTAATTCTTATTTGAGGACACACACGCATACGCTTAAAAGTGTGAAAGTTGTCTGAAATTTTCCAATAAATAATTTGAAAAGGTACATTTATTTTAAAATAATTTTGTTGTTGTTGAATTTAGCTTGGGTTTGAAACAAATCGATTAAGGTACTAGTACACATTAGAAGACCAAAAAATAGCGAGTTTTCATGAATTTTTCTCTCAGCTCCTTCGTTGAATATGAACATGCAACTTTTTTCAACAATACATCTATCTTTTGAGAGTACAAAAAATATTTTTTTTATTTCTTTTTATAAAGCTGCTTTATAGATGGCGCCAAAATCGACACCTCGAAAAGTACGCCATCGCATGGTCGACAGTTAATCTCAAAATTTGTGAGTCTGAAACAAAAAGCTCAAAAAGGGCTTAAAAGACTAAGGTCTCTTACGTGACAATTCACCATCGTTTATGAAAAATTGTTTAAAGAAAAATTGCAGAGCTTTGATTTTTTTTTAAATCAACCCTCTTTTTCAGTCGTTTACACGCCAAGTTTTTTTGCGGAAACAGATTCTAAAAAACATTTTTAGGTTTCAAACAATTTCAGCCAGAAGGCTTTTATTGTCATTTAAATAATCAATGGTGCACCACCTTAAATTGAGCCTTCTACCGCGTTCTTAGCAATAAGGTCGTACGAGGAAGGGCTGCGATCCACTCGCTGGTATGCTGGGATATGACATTCTACACTTTATCGGCAGTTCATTTTCCCATTTCAACAGTGAATTGATGAAGTTTTCTAAAACAAAATCGAGACAAAAATTGAACAACTATTGGGAAAAGAAGTGGAAAAATTACCATGAGATGACGTGGAAGTTTTGAAGTCCGATCTTCAATTACATTGTGAATTCTGAAGTTATGTGTTTTTTATTTTGCTAGTAGTAATTCAGCATTTCTTGTTTAAGTCCAATTTTGATGTATATAAATTTCATGTTCCTATTCCTGGAAATTTATCATGAGAAAAAGAATCAAATCAAAGTGTTGTTAAAATTTTGTTTGAAATAAACACCTTGGAAGCCGAAAAATAGAAAATAGTACTCGAAACTGGCAACAACGCCTTTGTTTTCTTCTAGTATTTTATTTTCAACTCAAAAAACCATTTTAACCGATGAATAGAGACGAAAAGTCAACATTTCGATGTAAATTGTATTCAAATTCACATCTAAAAACATGTGGACGCAATTGAAAAATTATAATTTGGGTTAAAATTATAAACTAAAAAATAATAAATTAAGAAATAATAACCAAAACTATATATTTTCAGGATTTTATTCACAAACTTCCAATACAATATTACATACATTTAAAAAAAAACTCTGATATCCAAAATCAGACATTGCCCGGTCCATTAGCATTTGGTGCTTTGTGTCCAACTCTTATCAAATATTTAACTTCATTATATCTGCCATGGAATCTTTGACGCTGGTTTCCTAATTGAATCCTTTCCAAAATTTCGTTATGATGATGTCGATTCACATAAGGTTTGCCCTTTAAACAGCTGCATTCGTGAACATCAAGAACAGCACCTTCGGGAATATAAACATTATCGTCTGGAAGACCCATTTCTATACTTTGTTTGATTCGACTTTGACTGGGATAAGAAAAAATATTATGACAACTATCGGAGCTGTGAATTGAAATTTATAGTCACAGTACTTATGCTTTATCCTGTAAGGATCTATTAATTTTATTCCTTCCAGGATAGATTTGATATTGATGGATGTATTTATTGTGAAAAGGTATCTGTTTTACCTGTAGCATGGCTGCATTTAACAGGTAGCCGTATGAATTCAATTTATGATACATTGCTTATTTTATTTTTGAAAAGTTAACCTTTATAATATTTTTTATAAGTTATAAATATGCTGTTCAGGGACTGCAATACGTTTATTAGTCTAAAAGGTATACTAAATTTGTTAAAATCGTATCTGCATTTTCATGTGAATCACATTTTTAGATTGCACCATCAACAGGTTACTCGCTTAAGTCTTTCGTTTCGGTTAAAAAGACTAAGAATCATGTAGGAATTCTGCTAGTTTCAAGACACTATGCAGTATTTTCTTCGTTTCTTTTCGACAAGCAACTAGCAAATTCTTTAATGTTGCAATGATCTCAACTTGTGTATGAAATTGACGATAAAAAATAACGAGGATCCTTTCAAACAAAATTGAATTTTAAATTAACATTCCTATTAATATCGATGATGATCTTGACCAATCTTTCATTTCGCATGCATGCTAGAGCGACACACTCAACATCAATCCGGTGTAATTGGGTTCAATGTATTCAATAAAACAGCCGTTGAATGCAAGTTCCGGCTCAATTCTGGCTCAAGCTGAACACTGTGCCACCAATTCATATAGAGAAGGTTAAATATAAATCTCGATAAACACAACTAAATATTAGCTACGATTGAAAGACATAAAAACAGTAGCTAATCATTGAAAGGAGGTGGTGGCTAGCAATAATCCACGCTGAGATAGCAAAATTAAGAAGCATTGCAGTAGCAAGCTACCACTCACAAAACATGCTAGCATTGCTAGCCCAGATAGCATCTATTGCTGAGCCTACACTATGCAATGTATCTGTAGCCACTATTTGACTACACTCCGGCATTGAGTCACACTTAGCTCGTGCGCTTGAAGAAAAAGTAATTTTCTTCAGAGCGAAAGATAAAAGTTCATTCAATGTTAAGATCTAGTCAAGTGTGAGAATTGAACAAGAATCCATCGTGGTGGTGATGCGCTCAGAAGTGGGGCTAAGACATGCTACAATGCATCTACCATATATGATGATGATGATGATCTTCACGATGATCCAATCTTTTCTCAGTGGCTACGGTATCTTTAGATTCACAATCGGTCAGAAAGTCTATGAGTGCAGACGAAACTCGTGTACACAATAACAGAAGTTGTCGTCTAGTCTTCAAGATGATACTGTTAGTGGCTAGCAGATTCGGGACGATCTCTGCGTTTTCATCTCACATTTCTAGACAGTTTTAGGGGAGCAACTAGTTTTGGACAACAGTCACCGTCTTTCACACAGCATTCTTCTTTTCGGCAGTCATCCGCCGGAGGTAAAGTGTTGCACATGACGATTCTAGACGCGGATGGCGGTGTATATAAGATCTATAACTCGTACAAGAGATTTCCCATTCAATGTTTGAAAGTGGTCTAGCTAGCCCAATTGTGAATATTTAAAGAGTGTGATCGTGCTTGAAAGATTTGTCCCGGAAATTTCTGAAAGTGATCTTAGATAATGCTGAAAAGTGCAGACGATCAATTGATTTTGGGAGATACATCAATATAGATAAATACTGTTCCGTTTTGATTAAAAGATACATTGATCTTATTAGCAACCAGTTATGGGTGGATGTTCTTGATTGAAATGTGCATGTCTACCGGACAGATGAAATCGTGTTTTTGTCGCGTTCGAGTTTCATGAGTCAAGCAACTATTTTTTTTTCTCTCGTAATATTGTCGCCGTTTATTTGGATAATCGTCTAGCGAACTTGATGTTAAGAATAGATTGTTGAAAATATTGTGTCCGGTTTTTTGAGCCTTTCAAATGTTGGATTAATAATATTTATAATATACGGTGGCTTACCTGAATGCATTCGGATGTGTTATTAATAATTATTGTTGAATGGTGAAAAAAGGAGCCGCGACAACTTTGGTGATTATTAAAAATTGGCTGTTCGGTTTTTTTTGGTGGTAGTTCTAAAACGAGTGTATTGTGATTTGGACAGAAATCGTGTCATTTTATAGTTAATTTGCGTTTGACAATAAAACGATAAAAAGCTTGCTACCAGGACTTAATTATTGTTGACCTCGAAACTAGTGCCGCCAATATTTTTCGGTTGGATTCTATGTGGATAGTATAAATTATGTAATTTGAAGAAAAATTATAGCCGATGACATTGAAACGATAGTGTAGCGAGCGATATCACACAAAATGCTAATTAGTCGGGATCAAGACTTGGGTGTAACCCTATCATTTGGGTTTTTTGTTCTATCGGCAGGTAAGTTATCAACCAGGACTTTAATTGAACATCATATCACAGCTATGAGTTCCACTTTCTTAACAATTCCAAGAAAATAAGCCAGAATATGGTATATGAAAAGCTTTGCCAATCCTTGAACTGAAAAATCATCTACTTTTTCATATTAAAAGAAATTAAAAAAGCTTCTGTAATTTTTAAGCATCTGAAAATTCCTCAAAATCACTTATGATTCTAAGAAAAATAAATTGAGCATAATGCTTAAAACGTTCGTCGACAATTGATTTAACAACTATGGTACTTAGCATAATTTTTTTTAGAACAATTTTTATATGAAATCTTGGACTTCGTTATAGTTTTTACACTTTTGACGAGAAAAAACTGAATGAATTTCAATTCGAAAAGTTGTTCACCTTCGATTTTATTACACCAGTATTTCAATGTTAGCTGGGATGATGGTTGCGATGACCAAGATGACGATGATGCTTGCGCAATGGTTAGGATGGTGGTGACGATGATTGTGCATTTTTTTTGCATTATTTCATTTTTTTCCTTAATATATTCAATGTGGGACTGAATGTGGGCACATTCGATCGAATTAAAGATGAATTACTTTTTAGGTGCAGAGTAGGTAACAAAATGTTATCTTATCTGTTTTTTGGTGTTTTGTGGACAAATTATCTGTGACATGCCTAAAAATAGAAAATACTCTATAGTTTGTTTTAGCATCCTTGTTCGATTGTGGATATACATCGTCAGATTACTCAAATATATATTCAGAAAAAATCATTCCCCGGAAAGATATAAAATATATATTCCAAACATAAAGAGTGCACTCACTTTGTGATTGAGTTCTACAGTCTCTATTTATATTTCATAATTTATAACTCATTGCTACTCTCAATTTATCCTTAAAATTTGATTTTCATTGGTAAAATTTTATTCATGAGCTACTTAAAACCTCAATTGGCATATTACCAATGTCTGACGAAAATTTAAAAAAAATGTAGCACACTTTTCTGCTTTTCAAAAAAAGAACATGTTCTCTACCAGGTTAAATACGAGAATATACTATATTTGTTAGATTAAATATAGTAGACACACCAACTAGCTAGATTTTTAAAAAAAATATTTTTTTATCACCAATACCATTCATGCCACTTGTATCGCCCCGTGCTACCCGTTTAGCTTGAATTCAGGCTCACGAAGATCCCGAATGGGCCCAGGCCAAACCTTCTTGAGGACAATCAGAAGCACTTAAAATAGTTTTTAATATACTTGAAAAATATTTTTATAAGTAGGAATTTTTTTTATTAGTAACGATTGTTATTCGGAACACAAAATTCAATACAGCTTTTTCAAAAAAAAATCTAGCAAAAGTGTTAATTACTCTTTAAAAATTTCCAAACAGAACAAAAAAACCGGAACCAATAGAAAATTCTCACAAATCTGAAAATTGACGCCGATTTTTAGGAAATTATTATTAATGAAATTTCACGCCGTTGAGAGGAAATAGAAGTGATTTATTCGCCACAGCAATCGTTGAGTTCACGAGCGATCAATAAGGATGCGTGTGCAGATTGGAGTGCAGATTATGTGAGGTGGGCTTTAGTCTGCTTTCTGGCATGAGTGAAAACTGTTTTGTGTACCCCTGATGAAAAGAAGGAGGAATATCAACCTCACACTCTATAATACTCTTATAAATCTGAAACTTCATCAAGTCTGTCTGTTCTAACAACTCTTTGTAACATTCGTTGCAAATTTTTATTTGATAATCTGGCAATGCAAATCAAATTCAAAAATCCTACGGAACACGAAAAGTTCCGTAGAAATTGTGAATTTGATGTGTTCTGATATCGCTTCGTGCTCCAGCCGAAATCATGATCGACATGAAAAAATCATGCGATATTACCACAAGCGGACAAATTGGGTGGTATCGTGAGCAGGTGCGGATGAATTGGTGCGTGCTTGGGTGATAATGTCGCAAATAAAGAAAAATGAAGGACTGTTTGCTGAAGATTTAATAATATTCGATTTGTAGCGAAAGTTTTCCCAGTCGATTTTTGTCAGAAGTGAAATAAGCATCAAATAAGCAAAAAAGAAGAGTACAGAATCAGCGAATAAATAAGAAAATCAGAACTTTTTGGTCGTAATAGGGAGAGAAAGTGGGTGTAATTAAGAGTAGATAGTAAACACCTCAATTGGACTTTCCTGGAACTCCGTTATCTTTAGGAGAACTGTCCCAAGTCAGTGTAAAGGAGGAGGGATTCTGACCGATCCTCAGAAAAATATCCTTACAACAGGATGCTGAGGTAAAGGTGTGACGAAAAATAGGGTGGCATATGTTAAAATGATGATAAGCCCTAAAATACGGCGATCAATCCGGAGCTTTGCAATGAGGCTCAATTGAAGAGGTTGTGCCTGTATTTCCTCGAAACCTCCCCAGGAGTATATTGGTACCAAAAGATCCGGGGCCCCAGCGACTTGTCCCTGCTGGTGTTGGTGAGGAGCATGTGGAGGTTGAAACTTGGGGGCTGTGGTTGACACTCAAAAGCGGGTACTTTCATTTCTAATACAGTTTGGGACCGGAGTTATTCGGCACCCCTTCTGTATCGTCGTGCATTGACACGCTGTTGATTTTACGACAGGGGTGCGGTTACCCAAAAGCGACAAGGATGCTGATAGGTCCAAATCTTCACCAAGGATTATGAAAGAGTCCAGGAAAGCTTTGGATGAAATTTGGAACCCATACTCGGAAAAGCACTACTCATAACATAAGTTATGGGCTACTGACTAGTACGTTTATGTGGGTTTTTGGTACGAGATAATTTCGTAACCCTAGCTTAAGAGGCCTGTTTTTTTAAAGATTAATTTCGGGAAAAGCACGTTAAACTCAAGAACTATCTGGGCTTTCCTGGAGAGATGATAGGCAGAGGAACGAATTGATAAGACAGAAAACCAAATTGATAAAAGATATTCGGAGTTTAAAGTTGTGAAGATGATAGTAACTAAGATATCCTTCGAGGAGACCAGTTCACAAGAATAACACAATAGTATGCAAGAACCATGAATATACCGAAGAAACATCGACAGCAAAATTGGACTACAACATCAAGAAACAGGCAGGCATAATCTAGCCTTGATTGGCAGTGAACCATCAAAAATGGACCCAAATTAAAACAGCATCAACAAAGGAGATTGCAATTGATGATGACGATTTAATTCGAAACTTACGGCTCATTTTTATGAAACCCTGGAAGTATCGTTTATTTTTACTTTATCGAATATTCCCGGAAGTGGTTACAATATGTAATTAATTCTCTGGTGATCACTCCATCAAATGGCATTGAAAAGGAAAATTCAGTAAAGAAATCAAATAACTACAAACAATTGTTACGCTAATATTACTTGGATAACGACCGTAAACAATAGAATCCGTATTTATTTTCAAACGTGCTAAAACAGATTCTCAAGATAGTCAGAACCAAGTTAGCTGTTCAATTATTCATGGCACAACAATAATAATATCGAGAAAGATGCGATGTTGGCCGTAGGTACGTGAAGATTCTAACACCTAATAATTATTAGCGGGCTAATCATCCATACTATTATCCAACCGTATATTAGCGTCGTCTTGATGTTCCATCCAACAACCTTGTTGAAGCCACGCTTTAACAGATCCATCACATATAGCAATCCGGATATCAATCACGGGAAGATAATCTTTATGAGCTTGCAAAATGATATTTCTTGGTGTATCTTTTGTTTTTGTTTTGTATTTTATTGTTCTGAATAGTGATGATCTTTGGAAAATATGTAGATTTTTGCATGGACTGGTGAAGCTCGTGATAGGTGAGGTCGCCAACATAATTTTATAAGTCAGTTTATATGAATATCTGCTGATCGAGAGAATGCTGATGGAACACGGATGAAGTTGGAGCGAAAAAAGCGATAAAAAGATATAAAAGTATGCATATCTATGCTCTGCAATCTGAACACAGTGCACATCTCTGTGCGAGATGTTGTCAAAGAGATCCGCGGTAAGGCTTAAGATAACAGGGAATGGGTACGCATCCATCGAAGTCACCCTTTTAAGGCTTATGGAGAAACTTCCACGTATATCTTAAATAATTCATAAAGGTGCCACATCATTCATTTTATATACAAATTGCTGCTAAACGGCAACATTACAACATAAATGGATCGTTCAGCAATGCCGCGGCTAGCTTTGATTTAAAAAAATAACAGAAAAAGATATCAAAACTGGGAGGTATGCACATACAATTGTGTGTTTTTTTCGCAGACAAGAAGGAAAAAACCTGAAAAACCTAATGATTTGTGTAAATATCAATGGGGCTTGGATGAGATCCGGATACAGAGAAGATGATATCTACTGATTAAGATCGTATCGATCGGTCGACACGAGCGTTTGCATCTTTTTAATCTGATTTTTATCTGAAAATTGCAAGTTGGTTTGGTTAATAGATACTTAACTCGATTGATTTTTTTGCCGTTAAAGTCAATTGGTAGATGAATTTGTATCTGCTGCTTGTTGGTGGTGATTTGTGGGCAGTTTGTGTGGTGTTCGGATTGGCGATTTCATGCAGATGGCTTTGTTGCAGCTGGATCCGTACCAGCGTTTCGGTCGATTTATATAAAGAAGAGTGGACAATCTGTTGGTTTTTTGAGCTTTGTGCAGAAAAAGTCGATTTTTTCACGGTTAGGATGGCACATTACACCAGCCTGCCGGATCTAAAGCTCATTCAAATCCAAATTGTCTTAGAGTGGTCACAGTTCGGTCAGTTAGCATGGCTTTACAGCGCAACCTATTTACTGTAGCCTTGTGCTTTGAACTTATTTTTGAAAAGCTGAAATCACCACAAATATCTACTGCTCAACGAGTCCGTCGCGGAACAATTTCCTGCCTAGCGTTACGTGCGATCAAGGACTAATATGCCAGGATTATCTCTATAATCGGGAAACCGCCCGAAGACTGGTCGTTCCACATACTCACACACATAACCAGTCACATAATACCATTTGATCACGTGCATTTTGTTATCAGTAGTGTCTTGCTAATTGTTAATTGCTACTTACTTTTCCGCTGCTACACAATTGGTTAACACGTGCGTTTTTATGGTTAGCCCCGATGGGTTATCCTTTTTATTTATTGCCTTTATTATACATTGCCTTTTCTGCGATTTAATGTGACTTTCCCAACTATAAATTCAACAATTCTGTTTATTGACATGACCTCCAAGATGAAAATAAGCTTCGTTCGTATAACACACTGATTTATTTTCACTTTTCCTCAAAATTAACGGCAAACAGCTTCGGATTTGGTAGAAGTTTGTTCGTTCTTCAATTTCTAATAATCAGCCACGCTGTTGTCAAATTGACATGCGTTCTTCTTTTGCTTCTCCTGACATATGTATGTCATCCTTCTCAGAGGCATGATCTCCTTTGATCTAGTACGACCGGGCATAGCCTGCAGCTAAATCTATTCGAAAAGGTGTTATTGCGACTGAATTAGACGTCGTTATTTTTAATCATTTAAGACTCGATCATATATCTTTGTGTGTAAAACAATCAATTTCTTACAGCAAATGTTCGACACTATAATATAATAAACGCAATTTAAAAATTCAACAAATGGCCTTTCCGTTACAAATAATAACACAAACATATCAGATTGCATTGAAATGAATATCATTAAGTCATTTTAGGCGGGTCATTTAAACTGTCTTCTTCACTTGCTTTCCATTTTATTAATCTTAATCTTTATATTTTGACTAAGTTAGAAAAAAAGAATTGCTTTGTAGCACAAATCCATAAGCTGCTTTGAAAAAGATTCAAATATTCAAAACCCATGAAGTCAATTCATGAAAACCTGTCGTTAAAGAATAAAATTTTAAACAGCCTATATTTCAAAAATATTTTTCATTTATTTCAGCTTGTCGACTTATCCAAGCAAATGAGATACGAATAAAATGTACACACATCGATGACTATTACTATGCAAAGCCAGCTAGTCACTGTACAGCATACTATCGATGCTACCGTGGACACATTGAGGAGCACGATTGTGGTCCAGGATCTATTTTTGATTTCTATAAACAAGCATGCACCCGCAATTCAGGTAAATGAAAGTTTATGACTCCTTTCAATTGCTTCTAATCAAAGTGTTTATATCACATTTCAAAAGAAAATAATGACACTTTAAGGACATTTATCGTGATTTTTCTCATGATTCATATTTTCTCAAAATAAACTCTTATCTTACTTCCAGGAGTTTGCTATGAACCAGTTTGTACTGGTCGCACTAATGGCATCTATCAGGACACAACACACTCCTGTCGAAGATCGGTTACATGCCATTCAGGACGTATAACAACTATAGAAAATTGTCCACCATATCATATGCATAATGGATATCAATGTGTTCAACAGAATAGTGTGATGTGCGATCATCCGCACACCTCGGCAATAGCATATCCTTATACGGGCGATCAACGATGCATGGCCAAGCAGGATGGCAGTTATGGCATTGATGATTGCACTCGCTATATTATTTGCAGGAATGAAGAAGTGATTGATATCAGGAGCTGCTATGATGGCTACAAATTTAAGAACGTGATAAAACAGTGTGTGCTAGCGAATCAAGTGCCCACGTGTCCCAGTGATCATGCATCTAAGGATCATTTGTGTCGGCATAAGAATGATGGATTGAGTGCAGATCCGGCTTCGAAAGATTGTTCTGAGTATATAATATGCAAGGATCAACAGTTTATATCGAGTCATGCGTGTACGGATGGATCCATATTTAACGGAGAGATATGTGTGCCGTCACAGTTGTACAAATGTCCTGTGACGACGGCCACGATTGAAAATGATATTTGTAAAAATCAAAAGAACGGATTTCACATAAATCCACCGGACGGATGTTCGTCCTATCGGCGATGCATGAACGGACGTACGATAGATATTTTTCGATGTCCGAACGGTCAATATTTTGATCCTGACGAAAAGAATTGTGTTGTGGAAAAGTTTCCGGAACGAAGAAAATGTCTGGTCGTGGGAAAAACTGCTGAATGTACGAATACAACTCATGGACCTCATCAGGATGTGACACCAGAATCGTTGTGTTCGAAATACTACTTTTGCATTTACGGATATCGAGTGGAGTACAAGTGTCCAGCCGGTGAAGTATTCAATGGATATAAATGTGTTGCAAAGAGTTCGTACGCTTGCCCGATGCAGGAGGAAAACTCTTGCACCAGCTCTACGGATGGCTACTTCAGGAATCGGGAAGAAGGCTGTCGTTCGTACTACTATTGTTCGAGTGGGCACAAGATCAACTATCTATGCGAGCAAGGATATATGTTTGATGGCAACAAGTGCAATCGAGCGAATCATGTTAGTCAGTGCAGCAAGAACTCGTTTTGCGCTGCAAAATCGGACGGGTACTATGCTGACTTGGAGTCACATTGTCGCGACTATGTGTATTGTGTGAACGGTGACAAAGGCAATTTATTAACGTGTCGCAATAAGAACATATTTAATGGTGAGAAATGTGTTAGTCCTGACACGTATACGTGTCCCAGCAATGATAATCACAAGGAACTGAATTGTGTTCCGCGCGATTGTGACGATGATTGCAGTGTTGATGGCTTCTATGCTGACATTGAATCGGGTTGCAAGGACTATTTCTTTTGTATTGGCGGTAAGAAGTCTGTGCTAGCATGTTCAGGTGGACAGGTGTTCAATGGGGAGGTATGTGTGCCACAGGAGAAATACATGTGTCCAATATATTGCAAATAGTGAATTTGAAATACAGGAAAAATACAAAAGAAAATCAACGGATATAAATCCACTATGTGGATGATTAGTCATTAAAAAATGATTGAAGGCTTTATGTAGTATTTAAATTGAAATATCGGGAATTGAAAATTGTTGACAAATATCTATAGAATATGTTTAAAATTACAGACTTCTTCAATATGTATTTGCAAAAAAATATATAAAATGCCATAAATATAAATAAAATGGATGATGTAGTTTTTAAATTGAATATTATTTAATATTTATAAAATTAGTAAATTTCTTCCTATGTTAAAAAATTTACATTGAAATGCGTTTCTGTGTTCAAAAATGTATTAACAAAATGTAAATTCAGCATACATATATAGTAAAATGTTACTCAGCTCACTTTTATGACGGTAATTATATGAAAAACATGTTTAACAAATTTAATGTTTATCAAAAAATATATTTTTAATAAAAACATAAAATATTTTTAAATTTCCAATGATTTGATTTAGAAATTTTAAATAGATATGACCACAAATTTTGTACAGAACTCATTTTGAACGTAAAAGTAAATAAGATTTTAAATTTATATGAAATGATTTTGATTTAAAGTTAAGTTTAAAATAAAAAAATGATATTATATCTGATATATTTTTGATTGTGTATATGTTAAGAATTGGAATTGTATATAATTTATATTGTAAATTATCTGTAATAAATATTGAGAAATGTATCGAATTTATGAAGAGAATTACACTGACTCCCTATCGGTGGAAACTGCATAACTCTCGCAAACTTTGAAGGAACAAAATAGAAACACGTAAATTTAGATATAAGTCATCCATTTATTAATAAAATAGTTAAAAAAACATCGAATTCTAAGCCTTTTTCAAACAAAATGAGATCTAGTTGCTATTAAGATTTTTAAGGTACTAGTCCACTTTATAAATTTAAAAAATGGATTTTTTTTTGCATTTTTCGACTCCTGCTTATTTAGATTTCTACATATCAATTGCGTGTTATTGAAAAATGTCTAATTTTCATTGTTCAAACAATATTTATCAGCAAAAGGGAACAAAAACTTTAAACGCGTTTTTTTGCAAAGCAACGTTTTTTAACATTAGATATAATCTCCGGATCTACTGAACCGATTTTCGAAAATTTTAATGCGTTTTATTTGTTAGAATATGAGCAAAAAATTGAAAAAAATAATTTTAGCGTTAAAAAAATAACGAAAAAACATTTTTTTCACAAGTCCGCCATTTTTTTAAACCGATTTTTATGAAAACGGTGGTGGAATACGGTGTAAGAAACCTTTCTTTTTAATGTGCCGTTAAATTTTTTTGTTTCAGATCCATCAATCCATAGATTTCTCCCTCCCGTGAAGTAACGATTTTTTAGAGCTTAATTTCAGCGCCCTCTATGAAAGAGAATAATGAATATAAAAAAATTATATATTTTTTGTATTACTCAAATATAAAATAATAATATAAAAAAAGATTCATGCCAATATATACTAAAGTTTCTGAGAAACAAATGCTTGAAAAATGGTCTTTTTTCGCCTTCGAAAGTGGTATGGTACCTTAGTACGTTTACTTTTATAACGTGTTCAAAAACTATTTCAGGATAAAAGAAGTTGCTATTTTTCCTACCGAAACCGCATATTTCTCCATTTATTAACGTCTTTTTCATACTTCGCCGGATTCCTGCCACAAATCTATAGTATTTTCCGTAGATTTTTCCTACTGTTTTTCTCATTATTTCCTAAATTTTGGACGCATACTTCTTATTAGGTTGTTTATTATTTTTCTTGCTATTATTAAGATATTGCTTTGGAGATAATTTTTCCAACACCTTAAAGTCCTTGTTGTACTGTTAAAAAATTGAAAACATTCAAAATAAGCGTTACTCAAAATTGCAAGATAAATCTTATGATGAGACGAAGCCTGTGCTATAATTTATGGTAGTGCATTTACAATTTTAAGATAAAAATTAATAATAAAGTTTTTCGAGCCATTTCTTAAAGGACAAAAAAACATTTTGATTGCTAGATTCAATTAATCCATCCTACACATCATTTAAGAAATCGCTGCTTGCCAAGAGGGTATGAAGGTATGAAAACAAACAAATGCAGTAGTTTATCTTTCCTACCCAAACAAATTTAAAGAAAGACTTATGTAAAAAGCATGTAAATATTTAACAAAATCCTTAATAACCCTTCCAGTTACAAAAATCTGCAACAGTCCGTAAATTCGTAACTGACTGATACAAATTGTTTGAAAATTCACTCAATTTGAGTGAAAACTCTAGTTCAGGCACACTTCCGCATTGAAAACAACTCAATTTCTTGGCTGAAAGCTGAAATGTGTCTAATCTTCTCTAGAAGGTAGATGAAATGTTGCTCAGCATTGTGCAGATGATAAGTGTCTTGGATAATTTCAGTTTGATTTTATTTATTTTTCTTATGAAGGGAATTTTGATTGTTTATATTTGAAGAAATATAAAGAAATCTACACTCATATAATAAGGGGTTAGTGATTTGGTGTTGCACTCTAAAGTAGACTTTATAAGTGTTAATTTCGATAGTTTATAAGTGAATATTTTTCCACCCACTGATAATAATTAATGTCTGGATTGACCGTTTTAATCAAACGACCAACAGATTTCTATCAATTTTAATCGACCAGTTTTGCAGTGCAGACATTTAATTGATTCTAATACACATAAAGATGCAATTACAAAAGTGTACGACTATACTTACATGTGATGTAAACCTACTTTATTATGGCACTCCGTGAAAACGTCCATCATTTTAAAGTAGATATCAATTTTCAATCCATTGATGTTCTGTCTATTATCGTGTTTAAACACAACATTTAACTCCTTAGTCCATTCATTCTCTTCATGGTACAATCCATTGACCCATCACCCACCGACCACTAAACAGAATGACCTTTGCTTGGTTTTGGTTGACCGCAACAAGATTTGCGAGATAATGATGATACGAGGATTTGTTAAATCGTTGTTTGATATCTTAATATGGGTTGAAAAGATGTTCGATGAAATGTTAACAGCTTGTGAGGAAGTAAGTATGTGCTCGTTGTAACTTAATGGATCAAAGGTGAAACGGGTAATTGTAAGTGAAGATTGTTTTGTGATGATCAATTGACCGTATAGAATTTTATTGGTCGGTGTTTATTTTGAAAAGTGATGGATTTCGTTTAAATGAATATTGTTTTCAGATAATTCAACAATATTCAGCAATTTTCAACAAATTCATGGGTTTTTAAATAATCGAGTAAATAATAAAGGTCGTGACAAAACACGAAAGAAACCAACAAGTCGTAGCCAAAATACGTATCTGTTTGAAGTAAAAAGTAAAACCAGGACTGTAACTAATAGAAAAAACTTTAACCACAAAACTCACACATAACACCATTAACTGCAAAAAAATCTCAGGATTATTTAACACATGTTAAATGTTTTGTCATGTTTTAAGGTACAAAACGTATTTTTGTTGATATTTTTAAAAATGTTTTTTATATTTCTAAAATTTCTGATTGTTAGTAAAGAAAATTTGATGGAAACTTTTTGATGATATTTTTAAATTTTATGTATTGAAAAAAAATTTCCAAAAGTTTATAAATAAATAGAATAAATAGAATTGTTCATAAAAATAGCATATTGAAATTTTTTCTGAAGCAGAATTTTATCAAATTTTCCATATTTATTTGAACCCAACAATTTGGTACAATTTTTCACTGAAAAACTTGTGAAAATGTTTTATCATATTTTCAAATTGAAGTTGCAAGAACTGTCGAAAATTTTTGATATTTTTAAAAATTATTGGCATGTCATTTACTGACATCAATACCATTTTAAACTATTACTAAGCACATTTCAGTGGGTTTATTGTTTTGCTTTGAAAACATCGACTTTCAATCATAACATGCTTCCTGTTAAATATTATGGCATACGATTCATAAAATTGTTGCCTTAATTTTTGAAGAATTCGCTCCATTTCTTAATTTTTAATAGACATTCCAGGAAAAAATAATTATCAATTTAAGAACCTTTACATCAATTTTTTCATCATTATTTTAACTGAACAACTTTGCATAATTATTTTTTGTAAATTTTGTTACAATTCGCTCTTTA
This sequence comes from Oxycera nigricornis, assembly GCA_963942545.1. Classification (NCBI taxonomy): domain Eukaryota; kingdom Metazoa; phylum Arthropoda; class Insecta; order Diptera; family Stratiomyidae; genus Oxycera; species Oxycera nigricornis. The sequence goes on from OZ012661.1 coordinate 4,158,027, forward strand.
AATTGTTTTGTAAGAACTTTTGGATTAGTTTTGTGAGCTCATTGAGTAAAAAGCAATTTTACATTGTTTTCTTCTTTCTTTCTCCAAAGTATTAGTTTCGTATTTTTTTACCAAGGAATTCACTTCCCAAAAAATATAATGAAAGTTTTAATCAAGAATGTAAGTAAATTTATTGTGAAACATTTCACGAAATCGTCATTTTCATTCTATTATTTTTTTTCAAACCAAAAGACTTATCACAACTTTAAACTGCATTGATCTCTTTAAAAAATGTGCTTAGATTTTTCTTTTCTTTTAATGGTGTTATTAAGTGAAAATGTTTGACTTGATATTGTTTCCCTGACTTTTTGAAGAGTTTGTATAAATTATAATTAATTTTATTGCACTGTTCACAAAAATATGATCCACAATAAGTGATTCACAAAAGTTTGATCTCAACAGATATTCATATACGTTTTTATTGAATTTCCACCCCTTTCGAGTTCAACAAATGATTTATAAAATCTTATTGCCGACTTTAAATAAGATGGAAATGTACTTGAAACAAACTAAAATAAATTTCAAATGAAATTAACTCCCCTGAAAATCAAAAAGAGTTATTTTGTCTATCTTTCGACTTACTGAAACCACAAATATCTTCGAAAATTCCTACAAAATAATTTTAGTAGTTCTTATAATAATATTTTAAAGTATAAACATTATTTTCACTTGAGTAAAGATTTTTTCATACGAGGGAAAGATTTTTACATTTGAGATAAAGTTGAATTCATTCAGAAAAAAGTTCGAAAAAGGCACGAAAAAAATGATTGTTGTCGCTCGAAAGCTATGCAGCTTAACATATAGCATTTTCTGATTAAATTAAACAAAATCCCGAATGAAAAAACTTTTTTCAACACTATTTACTACATATTTTTTTCTTAAATCTTAACTCATTTAAATTAAAATAGTCGTCGAATTAGCCAAGACTATCTTTAGGCTCACATCTTTCCTGCATTCATCGTATCTTAAACAGAGTTTGTTGCTCTTCCTCCGCCAAGTCAACTTTCCATACAAACCGAATGTTAAAGCTCAACACTTTTTGGGGGAGTCCCCGGCAAGCTGCATTCTGTTAACAAAAGCTTAAATTTAGAATCAAGAATCAACATCGACATGTGGTTGCCGGAAGGAAGGTACATTTTGTTGGGCATTCGAAATATCTTCGCCATGTAGTAACGTGAGTTGATGTTGAAGCGCCAAAGAACATCTTTTTTCTTGAGACATCTCAAAGATAGTGCGTATGGGGCTTTTTCCCTACACATTCAACCACTGCGCCAGCTTGTTTGTTAGTTTGCTTGCATGCTAGAGCTACATAGCCAGTTGGTTAGTTCTTTAATGCTTTCCAGCTTAGCCAAGCGTACGTGCATGCGATTTTCATAGTTTTTCAGTGATCAGTTTCATAAAAACGCTCGTGTTTGATAGATTGTTTTGAGAGTTGTAAGCGTGCGAAATAGTTTTGAAGGTATTGAGAGGGAAAATAATTAAAATTTGGATTAAATTTTTTTAGATACGTGAAAATGTAGCATATTTTATTGAAGCAGATGCACAAAAGATAAATTTTTTTTTCGAGTTAATAGTTCTTAGTTTCTAAGATGTGGAATTCTTGTTAGTGAGTGGACTTAAGTATTATTCGAAACGTGAAAATTTCAGTTTGATTTTCATTTTAAACCCTATTCTGCAGTGAAAATCTAATTACTTTTTGAGATTAATTCGGACTAAAAATGACCTAATAAAATTAATACTGGTTTCAACTAACTACAAAAAAATGTAATGGATTCACATAATTTCGTTAAAAAATATTACCAAGTGGTTGATGTTATATTAATCGAATTTCGGTGGACATTTAAATCATTTTTACTATAATGACTTGAAGAATATCTGTATTTATGTATGTAAAGTAAAGTAAAAGAACTATTTAGTAAATACAAAATCTAACTAAATATGGTTGCTGTGCGTCTTACACTGTATGATACACAAATTCATAAAACAAATAATTGAATACTTATCAATTTCTTAAAAAGTGTATAAGTCTCGCATATCAGTTTTAATCACAAACATTTCATTTTTCACTATCAAATAAAGTTTTTCAGCTTTTAAATCAATTCTTAACTAATTTGCATACGTTGTATACCGAATTGCTTGCTATTTTAGAAGCTTACGCATTTGACCCATAGACTATTTTATGTTTTACGTGAAAAAAAAGAACACCCAGCACGAAATCTAATATGAAATTCCGAGTGTTGGTGGAGATAGGTAGCAGGTCATTGCTGAAAAATGTGTCGTACAAATGATTCAATCGAAATTTGAAATTGTAATTGCTATTCCACGATTGATTTGGAAAAGATTCATTCGGTTGTTGTCTTATGTTTGCCATGAAAATGTTTAGTCCTCGTTAGAAGTTGTTGAGTGGATATCCACCAATCAATATATCCAAACCAATATTGGTTTCCATTTTTTTGGTGGGTCCATGCTAGAGTGAACTATGTATATCCTGAATTCTACACATCTGTATTTTTGGCTATTTAATTTTAACTTTTGTGATACATTTTTAATTTTGTAGTAAATTTGATGTATTATGATATTTATTTACATACTATAATATATTTAAATAGCGCCTCTATGTAGATTTGAGTAAATTTTATCCTATTTAAAAAAAACGTTTTGGCTTCACTTTTTGATATTATTGATATTAAAAAAATGTTGTTTTCGGCTATTATTTCATTCTGGCATAGTACCCATCCATATTTTAGAAATCAGGAATATATTTTCATTCAACCGATTCATTTTTGTGAAAAAAAACAGTGAAGAAAATAACAGACATTCTGTTTTCGGAAGTTTGATAAAGATTTGTTGATGTAGATCCGGCATAAGTTTTGCAATAAAATTAATTAATTATGATAAGAACTCTTCTAATCTGAAATCTAATTTAGTATGAGTATTAAATGATAAATAATATGTTTGAAAAAGTAACACTGAGAATAATCTAAATGATTAAAATAGAATGTCTTGTGTAAAACCGAAAAAAAAATTCAAAATAAATTGGCCAATGAAGTCATTAAAGTTATTAAAGTCATCCAAGTCACCAAATAGACACGTAATCTAAAGAAAGATAGTTTTGAAAAATGAAAATGTTACAACAAAATTGAATTAAGATCAAGGTTTTAATTTCTTTTGATTAGAATTGGAATTAGTTACTTGCTTACTAATTACTACCATCAGAAATTGATCTAAAAATACCATGTTTTGGTACCATTGAAAATTTCTTTCTACATTCTTCTATACTTTCTTCACAGGAAAAAGAACATCTATAGGAAAAAGAACTTTGTAATGAAAACTTCCCGCTGAATTTTTTTTTGTAAGAAAATTTGTTTTAGAAAAAAATATTGATAAACACCTCTGATACACAATACAATTTTTATTCTTTTAGGCAATCACATTTCATTCCAGATAAAGTCTGTCATTTTCTTTTCAAAGTTATTTAAATTTTTAAGTCAATTCAGAGTCCAAAATTTTAAAGGTAATCTCATATATTTTTGATTAAAATTGATGTTCTTCCGTTCGAATTTATTGAGGAAAAAGATTTTTAAGAGATAAATTGAATGTGTTTTTGAAAATTATATCATTTTCTCTCAAGAATATCGAAAAGGATGATGATTAAAAACATCTTGGTTACATCAAGAAGTTCTGCAGCTCTGCGGCAAAAAATGCCTTACTAGGCCAGGGCGGATCTGTAAAAAACGACTACATTTGGCTGTTGAAGGGAAAGGAGGGTACACTGATTTTTGCAAGAAAAGTTGTAAAATAACTCGTATAATAATAGTTAACTTATCCTCCTTCTCAAAAAAATCGGAAACATTAAAAAAAATCGAAATGTTTAAAAAATTTAAAAAAAATCGTGTTGTTTCCTACTTTTTTCACTCTTAACTTTAAAACGGTTCATTTTAGAGCAAAATTGCGTGGGAATGAAAGTTGTATGATAGAATTTTCTACAAGATAGGGTTGGTTAAAATTTTTCAAATATTTGACCCTTGCCGCAAAACAGCAATAATTTAAAAAAATGGGAAAAAGTTGTGTCTTATTCAATTTTTTTACCATTGTAAATAAATTTAGGACCTTCATAGTTCACTTTAAAAATCCTTATAATTAAATGAAACAGCACACAAGTTTTCATCAAAATCGAATCAGTATATTTCACAAAATAGCTTGGCAATCAAAACTTATTGAAAAAAATTCAAATTTTTTTGAAATCTTCAAATCAAAAACTAAAGCCCATAGAAGTTTGAAGTTTTTTTAAAATATAGAAAAACACTTCACGTATTGAATGCATTTAACAAAACTAAAATCGAAATTACAAAATTTTTTTTTGTTAATAAACAAATTAAATATCTCGGTTACCATGAATTTCAAATTAAATAAAAGAAAAACGTGAAAAAGAACTTTAAAATACGCTTCTTTTAAAAAAATTATTAAATTATGTTCAATAGCTCCTGAGATACAACCGGTCAAAGGTGACGGGTATTTGCAACAAACTTAAAAAAAGTTATAAAAAAAGCGTTTTCTTGGCTTGTAGTGGAGCGGTTTTCACCTTTTCTATGAGCCGATGTAACTCAAACAGAAAAGCCTAAATATCGCATTACCAAATCCCGAAGACGCTTTTATTATGTTATAAATAAATTAATTTATTTATAACAAAATAAAACCACATATTTTTTCCTATGTTGAAGGAGTTTCTTCTAGAAAAACTTCCCAAACATATACTGTTCAACGTACTCAATGCAATTATTGTATAATGTATAATTATTTAAACAACATTTTTTTAAACAAATTAACAAATTAAGAAAAAAATTCTTTTATTTTGTTGTTTTTCCCTCTTAATCTTTTACGACTTAGAATGCATTTAAGACCTTCATAGTTTATCTAGAAATTTTTTTATAGTGTAAATAAATAGCACACCAATTTTCATCAACCTCGATTCAGTAGAGAACATTTTCTAGACGAACTATGAAGGTCTTAAATGCATATTAAGAGATTAAAAAATTAAATAAAAATAGGCTTTGTTTCCCCATTTTTTAATATTAATTGCTTTTTTGCGGCAAGGTTTAAATATTGAAATTTTTTGAATCAACCCTCTCTTGTAGGAAATTTTATCACGCAACTTTCATTGCTACGCAACTTTGCGCTAAAATGAACCGTTTTAAAGTTAAGAGTGAAAAAAGTAGGAAAAAATCTATTTTTTTAAATGTTTAAACATTTCGATTTTTTTTAATGTTCCCGACTTTTTTGAGAGGGAGGATAAATCAATTATTGTTATACGAGTTATTGCACAACTTTTTTTTTTTTGCAAAAGCCAATGTACCCCTCAACGGCCAACTGAAAACAGATCCGCCCTGGCCTATACAAATTTGAGGTAATTTTGCTTTTTTTTCTATGTTTATTTGATTAATGCGTAAAATTACTATGTACATTATAATATTATACAGACGTTTTAGCTTTCCAATTGATCAATTAAGTTTGTGAATTTGGTTCTGTTCAATATCTACAAAACCATGATTGCAAAAAAACATTCCCATGAACATATTTCAAAGTTTAGGTCATAAAATTAATTTTATTCTCGTTATGCTTATATCTCTTCAATTTTCCAATTAATCTGCAATCAATTTAAATGAGCAAAATTCAACAAAATTATCTCAATAATCATTTATTAAATGTACACCCCATAAAATCTGTCAATTTTTAGTTGTGAATAATGTGTAGAAGTTATCGGGGCTTTATTTCAATTAATCCATCAACCCCCAACTGTATCCACAGCTCAATTCCTCGAATGGCAAGCATATTAAATGATAACGTCCAAACTAAAATTTATGCATAAATTATTATCAAATAGGATGAGATTAGATACAATTCCGATGAGAGTCGTTATTCACTTATTTGGCGATTTAAATTTGTTGGCTTTGTTCCGTGGGGAAAGCACTTTGTTGCTACAGAAATAGATAGAATCTAGTATTGGGTTCTTTAATAAGATACTGCTGCTGTCTATAGTGAAGCTACATACGGTGTTAAGGGTGGCATTTTAAATTTCAAAAAATAAATAAATCACAGAATTAGCTCGAAGGTTAATGGTAGGGTGACAATTTTAAGTGAGACCAATATATCTCTACTTAGCCTAATGTATCTCTACTTGTTGAGTGCCCGTATCGGATTGATGAAGCGAAATTTCCTAGAGGAAATCTTCGGGAAAATGCTGCTGGGCGATAATTTTATCAATCATACGCGTTCGGGTTTCCTTTAATAATTCATATGGCTTGAGTGTCCTTCCGTTTTCTAGATGCAGCAGTTGCAGATACATTTAACGCGCACAGATATGTACCTACATTAATTTGCTTCGATCGATCGCAACAGATTTATGATGTTGTCGTTCTGAATTTCCAATGGGGCCAACTACTGCATTTCGCGCTAGATTTTCATCTTCCGATGCTTTTCCGTCAATTTTCCAGTGTTACGGTCCATTGATAACTTTATAATTTTGCAGACTTATCCAGGCCTGTCATCATTTTATTGGGGGAAACCGATGTTGATGTTGATGATGATGATCTGATCGTTGTTGGGCGAATGAATGCCAATCGAGTGTCGTCACCAGAGCTTTGGCAAAACGGTCTATTGTACATATATAGATACGAGGCAAAAAAACACCCCCGTCGGGAAATCCATGTTGTATGGAAAATTACGAAAGAACGACAGTAAAATCAAATCCGAATCGGACATCGAAATCAGGGAAAATCTAGTTCACATGAGTGGACGAGTGTCACTTCACAAAAAAATTGAAAAAAAAATCTTTCAAGAGTAGATACTCTTGATCATTATTGTTGCGTGCGTGTGTTTAAACTGTGATCGACTTAACAGCGGGATAGTAATCGTAACGGCAGTGACATTAAACAATTACTCAAATATAATTTACATACGAGTACATGCGTGCACATACACACATGCATGAATGTTTTGGGAAGATACATTTTCTATAGCTTTGGCAGATTTTTCATTTGATTCTTGATATGTAACGAAGATAGTTTGATAGTGCGTAAGAGATTGCGGTCTGGTTTTGCTTCGAAATTTACCACACGGAATAGTTAGTGCACGTGAACAGGATTGAATACAGTGCCGAAATATAAGTGTTGTGATCAATTTAATAAATTACGGTTTCCGAATTTTTGTTTTTGACAAGAATAATTACGAGACGATAGAGTGGTGATAATGTAAAAGTGCTTGAATAATGCAGAAAACAGTGGTAGTTGAAGTGTAATACAATAAGACATAAATAATTGGTGGAAAAGTTAGTTTCAGCGTTATCTTTTTAACGGATTAAAGGAAATAAAACGGTCGAGCAATGCAGCTTATCAGGTAAGCAGATAAACATGTCAAAGTATTTCTTTAAACAACTATATTTTTGAAAAATCTGGAAAACTTGAAGAGTGAAACCTTAATTTTGAAACACCCCACGAGCTCTATTGTGTGGCAATGAATTTAATTTTGGCTGTTTTGTACATTGGTCAAATGTACCGAAGAAGGGCACAACTGGTGCTTGAAATACGTGTATACAAAAATAAAATAATAAATATTCCGCTTAAGGAAACACAACAGTTTTGTATTTTATCTACTGTTTTGTTTTAAATAAGAAAATCATTGAATAAATTTGCTTGATAATTTTTTTAAAGTGAACATCAGTTGAAAATTTGCGTGCTTTTTTCCCTTATATTGAAAAAATGTGAATATTTGACCGGAGTTTTTTTTTCAAATTACTTCTGCAAAATATTCAATGTACGGTGAATGCTTTCCAAAATTATTCGAATTGACTGGAAAAGTTTTTCACCAATTTTTTTATAGAACTCCCATTTTTGTGATTTTTTGAATCTTTTTTTTAGCGAATTCATTTAAATTTATTTTTGTAAAAATATTCAGCATTCTGTTATTGAATGTAACTGGAAATAAGAAAGGCTTCATGTTTTTTGAAAGTTTTTGAAAATCATGTTTTTGCGTCGTTTCTAAACAACCTCCTTTTTTAATTTCTTTGGCGAACCCTTTTGGAATGATTTTCATTAAGAGTATTCAGTGTACCATGGTTGATTTTCAAGACTATGGATAGGAAGAATATCTAACGGTATCTCGAGGTTTTTCTAATTTTTTTTATAAATTTTTCTCATTTTCGGAAAACTCCTTTTTTGTATTTGTGATTAATTTTTTGAAATTATTTACATGACTCAAGTAGTAAAATTGTTAACAGTAAATAACGGTGTCATAAATTTTGAAAAATTTTCTAAATATTTCCCAAATAATTAGTAGTGTACTGTTTTTTGGAAGTTTAGCTTCCTTTACGGAGGTTCTAACAAAAAATTAACGAGAAGAGTGAACCCAGTGTGTACCGACGGGAAATTTGTCTTAAAATTCAAAGTGAGCACAACACAAAGCAATGATGTAAGAGTAAATGGTTGGCTGGTTCAGTGAGCAGAGCGTCCGACTCTTTCTCTCGTGGTAGAGGGTTCAAATCTCCGATCCCTCTGTTTTTTGCTGTTTTTTTGCTCTCATATAGAAAACACTTCGCGAAGATATGTTTGCCTACATATCAAAACCTCAGAAAAGTATTTTTATCAAACATTAAAAACAATCGATGTTACGAAAAGAGCCAATAGAAGTCCTTACTTGAAATTTTCAAATTCCAAATATTATTTGACACAATATGTTAAACGGTTTGTAGTGAACAAGAGATTCTGCACTCCTGGAAAAATGCACCGAATTTTGACACAATTGAATGAACCCATATTTCCTTTGACTTTAAAGAAAAATCATAAATAATTTTGCTGAAAACATCTTCCTTGATTCTCATGATCTTAGTTTTTTTGCTAGTGCCACAGCGCTTCTTCTTGTACTTCAAGACAGCACCTGTATAATACTCTTCAATAAATTTTCATTTAAGTTATAAAAAAGTATAAACACTTAATGGAACTATTTCAACTCATAACGCATTCATATCTTAGTACTGTTTTTTTTCAACAGATGTTTTTGTCCAACAAAATCATCTCCATACTATTTGCACACTTTGAGGTGTTTTTAAATATGCGATTCATAAACATGTGTTTTCGTAGTAGTGTAAATAGGCTATAGAGGCTGGAATAAATATTTTGAAATAGATTTTAAAGCGAATCACAGTAGTACTTAAAAAGTGTTCATGAAATATGTATCGATTATGATTTTTTTGAGTCCGCCCTTCTCCTTAAATGGATTTTAAGATTTCGGCTATTTCTTAGGTGAGATGGTTTATTTTTTTGTTTGATTTTGGTTGGCTAAATAGACTACCCCTTTTAAAGAGTTTTCAATTTAGTTTATGAATTTTGAAATTGGGAAACTAAATTTTAGTAGCCAAATATTATAAAATTAATATGTGTGCTATGTAAGGATACGATCGAATACTTCCTCCTCCTTCTCAATTGTCTTGATTACAAAAGAACTGGACACTCTCAAATAGGCTTTTGGTGTCTAGTAAAACATATTTTGAAATAAATTTGAAAGCGGATCGTAGGACATAACGATTTGAAAATAATAATAAAGGCTCGCTGATCGATTCTAAATCACTATTAGTCTATTCATTGACAACAGTGGCACCTCTCGACCATCAGGAGTGTTTTTTTAATTTATTCTGCAGCTAAGTTTGCAAGGACGCTGTAGCGCAAAAGACTTATCGAGTTTTTGCTGTTAAAGAGTAGACTTTTGGGCAAACTAAATCGACAAATTTTAAAAAAAATTGCCTTCCACGTGACATTACTCGAGTTAATCTTATCATTTCACTACACTTTCTCTCCATTCTTAAGAAATAGCCACCCAAAATCATGACGGACTAGCTTGATCTGCTTTGTCAACTACATTAGCTAATGAATGCAACTCTAATCAATACCTACCACATGTGTTGGCATTCAAAACAAAAAAAAAACTACTCTTACTTAATTTGAAATGAGTAAAACAGTAATCTATAATAATTTCTAACACTTCTTGCAATACATAGGCCACTGTGCTGCTGCGGTAAACTGGAATGTATTGAACTATCTATTAATAAAGATTGTGACTTGTCATCATGTCCATCATCAAATTCATTGGATGATGGATGGATGGCCTTATAAGAAAATCGTGTCAACACACTGAACTGAATGGTGGATGACACTAAGCCGAAAAGATTGGCAACCAAAAAGGGTAGGCAGGAACAAATGGGTCAAAATGTTGTGAGGAAGGAAACATTTGGGTGCACCATGAAATCATAATTTCATCGTGTAAATGCAATTGTAATAAGACTTCCGTAATAATTTGATGGAAGTAGCCTGCATTGGTTACTCCTACATAATATTTTCGAAGTAAAATTGTTGACCAAGCCGGTTCGGAGATCTGAAGCGATAAATCTTATCAAACATTTCAATAGTCACGGAGATATTCCAGTCGATAGTCTGAAAATCAATTGACTATTGTTTCAGGATCGTTGATCTGATAATCACATATTTCCTCCACATTTCCCTACACTTAATCTTCAAATCTATTTATCCTCGAATATTAGTTGAACAATGTTGCACACATCATAAATCAATGGGACAACGTGTGTAGAAATAAACTTTTGGATGGCTTGAAACAACGACCCTTTCGCTTCTAATGCCGATAAAACCGAAAAAAATTGGTTCTCCTCAATTGCTTTCACCCAAATTAAAAGAAAACCAAGCATATACTATGCATATATTGTACCATCCATCCGTCGAACCAAAAATCCATCCATCCATCCAACCATGCATAGCAATGCAAAGCATGCATGTGATTACCGCAATTGATTAAGATCTATTTTTTCTGTCGAGCCGGAAAGTTTCAGATACTTTTGTTGCAGATCACGTTTTGGCAATTTATTATAAATTGTATTTATTTTTGGTTTGAAGACAAGAAACATCAGACAACCGCAATTTTTACTATGCGGAAATATTAACGGTACTATTTTAACTAATACAAGAACTATTCTAATTGGTGCTGGGTGGGAAGAAAGGGTTGGAAGTATTGTATCTACTGGATGTCTTGAGACATCTTGACTAGTCAATCTTATTTGAATAAATCCAAATTGATTGTTTGTTGTATTCAAATGAATTTGTTTAGAGGAACAATTGAATGAAGATTAAATTAAATAGTAATGGGATTAATGGTTTTGAGTAGAGATGTCCCGTTTACTATGATGTCTTTTCAAAACATGGATTGCGATTGCTGATTGATCTTGTTTTTGAAATAATTGGCCAGGATCACGACTTAGCTGCCATTTAACTTTCATCTGGGACATTTAGTGCTGTGCCATTCGATGATTCTTTCAATTAGTTTGGCGCTCTTTTGGTATATCTCCGAAATCTTTCAGTGAAGATACTTTTCGTTAAAGGTTTTGTGAATTTGTGTTGCTTTGATTGGCATATTGATGTTTGATGAGCAAAAGGCTGGGGACAATATGAGAGGTTCTTGTAAGTGGGAAGCATTGAATGTGTGCAATGGATTTGGAGATCACATAAGGTTTTTCGTGGTCATGGAAAACTAAAATATCATGGGACACATTTTGGTTGATTGGTTGTAGTGGCAGCTCCCTTTCTCAAAAGGTGGCCACGATAGGCACATTGTGACACCACAAAAAGATAAGGCACGGCACTAGCACCTGTGGGATGACGAGGATCATTTAGATTCTCGTATGGAGCTGGCTATGCAGCTAATATTTAAACTGGCTACTTCCGTGAGGCTGTCCAGGAAAGACAAGCCTAAAGTTTGCGTGCGTTTCCTGGATAGTGCTGGGCACAGAAAATGTTGAATCGTTTCCTCCTCCTCCTCCCATATGCAGCTGCGGCAGAAATTGTTGCAAGGAACACCCAATCTTTCTGCGTGTCTGCCAATCAGACAGTGCCCTGTCAGTACGGATACGATGGAACTCAGTGTTTCACGGCTTGTGTTGAGGAGCTGCTTTTGCTGCGTTTGGAACACAATGCGTGCCAAGTTTGCCTGGTTGTGTTACAGGTTTCTTCGAGCAGCCAGACCCTGTTCGCAGCCTCCACGTAGTACTGCTTAAATCCTAGCTTTATGCAGGCTAGAGGTTGGTCGACTTGGGGGGTAAGTGTATACTCCTGAAGCTCAGTGCCAGCTCTCGCTAGGTATATCACTTTGCCCCGGTACCCAGCAAAGAATCACTTCGCAGTTAAGCGACATCACGTTCAGTTGTGAGTGGCATTTCATTGCAATTTTGGATGAGGTATGCACGCTGGATAGTAATTGGATAGTAGCTTGACTGTCAGAAAAGATGTTTAAATTTCTTATGAGAATTTTCTGATTTCTCAGCCAGTCTACTATCTTGTAAATCGCAATGACCTCTGCCTGAAAGACACTGCGGTGGTCTGGTAATCGGAAGGATAGTTTCAGACCTAGCTGTTCTGAGAACACAGCCAAGTGTTCCATCCATTTTTGATCCATCAGTGTAGATGTCAACCGATTTCTGTATTACACCTCTTTCTGTGGTCCAGTCCTCCCTACTCGGGACGACTGACCGGAAACCATGGTGAAAACAGGGAATCGAAGAAGCAAGGTCTACTTTCCCTGGCGTTGGTCCATCCCTCCGTAGTGTTGTGAAGTGACCAATGCTTTCCTCATGGCAGAGTCGTAGAGCTTTCAACAGAACCGCAGAGGAGTTGGCCTGCTGCCTCGTAAGTAGCTCTGTCGGAAGCCAATTTAATTTAATAATGCCTTTGTCGGGGTAGTTCGTAGAGCCTCAGTGATTGTAATAGCTGCAATCCTCCTGACCCTGTTTAGCAGGTTCGCATTTGATGGTTTTGCCATCGCTGGCCACCAGATACCTGTGCCATACAGAAGGGTAGGTTCCACTATCGCCATACAGAATCATGATACAATTTTGGGTTTTAGTCCCCACCTTTTCCTAATAGCTCTTTTGCAGCAGTGGAATGCGCATGCCGATTTGCACGCTCTTTTTGTTATATTCGTCTTCCATGCGAGTTTAGAGTCCAAATGTAGACCTAGGTATTTTACCTGATGAGATGGGTTTAAACTTACCGCATCAAGTTTGGGTGGGACAAATCGCGGAATTTTGTATCTTATTGTGAAGAGCACAAGTTCCGTTTTTTGCGGATTTATCTTCAGACCACAATCTTCGCTTCATTTGGTTAGAATGCCAAGGGCAAAGTTTAGTCTTTACGATAAAGCATTTATGAATTTAACCGATATTGCTATAGCAACATCGTCGGCATAGGCTGCAACTTTCCAGCCGGTCGCTTCTATTTTTGACAGCAGCTTGTTCATCACGAGGTTTCAAAGAAGCGGTGATAGCACCCCACATTTTAATAAGCTATTTTTTTAAAATATAATAAATAATTTTAATTTAATTTAAAAAAAATTATATAATAATAAATAATAATAATAATAATAAACAATATTCGAAATTACATGAAAAAAACTTAGGACACACTTTTCTGTAGAACTTACTCTGACAAATGTACCCCTGATAAAAGAAGACTTCTAACTACCAAAGAAGCGTCATTCGTTCTTTTTGGATGTTTCCTTGGTTCTTGCGAAATATCACGATGTTTTCGCAAGTACCACTACTAGTCGTTGATTTTTCCATGGATTATTTACTTAGGTGTTGGCTATTTTTTTCCATCATATATGTAACTTTTAAACCTATCACTCAAATGAAATCCGATCGCTTTCTATAGAAGCTAAAACACATCGTATTCGTGTTTTCCTTGGAATCAATGCATATCAAATTTCCAGCAATCAAATTAATGATGATCTCCCATGCAGTCTGTCAACATTGTTAAAATATGAAACATCTGCAAGAAGCAAATTCAATACCAATTTCAATTTCAACACTCATATCCAAGATATCAAGCGATCTAGAGAGCGGAAGAAAAAAAAATTCAATAATAACACCATCAAAAAAAATCACACACTATGTCAATAGGACATGTTGGCGTATTCCAAAAATTTATCGCTTGTGGCTTCAATAAAATTTCTTCATTTCTTCTTCATAGTTGCTGGGTTGTTCTATGTATGACCTCGACATGTAAGTAAGTATGTACTTATCTGAGATTTTGTCGCATATTTTTTTTTGTCTCCATAAAATTCAATCCACACTTTGTAGCTGCTTTTTCGTCGGCTTCACTTGTCCCGGCACTGCCCGTGGTGGCATGTGCGATATGTTCTTAGATTTAAACGTAAAGTACGATTCAAACGAATCGATTTGAAAAATCTTAAAGCTTCGAGTGTAATTCAAGACGATGACTCAATCAATCTATATAGATGTTAAGTACAGTTCGACTTGGCACTAGTCGCGTCTTCAATGTGCTAGCCCGCGCTAGAAGCTAGCTATAGGATCTATGGTGATTAGACGACAGCTCGGTTGTTGGGCCTAGTTCATCCATTTATTCAAAAAAAAAAAAATAGAATAGAAGTCACACTCGATCGCTTTCATGACCCGGCCATATGTTAGCAATCTTAGCTCCACATTTATTGTATGACGCTCTATGATGTCCGAATGGCAAGAGCTTATATGATATTCGTATTATATTCAAATAAATCGCAGAAATGCCAAGAATTTGGGGTAATTGCGTGAGTCTGGGCTTTCCAGTCGATGAATCTTCCAGGAGATCTTCTCCCGACAATCTTCACTAGAATTTGTCCTGATAAGCTTTAAGATGAAATGCATGTTCATATACTCATATGTTCTCATACGTACTCTAGTCGCGCTAATGATGTCTCGTTACCACTTTTCCCATGCATCTTTAAGATTGGCTTTGATTTTAACCATAGATTTTATTGCAATTTATTGCTAACAGATTACTAGCTATGATTGTGGAATTTCGAGTAGACTAAAAGACTATCTATCTATTAATTGCGTTTGGCTACCGGGATTAGAGCTTGGCCTCGTCATCATTATCATATCCCCGATTATTGTTAGCCAGTTCGAACAGTGGGCTTCATTAAAGTAGCTACGATTACAGCACCAATACTGTTTCGATATGCAAAGCATGTTGAGTAGAGCGTTGCGAAAGTGAATCAATGCAGTACAGATAACGAAAAGATTATCGGGATTGTTAAGAGCATAAGCTCGTTTTAAGTTATGCTTCAACGCAACTCTTTTATGGGTTATGTATGATCAAGTATAGCTAATCAGGGTTGTTGAAAGTGTGATATGCTAGTAAGCTGTACGGCTTAGACTAGTGTAATCCGAAATTAGATGGTTGTGAAGCGTCTTCCGGTTTCCAAAGAAAAACTGAAGATATTTATTTAAAGATTTCCGCAAGATTACAATTGTTTTGATGCGATGTTACGCCTTGGAAATGATGAGATGGTAACAAACTTCTAGGTTATAACGAGAGCATTCAAGTATTGGGAAACAAGTATATAATTGCCTGCGAATAATGTGGACTATATTCTGGCCCAGAAGAATATCTCATCAGGAGCTATAAGCATTAACGAACCGTCGACCTTTAAAGAGACAAATCATACATATGTATGTATATGTACAAGTAATGGATTACTGGATTACTATCTTCGAATACTACTATAACCAGATGGAAAGAAGATAATCATGGACAACAAATTAAGGACAGTTCAATCCAAAATATAGAAAAATAGCAGGAATCGAGAGACTATCAACACAAATCAACCTACGACAGCTTCTTTATTACCAGATTGGAAGGAGTTCAAAAATTACTATAGTTCTGTGCCTTATCATGAAAAGGACCTAAAACGAAGGGCTTTTATTAAAACATCAATCAGTACCGTTTTTCTCACAAAAAACAATGAATATGTATATGTATAGTATTTTGTCTTCGGTTCATGTCATATATTGAACCGAAAATTCTGAAATGATCAATATATTCTTGAATGCGTATTGTGGGACTATACGTTACAATTCCATTTGGGAATTGCCAAGCGGAATTTGCAAAAGAATAAGAAACGTGAATTCATCCATGGTTTTCAAGAATATCTATTAAATACTAGCTGCCCGGACAGACTTCGTTCTGTCAAAAGTTATTGGTCTGTCGCAGTCCAATAGAAAAAAATTTTATTAATTAAAAATCAAAATTATTTTTTTTAATTTTTTTAAATTTTTCTCTCCGTAAGAACCATCGTTGTGCTTTAAGGAAAATATATTTAAAAAAATAGCTGAATCGGTCGAGGCGTTCTCGAGTTTTGCGCTTAGCAACACATTTGGCGATTCATTTTTATTTATATAGATTACTGCAATTGAAACCTAGCAATTCATTCCTTTTCCCTGGAAAATGCAACAAAAATCATTATACGGTAAATTAAAACATTTTGAGCGATAATAATATGTTTCGTATTTGTTTCTTCTCATTACTTTTGCATAGGATGTATAGTATTTTGTAAAAAAAATCCAGTGGCAATGCTAAAATGTGATCATTGCTTCCAATTAAATGACGACAATGAGACGACACAGTTGTTGGTAACGAAAAACGCTGTCTTAAACCACGGGGCATCAATTAAAGGACTTAACCGCGCATATTATGCGTGACTGCAATCGTTAGGTCAAGGAAAATTGGATACATGCAGCTACATCAAATGTCTGGATAACTTGACAGTCTTCACATTGTCCAGGGGGATGTATGTATGATCAGCTTTGAGCTGTAATTCTTTCACGAGTATTTTTCTTATCCATTGTTGTCGGTGTATCGGATCTCGAGTAAAATAATGTAAATGTCGCTTTCAAAATGGTCTTGTTTCCCGATGATGAAGTCAGTTTGCGCGCAAAAATAATGTTCGAGTGTAGCGGTAGGTGCAATGATGAAGATCATCGGACAACTTTATAGTGATTGAAGAATTTAGTTGATAAGGAAGTAAAATAGACCTCGACTACAATCCCGTTATATTACGCAAAACGTACCTTTTTTTGAAAGGGAATATTGACATATATCCCTCTTTTTTTCTGGGATGAAATGAGTGTGAAGTTTACGAAGTAAAAATTATTTTCAGACCTTTCTTCACCACAAAACTTGGAGCTAGAATATGTAATGAAATGAAGGGTTTGGCGAACGATATCGTTTCGAAATTTCAAGGCAACAATGGACGTTAAGTCCCGGGGCCGAGCAACGAATCCTTGTGTCGTTTAGACGAATTTGGGTTTGGCCTCTGCCTAGCTATAGGAGTGATGGCTGCTGGCAGGCTAGCTCAACTCGGCGTGTAATGTCGTGGGTGCGTTCTCTAGCATCAGCCCCTAATCTCATTTCCAGAGATTCAGCCTTCAATTTGCCCGATTACATACCGCCAAAAAAAATTGACCAAACAAAAAACATGCTATCCATCTTGTGAGGCTATACCTCCTACGTTACTTTACCAAAGAATTTTCGCGCGCATACCAAGATAATACCGCGTTCAAGACCTACCCGAGAGAAAAAAAAACATTACGTTACTTCGATCTACGGGTGAAATTCCGAAACTACTCAAAAAAGACAAGAATAAACGAAAGACTACCGCGTACAAGAACAATCTCTCGGGTGGCCGTGCCACGCTCGATTATAAAGACGAGCTTCAGCAGAGCTCGCCAGGCACAGACGTCGATGCCTGGGCCTGTCCTGCCATGGCCTTGCACTTGCGTGTCAGCATGTGTTGTGCACTCTAGGCCCACCAAGTTGATAGTTCTCTAGCAAAAGAGACGAGCCTCTTTGCGCGTACAAGTACGCAGGACATCACGTTGAGACGCCCATTCGTGAATCAGAAAAATGGAAGTAGAGTTGGTGGATATTAAATACTGTTTAGAATTAGAACTAGTTAAATACTGTTTCGAATTTTGTTCCCAAGATAGTCTTGGTCGAAAAAGCCCACCTACGTTATAAAAATACGTATTTTAATCGATCGTATTTTGTCAATCATTTGAGGCATTAACAGTTTACATGTTATCATCTCTTCAGTTTTCGTGACCACATCAAAATGGAATCACTGCAAGTCAACTCCCAAAAATAGTTTCGACTATCAATATCTTCCTCTATAGTTTTATAATGAGATTTTTTTAATTGTGTCTTGTATATGCCTTAAATGCGACTGATCCACGTTCGGTGCTCGATTTTTCCATGTTATTTTTATAGGTCCATGTGATGGAATTTGTTTCTACAAATAGTATATAGAAGCTACTGATCCCAAGAGGATGACACTTAAAGGTCAAACTCTTTGATCTGGTGTCCCCAATCGAAATGCTGAAAAAGTTTAGCTGGATTATAAAAAAGTCGCATGAAGCAGTTGATGAATTTAATTGCTGCTCAATGGCTTGATTCGAAAACCATGATCTTGATTTTATTTTTTTAGAAGATAATTTAGTGCATAAATCTATCATTTTTAGCTTAAGTGAACTACAGACTCGAAGCATAAATTATGAACAATTATTAAGTGCCGCTGTTGATTGAGGAAAAATAATTTAATGAAGCATACGAGTTGAAGAAGTTAGAAAAAAATCTATCAAATAAATTCAATGCATCTATCGACATTGCTTTAATTGTTTCAATATACGATCAGTTACCGATTTATTGGATTAATTATTGCCTTTCGCGCTTTCGCAAATACATTATCATTACCAAAATAGCAATAAAGATCAGTTGAACGACTATGAAGGCGTTATGTAAGTCTAAATCGTATTTTTCCTTTCTTTGCACACTCAAATTAAAACAATAGAAAAGAATCCAAGAAGAGTTTTCTTCGTTCCATCGCAGAATCAAACGATTAAAAATTGATCCAAGCCTGGATATGGTTCAAACGATCATCATATTAATTATATGAGTCACGATCTATTGAACGGGAATTTTGAAGAAATTAACATTCTTATCGGATTAAAGTTAATTTGTCGATTTATTGATTGACCCCGATTTTTGGATGTGTGATGCCATTAATGCATTTTCTATAGTTTGGGGAATAGGAATAAACGCCATCAAGTGATCGCCACGGATGTTAACTTTCTTTAATTGTTTCTAGAGCCGTTAAAAATTTGATAATACATTGTGCATGCATGAAAAGGGTCTTGTCTAATGGATAGATGATTTTACACATACATACATATATGGGAATGGGATTAGAGTTGCATAGATTGATGGATTGTTTAATTTGATTTCATGAAACAAATGGGCTTGATGTCTTCCAAATAGCGTATCTGAAGAGCATTGACTGGTGTTAAAATTCGAAGATATTTAGTACGAAAATGTTGCTGATCTGAATTTCAACACAATTTGACTACATATCTCTGGAAACATAATGAAATTGTGAAAGAAGTCAAAGGAAATTGTTGTCAATAAAATGTTAATAATTATCACTTCATATGCTTATCAATTTTTATTGTCATAGTCTCTTCGGCACGAAATGAAATTCATCCCTTACGCAAACACGCCCATTTTCAAGGTCCAGTCGATAAGAAATTTTGAGTATGACAATCAACATAGGTTTGCAATCATAATATGAACTATAAAAACGTTACAATCATCTCAAGGCATTTAACGAGATGTTGATAGTAGAAATAGTAATAATAAAAAAACCTAAAATTTATTCGACCATTTCAGAAAAATCATTTGGTGCAAATAGGGCAATGAAAATCATATTGAATAGACTTAAATCATTTTTATGGCCGTAATAATTTCAAATGTAAATTAGACATATATGAAGTGGGCATGTAAAGAACTAAATTGAGCTGAAAATCACTTCTTCATGTGTGTGGCGAATGTGGACAATTTTTTTGAATTGTTTTGATTTAATTTAGTATAGTTTTATTGTGGAAAATTCAAATTAAGATATTTTTATGGTTTTTACAGGCTCGCTGCGTGCATAGTTCTTGTGTTGGGCCTGATGACATCAGTCTCATCCGACTTATCAACGAAAGAGAAAATTAGGGTGAGTGCATTGTGTTAGTTAAATTGAAAAAATAATTTTGAAACAGTATTCCGTGAAATTTATACTAGATCTACTAAGAAATTATGATACGTGTGGTTGTAAAAAACACCACAAAATGTTTCTTTGATCCAATCTTTTTCTGAAGATTATAAAATTGCGGCCGAATTTTTTAAAAAAAAATTTCGAACACAAAAATTCATTGAGTTTAATATATAAATGGGTTACAGGAAGAATTTGTTGACCTCCATCACATTCAAATACAAAACAACGATAGACCAATATCGAACCTACTTGAAATTCTCTTGGAGAATAACATAACCGAAATTCGCTTAGGGTATATGACAAAATCATTGCAGTGCTCTATGGCAGTGAAACTATATTGTTTAGTAACCATATCTAAAAATAACCTACAGTCTGTTACGTAAGAGCGTGATCACTGTTACATGTAGAAAAAAATCGTAGCGATCTATTTCTTTTTCTATGAAATAGAGGGCATCTCAGTCCTTCATGTTTTATGCAAGGAATCAGCTGTCAGTTGAATTCAGTTGTTCTTCGAAATGAGTGCTGCTTACGCTTCGAGACAATTTTTTTTAATGTTCGCATGAAAAAGGACCTAAATTAACGCAAGCAGCTGCTGCGAAATACGTGGGCAGGTCGAAGCAGTTCGTAAGCAAGTGAGTGAGTCGCTATAAAATTGCCGGCAATGTCGATGACTTTCCTAATCGAGGAATCTCGCAGTGTTTTTGACGGATTCAATTTTGACTCTACGTGAAGGAGCTGTAAAATTGAAAGCAAAAGGTGTCGACATATCATAACGATTCGTAGGCACTTAGAAATATCGGAGTACTTTGGAAAAGTCAATGTTAAGTGAAAAACACGTTGAAAAACGTGTGACAAGGGCGAAGAAAAACTTGGACCGCGATTGGATCAATGTGATCTTTTCTGATGAATCTTCCTTTTGGGCATTTCCTAGCATCAAATGTGCCTGGACAACCTCCACTAGTAGACTGCTCCAACGACTGTTAGACACCCCGTCAAGGTCCATGTTTGGGGGTGCTTCTCAAAAAAGAGTTTCGGAACTTTGTTCTTGTTTACAGACACTTTGAATGCCGAAAAAATGAACAAAACCTATCAAAAGGCTTTGTTACCATCTGTCAAGCAATGGTTCATCAGAAAAAATGAGAGCTGGATCCTATCCTTCAAGAGGACAACCACCTAAAACATCGGAGTCAAGCGTGTAGCGAGTGGAAATGGGGCGAAATGGGGTTGTCACTTTAGATTGGCCATCTCAGTAACTGGAAATCGAATAGAAAATGTGTGGGCTCTAATAAAAATGCAACTTTGCAAACGCAAGGCATGAAATTTACATCAACTCTCTCGACAAATTCGGAGGTCTTTTCCAAAAGAATATGCCGGAAACCTCGTGGAAAGCATTCCCCGACGGTGTCAGGCCATAATT
Source organism: Oxycera nigricornis (assembly GCA_963942545.1). NCBI lineage: Eukaryota > Metazoa > Arthropoda > Insecta > Diptera > Stratiomyidae > Oxycera > Oxycera nigricornis. The sequence continues at coordinate 4,179,460 of OZ012661.1, forward strand.
AATGCTGGAGGCGATTGGACTTGCTACTAAGGTATTTGCATTGAGTATTGACGACCAATTAAACAATAAATGTGCGAATTTTTAAAATATGTATTGTTTTTATCATGTAACAGTGACCACGCTCTTATGTAACAGTCTGTATAAGCATAGTGTACTCCAAAAAGTGTTACTCAAAACCATAAAATTGAATAAACAAAAAATCTGTCTCACTATCTAAGCTTTTAGATACGTTAGATTTAATTGACAACACGAAATTTAGTAGGGCTTCTCATTAACAGTTTTCGTAATTAATTCATAGGCGTGTGTTGATAAGCATATGTGACGCTGTATCTGTGTTAACAAAGTTTATAGATTGTTACAGTAAATGGTATATTGCTGGCTGTGGTAGGTAAAAAACTATACGTCTTGAAGGGCAATTGATACAAGTGCGTTGCGATGCTTACTGTTTGCATAGTCTAATTTGTTAGACAATGATTATGCTGTGAGAAGACTATAGTCTGAAAAGTTCTAGACAGAAGTTGATATGATTTTTTTAGACTTCTGCCATGCTTGTTTGCATGTTTTATAACTGATTTCATGATTACAACACTAAAGCATTATGGAGGTGTGAATAACATCTAAATTTTCAAGGATATTTGTTCATTTTGAAATCACAGACCTGCACTAGGGCATAAACAAGATAGAAAAAGTTTTAGTAGTTTTTGGCATTTGCAGATTTTAATCATATAAATTTTACGATCAATTGCTACACACTTTCTTTGTAATATTTTGGCATGAATTTTTTGCACCTGTTATTTGAAAATAATTGCCACAATGTCTCATTGAAATATTTGCATGACAGCATTCAACTTAACATAAAAAAATGGTCTCAATGTCGTTCTCAAAAAAGAGCTCTTCCATCAAATCATGTGCGTATCTAATAGGTCCATACATATCTTCTTAAAACATTTAGTATCCATAATATATGTACACCTATCAACCGTTTTGAAAAGCGAATCTTATTATCCATCTATCCCAGACAGAATTGTTGAGATATCTTTTAAGCTTGATGGTAACATATCCATTTTCAACTATGTCACACAATCTTTGTAACTTTAAAAGAGATAATGATGATTCAGTGAACCTTTAGATTTGATATTAATTCTCATTGTGAACTAATTATCATAAGAAGCATGCTGATCTGAAGATACAAACGATAGATACATGTGTTTCATTGGAAAGCTCTGAAATTCGGAGTATCTCTATAAATTATGCATTGTATATTATTCAATTATACATAATGGGTGTGATTTAGATACATAGAAAACGAAATTGAAGACATTGAAAAAAACTCACGATTTTTCCGAACATACATATACATTAGTGGGGCCTTAAGATACATTTGTTCGTTGCTTACAGGTGCTCATATACATACATATGTTAGAGTAGTCCAAGCACATGTGAATAATGTCTAGTAGTCTAAAACATGATCTTAGATCATGTTTAAATAATTTAATTGGAACGCATGATTAGTAAAATGTTATGTAAGCATGTTAGGACAAGTGAAAATCATTTTGGTGAGAATATTTTAGTGAAGCGGAATTCATCGAAAATCGAGATAAAATTGAAATTCTTAGGACCATGCTGGAATATAAAATATGGTCAATGTTAATTAAGAAACTTAGGAAATTAGGAGGAATTTATTTTGAATACATAAAAGACTTTTCGCTCCTAAATTTTAGCAACCTCGTATTCATGGGCGTCAATTCTCCTAAAAATATCTTTTTTTTTAAGTTTTCCAATAAAGTGTTCGATAACATTTATCATTTTGAGTTGTTTTTTTGGAAAATTCTTGAATAAACAAGTAATTTTTAAAACATGCTAAAAACTTTAGTCGCTATAATCTCTATTAATTTTTTGCCATAGTACTTTGCAAAAATTGATACAATTCTATATCCACGAAAAACATCATTAGTAAAGTGGCTTTAGAAGATTTTCATAAATTAAATTATCTTTACCAAATTCCCCAAAAAAAAAATCGAAGCAAACCAATAATTTATAAAACTTTCGTTAACAAAAATTCTGTTCTACATTTTGTCCGATAATATTACTTGAAAAATATTCTACGCTTCTAAACACGCAAGAAAAAAATCCATTAAAAAATGTTTTCTGAAAAGAATTTTTAATTTTTTTTTAACAAATGTTTACGAACCGAAAAGTCTTGGAAAAAAGTTCAACAAATACTACTAAAAATAACCAATAAATTCCAAAATATTGCAAAAATTTTGAGACTATAAGCAGTTTTTCTGGATTGTATTTTCAAAATATTTTCGCATCTACAAGATATAGTGCATGACTTTTTTGAACAATTTTTTTTCAATTTATATTTCCTTGAAAGATGTTAGTATTAGATTTTGAAAAGACTTGTTAAAAAAATTCTACGAAATTTTGTTAAAAAAATTCTGAGATTATTCGAAAATATTATCGAGTGATTTCAAAAATATTGCAAAATTTTTATTAATTACAATTCAGTAAGCAGTTTTTCTGGATGGAACTTGTTGATCAAAATATCTTCACATCTACAAGAAATATTTGTTGAACGATTTTTTTTGCCAATTTATTACTTCTTTGAAAGTTTTTAGTTTAAGATTTTGAAAAAAAAACCCGAAAAAAAATTCTATGAAATTTTGTTAAAAAAAATTTATGAGGTTTTTCGAAAATATTGCCGAGAAATTTCTGTTGAAATTATTTTCGAAGAAAGTTTGTATAATTATTATTTGGATCGAATCTCAATCAATCAAAATATTTTATGAAGGAAGTTTAAAAATATAGTTTTTTGTATTAAAAATAAATAGACAAAAAAATTTCTTCGTCAAACCTTAAAATCTCTATGAACAAGCTTTCACTTGCAAAAATTAATTTCAAAAATGTTTCGTTGGGAAGATTGTGCATAATTTACAGAAAAAAGTTGAAAGGATCTATTCAAAGAAATGGAATTTTTCTCACATTCACTAACATGTTGCCATCTAACGTGACTTATGAGTTTCTTCCATAAATAACAGAAGATGCAAAATTTTGAAAACAAATTATTTCAAAAAATAAATTCCAAAATCTTTATAACCAAACTTTATCCTCCAAACCGATCTTCATTCATCTCAAATCCACTTAATCGTATTCATTAAAAGTTCGTCGGGTACAAACAAAATATTAATTAAATCAATTGACCGTTTACGTTCATTACGCCCAGAAAAAAAATCACCAAACCATATAGTTAGTTGATTTTGGTTTAGCGCCAATACACCAGTGTTTCACCATGCATACAGTATGCTCCTAGGCCACATACGCTATTGGCCCATTAACCTAATTTCGTGGTGCAGCCTCGTCACAAAAATTCAATCATCCCAATCACGGATTGGTGGCTCCATGATGGCTTCATCGAATTTGATTTGGGATCCATCCGATCATGGATCATCTGAGAACTAGACCGTTCCATTGAATTTGCTCGACATGACAAAGTGACTTAGTCGTCGTCACTGGCTAGAGCTTCCTAACTATCTATTGTGGGCCGCCGCGAGATACATAGATACCGATTTTAGTTTTAGGGTGAACACTCCTAGTTCAGCGAAAAGTTTCACAAACTTTGTACGTTCATATGTCCTTGACTTGTTTGCATAAATTATAGATTGAATTAACCAATAGACAAGACAATGGCGGAAAATGGATTAGAGTGATTTGTTTGCGTTTGGGTTTGTTAGTTCGTCAGTTTGTTTAGTGAGATTGGGGATACTTCCGTTTCTCATGGAACCGTGAAAATTGTCTTTATGATTTTGTCTTTTGATTTGGATGATATGGACTAACATGGTAAATATTGCGTTAGGCACATATGCACAAATATGTATGTAGGTAAGGAGGCAAATAGGTAGATTATGGGTCAATCTGGAAGCATCGTTGGGAAGTTTGAAATTACTTTAGGCAAGCGGTGATGGTACTTGATGGGATGCATCAAACTATCATGAATGGCTAAATGGCCCATTAAGTTTGTCGATCCGTGACAAAAATGATTGTTTGTTTGGTGTTAATATTTGCTGACCAATAAACAGTTTTTTGTTTGTTTGAAATTTACCATTAGATGAGACGGTTTTAAGCTAAGGTGTCGTTGGATAGTGCTCTACGCCTCGTTTAGTAGGAATCGATGGTAAAAGTGCTAATATGCATTATTATCTGTGTTTGATGGGATTTTAAAGTAGACACATTGCACCTGAATATATTTTTTAAAAAAATTGGGCTGTGAAAAATGTAACCATTCAAAATTGTGTATATGGTTGATAATTTTTTCTAAAAGAATACATTTTAAAGCCATTTTTCTAAAGGATAAAACTATTTTAATTATCATTACATATTTTATTATAAATATTTAAGTTATTATTACTATCGAAATATTTCATTGAACTTATTAACTATATTTTCAGCTCCACAAAGAATGGCTTGAAAAGAAGGCTGGATTGAAACAATTTGACACGCATCAAAGAAAAAGTTCATATGTTTGGCGTACGATAAAAACGAACAATGTAACATACAACAATAATACAAATACTTCGAACGATACTATATCCTTGGATAATGTTACTATCCATTCGAACAAAGTAGAAGTGAATACTACTCTCAACCCGAAATCACAGCAACTTCTTTCGAATGATGTGTATCCTGAAACTGATACAGAAAGACCGTCATCAACAACACTTGTCCCACAAGTACAGGATGTCGGAAGTAATGAGAGTGCATTAAGTGTTGCAACGACTACAGAGGCAATATCTCAAATTGAACGTGTTGAAAATACGAAACCGACAATTATTAATTTAATCAACGATACTTTAGTGACGAACACAACCGTTGAAGCCTTAATTGACGGAAATAGTACAGAGGGATATGGAAAGGAGACCAGTAGTAGCCCTATTGTTCCAACAACTGCAATAACAGAAAATACAACGACAAATTCGACAGTGTCGAAACCAATTAAGAAGCCACAAATCAAAAAGGGACCATACTGGGGTCCTTGGAGTGTATGGTCACAATGCTCGAGATCTTGTGGTACGGGAGTGATGCTTCAAAATAGGAAGTGCTTAGTAAGGTAAGTTTACTACTCATAGTTGCATACTAGCATATACAGGGTGCGCCATCTTTCGTGTCGGTATATAAACACTTACTAACTTTGAAAAAACAACAACCGATTTTTAAAATATGAGGTATTTTCATTCAATTTGGTCTTTTGCCATTTGTTTTCACTACTTTTTTAATTACAACATTAATTAAGTGGCCGGCTATATTGGTCAAAACAAAATGTGCCCTTTTTGCTGCATTTCCCATTACCTTTTCAAGAATCTCGGCCGGTATAGCGATGATTTCGGCACGAATGTTTGGCTTGAGCTCGTTCATGCTCTAAGGCTTGCTAGCGTACACTTTGCTTTTCAAATAGCCCCACAAAAAGAAGTCCGAATGGGTCAAATCTGGAGATCTGTCGCCTCAATGTCGTCTCCTTTTGACATCAGGCGTCCAGAGAATTTTTGATGCAAAAACTGAATTGTTTGATTTGCAGTGTGGCATGACACACCGTCTTGTTGAAACCAGTAACCGTCAAGTCCTTTTTCACGTATTCGCGGGTAGACATAATGGGCCAACATCCACCGATATCTGTTTCTTAGAACTGTCTCGTTTTCTCTTAAGAAATAGGGCCCAACGATGGTTTTGGCGCAAACGCCGGCTCAAACAATTACTTTTTGGGCATGCAATGGCATTTCATGGATTTCGTGTGGATTCTTCGTTCCCCAAATGCGGCAATTCTACTTATTAAAGCCGCCAGATAGTGTGAAATTGGCCTCGTCGGTCATCAGAATTTTCTTGCGAAAATCAGGTTCAGTGTCCATCAATCGAGTAACTATTTGGTCGTATTCCAACCGACGTGGACGGTCTGTCGACAACATTCTTTATGTTAGTTGCGCTTTATAAGTAAACAAATGCAAATCATGCTTCAAAATTCATCGCAGAGTGGTTCCACTGACACCAAAATGCTGAGCGTGGCGACGAAACGACACTTATGGGTTCTGGGAAACGCTCACTCTGACCATTCCAACCAGTTCATTTGAACCTCTTGTTTGTTGAGAAACGGCATGAAGACGATCTCTCACTGTCCCGTGCTCAACGAAATTCGATACGAAACGACGAATAGTGTTGTCAGACAGTGCCTGTTGCACGTTGAGTTAAAACAACTGAACGACTATTCTCGATGTTGTTTCGGTGTGAAGCGATTCATGGTTCAAATTGTACTGAATTGCCGTTTCAAAAATATGTCTCATCGAATCAATCGGCTTGACAAATGTCAAAGTTAGTAAGTGTTTACATACCGACAAAAAAAAATGGCGCACCCTGTACATAATTATCTTTTAATATGTTTTGCATCATAAAATGCCACTGGATATTTCTCATGATAGTAAGCCCATGCTCAGTAACAATATGTTTCAGTTTGTTAGAGAAGAACTTCTGCAAGAACATGACTTTAAGGTCTTTTTAGACACGATTATGATGCTATGCTATCATCGGATTCTTTCACTCAAGGTGGCAGTGTACCTTGTACGCAGATTTGAAAATCTTCCTGTATTGAAGCGAGCTACATTTTATCCTCTTTTGATCTTTGAATTATGATATTCATTTCATCATGCATAGCATCACCCCAATATCCTATTATTCGGTAGATACTTACCTTATCGGCAAGTATCACGAGTTTGAGTTGGGACCATGAATGTTGAAACAAAGCTTGAAGAAGCTTTTGTGTGTTTTTTTCATAAGTTTTCCGGTATAAGTCAATCACCAACACTGAGGCATCTACGGAAAATGCTGGAGTTTTTTTTTAGGTGGATTGTGTAATGTGTTGGTACTATTTATGATGTTGCTTTCAACAGATGCTTCTTCAATAAAATGATTCAAAGTATCTAGACCCCAACCAACCTTACAAACAAAGATACTATTCAGCATACTACAAATCCTCACTTGCTTGTATCGCGTAATCCATCAACTATTTTAATGATCACCTATTTTAAAAATAAAATCGTCTGCGTCGTAGGTACACATCCATGACAAACCCTTAATTTATCAATTTGCCATCACGATCACGTACAACATATAGTCGCGTGGTTAGTTCCTAAAATGTCTGCCAATATATAATATGTTTCAAACAATAACAATAAAAATAGTAGATAAACATTAAGTTTCCGCTTAAGGACTGTAGAATGCATTTCAAACGAGTGTAAAATATGCTATGGCTCCATATCTCATAGCTATGCTCACTGGGCCGCTACAATACCTACCGATGTGTCCATTAAACATTAACCCATCTACGACGTGTATGTCATGCAGACACTCATATGAGTGTTCCTACATTTTATTGAATTCAGATTATTTCTGTTCACAATGCGGCTGGCAAACTATCGAATCAATGGCCATTATAAACACAAATATGGAGACTAAAGAGCGCCACATCGAATCAATCGCGCAAATGATTTAGTTGCACACTATCGACGATTGCAATCCCCGATAAGGCCGACATGCAACATTATGCACTGTTGCAGTGTTGCACTGACGGTATGTTTGTTTATGGGATGCTGAAGACTCCTCTATGGGCCTATTAGTGATGTTTATGTTCAAGGAAATCGGTCTTCACACTGGAGTGAATGGTATACTAATTGGTGCTAGAACTGCCATCCAGTGTTACAAATGTGGTTTCACATCCCCTGAATGCAATGGCAATACAACTATACCTTTACTTTAAGGATTCTCAAAAAACCTGAACCCACCCACACTGCCCGTCGCTTCAAGGGATCCTGTCTTCCCCTATTCTCTAGCCGCCATCACGAAACGCTCAACAAATGGTCAATTCTTGCAATTTGCATTCTGCACGGAGTCCACAAAGTGTCGACCATTATTGCATCAAGTGCATCATAATGCAATTTAATGCAACTCAACTGTGTCTCGGAAAGTTTTGTTCGCGATTAAGGCAAGTTGCGTGTGGCATGTTGCATTGTTACATGCATGTTGTTTGAACAAACGGATACTGTATTTGTTTCTATAAATTATATGGACTATATAGTCTTGGACGATTTAGTGACGGTGATAGTTTAATTGGTACTAATTCATAATGATATCGGAATTATCTGCAGGATGCAAAAGAATAGTTTCATGTAGAAATCTTTGGTACTGTAGCTTTCGCTGGGAAGTGGTTCAGCATTATTATTGAAGGGTTGTGACGAACCCTTTGGAATTGCTTGTCGCAATGTACTCAAGGGTCGTAATCGATCCAATCATTATCTATCAAGAGACACAAAAGATATAGAATAACATTAGTATCATCAATAAATCTTACATCATTCAAGCCGATGGTTCGGTCACAATAGACTGGATTAAAGACCAACTTTGATAGGAACATATTGGTTGTAGAGCTCTGATGATCCCTCATCAATATTTTTTGCACTTTTGGGTATGGATAATTCTTTTGAAGTCTCTAGAATGAGTTTCGGAACAGCTTACTGGGGAGAAATACATGTAAAATTTAAACAAAAATGCTAATTAAAGATTAATTTAAGAAATATATATTGTTTATTTAGAAAATATTAAATATGAAATCCTTAAAGTAGGTACATGTCTCAAAGTATATTTTTTAAAATAATTTTACAACAAAAAATGGCGGCGATACGAGCGAATTAAAAAAAACACCTCAAAAAATGCCTTGTACAACTTAACGCCTTTTCCGGGGAACCTCCAACATTGAAATGTATGGTTCATAGGTTAACCAATAAAATTTGCAAAAAAATGAAAGTTTTACATTAATTTTAGATTAAACAAAAAAAATTACAAAAACATTTAAATTAAACGAGTAGTTAATACTCTTTTGTAGAAGTGGTATAAATTTGAGCCTGATCGGTTCAATTGTTTTTGAGATATTTTGTACATAAGTTGAAAAAGTATTTATTTGAAAAATATTTAAAATTTGTGGTAGATAAAAATCATTGATTATTAGTTTTTATTATAACTTACTCGTTTGTCAGCAATTCCAGGTGCTATTTCCTTAGAATTTCAGATTTATAAGAATATGGTAGGGATACAAAATTAGAGAACCGCCCATAGCGCCGAAGAGAAAGTAGGCAGGGACGCGCGGCAGGTGAGCTCGCTCGGCTGGGGAACGTTACGCTGCATATAATTGACTATAACTCAAGAACTAATACGAATATCGCTTCAAAACTTTTTTTGTGCATTTTTAGAGCGTTTTTTTGAGCAGTTACGTGTATTTCCCCTTTTAAATTGGTCTCCCTGACCCAGAGATCAACAGAGGTTTAACATGGTTCTCTTACACGTAGATCATTTCAGCCTGCAATCCAGACAGACTGAATCATACATCTCGTTTCAAAAGTATTTTCAATTCACTAGATCATTGATTCTCACACTAAATCATAGCCGTGTCGTGAGAAAAGCGTGAAACTAGGCTTCACCAGGGATAAATTTTCACGTTAGACAACGTGGCATATGGGCGTGTGAGATGTTGAGATAAGTCAAGAGCGATAGCGTTACCGGCAGCAGTACTGGCTGGTGCATTGTCCACGGCTTTTGACGAGTAGTTATTCGGGCCGTGTTGCTAGAATTTTTGTCGAATCAGTGCCGTCCATTGTCTCCTATTTTTAGTTTGCCGTAAGGAAATTTTACAGGACTTTTCAACTTACTACTGAATATTCGGTGAAGGTTTTTGTAGAGTAATTTCTCTTTATCTATATCTGGAATTTCTATTATTTAAAGGTGAATTAAACTATCCCAGTAAGTTGCAAAGACTTTAGATTTATATTTTGTTTTCTGCTTCATATGAAGATTACTTATGGTTGCTTTAATTCTAACATGCATATGAAGAGTTGGTAGATTTGGTAGAATGTCAACTCCAACTGTTTCAATGCTCCTGATTTGGTCAGACATGCTTGAGTTTATATTTTTTGTAGCGTTACCAGAATTCAAATGTGTTTTTAAATTTTTGACCCCATAGAATCGCTACAGAGGATACACATAATTTATTGTTTAACATTGATCAATTTTTTTAATATAAAAGCAAACCTTCTTAAAATTTTAAGATTTAATGAGTCTTGTTTCAGTTTTTGAAAATCAAATTTTTTAACAGAAATCTTTGCTAGTACAAAAAATGTCCAAAATTTCGATTTTCATACTTTTATAGTTTATGTGCGTAAAAATGGCTAGCTAAAGCTTTTAGAAGATCTTTAAGAGCTGTCTGTCATATTAACAGAACGCGAGTATATTTTAAAAATAAATCCAAAGTTCTAACAGTCCTTTTATGTACCAAAGACCTTCTTTTATGCACCACATACCTTTCCTGCAAAAAAGGTGGAGAGGATGAAGTACACTTTGAAAAGATGTAATTCACAAAGAAAACTCGGATACTTTGGGTCAATGTCTAAATTCTTACGTGTCTGCATCTGAAAGAAGAATACTTAAGATTTTCATTTTCTTCTATCTTAAAACAATCCATAACATCCTTTTCGTGTTATAGATGAAGATCCATTTTTTTTACTTTCTGACTATTAGTCAGAACGGCTTAGTCCGTAGTCTGTGAAAGATGGCATCGTCCACATCTACATCAATTAAGATTGAACCCATTCATTCCTATCAACGCTACTGAATCTTGAAAGTCCTCCAAGTAAACGTTCTGATAAAAATATTTTACAAAAACCAACATATAATTGACATAATCCACAATTTCGTTTAATAAACACTAATAATGTGAACTAAACTTAATGTCTCTTATTGACTGACCACAACTGATGGCAAACAACTTAATCCTTGCCCGATGGAAACCGGTTAAAATGTACACTTATGTATCTACCATTTTCAGACGTGGAGTGAATCCAGCGAAGCGTGTTATTAGTCGCGAATGTGCCGGTCTTTATCGTAGATATCGTCTGTGCAATGAACAGGTGAGTGACTGAAAGTGAATCCTCCTCATGATATATCTAATTAGAATCTACATTTATGCTAATTATAACTGACTAAGACTGTGACTGTCTATTAAATTGCAGGAATGTCCTGTTCAAGTTGACTTTCGTCAACAGCAATGCACACACTATGATCAACAGCTATTCCAGGGCAAAAGATACATCTGGGAGCCGTATATCAAGGGTGAGTTTAGATGCGTGTGGACAGATAATGGTTAAATAAATATTGAGGGTGAAAGCATCTTGATTTGAAAACTTTAAATGTTTATTGGTGGCTTGTATTCATGGTAGAATTGAATCTTTTTTTTGCAGAGGATGGAGAGTGCGAGCTGAATTGCAAGCCAGTCGGTATGAATTATTTCGCGACGATGAATGGATCCGTGATTGATGGTACACCTTGCTCCCGACCGGCGGAGTACTACAGGAAGAATTATCGAGGACGTGCGGTTTGCGTGGATGGTATCTGCAAGGTGAGCTCTGCAGGTCGTGGTAAGCCTATTATGTCCAATCTGCGGTGCGCACTAAACAGTATTAAGTGAGTTCAGCTACAAATTAAATTCCCAGGTGAAATAGTCCGACACCTGGGTGAGACATGTTGAAAATCGATATCCTAGCCGCGGTGGGTCCACTACCATCTTGATTGCACTATCAGCCGGTAATGATCTTCGTGAGTGATTTTCACGTTGTTGTCGGGAAAATCGGTGACGTTGATGATGGATTTGCTGGTGACCTCGCCCTTGAAATGATGGTTGCATCGTTAGTTTGCTTAAATTCTCGACAGTTGATGGGTTGAGAGTATGTAGTTCTAGGCTCGAATTTTAAAGGCAAATTGATTGGGAGAATGATTCATGATCGAATAATTTGATTTTCAATATGAGTGTGTGTATTTTTAGAGGCCCCGAAACGACTGGTTAACTGACTTGGCAATTTGATTTAATTAGATGTGAAGCATGTGAGCTGTGCTAGGATTCTGGTAGATGCATTTGAGTGTAAACAAACGTATCTAATTCAATTATTCGTGGAGGTTTGTTGGGCGAAAGTTCATTGGCGATGTAATTTTTAATGCAATGCATTTGAATTGAAATGGTTGTTGTTATTGTGGTTGAAATGGGTCTGAAGTCAATTGGATATTACTTGGAGTGGTGTAAGATGTTTCGAGAAGAGGTTGTACACCATATTTTATGAGAATCATAGCCACTTTCGATTTTTGTATGGGTTCTGAAAGTTGTTTATGAGAAAGGTTTAGTAGTGGAGTATTTTGTATATGATTCTTGATAACGTTGAAGAAGGAAAAGCACATTCAACTCAATTCAATTCAATGAAAACTGCTGAACGAAAAATCTGCTAAGATTTCCGACCTTCTTCAGCGGTTTTATGATTGACTTTTGGATGGTTGTCTATGACTTTCATAAACGAAAATTTTTCTATAACAAATTATGAGAGAGCTTTTCTCATGATAATTTATTTCGTGGTAATATAATTTATATAGAAATTTAATCAATTAATCAAAAAAATACAACAAACAAAATTATTCACAAAAAGTGATTTTCAAGCATTTTTTGGATGAATAACTGGATTAAATTTTAAAAGGGAGATGGCGTAGAAAAAAGCGTAATTAATTAGTCTAAATCCTTAACGATATGATAAAAGGACGAAACAAAAAATGAAATGGAATACATACAGCAATTGGAATTATCACACGTTAAAAGATTTTTTCAATGAAAAAATGAGTCTATTAGAAATTTATACATAAAAAAGTAAGTTCTATGGATAATTTCTAAGAAAAAAATCATTCAATTTTTTTTAAATTTCTTGGAAAGAAAATCAAGCGAAGCATTTATTTCAAAGCAAATTTTTGCACCAACACTTTAAGTAAAAATTGGAACTAGATAAAGTCTCACTAAAAAATATCTTCAGCCAAAATTTTGAAGAACATTTATAGTTTTCATCCTTAAGAATAATTTCAGTAGCCAAGATTTTTGGTGAAAAATCAATTTTTCATTTTTCAGTTTATTGTAGCTGCAGAAATCACGTATCAAAATTTTATCAACATATTCCCAAAACTAAAGAAGTTACGGCCGATTGGACGCGCACGGTTTTTTTCCGCTTTGCAAGCGAAATTTTCGGTAATCAACCCTTTAAGCGCGTTTTTCTCGAAATTACGTTTTTCCAACTGCGGACACTTATTCTCCGGATTGGCCGAAAAGTTTTAAGTCAATTAAGGTCCGCTACTTTATTCAAGTATCTTGTGTGGTAATATACCACAATATAGTCCAAAAATCAATCCCAAAAAATTTGGCAAGCGAAACAAAGTGAAAAAAATATCTTTCGAAAAGAAAATTTCAAACAACCGTTATTTTTTTTGATAATTTTTTCAAAATATTGTGTTTGATTACCACGTAAGAAACATCGCTCTTTAAAATGCGGTTCGGTTTTTTTATTTCAAATTCTTTATTCCTGAGATTATCTGTTCGCAGTGGAACGAAGTATTTTCTGAGATATCAATTTTGGCGCCCTCTATAAATTAGTAGAAAAATGGAAAAAATAAACAAATATTTTTTTAATAATCTTCAAAATGTGTGTTCTACCCATGGAAATTTTAAAATTTATATACATTAAAGAGCTGAAAAAATATCGAAAATTAGGCTGTTTTTCAACATTTTAACCGGTACTACCCTCTTAATAGAATTATGATGAAACATTTTTACAAGATTCAACGAAAAATATGTGAAAAACATTCTTTGCAAAGAATTCATGGAGCAAAATCCAAAATTCAAGAATGATTAAATCTTTTTAACATGTGTTCCACAGGGAATACTTTGACACTATTTTATTACGGTCGACTTAAATATTGTCTGGACTAATTTTTCTGGGCAAAAGTCATCGTTTTAGATTCCAAGACTAATTGCTATCGAAAGTTATCTAGAAAAATTTCGACGAAATTTTGTTGGCGCAAAGTATAATGAATTTTTGCAGGCAAATAGAATTTAAGAAATTTTTAAATAAGTTGGAAATATTTAAAATAGTTTCGTAATTTTAATCTCAATTTGCGATAATTTTGTTTTTGTAAATTCTTTCATTATTTCACTCATTCTTTGGGTAAAACAGTATAATTTCACTTTCAACATCTAAAACCGCTCGATCTTCAATCTGAAATGCATACACACAGGCGAGTGATCTTGTCTACAATTCCGAAGATTCAAACCAAAACACTTTTCCGTTCGCTAAAATTTGACTTAATTTGAGTGCTTTCTGATTCCAATCAAAGTGATCTTAATATAGATCATCGTTAAACTCTGCAAGTTTCCTGATAATGGGGCTGTAAGATCATACATGTGTACGTATGTGCCGTACCGTCATCCTCTGGATTAAGATCACATCTTACTTAAAAATTATTTCCGCTCAATTTGGCGTCGTTAATCATACAGCCCTGTCGCATGCATGCCTGATAATCAATTACAAGTGTAGATACTCGTATATTATTACTTATCGTGATGACGATCCGAAGATTATTTTCAAGAAAACGGATCAGGATCATGCGGATGTGATCATATTCAGGCACACGAGTTGACGATTAACGCCGAAATATTCGTGACAATCAATCAATTCACCGACTGTTACATGATAAATAAATGTGTATCAGAATATATGAATCATATATCTCTGACACGATCATAAGTATCTATCAATCTGCGCACGATCATCATCCACGATGATCATGTGGATGTACAGTATCTTTTGGATAAGGTGTTCATTTCGTGATTGAAGACATTGAAGGCATGTGTAGCGATCGGTCAGAAGTACCCGCAATTATCTGAGAAAGACAATGATTATTATGAAATAAATGGGGATGAAGATTGTTGAGTTCGTTTCAAAGTGGTGATTATGCCATGCAAGAGTGATTTTATGGAATACAAAACGGATTGATTGAATGTATTAAGTACTAAATGAATTGAATACAAAGTGCATCTAATTATAAGACAATTAAATAGCTTAATTCAATAAGATATAATTTTTTGCCGAGAATAATTAGACCATAAACTAATCATACAACAATGAATCACTGAAAATTGATAATGAGTCAGTGAAAACTGTTAATGAGTCACTGGAAACTAGACATAGTAGTACCAACCAACATTTTGCTCAAAGACATTCTAGTCTATTTTTGCAATGATTGAACTTCCAAAAGAATACCATCCCAACAAGGAAGCCATGAATGGATTGCAAAACAATTTAAATTTGTGCGAATGCAAACATATGTAGATTGTAGCCAAAGTATCTTCCCATCGGCTAGGTTCTAATTGGACCAGATCTACACGTCTTCCTTATATCAATCAAATCAGATTGCAATCAAAGTGAAGATACCAACAGTTCAAGATTTATTTTTTTATCAAACAAATAGCAACATTAGCAATTGCTTCACAAGAAGATATCTTCAAGCGATTTACATAATCCAATGTGTGTTGCATACAGTTAGCAAACAGATAGATTAATTGGATAAACGTCGCACCCGTCAGGACATAAAATGATACGGCTTGGATAGATACATGGTCTGCAAGGATACATGTGAAGATACGACGATCGCGTGTTGCTGCTGCAAAGATTGTTAGTTGGTAGGAAGTAAGCATCTTTAATGCTAGCCAAAGACAACGAAATGGTGTGCAATTAATTAATTAGATAGGCGTTTAGAAATTCGCTGTTATGATTTTATGGGTGGATAGATAGTTGTATCTATCGGATTAGTATGTTGATGGTATCTTTTCTGTCATGTTTGTGGTTGCAGTTTACGCAGTAATATGATATGGGAAAATCGATGAAAAGAAGTTAATGGTGTTTTTGTGAGTGAATCTCTTCTGCAAAATTTTATTGAAATTGAAAGTTCATCAAAAGTAAAGCAAACAATTTTATAAATTTTTCGTACTATTTTCGATCAAAAATACACACGTTTTTACTCGAAAAACACTCTAAAACAATTGAAAAATTTATTCAAAATTTTTATGAAACACTGCAATAACATTTTAAAAATGTCCTGATACGGTGTTGGTTTGAAATGAGACTGATAAAAAAATAACTCTTGCTTGCACAAAAAATGATAATTCTTTCCATAGAAAACATTTTAAAAAATCAAACGAAAAACCAAAAGACATAAAAAAATTTCTTAAAAATTGCTTTCTTTGATGTAATTACAATAAGTTTTTCAGGTAAAAAACAGTGAAAACTTGTTGGGCTGCTAATGATAAAAAGTTAACTCAAATTTGAACGAAATTTGCAAATAATTTTTTGTGAGGCTATTCCAGCCCAAAAACAAATTGTAAAAAACCAATTCTTTAAAATAAAATCTTCAATAATTAATGAAACAAATTTGCTTGAAATATTTCTACTTCATGAATCCACAACAATAACTGCAAGGTTCCTTCCAAATAATTGCATGAATCAATTATAATAATATTTCAATTTTTCCATTGATGATTGATAATATGCTTTTGGCCGCAAAAAAGATGGAAAATTCGATGAAAATCGGCAGGGGGTAGTTTAGTGTTAAGCCCGAAAAAATGGATGCTTTTTTGAATTGATGTACAAAAACATGACAAAAGGTATTGACTTGAAACTTTGTAAAATTTGTTTATTAACATTTAAAGGAAGAAAATCATATTTATTGAAGAGAAAAAAAAACAAAATGGTGACCGCCGCAATGAAGTACTTCATCAGCATCAAAAAAAATTCATTTGCACCTCGTAAAATTCTGGCCAAAATATTGATCTGAAGGCAAATATCCAAATATTTACTTGTTATCTAGATCATGAACAACGGAACGGGCCTAAATTTAGAGCAAAAAATTTTTTTTAGACGATTTGGGACGCACTTGAAATTGCGATGGTTGAATTTTGCATGTTCTTTTTTTTTTGAAAAAAGTGCTATTCAAAAGACAAAAAAAATTTTTTTTGCTCAAAATTTAGGCCCGTTCCGTCGTTTATTATCCAAATAACAAGAAAATATTTGGATATTTGTTTTCAGATCAATATTTTGACCACAATTGTACGATGCGCAATTGAATTTTGTTTTTGATGCTGAAGGAGTACTTCATTGCGGCGGCCGCCATTTTGGTTTTTCTCTTCAATAAATATGAAATTTTTCCGTTAAATGTTAATGAACAAATGTACAAAGTTTCAAGTCAATATCTTCTGTCGTTTTTTGTACATCAATTCAAAAAAGCATCCATTTTTTCGGGCTCAACACTAGACTACCCTCTTAATTTTTTAAAGAATATTCTTTTCGAGTTAACTTTCTCCAAAAACTACGTGGAATGAAATTGAAAAGAAAATTATATGGTTGTAAAATTACTACTTAGTTGAAAATATTTATTCTTAATACATACATCCCCAAAAATAGACGGAAAATTTCTATTAAACAGCATTATGAAATAAAGGGCTCTTAAACATTGAATGAAATAAAGTTTTCAATTTAAATTTGGCGGAAAAATATCGATGCGAAATAAAAATATTCAAATATAAAAACAAGATTCCTTAAAAATGAAGAGCCTACCTTAAATGTACTTTTTGGTACTAAAATAACGATGCTTCGTAATCCGTCTTTGAATTTTTTGGGAACTAGCAAACCAGTTGAAATTTTTTGCTGCAAATTTGACGCAATATTTCATATGCTACCGATATTAATGATTTCCCATAAATTGATGGTGCAATCAGACCGTCAAGTTTAAAGCAAATCGATGCATATTTGCTGAAATTTTTGCAGTTTATTGTCTTCTAACACAAGCAAGCGTCTATTTTTATCTGTGTTTGTGGTGGCATATTTTACCCTGCTTATAATTTAGAGATTCACATCATCAACGGTGCAACATTTTAGATCAAATGTTGCCCTATTTGGGGGATGCATGAGTGAACGTAGGTGTAATATGTTATTAAATATTACATGTTTTGGGATATGATGAGCGTGGTTCAAACTAAAATATGATATGATGATCCAATATAATCATTTCATACTATATAATGTTAAACTTATGTCAAAAATATCTTGGTATACACAGATACATTATTATTTTATCATACATAGCCAGTCCAAAAACTCTTCATCGAATACCCAAAAGATATGCATTGAGCAGTCATAAAAAAATTGTGGACCTAATCAAGTAAATATTTTCTGAATGGTAATTTTTAGAATATTCAAAATCTGTACAATAATCCCTCATCTAAATATCCTTGACAATAATACACAACTCCTTCATTTCCAATCTAATTCGTCGCGCCTAGAAAAAAAATAATCGGGAACGTCCATATTTCAACCTTTACCACCAATCACACATCATAATTTTCACCACAAGTGCTATTCCGTATCCGAAGCAAAGAAATTATGAACCATAAAATCTGTCGATAGTAAATTAAAAAAAAATTAAACAGCAAAAAAATGTTTGTCATAAATTTTATGCAATTTCAACACGTCCTGAGAACTAATGCATTTTCAGTTTGTATCTAGTAACGAAATTGTTGCTGTCTTTTTGCCAGATGCATCAAAATGTAGATTCGTTATGTATTTATGTGAATGTTTTCCGAATATTTCGTAGTATGGACTGGACGTCGATGACCATATTTTGCTGGAATGTACGGTATGACTGTTTTAAGGGTAGTGGCTAGTGTACTTCCTGTTGAATTTTTGTGGTTCTACAAGATTTATAGCCGAACATTAAGAGAGGCATTTATTCGGACACTAAAAGGATAGAAGTGTTTTGCGATATGGTCAAATTTGCATAGAAATTATATTGGCATTTCCCAATTCAACATGTTGTCCACATAAAATGAGCCACGGTCAGGTTAAATGCTGCTTCTTGATTCTTGGATTGGCAAGCATTGAGCGTCACCCCCATTATGGAAGCGCTTAGATGTTGATTTACACACTTCGATTTTGAATATTCAGTTACAAAGTGCATAAAAGTGCTGTGCTGTTTTGGGGGAGAAAACAATAAAACGAGCGGAAAAATAAAACACTCCAAACTGATTGGTGTTTTCCACTTAGCGCCGATTAACTGTGACCACCATCGTATGCATATATCAGAAAATTATAGGCCAAGTCAATTGAAAAACATACGCAACAACAAACAGCACCACGAAGAAGTAGAAGAAGAGATTCACTGTTGCTGGTAACATGATCATTAAAAACCAATAAAAAAGCTTTGCCTTGAGCAAGTCCACCGTTGAGGAATTGCGGCGTCGCATAAGAGACCCAACAGATTGAGATGAAACATTAAAGATACATTAAAGGCACACTAAAGAGGAGCGGTGTTGATATCTGGCTTGGCTGTTAGATACATATTTATTGTTGTGACGAAGAAGATGCAGATTAAAATCAGTTTGGTGTGTGGGATCGGTGGAAAGTGATGTGATGCTGGTTAAGATGTTTTATTGAGTGGTTAGCGGTTTGATGGCAGTGTGAAATGATGCTTTTCTAGTAGAGCAGAACAAGAAGATGCTGAAAAGATTGCATGAATGGACTCAACAACACTCGGCGAAAGATGGTGCGAAAATATTCCATGAATCTCTGGATCTGGAGCTTTTAGCGTTCTGGTAGCTGGGATGTAGGGTGCAAATTAGAATTGTAGGTGTGATATTCGATTTCGCTACTGGTACACTTACGTTTTGTGAGTGAGAAGAGAAGATGAACTAATATAAACAAACACATCTTACGTTACGAACGAATTAGATATTCTTTCAACATGCCCTTTTTTTAAAGCAATTTACTACAGTTTGACCTTGCAAACCATTTGAATGTCCTTATTGTGAAGTTATGCTTGAGGCGATGTACTGGAAGCTCAGTAGTAGTAAATTTGTTCCAATAAACTTTTCCGCAAAAGAAAATATCGCGTAAATTTATTTCATTGGGTGCAGGAAATACACGTATCTCAATTGACTTCCTAGATAAATGATAATATATCAACTCAGACTGCCTCAATTTTTCATTGAAACAGACCAACGCGTAGATATAATTTGACTTAACAATTATTTTATGGTTCCAGGCTGGCAGATTGATTAAATGGTAGAAATTTTTTTCGGTGAAAAAAAAACTCAAAAAGAACTAAACTTTTTGCAATCGTTGTAAAAATTTGGTCACTAGTTCAATAACCCATACTAATTTGTCTCGTATTTTACATAAGACAAATAACTTTTATAAATAATGACTCATAATTTTAGTCTCTTGTTAAATTATTCACGAAAATTGTTACGTTCCCAAAAATGTGCTGGCCATTTTCGCCAACAACCACCCGAAAGTCTTACCGATTCGATCATTCTTCAACCGGCGGCGTGCGAGTCTAACTGCTCATTATGCTTATCCTCGGACCTCACCAATGTGAGCGCACTGAAGAGGAACATGATTGGAGTGTGGATAGCAAACAAGAGGTCAACACATTAGCACAGTAGAAAATTGAACGCAAGTCGAGAGCACAGTTACGATTCCCTTTCACAATTATGGCATCCTGACAATTTCACCTGGTCGTGGCTGGTTAAAAAGGAAGAAATGCATAACATAACACTACATACATGGCTTCTAATAAGTAATCTCTCCGTAAAGTAGCGAGTATATTAAAATACTTAATCTCTCCTTGCTAAAAATAACTTTTCGATTGTGCCCCGTGTTTTACTGTACTATGGAGCCATGGAAACATGGCTCCTGAATCCACAGCCGCCCAGCACTGTTTTAGAGTTTATTACCAAGTTTAGCAAAAATTTCTGAGGCTGCCCTAATAGTCCGATTTTAATTTTTTAAAGTGCATTTGGTAAGTGAAGTGCTCGTTTATATGTAACTTGCAAGCTTTCAAATTTTTTGAATTTTTTTAAAATAAATTTAGATCGCACACTTATTATGGGCAATCTACTAAATCGATTTTGATGAAAATTTGTGTGTCATTTTATTATATTGTAAAATTTTTTTACGGTAAACTACGAAGGTTCTAGGCGCATTTTAAGTGATAAAAAATAAAAATACAAAATTTTCCCGTTTTTTGTATATCACGGCTAGGGCTTTAAAATTTTTAACCAATCTTATCTTATAGAATATTTTATTATGCACCTTTGTTCACACACAACTTTGTTCTAAAATGACCCTTTTTAAAGTTAGGAGTGAGAACAGAAGGAAAAAACGATTTTTTAAAAAAAATTTAAACATTTCATTTTTAACTTCCCAGTATATGGGAAGTTCTTGTAATCGCCTCGAAAAACGAAATTGGAATTTTCAACTTTTCTTTACGTTTTGAGGTCTATAGAGTATATATAAAGTGTTTTTAGAAAGAAGTATGTATGTGTGTGTGTGTGTGTGCGTATGTACGTACGTACGTACGTATGTGCGTTCGCGGGCTGTTTTTCTACGAGCATAACTCACGTAAACAAAGTCGTATTGACTTCGTTGAGGTGTCAATCGAAGCGTCTTTGCAGTCTCAAGAGCTGATTAGTTTTTGGGGCACTTCGGTCGGTGGGGTTTGCTGTTTTCACCCCTTGAAGGTCAACCATGTTATGCGCTATATCTCACGAACCAAACATGCGATTTTCATTATTAAGGTGTCAATCGACGCGTATTAACATTTATGTGATTCTATCAATTTCTATCATTTTTAAAAAAATCGTTGGATCCGTTTTTTAATTTTTTTAAAAAAAGTGCAAAAAATTAGGGTTTTTTTCAAAAACACAAAATTTTTATCCTGATTTTCAAACCTAAGTAATCAATGTTTATATTATTTATATACTCCAAATAGTTCTTGTGAAAAAATCAGTAAAATTTTTTTTTCATGTTTACAAAAAAAATTAAATAAAAAATAAAAAACCATTAAACGTTCAAGGTCATTTACGTCATTCATTATATCTCGAGAACCAAATATAATCTTTCCATCATTAAGGTGTCAATCGACGCGTATCAACATTTTTATGATGTTTTTATATATTAAACAAATTGTTAAAGCGTTTTTTACGATTTATTAAATTTTTTTTAGAAAAGTAGTGTTTTTTTCATAAAAAATTCCATTTTTAACCTGATTTGCACATCGTAATAATAAATGTTTGTAAAATATATAAAATGTTATCAATTTTCGTAGAGAAACCAACAAAAACTTTTCTCATGATTACAAAAAAAATTAAATTAAAAATAAAAAAATCATTCAAAGTCACCATGTAAAAAGGGTACATTCGAATCATAATACCTTAAATCTCTTATTCTAAAGACAATGTTGTAAAGTCAATCAAAGCTTATTAATATTTGCAAAATTTGAGCAGATTTCCAATAGTCTTCACAGCACCATGTTTTAACTTTAATGAAAAAACTGCTTTGTAACCTGTCCCCCCTCCGATTGATCCGCATGAATAATCAATCAAACCAATGCACCAAAATCCTTACGTAATCAATTGACGCTCCCGTAGATGTTACGATTAATATTAAATCATTCCAATAATTTTTATGAGAGGTACATTTTTATTATTTGAAGTAGTATTATTTCCATAATTTTTATTGTGTTTAATATTTTTAATATCTATGTAGATATTACTGGGAAGTTGACCGTGTGGACCTCATGGGTCGCACCTCACGGCTTGTTTTTAATGTTCCCGATTATTTTTGAGACGGAGGATAAGCCAATTATTGTTATACGGGTTATTCCACAACTTTTCCTGCAAAATTCAGTGTGCCCCCCTCAACGGCGACCAAATGTAGTCGTTTTTTTACAGATCCGCCCTGGTCTGTTTCGTTTTGAGATCGGTTCGCTTCAAATCATGGTTTCGTTCTATAGATATTATATTCCTTTACAGGAGGCAGACTATTGTTTATATATTGCCATAGTTTAAATAGTAAAAATTGGGTATATGCCTTAATAAAAAAATGCAGACCCATTTTTAATGAAAATATGTGCAGGCCTTACTCTCGTATCTTCTTACAAAAATGAAACAAAAACAAATAAAAATAATTGGAAAATTCCTAAATTCTTTTTCTGACTTTGCATAGTGAATATGCTGACCACTCATTTCTAGAAAAATATGAAATTGATACCTTATTATGCCTTCTTTAAACTCACTGAATGTTTAAAGCCAATCTTCAATATTCCTTTTCTCTAGAATAGTCGTCCAAAAATGTTCTGGTCATCTGTTAATTTAGCAAACCACAATCATAATAAGTGCTTAACATATATTGACAAAATATTTTGAATAATCACTTGACTATAAGTGTATTATTTATATGAAAAGTATTATTTACTTTACCACTAAATGACCCTTTCATAAACAGATTAAAAGCAGTTTCACGAGTGGTTAAATCTGTGTACGTTTTCTTTTTGTGTATTTTTTATTTCTTTGACTATAATTCTGTTTTCAGAAGATACCATCCGATTCGATTCTCAAGAAGTGCTTGAGTTATGCAAACAAACTATTCATAATCATCAGCCAAATTTTTGTATAAACACACACATACATAATAAGTGTTGGTCACTTTTAATTACAAAAAAAAATATTTCAGATTAAAAAATTTAAAAATATACACACTTATATACATGACAATCTGTTTTCCATGTGAAACCGCCCGAACTATTGTCCACCTAAAATAAAAGTTTACGATGAAATGTTGCCGGTCAAAAGTTCGCAAAAATAACAAACACACTAAAATTAAATAAATAAATTGAATAAAACACGTAATTTGTAAATATACTAGATTATTCTTGAAATTAAATTCAATTCAATTCGATTCGTAGTTCAAAAAAAAAAAAGTGGTATAATGTTAAAGTGCGAACACATATATGAGGTGGACGCACACTCAATAAACATACATACATTGATGTTGACTCGTACATATGTGGACGATGTGTGCCCCATAGGCAAATACGCAAATGTTTTTGGAATTTATTAAATAGTCAATGCGCAAAGCTAGATCGGTTAAGATCAACTTTCATAACGGAATAAAAACGAAGATTGAAAGCTAATATTTAAAGATTTTTAGTTGAAAAATAAAGAAGTGGTGAAGAGTGTTGTGGAAAAAGTTATTTTTTTGCTTAGAATTTTGCGAAAATCGGAATATTAGAAAAGTGATTAAAAATTACTGTAATTTAGTATAAAAATTAGTTAAAAATATTTTAAAAAGGACAAAAAAAATGTGATTAAACTGTGACATTAATATCAGTGCTAACATCTCAAATAAATTCGAGATGCCCATATTTTAATTAGTATATTTTAGACAAATATTTAAACTCGTGTGGGGACGCAAATCAGTTAAATTTTCTCTAAAAAAACCATCGTAGCTAGGATAGATATGCTGTTGATACATAATTAAAGAAGTGAACAAAGTCCGGCTTTTATGCTCGCCGACAACGTTTTGAGTTCACGACAATTTTCTAGGCGAAAATCAATTAATCATGACATGAATTTTCGCGGAAATTAGTCACAACTCAACCATGATTATTGTTTTTTCTTTGCGAAAAAATAGTAACTAGTTCATCTTTTGATTTGAAAATGTTTTCGTTGTAATTATTGCCGTGCCTTATCATCCTTCCTCCATTGAATCTTATGCGGAATTGGTTCTTATCTATAAGAAAAAAATCTATTGTGGACACTTCTTATCTGTTCAAAAAAAATCTAAAATATTTCAAGATTTTCTTGACCCCACCAATAATCGTCGACAAACTTAAAACAAATGACTTCAACGACAGTTACAAGTCTGCAAGGTAGCTTTTTTTCGCGCGGTTACCGATAATCCATCCATCATAAAGTTCTATTTACAAGTTGGACACCGTTTAACACATTAGCACTTTGTTGATATTGGATGCGAAGAAAAGATGATGATGATGATTGGTGACGCTTTTTGCCATAGTTGTAGGTACTATTAACATTGATAACGATGCCTCGGAGTATGTAGAATTTTCATATTCAGTTTATTGCTGGTGTGTCGTTGTTTTGCGATGATTATGGATCATAAAAATGTTACTAGCAACACGCTTGTCGGTCTATTGAAAATAAATGTGATGGCAAACCGTTGGTGCAAGGAAAACTACTAATTATGTTTATTTAGTTGGGGACACTAGACATCAAAAAAACTTTTGAATAAATTCTATTTAAATTAAGTGAAATTACTTTGAGGCATCTTTCAAGTATATAAGAAAATTTGGGATGATGTACTTAAAAGAATTATAGCTGGAGGCGCCAGCATTATAAAATGAAATTTTTTTATCAAAAAAAAATTTGGCAAAAATTCCCTTTAAATGCTGTTTCAAAAATTAGTGAAAAATTTCTCATTGTAGTTTTTTTCAATTCCTATTTGCCTGAATTCTAAAACTTGTCAATTGCCTTTCTTTTAAAAATTGTTGGTAATCACATTTAATTACTATTGAATAATAAGAAAACCTCTAAGATAGTTTTTTTATCTCTACAGTGCATTTTTGCAACACATTTGTCTTGTAATTTCGGTTTTTTAACACTCCGACTGGGTTTAATTGTGTGTTTTGTGAACGTGAAATGGTTTTTTTTTCGAATGGAAATCGAATGAAAATTTCTCCAAAATTATTCATCGTGCTTAAATTTGGAAATAATTATACGAGTTGTAACTACCATGTAAAGAAACAATCGTTGACAATAAAGTTTTAGTGGATAAAAAAATCTGACAACGGAAAACCGTCTATTTTTAATAAATGAAGCTTTCCTCAAACATCAAGCGCTCTTCCAGTTATTTTGCAAAAATTGATTCAAAATTGTATAGTTTTTTTTTTGGAAATTTTTGACGTTATGTTTTTTGATATGTTACCACTTAGGCTGCGAGAATACCAACCGATACATAATTTATTTAAGGCAATGGTTGTAGGGAACCGCTTGTTCTATAATACTATTTGTAGGGACATTGATTTATCTAGCATCGAACCTCAAAAAGTGAATTTTTCTATGATTTTTTAAATAACCCGCGCCACGCCAATCAGAATAAATCAAAAAATATTGGAAACAAGTTTCTGAATTTATCAAAAAACCTGTGTACCCTTTGTATTTTCGCGACAAAATGCCTGGCAAATTGCCGAGGTCTTCAACAAATTTCGAAACTAGAAAATATCGAAAGTTTTTTCCGAATATCTTTTTTTAACTCTAATATTTGTCATTTGCACATAAAGCGGGTAAAACTTTAGGATAGATTTTACGAATTTTCAATTGAACTCCGCTACAATTATCTGTCTTGAAAGTGGCATTATTATTGTTCTGAGCTCTACAAAGCTGATTCAATTTATTCAAATTATAAATTAATATCAAAAGTTTTAAGACCACTTCGATGACATTAAATTTTGTTACTTGAATTTTGCAGAGTCCAGAGTGAACTGCTACCATCGCTTCAGTTCTTGTTCATCTTGTTCATCAATTTAAGTGATTTTCGAGTCAAATTGGCTATTTTCCGAATCAAATTGGCAATTTACTAAATCAAATTGGTGATTTCTTAAATAAATTGGCACCTTTTCAATATCAATTGGGTTCGAAAAGGTCTAACTTGTTCAGGAAAAGCATCAATTAGATTTAGAAAATCATCGATTTGTTACAGAAAAACAACGATTTGATTGGGAAAACATCTAAAATGAAAGGAAAAATTCTATATTAAATAGATTATATCTAAAATTTTGCGTTTTTTAATTCATTTTTGAGACCCTCTCAACCTGTGAACTTTGTCATGTATTTTTAGTTTGCAAAATGTTATATTTAACCATTTCATCGTTAGATAGATATATTTTTCTCGACGAAAATTATTTTTGAGGTAGTTAAAAATTTTATTTAAAAGATAATATCTTTCCGGGTATTCATTTGAATAATTTTTAAAGACAAATTTTATCAATTACCCAAAAATTTACTTGAAAACTACTTTTGTTACTGTCAGACTATCGATGCAATGGAGATTCAAAAGGAATCCCTTAAAAACATATATTCGGAAAAAACGTATTTTTTTGGAAATAATCTTGAATTATTTGGTGTAATTGTTTTTTTTTGCGCACATTTCAATCTCCCGTTTTTCCTTCAATTTTCCTATTCCATGGTTGCTAGATCAGTTCATGCTTAGAACTTGTGTCGAACTCTTAAAGTTGATTTTCTCGGTCAAATAAAATTGCCAAATTATTTTTAATACTGCTTATTATTATCTAATTTTTTTACGGCAATATTTGGAGTCATAAAAAATATAAAATTATATTGAATATTGCATTATTAAAAAAAACTGCAACTACTTAATCAAAGCTCCATGTTGATTAATTTTACTTTGATTTTAATGGTAAATTGTCAACTCTTTTGATTTCTGGTAGCGCAAAATTCAAGGTCGCAAGCTGGTTTCGTGTAATTTTACACAATATACCAAGTTTTGATTGAAAAAGAATGCGGAACTTAAAAAGATATTCTGAATAAGTTGTCGCTACAAAATTGTCATTCATATGAAATTGATTTTTTTTTGTAAATAGGTTGTCCTGAATGGGTTTTCAGTGCCAGATAGATTTTACTGGAGTACAAGATTAGTCGTTACAGTATTTAATGAAAATATCTTGAACCTGAATTATTATTATTTACCTTTTATTGTGAAAATTTCAAACTTGGTACTCGAATGTAATAGTAATCAGTTCATGTAAATATGTGTACCCATTCATTCATATATCTTTCAGCAAACCAGATCCAACTGCATTCTGGGTCATATTTATATCGTATCTTTAAAACAAACAAACATCATGTCCAATCAAGCAACTCAATCTGCTTTATATAATTGATATAACCTATGTTTTATACTCAATCTATTTTCAATACCTCACCCACTTTCAATTCATTCCATCGAATAAATCACATAAAATAAATAAAATAATGGATACCACACAAATTGTATACTCTCCAAATAGTGAAATATCATCATTAGAAATCACACACAAATACACAGTGATCCGGACTTCAAATAGGAAAAATCAATATAGTATCTAAGAAAACGCATTTATAATAGATATATTTTTCTGCAAAAGAAAAAAGATGTTGGTAAAATAAAAGTATCATCATTGTTTGAAGATGGAAGACTTGAACACTTGAAGCGCCCCTCTCATCTAATGTGCATTTATTTCGTTACAGTGTAGTGAAGAATATCCGTGTTGAATTTGAAAATATCAAATAGACAATTCGATGGCAGAAATTGAAAACAAATTGTCTTATTTCGTATGTAAATATACAATCATTTGAATTTAATACATACATGCGAGCGAGTTAATAGCTCAATCGTGTTTACATAGTTTCAATGTCATGGCAATGGGACGGAGTATTCTGATATTATGGTCGAAATTGTAGGCTTTTTTGAGCAGGAATTTTTTTTTTACTCACATCAAGAAATATTTAGTAGTTGATAAGAAATGACTTCAAAAGACCAGAATTTTTTTTGATTAATTGAAATTTTATAAGACATGTTTTTATAATGAAGACTTGATTGATACATTTCGTAAAATTCATGGGCGAATTTTAGGTTTGGGTGATGAAAAAAACAGCCAAACTTTTTTCCGATAATTTTCCCAATTTATAATATCGAAATTAGGAAGCAAATACTAATTCCAAATTTCAAATAATATTAAAATTCAAATAAAAACAATGAAACAATCTCTTCACGCATCAAATAAAACGAAACCAAATCAAAGTTCAACAACATTCCTCCTTAATTATTATAACATTTTGATTGATCAATACGAAGGCGGCAAGTGATTCTTGGCGGCAATTTTTCAATGACGTGCAAAAAAAGACCAATTGAAATATGTATATTATTGATTGGACCATTAATTTGAATTTGATTGGCTGATTGATTTCTGTTAGCGCCGCTGTCAATGTGCTAGTTTTTTTTAAAAATAATTACCATGCCAAGTTATTTAGACTTAGTGAATTAGCAATTGCTTGTCGATATTGCAAATTTACATTTTCATATTTGAAATAAAACGATGTGGCGTAGAGTTTATTTGAAAATATGTTCACGGGACAGTGAATGATTTGTTGGGAAATTGCCAAGAATTGAGGAAAATTACTTTGTAGTCTAACTATGTTTTGAGCTTTTCTTGGCAAATGTACTGAATTTGTTTGGTATTATTACTTTGATGTGATACTGGTTTGGATCGTCTTTAGAAAAAAATTGATTTAAAGATGGAAGATTTATATTTTTTTTCTCAATTTCAAACTTAAAGGGTCAGGAAACCAAAAATTAAAATAGATTTAAAAATATAACCCGATTCGCATGAAAGTTGCGTGGAAGATTGAACAGGTTAGAGCCGGGCTATAACAATTCCAAAAATTTGAACTATTAGGAGACGGTTTTTAATTTTATATATAACATTATGTGCTTAGCCTGTATCTCAGCAAATTTTCACAAAAATTTCAAACGAAATTATTAATTCTGGACCAAGATTTCGTCTTGATTTATGATCGCCCTTCTACAAATAGTGCCTCACAATGACCATCGGTGGTTCTTAATAGCTTATCCAAAATCAATGAAATAAAAAAAAATCATTATTTAAATAATTTGTTTAGTGTTTAATCAATTCATTTGTCCTTTTTTCAAAGGAAGCAAAACGACGGCGTATGAAAATTTACTGATGAATTAATTTTAAGGGGGAAAACCGTTCGTTTATTATTTATAGAAACAAAAAGAGCTCCGCTCAAAAAAACAAATGCTTGTATTGAGCGCTAGATATACTGTTAAGCTAATTTGTTTTTGGTTCCATTGAATTTGAATAAACCAACAAAAAGTACGGTTGGTCTCCGAAAGACGCTGAGAAAAATTTTTTTTAGACGGAGAGTGTGTCATGATTTTTCATGAAATTTTTGATGATTTTTCATGAAATTTTTGATGATTTTTCATGAAATTTTCGATGATTTTCCATGAGATTTTCAAAACACGTGTTAAAGTATTTTTTTTTTTAAAAATTATTTTCACATCAAGCAAGTCAGATCATACTTTGCAAAAAATTCATGTCTTGTAAAAAGGATTGTCAAGACGTTCTTAAAAAAGGGTTTAGTTACACAGGCTGGTTTCAAAAAATATAGGCATGCGGTGTGAAATATAAAGGATTTTAGGTAATTTCTCAATGTAGTTTTAGGAAATATTATGGCGTTAAGCTACTTTAATTTTCCTGATGAAAGCTTCCGTAGGCAAATATAGTATTAAAATGAATTCAGAGAAATTACTTCAGTACAGAATTTACCACGCTGAAAATTTTATGGTCTAAAAATGTTCTCTTGAAAAGGAAAGTGCAACAATCCGTTTTTCTATACGGATAAAGACTTGGTTTGATAAAAAATATATTCTATTTTTGAACTAACTAGTTTGCCTTTTAAACCTTAACTCCAGAGAAAATCTATCGGAATTTGTAACTCACAAAGCCTACGACAATGAGTGATAGTCTGGTCTAATAAGAAAGCAGAAAGTTCGTAGAATATAAGCTTGAAACGACAGTTTTTTAAGAACACTTCATATTAATTTGATGTCGTTGTCGGAAGTCACTAAATTGAAAAGAAAATACACATGATAATGAATGGTCCTTTTTGTATAAAAAATTTAAGAGATGAAACTAGTGAGCTCTTTATTATGTCCTTTTGTTTTTTAGTTGAATTTATTTTTATTCAACTTGAAGAACTAGCGCACATTGGTGAGCAATATGAGTTTATATATGCATATAACATTTTTTCTGTAAGTTTTTATTCCAATAAAACTTAAAACATTCCATACATATCAGATTTTTTTCGAGCTTATAATTATGACCTCCAGTTAAACTACAATTTACACATAATCGAATTTACTGAGGGTAAACAACACCTCTGATGGTTTTTTAGAATAATTCATCGCACATTCCACAGAATTTTTTAAATATTTACCGAAGAATCTCAATAAATTATCCAAATTATACCACATTCATCCGTTCAACACATTCTGCATCAAAATCACACCATCCAGTAAAAGTTTCTTCACAAAAAATATTCGCAACTAAAATTAATATAATTTTTCCAAAAAAAAAAAAAAAATTACCAGCTTTTAAGCATCAACACCACCGATTATATCGATTTCCTGATCATTAATAAACCCATCAATAGATTTCAACCGTGCTTAACATTATCAAAACACCATCAATCATCTCGAGTTCGAGTTCTGTTCAAAACCACTCATTGGGCGCCGACCAATTGCTGCCAAAGAGAACATAATCAGCTACTTAACACCAATTATTATAAACATTTTAGTTTCCGCATGTATAAATAACATAATGATCAAGTCCATTCACCAAATTTACATTAATTCAGTCCATGATCGAATTGAAAATATAGCTGAATAGAAATCTATTTAAAAAAAATATATATATGTGCCTGTCGTTATGTTTCTTATCTCATTAAGAGTAGTTCTTCTTTTTTGCCTTTTCGGCTGTATTGCTACTACTTTAGTGTTATTGTGTTATAAACTTCCTGGGCATTTACCAACTTGAAAGCCTCACTGATTCGGACTCCGCACGGCGGACATCGCCAAGAATGAATATCAGATAAAGATGTCTAGCACTTAAGCAAATCTAAATGAGAAATTCAGATGATCGTGTTACAGGTAGTCAATCTCAAGGTGGAGTACTTTTCTGTTAATCCGAGATAATCCGATAAATATTTTTAACTTCTGAATGGAGTACTTGCATTAATTTGGTAGGAAGCGATTCGTTTCGAAGCTGTGTATGTTATTTAATTGGAAAGAATTATTAACAATATTTGCAAGGTACAAACTGCAAATTTCATCGAAAATAAATTCTAAACTTGACGATATTCGGTATGATGTCTGTCCTATTTAACACTTGAATAGACGACTTGATGTATCTACATAAATCCCTGAAGGCGAAATTAAGATCATAAATCAATTTCGATACTTTCATCACATCCAATACACCTGTTTCTTGTTGCTGATCAGTAACACCGCCACTTTGCCTTTTCATTTAATATATGCTACGATTAATTGGCCTGTAAATAATTCCATCAATGCATAACGTATGTTTGTGGCTAGCATACATACATACAGTGGCTCAATAAAGAAGTCGGACACATACCTACTTCCATTTCAAAAGAGAATAAACAGCCCAAGAATGCACTTCAGACAAAAACTAAATATATATTTTTAACTGCATATCATTTATTAATGAAAAATAAAAACATTGAAAACATAACTCAATTTCATGATTTTATAAAAATTAAAAGGAAAAAGAGTGTATAAAATTCATGCCAAAAAAGAACTCGGACACTTAATTCTTCATAAAGTTTAAAATATTATTAAAGGTTTCTAATATTTGGTTGGCAATCCATTATTTTTCCTTATGGCTGTTAGTCTTGCTGGCATGGACTCTACAAGTTTTTTGCAAAGAGAAGGATCAATTTTGGCCCATTCGGTTTGAAGTGCTGACTCCAATTGTTGCTTGTTCCTAATAGTATAATTTTTTAACTGGTTCTCCAAATAAGCCCATAAATGCTCGATAACATTTATATCGGGGGATTGCGGAGGTGTTTCCAACACATGCGGACAATTGTACAGCAGCCATAATCGAACATTGAGCGCTTTGTGCTTTGGATCGTTATCCTGGTAATATTGGAAGTTCTCTTTTATTCCCAATTTGTTAGCACTCTGCACCAAATTTTCTTTTAGAATGTTCAAATACTTTGTTTGGTCCATAATTCCGTTGATTACACAAAGATTACCTGGGCCAGCTGCGGACATGCAGCCCCAGACCATCACTGAGCCACCTCCATGTTTCACAGTAGACTGTAGATTGCGCTCTTGGAGCTCTTGGTTAGGTTTTCGCCACACATAACATTGTCCATCGGATCGAAATATATTAAATTTACTTTCATCTGCGAATAACACAGTAGACCAAAACGTAAAGTCTTTGTTTTTGTAGCTGTTCGCGAATTTGAGTCTCTTTTTTCTATTGCACTTGCTCACAAACGGTTTTTTACGGGCTACTCTCCCGTGTAAATTTCTTCTTCTCAAAACTAGCCTTATAGTTTCAGGGTTTACATTTTTCTTAAGATATTCCGATACTTGTCTGGCTAGTTTAGGAGCACTTAACTTCGGGTTTTTATAAATTTGTTGTACAATCCACCGTTCATCTGACTTTGAAAGTACTCTAGGTCTACCACTTTTTTGTTTATTTTCCACTGATTTTGATGATTTATAACGTTTAATAATGTCATGAACTGTAGAGTGTGCCCTATTTACGATTTTTGCAATATCACGGACCGATTTCCCTTCTTTATAATATTTTATAACAAGTTGTCTTACTTCTAAAGAACTTTGGCCACGTTGCCTTCCCATTTTCAATTTTAAGTTCACAATTTCACACAAATAACAAATTCAGGCCTTTAATTTGATTCAGTTGAATGCGCAAAGCTGTCAAGTACATAAAATCCGGGAATTCCCCTTTTAAACCCAAAGGGAAAAAGAGTACTGCCACCTGTCCGAGTTCTTTTTTGGCATGAATTTTACGCACATTTTTCTTTTTAATTTTTATAAAATCATGAAATTGAGTTAAGTTTTCAATGTTTTTATTTTTCATAAACAAATGATACGCAGTTAAAAAAAAATATTTAGTTTTTGTCTGAAGTGCATTCTTGGGCAGTTTATCCCCTTTTGAAATATAAGTAGGTATGTGTCCGACTTCTTTATTGAGCCACTGTACATTTCCCTCAACATACTGCAAAAACTCTTGACCACATTATTGGCTGCATGCCCGACAAACAAACTCCCCCGTCCCGCATGTCATCAACTCGCACGTTTAACATCCATTGCGTGGGGTCCCTACTCCTATCCAAACAACCATCCATCTATCCATTGGAACAAGTATCTTACATATATCTTTTATATAACATTGCCAGCCGTCCAGGTAGGATGCGTGGAAAGTTTATTTAACTTTCGATTAGCAGATGAGCTATGAAAATTCAGGTGGAAAAATCAAATTTATCTTGAAATTACGGCAAAGCTTAGAGTGCTAATAATGTTTTATTATCTGGCAGAGGAAAATTCTATTCAACAGTTTTGAAATTTGAAAATAGAATCTAACCTCAGTTGAGATAACAAAAGAATAACAATAATAATACACACTGTCTATGTAATCACATTTAATTGGGTATTTGTTGCTATCTTTTCTAAAATAACAAAATAGATATTTTCCGCTATATTTATGACCTTTTCGAGAGCCTAACTGAATCGAGAATTTGTTTAGAGTACATTTTTAGCAAATTGGAATTGTAAACCATATCAGCTCAAACTTTATTATTCGGCCATTGACTTTGTAGCACTAACAAAAAAAACTACCGACACATGCCTCCGACAAAATCTAACACCAATTGATATTTTTTGAAAAGTAAATTGAAATTAATTGATCCGAATCGGTGCTAAAAATTTAAATCAGGAATACAATCTAAAAGCGTTTTGGTTTTTTTCTGGTCAGAAAAGAGTAATGCATGGTTATCAAAATTGAATGCAGATGTTGAATAAATAAATTTTTAGGACTATAAAAATGACGGATGATTTATTTGGGTCGATGCAATTTGTGAGGCATGTATATTTTTTGAATGGGGTTTAAAGGACTAATCAAATTTAGGGCTGCAAAATTTTTCTTTTGAATTTTGGTAGGTTCTCTGAATTTACCCTCTCTCCAGCACGTTTTTGACTAAATTTTATAATCGCCTGTATAGGTATTGTATATCCTGTGCTATATAGAGTACAGCAGCTTTCTTATATTGTTGGCTTTTTGCAAATTGAGTTAATCATTATGACTGAAGGCATAAATTTTCACCATTTCGACAGCCGTGAGAGCATTATCACGTGCCAATTTTACATGAACAAAAATTCCAATGTATAGAAGCTAAGAGACATACTTTCTGGATTCATTAGTGCCTTATCTGCATTCGAATTAAAGGTTTCAACACTCAATTTCACTAAAATAAGAACATTTTCCTTCTGAACTCATAAATATGTCCGCTTGCACTACTGACAAAAACTCAACTGTCACTTTTGGGTTGAATGAACGCAGTGTTCGTCAAACTTCTTGGATGTGTAGTTGCAAATTGAATTATTGCATAGCTGTGCGACACAAGATATATGGACCGTCATTTCAATTATCTATTCCTTTCTCGCTCGCAAGAAAACCTGAATCGTGACGTCAAGATTAACGTTTTTCGGGCATAAATGGTAGTTCCAGCAGGCACTTGTCCATCAATGGGACGTCAAGGTTCAGGCGAATACAATTGAATATATACCTTGTGAGTCACATAAATTTAGAGAGAACCAAAGTGTATATAGGAAAAATGAAATTTTTTCAGCAATGATTATGATATAAAATGAGAAACCATCATACAAATGAGTGTGTTAGATAGAACCGAGTCGTTGAGATTTGGTAGTCTACTTTTTGTCCCTAAGTCTTCGAGTCGGTTATAGGTATTAGGGGGAACCTATAGATATGTCTTCAATTATTCCAGCCTTTAATTTTATAGAAATCAGAGTTGAAAATTATAGAACAATATGTGTTAGTAAACCCGAAATAATCAATATTCAAGTGAGAACACAGGGATTAAAATTAAAATGGAAATAATCAGAATAATTGTGGCCATATTGGTAAGTTTTAATTTTTTCTTGAATAAGTAAAATTTAAATGAATAAATAAATTTAATTTCACAAAAATTGGGTTGAATATATTTTCAAGTTAGGATTATTATCACCACTTTCACATAATTTAAATCAGACATAAATTCTTTTGATAGTACGGACTTAAAGAACACTTAAAAGAACTTCGCATGCTCTTTTTGATGATCATGTTACAATTTCGTTGGCATATTTAAAAAAATATTTATATATTACTAGGCAAATCATTCATTTAATGTAGAAAATGAGGTCCTCTTTGTGAAGGATGAAGTTGTCATAAAAGTCAATATCACTATTTTAGTATCTCTTATTCTTTTTTTAAATTTTGAACATATTAGAAAAAATTATAAACCAGTTTATGTCCTTAAAAAATCATACCTTATATTTATAAAGTTTCTTCTATCTTAGACATGATTTTAAATGTTTGTTTTCGATGTGGGAAGAATGTTCATCCTTCGTTTGCGATCCATCCTTAAATATTTCTAATGTATCCTTTGACTTTCATTACAGGCCATTCATGCAAGTGGCGTTATAACAGGATCATTTACAAACAGCGGTACTGTACCATGTGGAGGATTAATATGTCGTCCAATATCGGGAATATTCACAAGGAATCCACTTCCAAGTGGTTATGTTCATGTTGCCACAATTCCAGCTGGTGCTTCGAATATTTCCATAACAGAATTGAAGAATAGTATAAACTATTTAGGTGAGTAGTAACGATTTCAATTAGAGAGGAATTGATTAGGACTAAATTCTGTATTCGATTTGGATTAGTACTGAAATCAAATGATCAAAAATTCGTGATCAATGGCGATTATTCGATATCACCAAGTGGTGTGTATGAAGCGGGTGGGGCTATTTTTGAATATCAACGAATCGATGGTTTGACCACACGGAAAAATGGTGAGAAGTTGGAGGGAGTGACTGAATGGATAACATGTACGGGACCTACTATGGAGGCCGTTCATTTGATGGTAAGGGTTCCTGAATTTTCTTCTTGGTTTTAACCAGTTTTAAATATATTCCTTTTTAGGTCCTCGGTCAAGATCCCAATCATGGAATCAAATACGAATACCTACTACCACTCTATTCAAATAGTGAATCGGACGAGGACTTCCTTGATTCCACTGTCTCGGATGAAACTGACTACACTGGTAGTTCTGCCGAAGATGGTCATATTGCATTGAAATCAGGAGACATGTATCCTGATTTGACATCAAATCGACCAGTTGAACGTCGCCGACGCAGGTTCATGTGGAAGGTGGTCGGATTTAGTCCTTGCAGTAAGTCATGCGGGGGTGGAACTCAGACGCCTATAATTCGTTGTGTCCGGGAAGCACCCACCAGATACTTCTCTCCGCGAAGATGTGGGCACTCTGAAAAGCCAGTTTTGAATGAGAATATCCTTCGATGCAATACGCAACCGTGTCCGGCTTATTGGAGGCTGGAGGATTGGGGTGATTGTAATTGTGCCGAGAGTGAAGGCTACCGACATCGGGAGGTTCGATGCGTACAAGAATTGGCAGCAGGAATTGTTATTCAGGTGAATAACGTAGCGTGCATGGAAGAGGAGCCACCGACCAAGAAACGATGTGATTGTCCGAAAGTTGGACGTCGTAGGAGTCATCGACAACGATTGCATGAGGCTCGAGCCTCTGAATATATGGTTTCCAACAATTCTTCACCGCGTCGTGGGTCCCCTTATGAGAATGATAAAGGAGGAATGTGGTTGATGTCCGATTGGAATCAACATTGTTCGGTAGAATGTGGCAGTGGATTGGAATATCGATCCATATTTTGTGATCGAACGCCTCCGAATACGGATCGATGTGATTTGCGAGTGACGCCCGATACAACAAGGGTGTGTGAAAATGAGAAGAATTGCGGGAGCGGGGAATGGTTCACGAGTCCTTGGAGCCAATGTAATGGCGATTGTTTCAATTTGACACGATCTCGACAGGTGATTTGTATAAGGAATCAATTGATTGTTGATGATGATGAATGTGATACTGGCGAGAGACCATCAGGGTTGAAAAATTGTACTTCGGATGATGTTGAGTATTGCAGACCACGATGGCACTATTCGGATTGGACAGAGGTAAGCTATATATAATTCATGGCATACATATTACAGTTTCCTTTCAGTGTTCGAAAAGCTGTGATGGTGGTACTCAGCGGAGATCTGTGAAATGCCTTGAATTGGACTTAAGGGAGAACACCTTGAGAGACTCGAAGAAGTGTCGTTATGCCGAACGCGAGCCAATTTATCGTAGCTGTAACACACAAAAATGTGAAGGTAAATCTTCAGAACTACGGAAAACCACATGATTTTCTTGTTTTCATTAAACTTACAGATCCGCGAGTCGACCTCATACAGAATGATATACAGCCAACCTGTGTTGATGAATTCCCTAACTGCCATCGAGTTGCTAAATCACATCTGTGTACCTACGACTATTATCGAAAGACCTGTTGCTATTCATGCAGTGACATGGATTTTGATAATTTCTAATAGATTTTAGTATAGATTTTTTAATTTAGATTTAAAAATAAATGTTTTATGATTTTTAATGTGATTTTTGGTGAAAAAATTGTGTCTCAGGCAACTGAAATATTTCTTAGTCCAGAAACGCAAAAAACAGCGGAAGATAGGTTGAAATAATAGAACAGGCTCTGATTGATGAGTTGATTTGAAAAGCATGCAGACATTATTAATCATAATATCTTATATACAGTTTCGTCTTGCAAAAATATCTCAAATCTTAAATGAATTTCGTAAAATTGCTTCAAAAATGACGGCACATGATTTCAAGTAAACTTTGTCTACTTACGATAAATTCTTCAAGAAAAATTAATTTTTTAAAATTCATAATCTAAGCAATTTTCAGTATGAATGTCTCCTAAGTGAACTGTGTAACGTAGCATTGAAATAACTTTTCAAAAGTAGCTTTTGCATTAATATATGTACCTATAAAGATAAATTGCTTCTATGTTAGTAATAATTTCCAAATGCTATTTATTCAATACTTTAATAATTAAGTTGATTTGATTCCAAAGGACGTAAAATCATTAAGATAATAAATAAAATAGAGAATTAATTATCTCACCCGCTTGTGTGCTATAAACTAGAAGTTTTATGTATAAAAACTTGAAGAAAATATATAAAATAATTAAGTAATATGAAAATTGAATGTAAAAGTTAATGTTCCAAGTGAAACGCATTGGAAATTTGTAAAACAAGATTTATAAGTTGAGAAGAGAAAAGAAAAAACTTCAAATTTTGGACATCAGAAAATATTAACTATTATCTATTCGTTAACAATTTGAACATGATAGTTTACTAAATATAGTTTTAAGAAACATAACGATATGTGTTTTATTTATTTTGTGGTGGGAATTTTGATGGCCTGGTAGTTTCGGAAAGAAAAATGCAAAAGTCAATGTGGGGGCATGCCATATTTAAATTTTCTTCGGCTTTCTTCATTATTCTACATGAAAATGCAGTAGAGTTAAAAAAAATTATATAAAATGGCACACTAACTAATATTTAAAAATTGAAGGCGTATTTAGTATTCCATTATTAATTTGCTCGAGGAGATAATGATCCTCCTTTTACAAGAAGCTCTCCTAGTAGATCATCGAAAACCTTTTTAAGTAGGCTTTTGTGAAAGGTCTGCTGATAGACCTACGGGAGATTATTTGAAGCAGTTCTGTAATCGTAATGGTTTTCCTTTTTCAGGAAGCACAGCTGTTAGATCACCACCAGTCTTATTTGAGTACAACTGCTTTTATTGTGACGCATTTTCAAAATTTAAATCTATCAAAACAGTTGCTGGTAAGGATATAGATACTGATGACGGATTCAGTAAGTAGCTCACGAAAATCTAGAAATCATCTAATCTTTATATGTCCTGAGTCATTGATAATATTCATTTGAGACCTATCAATAAATCTATAAGAAGAAAATATAATTTCATTCATATTATTCATTTATTTTATATCATATTATTTTCTTTCTTTTCTGACAGCTCAATTTGCATTAATCCATCCATCATTATGAATAGCTTTGCAAATCTTACACGTAATTATTTTTCAAATATATATCATTAAATCATTTGATCGCATTAATAATTGCTGTTTTTTTTTTGTATATTTGTTTCTTACACAATATAATTTATTTTGACAGTTCTATATTTTCATATTTTCTTTAACCATGTTTTTATTTCTTTTTAACATTTCAACACGATTCGCTCATACACATTAGACTTTCTTCTAGGCTAGCCCATTTTAAAAATTAACTTTTAACATTTTATACATTTTGCAAGCCACACTGGCAACAAAAACATCTTAAAAATATATATAAACGATATGTTTGAAATTGAATAACTTATTTGTCTAAAAACATAAAAATATATAGTTTTGTTTTATATTCTGTCTCTCATTAATTTTTGATAGTTATACATTGCAGCTATTTTTTCTGATGTTTTTTTTTCTCTCTGGTTGTCTTTTATATTTATTTATATTCGATGATTTATTTTTATGTTGGTATAAATTATATGGTATTTTGATTATAAATTGTTTTATTTTCTTGTTTTTTTTTTTTAAATTTATTTAACTATATGCATTTTGCTTTGATTTGATTCTATGTTATATATATATCTATGTATATTATCTAGTACTCACGGTTCCGACAATAGTGATTAATCTTGATTTGAATTGTTTTTATGTATACTTAGGATTTAGATTTAATTGCTTTATTTTTCTCATTTTAAATACGAACGAAACAATTCAATTTTCTGCCATAAAAAGTTTTAATTCCATTTCGTATATTTTCTTCTTCATTTCTATCAACAAAAATAAATTACATTTCTATTTTAAAAAATATAACAATTTTCTATAGCATTTGTCTCTCTGAAATTTTTTAAAATACTTTCATGTTCAATGATAACAAACAGTTTTGATTCATTTTGTATGAGTTTGATAGAAGTTTTTGATGATAAAAGGATCATGTTGAATCATTTGATTAATTTTTGCGAACTTTTGGGTGACAATTGGTATTCAGTGGTGAAATTTTGTT
This sequence comes from Oxycera nigricornis, assembly GCA_963942545.1. Classification (NCBI taxonomy): domain Eukaryota; kingdom Metazoa; phylum Arthropoda; class Insecta; order Diptera; family Stratiomyidae; genus Oxycera; species Oxycera nigricornis. The sequence continues at coordinate 4,220,203 of OZ012661.1, forward strand.
GATTATAAAGTGGAAAGGAAGTGACATAGTTTTCTAAATTAGTTTCATTCAGGTGCTAGTCGTGCTTCTTTCCATTGCATTAAATTGATTTAGTAGTTCCCAAAATTTGGCTGCCAATATAGCTAAAATATTGATCGGAAATTAAATTCGTCGTGCGAAAAAATTGATTCATTTAGTACATTGACCAATATTGAAATTTTTCAGTAAGCAGAGATTTAAATTATAGAATTCAGTTTGAATTTCAAAGGAATACGAAGACATCATATAATCATATTTTCACAAACTTATCAGGAGAAATTCGCGAAATCAAATTCCACGCTGAACTGAAACAATTCGAAATGGTTGCCAATTAAAACAGTTTTTTCAGCTATCTTGTTAAATATTTAATAAAAACCTTTCAGGATTTCACAAAACATCATTTTAAAAGCATTAAAAGCATTCAGTTTTTGTAAAATAAATAGTATAGACACGGAAATTGCATTTAATGTGCATATATTGACTGAAAAATATGAATTTTGCATGGCGAGCAGCCCACGTTGGGCGCTACTTTCTAAATTGAAAGTTTTTTTGAAAAATCGACTTTAAGGGTAGTGAGGTGATTGCTTTTAGCTTAGATTTGTTTGAAATGGTTAAAAATAAAGAATTATATTTTAAAAAAGGATATCAGGAACACTGCTAAGCATTTATTTGAAATTAAAAAGTCGGCGTTGTTTATTCCTTGAGTCTTTTAAAATTTGTGAAACAGTTCCGAATATTCTAGTAGTCACATCAACTTGAAGGTAACATCTAAACACTGTATTCAAAAGTCAAGAATTTCTTTGCCATTTCCTTACGAACTGCCCACCAGCCCCCTTTGGATCCAACACACAATTAAATGGCTAAGCATTCAAATTTTTTTTGTAGCAATGCCATTTGTTACTGGATCCATGTCAATTTTAATTTCCTCTAAACACGTAAAGTTTTCCTGTTTTTCCTGGTATTCCTATGCAAGCCTACCCGCTTTCTAGTCGTTCTCACCTTAAGGGCATAGTATAATAATAGGGCATAATATTGTTGTTGCCCACCACCGTCAACTTGTAATTTGTTGGCCTATAATTTTTGTGTGGGATTTTACTGCATTAATTAACTTCCACCACAACCAGTATCACCATCATCATTAGCACAGCACCACCCAAGGGGTGAGTATGATATAAGCGCGTGATGTCAGCGTATGATTGTGGTCAAGCCTAGACTATGGATTGGCGTTTTTTTGTTGTTGTTGATGAATTGTTTTGTGAAAAGTTTTCGCCCAAGCTTTCACGTAATTTTGGTCACGTTATAATTGTAAGGTGAATTTGGTTTTGTGTTATTGCCGATTTTAGTGGTAAGGGTGCTGGGGGTTGGTTGTTTTGGCAGAAGGTGGTGTGTGAAATATATTGGTTGACGGGTCTGATTTTCGATTAAGAAAGCATCAAGTGAAAATCTACCTAAAAATTTGATGTTACTTGTTAAAATTATATAAGACCTTTAAGAGCCTGTAAACAATAATTGATCAACCGTAAATATGGTCATTAAAACAATATTCACTAAATCGATTACACACAACTAAGTAGCACGACACTGGGATTCAATTCTTTATAACAAAAAACACAATTGTAACAAGACATAAGTACTCACACCTAACAGTGATCTTACCAACAATAAAACAATGTTCCTTCGACAAAAAGGAGCAAAATAATTTTATCACTTATTCCGTTTCTTTTAAAATCCTCCTAATCATAGTTATCCTCCTAGTTTCCACCATGAGCCTTCCTCTTTGTTATTGCTATATTTTAAACTTAACTAAAATTGATTTACATCATAACTTCGTGCTATTGTCCGAGTTTCGCAGGACTTAGAACTAATTCAGGTTCGACGATTGTAGTTGTTGTTGCTGCTGTTGACGTGCTACTATTGGCATATGTAAAATTCCTAGAATGACTAGACATGGGAGCCGACTGCGAGCCAGATGACGATAATGACATTGCCGACGTTCCAGGCGGTGGACTTCTTAATGATCCTAGATGTGAGTAATGAGTTGATCCTGCCGATGAAGGACCGGGCCTAGCGTATGGTATTGAAGTGCTGTTACTTGTTCCGGGTGGTGGTGGTGGTGAATGGACTAAGGGTACAGGAGGTGGCAGGAATTGGCGTTTATTACTAGCTAAGTCTAGAACACCTCGCGATGAAGACGGTTGTGGTGACAGCGACGTCCGATTGCCCGTTGATGTGGAAGGAATAGGATTGACTATACTTAATGATGTTTCCATAAGAAGAGATTCCGATTCGTCCCGTTTCGTTGGCGCTAAGGAGGATTTGTCTATGTGTTTCTGTTGATTTTGGCTATGATGGCTAGACAAGCGTTGACGTGCTAATTTACTTTCAGACTTCACTAAAGACTCATTTTGATTGCGATAACTAAATGTTGAGGGCGCTACATCGTCCTCATCCTCGTCGTCGGTAATATCGCTTATGTTAAGGGTGGTTTCGAGTTTCTTCATTTCTAGTGGTGCTTCTGTAAGATAAGAGTGCATCAACTTAAATCAACCCTTTCAAGAAAAAAATTTAATTCAACTAAACGAGTATAAAATCAAGTAAAACAACAAGTGATAAAAGGACAAGCAGAACCTACCGCTTTGCTTATTGGGCTCTTTAATAATAGGAACAATACGATTTGTCGGGGGTTTTTGATCGTTTTGTAGAAACAACGATGTTGTTGCAAGTTGCCTCAATGCTTCCATACCTTCGTTTAACATTTTACTATTCGCTCTTGATCTACCACCTAATTGAAATTTCTAAAAAAATAAAATAAATGTTAATTGATTCGCTAGAAAATATTATGTAGCCTTCTTTGAATGACATTTTCTAATTGATTTAGACCTTTTCCTAAATGGCAGGGTTTGTTCTTTTTAACAAAGTACTACGTTGATTTGTTAAGTGACAATTGAAATAAATTATCAAATTTCGAAACACGTAGGAAGTAATCCGTAAGCTAAACTCTTTTTGGAGTCTAAATCAATTGAGAAAAGCTATTTATTAGTTGAATTATTATTAAAAATTAAGTATTCCATTTCCATTATGTGTTGAACTTACATGCCTAGAACCTTTTGTTGCTATTGATACACGTTTATTTTCGCCACGCAATAAGGAAGTTGTATGATCGGCATCGATCTTATTCATATCTTTTTTCCTAGATTTCTTATTTTTCGATAAACAACTTGACGGACATATACAAAAGCATATTCGTAGAATACAACAAATTAAACCTAAACCTAGAAAAAAATTTTCGAAACGTTTCAAGTTTCATAAGGAATTTAGAATAAATTCATTCAGCAATTAAGCCGATACAACTTACCTATCAACGAAGGTCCTATAAGTCTTAATTCAACAGTTTTGAACCCTTTTTCGCCGGTTCCAACAAATGCTATAACTAAACCAATAGCTACTGTACCTAAGCCAACATATAGGAAGGCATTTGCAAATGAACTAGGGCCTCTTAATATACCTAATAAGTCTTCGTCATCTGATGAGCCACCAAGTGATGAATCTTGTATCTAGTGGTGAGTGCAAAGATAAAACATATTTCGATTAATAATTTCAAACATTTAATTACTTTCATTTAGTTTTTATTGTGATTTTGAAAAGAGCACACAATTATTTATTATTGAAAAAACTTCGAATCGAAATACTTACTCGATTTCGTTTCACCCATCTTCGATGGCAGGAAGCAGGATTGTTATTTTGAACACTACATCGTCGACCACGTTCTAGCCATGCTGCTCGTCCTTGTGCGCACTACAAATAAAATTATTGGAATTAATTTGATGAATTTAAGTCTTTGATTTTACATTTAAAAAAATTCAACATCAAATAACATTCTCGCACATACACTCACATACAATAACAGAGATTGATTTGTTGTTACTTTGAACAATTAGAAAATGTACAAGTCAGGAACATAAAATGTGCATGCTATTTTCATTTAAAGAAATATATACAGCAATCCATGCTAAATTAATATTGTTTAAGGAACAGCAATTGTTCTTAGAACTTTAAAAAATTTGTACAAAAATCATGCAAATTTTGAATAATTTGATTATATTATATTATTGTATTATATTTTTATATCAGCTTGTTAATTTAATTTCAATATTTTAATAACTTCTTAAGGTGCACTGCATTGAAACTATCTTATCCACTAGAACTGCTAGAATATTTTTCTCGATTGCCAGTTAAAGACACAAAACCTTTGATAAGAATTTAAGGAACTAGATTAAAAACTAATTAGTTAGTTTCTCATTTTCATTAAGTGACTCTCTATTCTGAAATTTCTGTGAACGATTTAGATAATTTAGTATCATGTTTTCAAGATGTCATTTTGTGAAGTATTTTACGGAAACATCATAGAAAAAACCAAAAAAATTGTTCACAGGTAAATTTAGTAAAAATTTATGATCAACATTCAATTAAAAAGATTTGATTTAAAAATATTTTTATAAAACTTTCGTCATGATTTTTTTTATAAATAAATTGTTAATGTTCCAGTAAAAATTATTCTATCAATATTCGTTAGTAAACAATTACTTTGAACATCAAATAAATTTGTGTTCAATGTTAAATACAATTTATCTCCAATTAATGGCTTTCCCCAAAAATAATTAGGTGTTTTCTTTACTGGAAATTAATTTCAAGGTAACTTTCCAAAGCATTTTTCACGCAAAATTTTCTTTGAAATGTTTCCGTGAAATTTGACCAACTCTTTGTAAGCCTGGATATTTTTAAAAGACATTATATAAGGTTCCTTGTAGAAATTTTATTTGGGAATTCATTTCGAAATATTGTTTATTTCAGTAAGATTATGATTAAGTTATTTTGGTTTGCGATTATTTTCATAGTTGACGATGTAAAAAAATACTAAATGAAGAGGTCTATAACAATTTGAATTTTTGGGAACGGAAATTGTTTGATTACTTTTTGATCAATTGGAAGACGATTGTCCAGAAGTCATCAACATTCATCGTAGGTGAAAGAATATTTTACTTTAAACAATTCTATCAAGAAAGGAAATTTACCGATTGTTTTCCAACGACTAAAAAATTATTTTGAATGGAATTATTGCGTCTTATTATAGCCCTTCACAAATTGTCCCTCGAAAAATCAATCCATAGAGTTTTGTGTAGATGACCCTTACAAAAACGTCGTAGAATGTAATCTCAGTCATTTTTAATAGTGAATTTTTCTGAAAAGTCGTTAAAACAAATTTATTTCATGGATTTCGAATCAGTTTTTTCGTGTATTTCCATGGAAGTTGTTTACTGGACGTTTGAGTTAAAATTATTCAGTAAAAACACAGCAATTCAAATCAGGTTCCATACAAATATGTTTCAGTAAAATTTCATATAATTAATTTCATAAAAAAAATTCATCACAAGAACAACAAATTACTAAAATTGATTTCAATGAAAACATGAAAAAAATGTAACGTCAGTAATCCAGTAATCATTTCAAAGAAACACCTAAAAACATCTTTTCACATTGGTTCACAGTAATTTTTTGTAGAATTTCCAAGAAACCCAAGTGCAAACGATCAAACACGCCGAAGTGTAGGCTAGGAGCTTAGTCGTGCGATGGCCATCTTCCACTTCGCGTAGAAGTAAATGAGTTCTGTATCAACTACCTTCGAAAAAGTTTTGATTTTTTGTGAAAATTGTTTCGTGGACACCTTAGTTGAGATTATTCCGAGCAATTATTGAATTTTTTTGAATTTATAAAAAAACATACTCTGGCATGCAGTTGATCCATTTTTCAGTGCAAATCGAACCAAGCACTGAAGAAAGAATCAAGTAGAAATTCGAAGTACGCTTTTGAAAATTCCATTAATAAATGAAGTCGTCGTTAGGTTTTAAACACTGTATTGTTGCATAATTCAAAATATCATGTCCATGTCATGTCCATAGCAGTTAAAAACCAAGCAACGTCACTTTAATACAGAATAAAAATCAAAAGCTAACTATAATTGACATGGATTCTTTCAATATTAAATCTACACCGTGGAGAATAATTATCAATATCTTTTGCTTTGTTTCAAACGTTCCATTCCTCGTTCAACATTTTATTGGTTTTTATTTAAATTTCTAATGATGACAATGGCCTTGAAATATGTTTTTCAACCATGAAACTATTTTATAAATCAATATTAGATTAAATTCTATGGCAAGAAGCCCTAGGCGAGAATGAATATTTTTTTAATCGGTGCTTTGCACGCGAATTAATAATAAAGTTGCTGGACATGTGTGGATGTCCTTGATGGTGATCATTTGTTTGGGGCATGTTTATTGCATTTTAGAATCGTGAGGTTTCTAGTGTTTGCTTGTTTGCAACAGAACGTAACTTGGTATGTAAATTAGACTCACGCAATATTACTATAACATAAAATCCATTTGGGATTTAATTCTGCACCATTCAAAGCCAGAATAGTAACTCAATATTTAATAATTCCCATCAGTCATCGATTTCAATCATCCGCAACTAAATTGCACGATTAAATCTACAGGCACTTTAAATCCCCACCCTTTGATTTTTTAAATGAAAAAAAAACGCGAAAATTAAAGCGCAAAGTACAATCAAGCGATCAAACCGGGGTCATTCATCGTCATTAAAGGACCTAAGTCCTGGCATTTCACATTTCCCTATGTTGACATGATGTATATACCAACGCGAAAAAAATCGATTTATATTACACTCACTTTATTTAAGTGAACTGTTCATACGTGCACGATAGCAAGCACGGAGCAAAATATAGTAAAGCTCCGCGGAAAAATCAACACACTACGTGGTAATAATGTCAACTCTTTGGGAAGGATATGGGGTAGAGATTGGCGGGAGCCATTAAATTATGGGCATTATATATATATTTTGACTGGGTCCGACCATGTTCAAAACACGTGAATTGATGTAGAGGCAAGGTCAGAAAGGATGACGAAAGAAAGCAATATGTAGTAGAATGTATGGGGTTAAGGTTGTAGTTTTTCTTCTTCTTCGAGAAACTGTAACTGCCTTAAGTGGATATGATGGTCTGCCTCATTACGAAGCAAGGGGTCGCGTGAATTCTGGGCATAGTTTCGGAATGAGTGATGCTGTAAGGTGGGATTCAAGTAGTGGTTTAATTTTATAGCATGTGAAAAGTCGTACAATTACCACTTCAACCGTTGAGAGGGGTGCCTGTTGAAGGAGTCTTAAACGTGCTATGAACATTGATGGCGTTTGAGGGCTATAAAGTTACACATTTTTATTTGAGTTCCTAATTAGCCCCGCAAGTAATAATTAGCTCTGCTTATGCGAGTCGTTGAAACTTTGATACGAAGTGGAATATTAATTTCAAAGCGATAAAGTCCAGAAATTGAAGTTTGCAAATATGATTCGTGAAAGTAATTTCCACATTTCTCGTATGAAAAATAAAAAAGGGTTGAAAACTGTGTCAAAGTGTTGGTAAGAGCTAGTTCAAATTACTCAAAAAACACATTAAATGGCTCTAAAATAATCCGACTTTTTTTGGAAAATTAAACTTTTCTAGTCAATCCACGTGGAGCCAGGCACTCTTGTAAGAGTTTGCGATACTGCATTAGCCGTGCGATTGTCTTCTTTCACTAAGATGTAGACCAATCTAGTAAACAAATTTGACTGGCAGAATTGAAGTGCTGTGAACTGCCGTCGAGAAGAGTCGGATTTTGGAGCTTTAGCGAAGTGGTGATATTCAAAGAGATTATAGACAGTTGAGTTAATTAGTCAAATTACAATTGCAATGCAACACAAGTTGCTTTGACTAAGTTTTGAGTGTTTATTATAAATTTACATGGAAAAGATTCGGTGAATCTGGAAAATCGTAAGGAGACCCAAAACCCCCAAATCTGCCAATCCGCCAATTCGCCAAATCCCCTAATTCCAATTCGAATGAAATGTGAAAAATGTGTGGGTTAACCGTGCACCTAATGCGGACTCACGCACAAAAGATCAATAATTCATGATCGCGATTTTGCTGAGTTGAGCTTGCCTGCCAGCAATCATCACCTTTCTGTTCATCTGGTCAACGATAACCTCGTCCCTGGATTCATCGTCATGATTGTTTCATTCATATTTATTTAAAATAGCTTAAATTGTGGTAAACTTTCTTGTTAGTTTACTTCATGCAAGGTTTTTAAATGAATAATAAAGAAAATGGTAGTTTTAGGTCTGCTTGAATAAACCCGCGCGGGAGGGTGAGAAGACCAGGAGGCGACGGAAGAATGTCTTATATAATTGCCGGACATTCACAACAAATAATTTCCTTCAAGAATCATTTAATATGTTTCCATCACACTCTGAGACAGCGTCGATCCATTCAAAACATCTCCAGCTCTAGCAGCAAAACTTATGAATGAATGGCCTCCAACACTTCAAGAAGGAAGCACGAGCTAAACAAAAAAAAAACACAGAAGCAACTAAACATCATCATAGAAAAAAGATACAGGCAGGAATCCATTGTTTCACACCCGTTTCACATAGAAGTTTTTCTCGCCAGCTGCCATCACTGCTCGAATATTAAGATGAGGAAACAAATGGTAAGTTCCATTCGTGACGTGGATGGTCCATGCAGATTCCATGTAGGCTAGCATTCGAAATAGTTACGGATTTTTGTGTTTGCATCCCTCATCTAACCATGCAGCTATTCGTTCATGCATCCATCCATCCATCATCCTTCCATTCAATGAAGGCTAAACAACATATTCATAGGAATCCTTGAACTTTTCGAGATTTTCACTTGAACGATGGAAAAAGAAAATGAACATGAAGAATAGCGACGCTGCCGTATCTGAGAGTGGTAGCGTGAAGTGATAGTGGTAAGCTGTTGCTTTTGTTTCTTTTTTGTGTTCCACCACTCCGATTCGGACTCCTTCGAAACGAGGCGATTCTTTAACCCTGGCATAGATTTTATAGCCCGGGTTATAGTGATGGTTTGTTTTTTGGTTTATTTCATTTTTCATCCTTAAAGTCGCACCTGCATTTGCATCAGATGAAAGATGGTGACTTGATGAAATTCAGTATTTGCTTGCTGTTGTCTGCATTCAATCCTTAGTAAACGCTAGGCTTATATATCACATACATACATATATACATTCTCTCCTGTAAAGGCCGGCTGAAAGAATCCTGTGATTTGTATTCCATATCGAAAGTGCACCCTTGATTGAAAACAACTCGAGAGGGTTGTTGTAGATGAAGAGGTGGACTTAATAACAGTTCTATTTTTAAAATGCAACCGAGCCAAGCACTTCCTTGAAGCTCTTACCTGCGAAGCTGAAGTCCTTGCTAGCACTTGTTCAGTCATGGCCAGGTTTTGTTCAATGCAGTTGCAGGTTGGATCGGGAAAAATAAAGTCGTCGTGGTTAATACTTGATATGAGTATTTATTGTAGCCTGATGCATATGTGGAGATTCCATACATGTGTATACCATCTTATATATCCATCCAATCATATAGGCAAGGATGAACAGGAGCACGTATGCTGAACATGATAGGTGGAAATGCCTTGCAGAATGGCTAGGCGTATTGACTTTAAACCTTTTGCAACATTAATCCTTAACAAGATTGAATCTAGCAAATAGGAGGAATTGCAGCCGATAGATCATGTCGTTTGGCAGACAGCTTAGCGTGGTATCAGAAAGTCGATAATTTATCGTCTTTCAAAGCGGATAAGATGCTGACAATGGACGTGAACCAGGAAAAGCGAAAAGAAATGGGAGAACAACTTATCATGCGGATCGATCCAATATCCTCAATATCCAATAATGTTTTAAACAATTTTTACCCACATTGTTGAAGAATTATTTCTTTTTTATTCTGAAAACAATTTTCGTTAGCAAAGATCTCTATTGTCAAAGCATGACTATCCAAAAGGACATGCAACTCACATTAAGTACCCAAATTGATTCCAATAATGACGATAATTATTCTTACGTGTGAACAATTTACTTTGATAATTTGACTTCGTATTTTTTTTATGAGAATCCACGTACGACCTCTTCATTTATTGTTAATTTGTTTATTTATAACTTCCCTGATAAATAATGTTTGAAAGCGGCAATTTAAATAAATCACTAGCGAATTCCATCAATTATGCAACCGGATCAGAAGAGGAGGCAGTTGGGGTTGTTGGTATGTAATTAAACGTACTATGGATGAATGGACTTGCTGAGTCCAATTCGCTGATGGAATGATGTTTGTTTGTTTGTTTGTTTACTGATTTATTTGTATAAATATTGATTTTAATTTCAATGAAAGTTCATAATTGAATGTTGTGATGAAAATGGGGACAGCTTAATTAACGAATTGTACCGTGGTAGGTTCAAGGATTGGAGCATCGATTTCAAACTATGTATAGTCGTTCAGGGTTGTATCCTTTGATATTTTTTACGCTTATGAACCACCACCATAGTCATGACTGTCTACAATTATTATCCTTGTATAGTATTCTTTTCATTTAACCCATAAAAAAAATTAACCTCCAATCGAAATAGAAATTACAAAAATCACTATATTTAATTTGAAATTGTAGCACCACACCAAAGGAGATGTTGTGATATATCCTTGATGACAATAAGCATTAAATGTGATTACATGCATATCATTTTATTAGTTATAATAAATCAATGAATAATTAATCATGTCGACGACATTTATAGGACGTTGACATATTCGATTATAGTAATTAGCTTAATTGATTAACTGCTTCCATATTCAGTGCACAACAATTTGATTGCATAGCATTAGAAGTATGAAATCCAAAAGAGTTTTGTTTTAGTTGATATTTTTGATTTTTTTGTTCGTTTTTTATGGTAGTTTTGGGATGATTTACTTTTTGATATCGTTTTCCATATGATCAAAATATAATAAAAATGTTTTAAATTAAATATTTGGCTGCAGAAGCTCAACGCTCAATTTTTTCCGTATAAGATATCAGTATCCAAAAATATTATTTTATCACATCGTAAACTCTTCATAACCATCATCAGTACCATCAGATACCAGTTGTAATTATGTCTTGAGCTCATACAGGATTTGGTATCAGGAAGTGGGAAATAGTCCCTCGTAGCTATACGAGAATATGGCCCCCATGCTCCTCTCGGTCATTTTAGGGAAGAACCACAGGGATTTCCTGTATGTAATATTTCTTCGCTTCATATGAACTTCAGAACCTTTGAGAGGGTATTCTAAGTTTGTAACCTTTTCGAGAATATTTTAGGAAGCAATAATGCAAGAGGCATTTGTGTTTGATACTTTTAATAAAAATTCCTAGTTTTTAAGCTAAGGTTTTCAAGAAGAATATTTGGTAGCCAAAGGATTTCAAATATATTCAAGTGGTAAAATTTTTTTCGAGAGTGAACTGACGTAGTAGACATTTTGTCCTAGTCAAATTAACAGAAGTCATCCCTCAAAATTTCAATAAAAAATACCTTTTGAACAAAGTTCCAAACTATTTTTCATGAAAGCTAAAAATGAACACCACTTTATCAATGGTTGATTTCGCCAAGTATGTATGTAAGTTTCAAGTCTATTAATTTTTTTTCAAGAATAATATTTATTTCCTAACATTTTCCTTCTGGTTCAGTTGTGAACTTTACGCATATAACCATTCCTGACCAATTTCTATTTAATAAGTGGGTCAAAAGTATTATACATAAGATAGGATGAATAATTTTAAAATTCTTATTCATTTTAATTATTAAAAATTTATCTCTAATTAAATTTAAATCATCCATTATCTTTTATAATAAAATAGAATAATATCCTGTAGAAAAATTAATCATTGTTTCGAAAAATCAATGGGGATTTTATTGTCCGTTTCAGATTCCATATTTAAATACTTAGTTCATGCACATCCTATCTATCCTAGCTATCTATCTATCAAGTAACTAACTAGGCAAAAAATTGCTGAATGTGAAGAGAATATTTTTGTCGTAAGTTAACTGAAACCGGCATTCGACAATTCCTTATTCTGCACAGGAAACAACCCTGCATATGGCATAAGCTGGGCGTATTTTGGACAAAAAATTGGATCGACATTCATATCAGATTTTTAAATTTGAACCATTTTACAAAAAATCGTGTCAATATTTTATTTCAATTTGAAATACTACTATCAGATTTGAAAAACTGTTTAAAATCCATGCTTAATTTTTCCAAAAGAATATTTACACTTTGAAATGCATTAAAGATATTAAAATAATGTTAGTTTGCTACTCTAAAAAACACACTCAAATTATTATCTACACATATTTATTTACAATAAACATTTGCAACATTTAATAAACATTGAAAAATTACAAAATATATCCGTTTTATCTAGTCAATAATCTTTACTCTGTATCAAAAGTCCTTTTCGAAATTACAAGTGGTATGAGGACAAACGTTATGTATACAGTGAACAGGCTTGGCAAATGGACAAATGCTTCTCATGAGTGACCGGAAAATAGAAAGAGTTGTCCAATAAATTGAAAATGTTTTTTTTACAAGATGATGGAAATAGTAGAGGGAAAGAAGTAGAAAAGAAAATTTTTGTTAGTAAGTATAATGTGAAAATTTATTTTCCTATTCATTTTGTACACGACTATATTTAAAGTCTAAAGAGAAATCATTGTGACTTGGAAATTCAGTTCCAAAGATATCCATCTGATTTAAAAGTGTTTTTTTTCGTGTTGATTTTTTTTCACGTTGCTTGTGTTTCTTGTGGTAGCTTCTTGTTAGGAGGATGCAGCTTTTAAATATATATATATATACACCTATTGGGTAAGTTGTTGTAGGATAGTTTAGATTGTTTCTGTTTTGTTAGTCTGAAAAAATGGTGGATGAAAAAAGTAATTTGCAGGCAATCGGATAGTTGCAACTAAAGCTGTTTAAGTGCAAATTAGATGTGATGTAACGTAAATTGGTTTGTTATGCAAGAAGCAAGTGAAGATAGTGTGCAGTTTGATTTTGAGGGGCGTGCGTGGATGTGTATAATTTTTTTTAGATAGTTTTATATGAATTTTGAAGAGTGCTTTTTATACAAGATGTTGATAAGACTGTAATATTAAAGTGAAATTCCTACAGTAAATTGAACAAAAATTCCTCTTCTCTTCAGATCGTATGGTATCCTCGTTTAGAAGGTACTAACTAAAAACTATTCCTCACCCATGACACTGGTGGATACTGAGGGAACGGTGCAATCTCTTTGGTTGCAACATTGCTCGGTAGTTCGGCCAAACGACCTAATTTCCTCAATTTTCGACGTTTCGCTATACGCTGACTGGATCTGAGCATCAATGCTGCCTGCATTTTGATAGTATTTTTTTGTTACACCTACCCTTTGCAAAATTCGATTGTACTCAATGCGTGCTTTGATTTTAGACTTGTATCTGCTACGTTTACGTTTTCTTTTTCGGGCAGGTACAGCTTGTTTTATACTTTTGAAAAGCATAAAGTCGCTGGTGGTGTTTTTCACTATTTTAATGTTGAGAGACGGTGGTGGTGGTGGTAGCTGTTGTAGTAAGGGTGGCTACGATTTTCGTCTTTTATGCCACACCATTTTTGCAATGAGATTGTTTCGGTCACAATTTTAAGTATTATTTTTGGTATGTTTTAAAGGAATCCGGTTTGATGAGCTGATTGTCTGTATTTATCACATTAAAATGGATCGAATATGATCTATTGCATTTTGAAGACATTTTGAGTTCTTTCATTTACACTTCTGAAATTTATATTGGTATGACAAATATATAAATGAAAAATACGAACGATATAATTGCTTGAATTTGGTCGAGGAGAGCGTTTTAGCGGGAGACAAATTTTTGAGCCAGAAAAAATAAGCGAGAGCTGATCGTCTCAATGAAATTCCATCTCAATTTCTTGTTGTTTTATTTCAATTTAAGATCGTATCACTCTAATTAAAAACACGTTCCGGCCAAAATGTAAATTTTAACCCATCACCACTATAAAATCAATTCCATTTAATATTTCTAGCACACCCTTGTTCACAAAACTAAAATTACATTTGCAAGAAATCGAGACCGCGTCATCATCAACCTTTCTACCCAAAGTCAACAGTCAGCAGTCAACAAAATTAACAGTGTGTCGTATATCTTTTCTTTTGGGTTAACACAAACGACTATTGGCTCGTCATCGTTCCACGTCCATGAAATAGTGTTCATAAATCGGAAAATTGATTTTCATTTGAAACACATTTTCATGGCAATAGGGTAAGTCAGTCAGTCAGTAGTCGGTCAGTGGTTTTGTAAACGTTTTCATGGAAATTCAATATATTTTGTCAAGGATAAAGACGACGAGGTAATTTTCGAAAAGACGAATGCCTCCTGCCCATGATGAATATATTTGTGTATCTTTGGTAGATGTTAGGATTTTTGGATACATTTAGATTTGTGTTAACAGGATAGTGTGGATGTGAGATGGGGATGATACGGGGTCAGCCAAAGAATTTAATACTAAGATTGCAACATTGCCACTTTGCCATTTAATATGTTTGTCTAATTATAATTTATGGTGAGGCGTCTAAGTAAAAGTAAGCAGAAAATCGAATGGCGACAAAATTTATAGCTTCGATAAAATTTGGTTTCATGATGATAGCCAGAGAGTTCGGTTTTTGGAATCAATTAGATATTCATTGAAGATAAAGAGATGGAAATGCAAACATGGGTGATGAGGTCTTAGAATATCCGAAGACGTATTAAGGTCAAAACATATTAAAATCGGGCATATCGTCGGTAAAATCTGGAAGTCGTGTAACACCGTTTTGAGAAATTTTTCAGGACAGGATGAGAATAGTATATTTTGTGTGAATTGTTTAGATCCTGATTTTAGAATCTAATTTATCCTCAATTGGAGGGAGGGAGTGGGTGCTCTTGTTTTTGTTGTTTAATACTTTAAATATTGAATATCCCTGATGACTTACATGCCAAATTGCATCCTGATCTTAAGTTATGAAGCCGTATCTTCTCCTTGTTAGGTTAGGTCATCAAAAATGGTGTACTTTATTATCGCATTGTTGCGATCAGGGAAAGTACAATGTATAAACGTTTTGGCCAAAATAGTAGAAAAAACTAGTGAAATTTCGGTTGAAAAATTAAAGTTGAAATCCAACTAGGATTTTGTTGATGTTTAGTTCCAAAATGAGACGATGAACGTTAAATGTCGTGAAGATAAGTTTTTTTGGCCTCTTAAAACTGGAGGGTTGTTAATTGATAGTAGATTAGCTTAGTTCCGCGTTACGTGAAAAAACTTCTTCTTGGCTCAGACAATAACAAAACAGCAATAAATAAACAAAAGAAGCATGTTCGAACGATTGGGGGGGGGGTATTCTTTCGCTGGACGAAAGTTTCGCGACACTTACTTTTTTGGTTTTTGGTTATGATGAAATATGTTTGGAATAGTGTGATGATCGTGAGTTATTCTATTTTTAAATTCTTCATAATTTAGTTGTTTGATTTTACAGTATCATTGTAATGTCGTTCAAAAATTCGTTTTAATTTAAGAAAGATAGACAAACATTCTAAAAAGGGTGCAATTTTAAAATTTTGTATCAGCCGCCAATTGAACACTAAGTGGCATAATATATTAAGAAAATTCTTTTGTCACCAAGGAAAAATTTTATTTATAAGAATGTATAGGAACCACATTTCACCACCCCCTCTTGAAAAGAAGATGAAAATTGAATCAGCATATATAACGGTAACCGTACACACCTCCACCTTAGGGGTTGATAAAATGGAAGGAAATTTAGTTAGAATCGTTTATATTTATGCTTCATTGTTGCGCTGTAGCAATAATAAAAATGTTGGCGGCAAAAAATAGAGGGAAAATAAGGAATCATCTTTTAGGTGCTCACAATTTATTTGTGATCAGTATAAAAACGAAGCATATTTTATATAAAATGTCATTTGAGGGATTGTGCACCAAACCCCCGGCAGGAAGTTATGACTCCCACCGGAAAAGTCATGACTCTCCCGGGAAAAAGTGATTTTTTTCTGGACAACTAGCGATAAGATCCTTCTAAAATGGATATTAAAAGAAAGGATGCAATGTTTGTTAATTGTTTACGATTAAATCAGTTGCAGAAAATATCGAATCGTCTGCGAAAAATTATTCGAAAGATACTGAAACACAAAACTAGAAATCACGTAAAAAAATTATTTTCAGCGGAATAGACTATAACGAAGTTTGGATTGAAAAATTAAAGTTTAAAATCAAATAGGCTCACGTATCATGACTTCGTAAACGTATCGTCCAAGAACGAAGCGATGAACGTTTAATGTCCTGTAGGCGAGTCTGTTTGGGCTCTCAAAGACTGCACGGTTGGTAGTTGAATGTAGATTAGATCAATTCGGCGGGAATACGATTGTATTCTGTCCAAAAAAAACAAAAGTTGGTCATCAAATAATATTCTGAGGTAGCGGCACACTTTTGCGGGATAATTGACTTCAGCTGGGCTCACCAATTACAGATGAAACAACCACGGTTCACTATACGAAGGTGTACCACATGCGATATTGCATACTTCACGCGGTTAGGTCCTCCATAGATTAAATTTTTTGGTGATGTGCATCTTAAATGCAATTGTTTAGAGTCTTTTTTACTTCTATTAATCCGACATCTTACAAACTTACTGAAATGGAGGTTAAACCAAATATGCGTGGAGCATTCAAAAAAAAATTCATGAAAAGGTCGTTTTAAATTTGAATTTCAACAACTTAATTACATAATAGTGATGCTCATGATCCAATAAGTGCATGAAACATTTGAAAATGATTCAACATAAAATCGATGACAATTACATAACAATTGCATCGTTTCTGTGACATGTTTGCTTGAATAAGTCACATCTTACTATCCTTATTTGCAGTTTTGTCGTTCAACTTAGATAATTGCAATCCTATTAGTGACCATTGGGGTAAACAATTTTTTATTTGGCTCCAATGACGACATCAAGCTAGATTCGAATTTTTCGTTCAGTAAAATGGTGCTAGTTTCGTACCCGTAAGACGCCAAATATCTTATCAGTATAAAGTTGATGCCAAAAACCGATATAAAACAGGCTTTTGATAAAATATTTCTGAAATAAACTTCGAGTAAATTTCAAATCAAAAAAGTTGTGGCCCACGAAAGGTAGCCTCGAAAAATTCCTGTAATTTTTAGAAGGATATCACCACGATATAAGCGGACCCAATTTTCATCTTCTTCTGAAAAAAGTCCCTGAATCGATAGGATGACTTCAACACTATTAATTAAGATTGACTTTCTTTTATAGTGCAAACATTTTACTATCTACCTGAAATGCATCGTTGTCCCTATTTTTACAACCATTTCACTACACTATATCCTGCAACACTTTTCCAAGCACATAAACCTCATAATTATATTACCCAAGAGGACACATGGTGTGGAAATAAATTTTCAACCTTCGTTGAAACATTCTTTCATTTCCATCACTTTCTAAATTCAACTTTTCCACCTGTTCTTCACATTTGATTTGCTGTATAATGCAAAGTAAAACTAGGTTGGGCTAGTTGTGTTCCATGTGTAATAGAATATAATGTAGAAATGTGGAAATTAGAAATCTAACGAAGGAAAAATAAGTTCCTTGAATGGTATGGGCCGTCTTATGAGGTTCTCAGCAAAATCATTGCATTGCAGTGGGTTATTTGACTGGAAATTCTCATAAAATCCATTTATTATGGTTGCTGGAAAATATAAGTGCTTGTGGAATACTCCATATTTTTCTGCATGATAAAATCTTGCATAGTGATGTGTGCTTTTTTTTCAACAAACATATAAGTTTCATTATGAAAGTGGGAAAACTGAAGATAAATTTTAATGTGATATTTATGTTGAAAGAAATGGGGGAAATGTTTTGAATTGCAGTTTGGTTGGAAAGGTAATAAAGATGTTAAATTTTTGTATTATTATTTTTTGCCATGCGCAATATTTTTGAAATAGGGTGAATAGAAATAGTACTTGATTTTTGACCTGAATTTTATTCAGAATATTTTTGAAAATGTTGCTATATAATCAACCTTGCATGTGAAAGATGATTGATAGTGAATAAATATAAAATTATAGTACTACAAGGTGCACGATAAACTGGTTTAGCCATCATTTCAATGTCTGCAAAGTATATTCATAATTTTATGGAAGTCAATCAAACAAAGGTTACGAAATTCGACATTCTCTCAGTATTTAAATTTCTATTTATGCATGTTATTTTGCAAATATATTTAAATGCATGCATACCAAATGGTATTGACTTTCAGCAAAAACAACATGCAACCGTTCAAAGTCAAAGAAGTAACCTTGTCGTGGGTGCTATCACTTTCACCTGCTTGGAATATCAACCCCCCGTTCTACTCGAATGCCATCATTGATGTTAAGTAGCAAAAAATAACTCGTGAATTATTTATCATATGAGGGCGTATAACTTCATATGATGGATATAAATCATCGATGTATTGGCTCACAATGACCTTCGAAACCAAACCAACCCCCCAACTCAACCCTGTCTAGTGAATGTTATGATAAAGTCAATAAATAGTGCGAACAAGGAGTTGCTCAACTGTACGTATCCCCGCAATATCGAAAATAACAAGTTTTCTTTTTGTCCTTTGCTAACCACCTATCACTTCAGCACCTGTATCAATCACTACGCGAGTCCTTTTTCCGTTCCTGCCATATCGTTGTTGTTCTTTTTCGCGGTGAAACATCAACCCTGTGATCCACCTAAAGCCGCAGCATATTAGCAACAGCACTGCAATATATCAATCGATGTTTTCGGAAAGCACGTGGTGGTATGATAATATCTATCAGAGGACTCGACTTTATGATGGTATTTAGTACGGTGACTCGTACAGCCAATGCCAGGTATGCAAGGATACGTTTGAATGTGGTGCAATGAGCAAGGATATGTGAAGCTAAGACTGTATTATGGCACCATCTCGATAGGCATGTCTTTTACTGACGAATGCAAATGTATGGTAAGTGGTTTGTTTGCGTAGCAGAGTGTTCGTGATTTGAATTAGAATGGATGATAAAGGACAGTTGGGGTTGACTGCATGGAAGAGGAATGAATCACTATGACTGGAGTTATTGCAAAGTAATTTGCACTTGATTTATGCGGAATCAAGTATTGATGTTTGAATTGAATAAGAACCTCGATTACGGTGAGATGCATATTACGGAAACTACGAGCTATTTTGGTGCTCTTATGAATAATTAACAAGTCCTTGTTGAGTTGTGTAAGAAGAAAAGGTGGTTTGGAAGCAAACAAGTGGATCCATTTTGGCATGAAATTGGCTTGAACGAGTCAGACTTTGCAGTACATTATTTTGATTTATAGTTCAGATGATCTCGAGTGCAAAAACCTTGAGTGGAACTTGACATTTTCACTGTTCAGGCTTAAAATATTATGGTGGTTGAATTCTTAGATTTAAGCTATATTTGTCAACTTGTTTTGAGTTTTGTTCTTCCAAAATGCCTTGATTTGATCACTTTTTAGGGCATTAAATTACATTAAAGAAGTCTTTGATAGATTCTTCACTTACAGCCAATATTTGCCTAAACATCTTTTCGAAATCTGCCATATGAATATAGCAATAGTTCTGGTAGATGGCGCAAGATTTGAACAAGATTCTGTTAATATTCAGGCCTGGATCTGTTGGTTCTCTGTGTCTGATGGACTAATCCTGCTCATCTTTAACTGGACCATTGAAGAGACCACTGATCCAATGAAGTAAGGTTAAACACAAAAACGATAGAGCTCTTCTTCTGAGGACAGGATAGTAGATCTCAGACGCATTCAATTTCACTCAGTTCTACAAGGAAAACATACGAGAATATGTATAAATAGCCAGCAAAGATATTCTTGCGTGATAGCACTTACTATTCAGAAAAAGGCTAAGAAAGGTGATGCGTAAAACTTGGTAAGGGAATAATGAACAAGTGAAAATTACAAGTTAGAATCCTTGTAATCCTCATCCTCCATAGCATTGAAAATTGCGCAAGTCAACTTAATCGTGATGCTAGGGTAAGAAATGCGTTTTTATTGGAAAAGATGGATCCTATGTAGAGTACATCTCCACCAAATGCCGCCAGTCTGCGATATATTTGTTTTAAAGCAGGGACTACAAAAAGATAAAACTCTATTTTGCCAAGAGTCGTAGCTTAGCTTTTTCCATGTTTCCGTTTCCCATGTTTTCATTGAAAGAGCTGTTGTAGTTTTATTTGCTTTCCTGTTCTGCTTACCACCAATAACTACATATTTCAAGCAAATAATAAGGTCAAGGATCATCTCGATCGTTTCATTCTGGAAAAGCTATAAAACCTGGTTGAAATATATTCGATTCTGTTCAGTGTTAGCATTATTTTGAAGCACCCCCAGTAAATTTAGAAGAGGAAAGAGTATTCAACCATACCTTTGATGGCTCACAAGGGTCGTCTTCCTTGTGAATTTTATGAAATATCGATCTTGAATTGATTTTCAACTTTTGATGGGTGTTAAATGAGAAAATCGAACTTTTTTGCAAACTATCAAGATTGCAATTTTGCCCACGTTGGGCGCTAACTTTTCATATAGAATTGAACGATTATAACTACGTATTACCATTTGAACTTTTGTTAATTTGATGAAATTTTGATCAATTATAAATAACAAACTTAATTGAAAATTTAAAAACCGATTTACGATACTGAAATGAGTATCATCTGCATTCAATTTAATTTGTTGCCGATCAGAGAAACTTATCAATATTTTCCTATGATTTTCTTCTGATTTGAACCCAACATCACAACATACAATACCTGTATTTATATATAAACGGTGAAATGTTTATTTAAAAATACACCCACATTAAATTGCTAAAAGACAAAATATCTTAAATTCTCACCAGGAAGCAAAAAGTACTCTAGAAACATTTCTGTTCATATTACGCAAACAAAATACCAACAAAAAGCAACAACAATTAGCAAAAAATAAAAAAAATAGTCTTGCCTGGACTTGGCAAATAAGGACAACAGCACGGAGATCAAGGACTCTATTTAACTAAAATGATGATAAACTCTTTTATTATTTTCATAGCGTTGAGAAAAAAGATGGTCCGGGCTTCTTTTTCTTCATTAAGGAACCAGTGAGTAGTGGAGGTTGTAATTTTTAATTTACAAAGAAGTTGGCACACAATTGCAAGACTGTAAGGATTTTTAATTAGTGGAGTAATTGAAATGATAGTTTCAGGTTGGCTTTTATTGGTATTTATGAAGCCTTTTGTGCATGCTATTTTTCGAAACAATTTTTAGTCCGTTTAGTAGTATGAATTGCGTTTTGAATATCTCCATAATAAAACTCGTGTATATGGCCGGAAACCGTTGTCCTATAAATTTTTGAATCCGGAAAATCATTCCAGTTTCAAGCATCAATTTGATTTCCGACATATTCAAGATTAATTATTAATTGGCTGCATGTTAATCAATCAAAATGATTCGAATACATCTCAATTGCAAGTATAGCAAAAAGCTCCAATGTCCATTTCCTTTTCGAAAGCATATTTCAATATTTTTCCCGAACGGGTTCATTTATTCGTAATCACCGTGCACTTCCCAATACAGCATTCAAGGGTGGATTTTCATCTGTTGAAACGTTTAACACCGAAAACATCCCCAGCCAGATTCAATCTGTGCACTTTATTGAACTTTAAATGACTGCTATAAAACGATGACGAGAGTGAAATCAATGAAAACAGCAAAAAAATCAAATATCCAACCTAAAAGGATACACAACACAACATTCAGAATATCACGAAAGAGTGAGGAATGAGAGAAAAAACGGATATACTACATGCATCTGTATGCAGGTGGTCACAAGGATTATTTTGAGTGTGGTGTTTTCTAGGTTGGTGTGCTGAAAATATTATTCGCACGGAAGGTGGTTCGTGCTTTGAACGTTTCACATTTCGTGTCTACAGCTCAATGGCTGATATCTGAAAGGATTGTGGATAAGCAAAAGGATGCACCATATAGAATTCATGTCGTTTTGAAATTATGACGTAAGCGCTGAGGGAGAGATCGTGCTGGATAAAAAGATTTTGAGTCGTTACATAGAGAAATGAATTATAGTGCATGTAGTTTTAATATTCATGTCTGATTTTTCAGTATACTAACATTTTGAGTATTGGAAAATTGGTCCCAAAAGAACATAAAATACTCTCAAAATAATTATTCTTGTCCTAGAAAGTCATATCCTGTATCACCACATTCTATTTGTTAAACAAGACCTGAAAAGTTCAAATCCAACTCGAAGAGACATCGTGCATCGAAAATCGTTTACCAATTAAGTAAATGTACATCCGCAAATAGAAGAGAGTTCATGTTGTCCTTTAGATAATTGGCCAAGCTCTGGCTTGTTTGTGTTTGTAGTAAAATCTAAACTGCAATCCTTTTAGCCAAACAAATCGCCTTAAGCTGAATTGGTTGCCATGGATGTAACATGGATTTGCATGTTTCGATGCATAGTCGAATATTTCCTTTACAAGATTATCCGGAAATCACACAATTTGTCCTATATGTTGATAACAGGATATCCATTAAGTTAGACCATCAACAGATTTACACGTGGGGATATAAATGTTCCGTAAAATTGGTATATCTGTTTGGTATGTTTAGAAGCAAGCATGATGTTGGCTGTGGGTGCTTAAATGAAGTTTGGAGCCACTTAATTTTTTTTAAATGTATCTTCATATATACCATCGACTTTTTAGAAAGATAGATTGCATAGTATGCAATTCGCAATTAGGGAGAAATATTAAGAGGGATATCATTTTAAGTAATAGTTTCCAGACATATGATAAGAATGACACCCAAATTAACGGACACTAAGTGGAAGCAGGTGGACAAAATTTGATACAAATATTGAACGCAAGGAAGCACTGTAGATTGGATTGTGGCCATTGAACTTTGTGCTAGACGAAAATAACTGGAGAAAATTTCTTCAAACAAACAAATTAAGTGTCCAAAGCTCAGAAACTAATTTTTGATGATATTTTCAACTGAACAAAAAAATATTCTTTTTGAAAACCCAAATTTCTCCATTCATCCCGAAAAAAAATCAATACCAACGTTTAAGCTTAAAATAATATTCACGCGATGATGTATGAGGCTCATTAAAATCCCATACAAGCGCACAACATCTTCTGATCTTCAATTAAGATACCATAAATAATGAGAAAACCAGATACGATTAGCGACACGCTAACCAACAACTTACTTTGGAACCAACAGGCAAACTTCCTTATCATTACAGGAAGAGCAGCTAGTCATCCAGAGGTGGATATGGAGACGATGGATGGATCCTGGGGAGTATAGCATATTATAAATATTTACAAATACATTTCACCGAAACCATCGGTTCAGCTATGAGGCCAGAATATTCTTTAATGGTTTCATAGTTCTCATTAGGAGAATGCAGATGGTAGCTCCACAAGGAGAGGTGAACAAAGAGATAAAAGTACATCCGCAAATATTTGGTATCTTTATGACGATAAGTCGATGTTGTTGAAAAGTGAATGGTAGTGGTTGAGAAAGGACATTTTGTATTGTGCTGCAATTTTCGTGGAGCTTGACAAAAGGCTGATCCAATTACGAAAATTTGGTTGACAATTGCAAAATGTTGACTTAAATTGGACAAGGACATCAATTAAATCACAAATGAGAAGTCTAATTGGAAGCAATCCAAAACAGGGCATTGTATTCAGTTGGATTGTTCAAGTATCCTGTTTGAATGGTATCTGTTTGAAGTGTCCCTTTCGTAAGAACATGTATGACAAATTTGAAACCAGAGAGGATGATTTCTCTCAGGGATTGCGCAATCAATCTTTCTAACATATACGTATATGTAGAGCCAAAAGATACTTGTATCTGTACGTATACACTTTTGACACTTATCAATTCACTTAGCATTTATTACAGGTATAGCTTGAAAGGGACATGGTCATAAAATCGATTTTGAGAAGCACACTCCTATTCCTCATTGGATACGTAAGCGTAAACCAGATTTTCTGAAATTGATTGTAAATTTGACCTGATTTACTGACGTCAATTTCTCAATTTTAGAAGGACTTAGTATCTGTTAGATTTTGAATTATTTAGTAAATTATTTGATTTAGAAGTCACGAAAGGACTCAACCGATGTTAATTTAAAGCTTTTTGAATTCTATGTACTGTCCGCTACTTTCAAGGTGTTTTAAATTGAGTAAATTTTTTTTAAAAAAAGAAATATTGCTCATATTGTCAGATTTGAA
Source organism: Oxycera nigricornis (assembly GCA_963942545.1). Classification (NCBI taxonomy): domain Eukaryota; kingdom Metazoa; phylum Arthropoda; class Insecta; order Diptera; family Stratiomyidae; genus Oxycera; species Oxycera nigricornis. The sequence goes on from OZ012661.1 coordinate 4,244,580, forward strand.
ATTAATATAAGTCTCTTTTCAATGACTGAATTCATTAAATAAATAACTAACAGCATTTAAAAAAATAGTTCCGTTTCCTTAATGAATTCTGATAATATTTTTAGTTAATTCATTTGCAGCGGTTATTTTATTTCATAATTCATTTATGACATATTGAGGGGAATTCGTTTCAAGGGTCAAACAAAACCATGGTCAAAATTCGGAAAAATGTTAATTTTTTCTGTAAAATGCACGACTGTAGGGACAAAAAATTGGGAATACTCCTGAGTTTCACCACAATCAGACTGTATTTAGCCAAAAATATACAATCTAGGACAACAGTGAGGGCAGATGCAAAAATAATGATTTTTCAATAAACATTGTTGCAGAAGAAATTTGTTGCAAGGATGCATGTAACACTTAAACAAAAATATAGAAACAAGACATTCACTCCATAAATCATGCTTCTTACATCCTACATACAGATATTACCTCGATATGCTCACAAAACGATCCATCTTCACAGTAGGCGCAATAATACAATTGTTGTGCCCACTTGTGACCACTACCACCATTCGGCAGACCCCCATACATCAATTCATCGTCCACGTCGTGTTGATTTTGAGCTGTGGTCACAGATAGTCCTCCAGGATAGCCCGTGCCAGTCGGAGTGGTATCGTGCTCAAAAGCATCTGTCCGTCGTACCCTGTAGAAGCTGCATTTCCTCTCCAGATGACCTCCACTGGCATCATCCCCAGCTGCCTGTTGATCCACCGAGGGTCTATGTCCTGGCGAGGTGAGTGGTGTGGCAGGTGTGACAATGATCGAGTCTTGTGGCACAGGAAGGATATGCAAATAGTTGCCATGCTGAGTGGAATCCTTCCGACCATCGCCAGGAGGATGTTTTAGGCCTGCTGTTCTTCCAGGAACAAGTGGAGTTGTGGGCGGGGTGGCTTCAGCCTGAGAGTTAAGTGGAAGGGTAGCAGTTGCTGACTTGTGAAGGTGCTGATAACTTGGATGATCCGGCCGTATGGATGGACGTGGCGAGATGGAACGAGTGTAGGACTCGAATTGTTGGTGATGCGGGTAGTGGAGCGATTGTTGTTGGTTGTTGCCTTCAACAATGGGCAGTAGAAGTTTACTTTGAGTTGAGTTTCCTGCGCTAAGCTTGCGTGCTTGAGCTTGTGGCGTGCGCAGATAGGTGGCTGGTAGTTGATGGAATTGACGACTTTGTTGTGTTCTGCTGGGGATTGCAGCACTACCAGCTTTCAGCTGGGCTAGCTTCTGCTGTTGGAGGAGGGCTTTGTTCTTGCTGTCCTGTTGACGTTGTCGTTGTCGTGCCTGGCGCGATGCAAGTGATGCACCACCTGCGGCCGCATACATTATTCAATGACGTGGTCAATGCAAGACTTACTTCCGGGACAGGGTAGTTTGGGATTGATGGAAGATGATGGATGAAGGATTTCAACAGGTTTGAGAACAGTGACAGATCAATATCAAAAATTTGCTTGATTTTTTTGATACACCAACTCTCTGAAGTATATTCACCAACGACATCCAGAGTCTGCTATAATTTCATATAGTAGTTCCATTTGCGTTGTTTCTTGGACACACAGAAATACAGTAACATCCATTATAAAAAATCGCAACCAGTTCAATGCAACATTGGAACATTATTATTGAAACTGGAAGTGCATATAAGTTTTGATTTACAAATATGTCGAGACTTGTCTATAAATATTTGAAAAAAGTTTGTGCTTTGCGATTGGTGGGATTTTTCTGATTGAAGAATTTCTAGAGCTACAAAACCTATTTCTGTTCACTCGTAGTTTGTGCTACAAGCCTGGAATTGCAATGATTTACATAAAAAACGAATACAATTTTAATTGTCTTGTCTGTATTGATTGTAATGCTTTGTGACTGCTGGTGTATTTTCAGATGAGTTTAGATAGCGATTATTTAGGATGTGACGCGTGTATAAATATTTCCCTGTATACAAGTTGCAAAATGATATCGTCTGGTTGTAATGGAGAATATCCTCCCAGAGCACGACTTTTTGTTGGTGAATATATTTTTTGTTGTTGGTACAGTCTGAAACGTGGGACTGTTGTGTTATAGCTATTTCAATTACACCAATCGATAAGAATATCTTTGAATTGTACTGGTATTAAATTCATTTGATTGTTCACGTCCTGTTGAATTTCGAAATGATAATTGAAGAGCTGGCAAAATGATTTGAAACCCTTAGGACATTCAGGTCAAAGTCAACAAAGCTTGCGTGTGGTGGAAAGGAAGTCAAGGAAAATTATAGGAAGTATAGATTACGTTGATTCAACTTCAAATTGAATTCTATCTCACCGTACTGTTGGATGCATCGTTCCAATAAGACTAGTTACAAAATAGTTTACAATAACAACTGATCGTTCATCTTCTCATAAAAAACATCATATATATATATAACAAATGATTACATTACAATACGTACTATCCTATTCTGTAAAATTACTTGACTATACAGAAAATAATTTCAATTTTAGTTAACTTGAGTTTTATGCAACAATATATATATATATATAATATTATGTGTATTTTAAAAATCTACTTGATGACCATTTAATCTTTCTGTTTTGTATCCTACGAATATCAACGTGCTTTTTTTTCTTTTAAAAAAACTGTTATTATTTTGGTATTGTCGTTTGTGGAATGATTTCTTTTTGTAGCTTGCAAAAAAAATGATGGCGTTAATTTCTGCCCTTGGAAATGACTAAATCAATATGAAATGTAACAAGCATTCATAAGTGACGAATTTGACTTTATATTTTGTCAATTTCGTGATTCAACACTATTTTAAAGCCTTCTAAATAATTATAATAATATTTAATTTGCTGCTATCTCACATATAAAAATCTTAATTCTAACTTACAATGGTTTTGTCAATTAATTTTTCTTTTTGATGGTTATTTCTCTATGATTAAGACACTTAGGGTTGTTTTTCTCATATTTCAGTTAGCTTTTGTTGAAATTTCTCACCATTTGGAATATAAATGCTTGATGTGTGACTAGTTTCGAGTCATATCGATACTTGCACATGGAAAATTTCGAGTGGAAGCAATTTTTTTGTGGTATGAAAGTTTATTTTTGATTTAATATTATTAACTACTTGGGGATGATGATTGAGTTTGTTTGTTGCATATTTGTTTTGTGTGTGTGTTTTTTTGATGTGTGTAAAGAATTTAATGGTATTGTTGCGTTTGTTAAATGAGTTTTTCTTTTTATGACGGACAGTTATAGGAACGCAGTTTTTAACAATGCCTTTTATAATGACGATCGATAGGCTTGATATCTGAAAGAAAAGCATTTTGGTGAGAGGCATTAGTATTTTCGATAGGTTTTATTTGTGTTGAGAAGTTGTCTTGCAATCAATTTTTGTCAAAACTTGGCGATAGATTAAATATAAGTGTAATATTCATTGATTTTTAACACAAGATCACTCGACGAGCTCCAATTATTTCTTAGTCATCAAAGTTATTGACTTCAAGCAGCAACTACTTAAATTTACGTGCGCAAATATTACGTTTGCATTTAAAAGAACAGCTCACAAACTTGTTTTCTAAACGATTTTAAAACAGGCGCTTTAAAAAGTCAGTAAACCTTTTGATTTATGAAAAATTTTAATTTTTACTATGGTAGTCAGCCCACGCTGGGCGCTGTTTTACATGAAAAAAATTCGTTACTGCTGTATGCCACAATTTTATTAAGTGTAACTGTAAGTCAACTTTTCAACCACATCCTGAATGTATAGAAATAATTGTTACCAATTCAATAAATTTGTTGCTATCACAGAACGTTTTTTTGCCCAGTTCGATTAAAGTACAAAACATTCAATATTCACACTTAATCATACAATCTCATATTTTTTTGCTATTTTGCATACTTAAACATACTGATAAATGTTTTTGGATATTTCATATTCTTGTAGTGAATTCAGAAAAATATATGTTCAAAAATTGGTGTCAGATTGAATGGGGACAAAAGGAAAAATATGAATATATTTTTGTAATTACAGAACAGTTTTGCAATACTTTCATTTTTTTTTGGGTCGATTGTTGTGAATTTCAAGCAGAAATCAATGTATAAACTTCAAAAATGGAGGAAGGTTATATATAGTTATATAGTATATATATAGTTAAATTAAACAAAACAAAGAATGTAAAAAATAGTGAATTTTATCGATTAGTTAGCGCTTTATTATTATGTTGTTCTCTCATGCAAGGTCTAAAAAATCGAACAATCAGTGTTGACTATGCCGTTTCAAGAAAAAAAACAATCCTCGAGTCTTCTTATTTATCCAAAGCTTGTTACCTCTTCCTAATAATGATGTTTGAAGCTTCTCGCGGAGCCATATTTGAAATATAGCCTTATCAAAAAGTACGAACCACAACTCCTAATCACAAAAATACGCTCCAAAAATCACTACTCTAATGGTCACATTGACATTCCATGTGATTTGCCCATAAATCGACTAGCTTTCTCATTTCCAAGCCCCACATTCAACAAAAAGGGTGCGTTTCATTGTGGTGCTAGTAGTTATGCGTGCTTGCCTAGTGCTGACACAATGATGACCTCACAAAAAGTGCTAGCAAGGTCAACCAATTGACTCACACCCACCCCTATTCGCACCACTCGTTGGGTAATGTGTTGTTTGCGCGCGGGCTATCAAACAAGTGATTAGTCTAAAATAGGGCAGTCTAGTTTCGACTTGAATCCAACAGGTTCTTGTCAGCACAAATTACCTATCAGGATACAAGCAGTCCTCAGCACAAATTACCTATCAGGATACAAGCAGTCCTCAGCATGTATTCATCAAAGCAATTTATTATAATGATAATCTTTGTTCACGTTTTCAATCATGGCTAAGTGATGTGGGGTTTTCAATTAAATAAATATTGTAGGATTAATTTTGTGGACTCAATCCGGATTTTTCTTTGGGAGACAAGCATTGGAACCTTTTTCCAGATAAATATCAGATTAATTTTTGCATCAGCAAATTCAAGTATCCAACGAAAAAGATACAAGAAAGAGTGAAAAATTTAAAATATAGACACGACCTTCAAACCACGACCAACAGTTGATTTTTATCGGCTCTCTTTGAGAGAAAATGGCACGTCAGGACACCAGTTGGATTAATAAACCTTATCTTCCGTCAACGTGTCTTTCACCACATTAACGACTACCCGGTCATCCCCGGTAGCTCCGGCAAATTTCAAAACATCCCCTAAACGTGTGCTTAATGCACAGAAAAAAACCATGAGGGCATTTGAATTTTCCATTGCTTTTCACTTTTCGAGGCATTCAAGGAGAAAAATAAAGCTGATGAAAAAGACATGATGAATTTCATATAAAATATGGTGGTTTTCACCCATGGATATTTATCAAGGCAAGTTGCATTTGTTGGTTGTTGAAAGTAAAACTTATCCGTGGAAAAATCAAGGCACCATTCAAAAGTCACCTATACAAATTTATTTGCGTTTCAAAGGAAACTGTGCACCAGCTAATGTCAAGGATATTTGAGTGGAGTTTGCGGTAATGTTTTTGTTACGAAAGGAAAAGTTTAGTGCTGAAATGCTGGTGAATTTTGAATAACATTCAACCACATGGCTTGAATGTATTTCAGTTTGTGTCATGCAATCGCGTTTTTAAGGCTCGAAATATTTTAAGGTATTTTCAATGCATGAAGAGGTAGCACCCGAAAACTTATGCTCAATGTTTAGCATGGTGTACATTGTTGCATTGTGTCCAATACATCACTATGGTTAGTATAACTTTCCTGTTGCCATCAATTTAATGCAGGAAGTTACAGGAAAGACTTTTTTAGGGTTTCCAAAGAGCATACATTTGTAATAGCTTCATTTCCATATTGATCCATTTGATGTTTAAACTGGACACTTTGATTTATGCGAAATTAAGTTGACTATTTAAATTGACCTAACAAACTTAGGAAAAAATTAGCGTCTACTAGATAAGCATCCTTGAACATGCAGTATAAATTGGATCCATCGTCATCTCTATTTCCTCCGAACACTTGCCTCTTTCACTGGTTCCTATTCATTCGGAAAAACGTAAAATCTATTAGGCGTAGAAGATATATGTGCATCATGGGAATTGGGGGTAAATTCCTTTTTTTTCCTAAATAGGATCTTCCCGTACGTTTCCGTACACAAGTTGTTTGGACTGCAAACTTGAATTTGCTAGCGAAACGGAATCGAAAATTATCCTTGTGCATGCATCAGACAAATTGCAGCTATTAAATCGTTGAGAAACGTAGCGAAAAAATAGTTGGAAATTTATATCGTGAAAGGGTGGAAAGTTCAGTTTGATACCGGTTCAGGTTGATGCAACTAGAACATACACTATTACTCATGATTTTTTGATCGCTCATTATTTTTGGAATTGCACACTGACAACTGAAAGCATCAAGCGCCTCAAATCAAGTACCATTTTTTTGTTTGATTTATTACGTTAGTAATAGTCACCGCACCATGTAGGTGGGCAAATTGTTGTGACTGATGATATATTTCCAAGTAAATATCTCAAATACAATTAAATAGATCACTAAGGAACCAACTAGGATTAAAAAAACTGCAAGTACGGTTCGATAGTTTCTCTTGATTGCTTTCTTATTGGCAAGAGATCGCTGTCTTGATTCCATGATTATATTTTTTTTGCAAACGACAGTATCAAGATTATTAGATCCTCGCATGACCCAATTTGAAACAGTCACGATTACTAACGATTTTTTTGTTTGACTAATTTGTAGATTATAGTGTAAAGTCCAACGGCCTTTATTATTTTTAAAGAGCTCAAGACCCGTTCGCTGGCGGTCTTTTGGAGTCACGACTAGAATTCTTGCTTAAATCATTTATTTTTCGAGCGTTCCGATATAACTACTCGTTTGCCACCCTCTGTTCATAAGCTGGAGTGGCGCTTTGTGGGACACCCTTTCTTTTACTGCAAAAACACCGTTTATTTTAGATATGTGAATGCGGATCCACCAAAAATAACGACATATTTTCTAGAGGAAAAAATCATAGATTACCGCTGAGATATGCCTGCCATGAATGTGAAGTAGAAGCATTGACTGATGCTCGGAAGTAATGTGGTGAAAATCTGGGATCCTAAAACTATACTCAGTGAATGAAAACATAAATTCATTGCCTGGAAATGTTCCTACGGCTGTCACTAAAGATTAGCTTTATCGCATTTTTCATGGTAGTGTGTAGAATGATTTTTATGAAGTAATTTTAATCGGACGTTTTTTCAAAGAATTTTCTTTATTCCGAATTTCCGTCGAAACTAAAAAAAAGTTCGCCAGCGAAAATTCATAGACAAACGGTGGACTTCGACCGTTGGCTGCCGTAAATTGCTAGGACAGAGCGCCTGAGGATGGATCCGATTAACACCGCATCAAATTTTTACAATAAGCTACCTCAAACAATAAAAGAAGCGCGTAACATAATGACATTTAAAATCATGCTACGTAAACATTTACTGAAAATTCAATTTGAATAATTAAGAACGGTAATGTTTTTCTTTATTATCAATTTCTTTTTTTTTTTAATTTTAATTTTTTTTTTAAATTTTAATTTAATTTAATTTTTTTTCTTTCTTTTTTCTATTTTTCCTTTTTCCTTTATATATATATATATATATATATATATATATATATCTTTTTTTTTAAGAACGCTAATATTTTTTTTCCTGCTACAAATGTGAAACAAAATTAGATATATTGAACTCTAAATAAAACTTTTGAGATACTGGTACTATCCCTTATACCGATATACATCGTCTGGGAAGTACTATTTAAATGAACAAGCTTTCAGGAAATAATTGCACACGGACAGTGCAAGCAATGAACTATGGAGTAAAGATTTTTTGGAGGAAACGGAGGTGGTTTTAGTCGGTAGAAATCCGACATGCCGAGAAGCAGGAGCAACTCGGTATCTTTTGAAGATTTCCATCTCCCAACGACGAAAAAAAAAAAAATAGGAGGCAATGTATTGTATTCGCGATTTTAGCATGTATCAGTTCCCCAAATATAAAATATTTCCATTTTTTTGGAAATTTTCCTTGGGCATGTTACTATAAAAAAAATTATGTGCTAATATTTTGGATATAATTTATTGAGAACTTGCTATAAAAAAATTTAAGTTCAAGCTTTTCAACAGAAAATTCTCTATAAAATCTCCGCGAAAAATTATTTTGTTGAATGACATTGATTTATGACTTATATATTCAGTTACTTTCTCATGCTTTCTACATTACTCATGTTGAAAACACTCAGCAAAGCAGGAAAACTTTAACATAACTCATTTCATTCAAATCTTATGCACACGGAAAAGTTTATTTTCTACATTTTTCCTCCAACTTTCACTGACACCCAGACATGCAATCGTGTAATTGAAATATTTTCATCAGCCAAACCATCCACGAATGCTCCAGCATTTTAGACTCTATCCTTCTTGGCAACATTCTGACCAAACTACCCTCGACTTCAGATCCAGATTACGTTGCATACGTGCAAGAAAACGAAAAAATACAACAACAAAAACGAAAATCTGAATATTTTATTGATGTGCGAATCAGACGTTTTTGCTTTCACATATTCGAATCAGCCCAAAAAGGACACAGACAAAGCCATGGACATGCACGACGTATGGGGGAGGAAATTTTGCTTTTTCAAAAATTTATAGACAACCTGAAAGTGAATTGGATTGGGGATTTGAATAAAAACATGGATGGTCGTTGTTCCTGAACTAAGCGTGAATACGAAATGGGACGTGGTTGCGAGACGCAATGATCCTTGTTCCATATGGGAATCTAGGTGAGTTCGTACTCGTTATGGTATAATAACAGCAACAATTGAAGTGGGTTGATGCTTACCGTTTAGGTGTGTTTGATATGATGGCCACGCATCCATGGTTCAAGTCCATGAATTTATTGGGGTGGGTTGGAGGAATGCTGCTTTTGGATGCAAATGTGGTAGTTACGATTTGAATGAATCAGTTAGAATGCTATGGATTTTTAATTTTAATTTTCCTGTCGGAAAGGTGTTTGAGTTAAAAGTTTTTTGGACAAGAAAGGATTGAAATCAATAAAATTAAAATTTGAGAAGGTAATATCGTTTTCGAGAACATTCATAATGCAACTCTAAAATAGCCAATTTTGTGTCACAAATGTTCTCAGGGCGATGAACAAATTATTGTATATCGTCCAAGCCATTATAAAAAAATCACTAAAACCAATAGAAATGCATCGAACCCTGTCAAGTCTTAACACACTCTGACACAGTTCTTTATTTATTTCGTCAGCAATCAAACGAAATCCAACACTATCTTCCGACTTTTAAATTTGAAATCCGATTTACTAAGCTTCGCAGTATATACCTTAAACCATTCATTTCATAAATCACATAGACGAAAGAATAATGAAATCTCATCACACATCCTTAAGTCTGTTTTGCATCCTTTATCTTTTCTCTCCATGAGCTGGCTGCATGGTGTTTTCCTTGATGCACTTGCTGAAAGTCATGGATGCTCCTCATTAATGAAATATCATTTTTAATTTTAAATCCTCTTCCAGTTGAGAACGAGTAGGTGGGAATTTATCCTACCTGAAGGCATTCAAAACAAGTCTGATGTCAACCGAACTATCTTCTCTCTGATGTTTAGATTCATGTGCATATATTATGTACAGCCACAAGAGAATGTTTTATGCAGCCCGAATTGCTTTAACTGAAACACCATTCATACACACCGGATTTTCATATGGAGAATGCACAAAAGGACATAATAAAACTTGGCATAGTTTTTTTGCTATTGTGATAGTTTATGGAAGTTTTCAAAACAAAAAAATATATGTGCATTATAGTGAAATCTTCTGAAGACTGTGAGGCGTAAGTGCAGAAAGTTAAACCGAATAGATTAATACAGGAACGGGTTATAGTAGGATATGCAGAGTGTTTACATTATCAAGCACTTGATATGAAGGGAACATATTGATGAGTTCTGAAGTGATATTATCTAGAAGACTTTGATGCGACTATACAAATTTATAATTTACTTTGTTAAAATTGCGTAAACTGAAAAATTTGCATAAGTTCTTAAGTGATCCTCTAGAACTTAGTGTTCTAGAATGAAGATGGCATTATTCGAGGGTAAATTTATGTAAACTAAAATCGTTTCTTGTAGATAATTCACGCTTTCCCGCTTACTTTCAGGTGGCGTTCGAAGCCCCAGTTGGGATAAGTAAATGGTGGGCCTATCCACAAAAATTATGCGAAATTTCATGTGGTAGGCCATTTTGGAGCAGAAGTGGAGAAAAAGAGTGATTTAGAATCAGTATTACTGATTTGGTGGTAGATTTCACTTAACTTTGGACGATTGTTTTTGGTCATGACTGAAGAATACAGTTTTTACAAACATTTTGGAGGGCTGTAAAAAGTATGAATCCAAAAAGCGTAGAAAAAAGCCATGAAAAAGGACGCGTGCTGTTTTTATTCAAGAACCGCGCCGTTTAAGCGCTTGTATTCAAGCATGAGTAATTATGTGATTTTCTTTCTTCCGTTTTTTGTTAGTCTCAACAGTTATTAACAACTATGATTATTATTATATTATTTAAAATTGAGTAGAAACCACTAACTAACTGACTAAATGTATAACTGACATATTTAAATGTAGCGCCCAACGTTGGTTTACTTGTATGGGAAATTCTACAGATCAGCATAATTTTATTTTTGGGTGATAATAAAGAAGTTTATCGACGAAAAAAAATTGAGTTCGATTGTACATTTGTGATGTTTATATTTTAACACAACAGTTGGATTGTTTAAAGTTGTTTTGAGGTAAATTCAAGCCAAACAAAAATAAATTATCATTAGCTGAGCATGTTTTTATAAAAAAAATAATTTGATCGAAATTTTACTATTGTTAAGAACTAAAAATGTAATATTTCGAATAAAACATTTGACAACAGGAGATGCACTTAAGCATTGATTTCAATTTCAGATAGCCAGTACTCTACTTTTCATCACAGAAAAACTATTATTGTAGTATTTCTCTATTCATTTGTCTCATAAAAGTTTGACCGCAGCAAACTTCAATAATTTTTTTGTGTTGCATATGTTGAAAAATAACAACGAAATTCTTCCGTTTCGTTTGCTTTTCAATAAATTAAAAAGATTGAAATCGGAATAGTGTGGAAAGCCTGGCTTGAAGTTTAAATTTTTTGATATGTTTCCAACTTCTTCAAAAATATTGAAAGTTTATCAGTTCCGTTGAGTTTTTTAAACGTATAGGCTGGCGAAATCTGGAAGCATGTGGACCAGTGTCTGATATTGAGAACTAAACATGAAACATCCTAAAAAAAATTCGGATTCAATAGAACGCTCAACTTCAAATCCACAAAGTTTCGTCATATGCATCGTCTGTTTGAAGTAATCCTCCATTCGATGAATATTTGATGAAATCTCGTTGAAATGTACAGCAGTGTAGTGTATCCACCCACTCCAGATATATCCCGACGGACTATCGATTTTCCTTGAATATAGGTCGATGTCTATTCGATAGAGACATATATACATATATAATATTCAAATATCACTCGAACCGTGCGATGTATGTTAATTAAGATACTGGCTCCGGACTCGAAAGAGTAATTGCTCCAGCACAAAGTCTTATTCAAAACCGTTGGTCAATTAATAGCAGCATCAACTTGAAAAGCACACATCCATGGACTGCCCCAAATATATTATAATCTAGAGCTCATCTTTCAGACAGTCAATGTCAATGTGAAAACCAATTACCATCAAACACGGAACAGTACAGCACCACCATGTAGATATAATTCCGAATAGATATTCTTTTATGTCCTGCATCTGTTCTCTCTCATATTCCCGGAAGGTAAGACTTATTTCTCCCTGTCGAATCATAGTTCCGTTCCATTTTGATCCACTACCCTTGCAAAACGTACCATAACAAGGAAGATTTTCGTTTTCTCTGGTGGAATTTTTTTCTATTCATATCGTGATGACATACATTTGTGGATGAGCATAAGGGAGAATAGAACACTTCAATAAGGACCCGCAAAAAAAGATTCGAATAAAAAGCTTGTTAGTTTTCAGTCGTGGCAAACAATAGACACTACTATAGCATGAAAATACGATAGATGAAAGCTGGAGTGTGGAGGGATGAAACTAAAACCATGCTTTATACTATAAAGAAAATCTATTTGAACGAGTTGCATTCGAGTGCGGGAATGGAGAACAGAAGAACTGGCAAGTTTTGTAAGTCAGTGATTATAATAGAAAGGATCCACTAGCCAGAAGTTTGATTTGTGCTACGCTTTAGAGAATAATGTCTAAGAAATGGTTTCTGGCGACACATGTTCCCATAATGGAGAAGAGTATATTATTGACCATAGTAAAAGGTTTTTGTGAATGTTTGATGTCCTTGAGGCTGTGTTCTAGTCTGATTAGCAGTAAACTTTTGTTTGTTATTTCCTGTTGAAATGGTCTTAATAAAAACTTACTTAAAGTAAACTTGTTCTCAATCCATTTTCTTGAGCACCTACAACATTTAATGCTTCTTTCCCGGAAAATCATAAACCAGCAACAATTATATTTTCTATTTCCTATCTGCCTGGCAATGAAATTTGCGCAACATTAACTGCAAAACACAACGAAAAGAGTAAACTACCATTCGGGAATTCATGTGATGATTGGCAAAGGCACATAGCATTCCAGTAGGTGAGCCAAGCCTTCAAGAGGGTAGAGCCTGGTCTAGAAAATAACCTATACCCAAATGGGCACGTTACCGTGCGCTCCACGCGCAAAAGGATAGAAAAAAATCTAGATTATGTGAACCAGCCTAGCCACTGGAGGATCGTGACCATGTCGATTTATTGTGTTGCTCAATGGTCGGGTCACAAGTTTGCCTAGTCCTGTGAGCAAGCCATGTTCACCTGCAACCTACCTGGAATTGAAAATTCGGTTGTTTCGTTTGTTTGTCTGCATACGTTGGCTGTTGAATTGTTTCGTTGTCGTCTATAAATCCAACTCGATAAATGTCTTTAAGGTGTGTCAAAGGTCAATCGGAAACACGATACAAAGAAATGGATTTTTTTCGTTGTAGATTCCAAGCTTTATTGCGCTCTTGGAATGATTAATTGTCCGTAGAATGGCTTTTAAGATAAGAACAGAGAGTGGCGGGTGGTTGAATGAGTGTTTTTCCTTCATTTTCCTGCTTCTATGAATGGAACGGAATTGTGGCGAATTTATTTCGATTGTAGATCGGAATGGCGAGAAGGGCTAAAAATTTGCTTATTACATTATGGCTGCGGAAATAGCAGGATATTTGGATGGGAAATTCGATTTTAATATTATGAAAGGTGATGACGCAAGGTAAATGTTTGATGGTCAGAAAATTTGTTAATATTAGTAATGACAAGGCATGAAAATAGAATTATTAAATAGAATGAATATATGTTTCTTTGACCTCGTCTTATGGAGTATATTGCATAGTGCAGAAGTGGCTATAAATCTCAATCGATAGGTTGTAAGATGTCTTTGTTAATAAGTCAAACATACAATTTCAATTGATACTTAACGCGTTTCCACGAAATTTTGTCTGAGAATCTAGAGTGCTGACTTTGGAAAAACCATGAATCAAATGGAAAGTACTGCATAGAAAGTCATTTGTAAGAGAGAGGGTTGTAGAGAGAGCAATACCGTGCACTACTCAATTCTATTCTTTTCAGAACGACTCTAATCGAACAGGAAGAAGCTTTGAATCCAAATTATGAGTTTAGTCTATATGCATACGGTTTCACTGAGAAGAAAGGGTGCCATGTTCACTCAAAATCCTTGAAATATCAAGAGCAATGACTTCAGTCTTACCATTTTATGGAGACAAAGTTTCCATTGCTCAGTAAGAAACATCACCAAATTTACGTTAGAGTGCCTGAAACGAAAACTGTACTGCCTGTACTAGTCAAAGAAAACAGCCAAACTAACAATTAACTGTGTGCAAAATATTGTCATGATCATCGATTTTAGACATGTCAAGCTTTTCGAGTGTGTACCTAAAGGACTACCCTTATGCAAAAAATAAAGGCCATTGAGAACAGTCTTACTTAGGTTTACAGATTCTGGATTCTGCGAAATAGGTGTATGGTTGGAGTTTACGGCAAACATTTGACCAAACAAAATGATCTTATCCGTGGGTCGGCTGTACACAAGGTCACCATATACAATAAAAAGAACGGAAAAATAGGCGAAATTGCTGTCCATTCTTCAGAAAGAGACCAGAATCTTTTGCTACCCTTTAGGCTAGTAAAGTTTTTCTGTCGAATATTTTGGTCATAGTGAGTCCTCAAATGGATAGAGTTTACATGTTTGGAGTGTCGCTTCTTTTTATTTTTAATTTCGTTGTATTTACAGATAAATCGCAAGGTAGTAGATTGTTTTCCTGTTTTAAGGCTATGTGGAATAAATGTAAACATTCTAAACCTTATGAAATTAGTAATGGTATGACAAATGTAATTTATATTCTTCTGAGCAAGGATATTGGACCAGTAAACTTCTCTGACGCATCTGTTTAAAGAGACTCAATCTGCCTTGATATAGTTACAAACGTTTCGTTTGGTTTTTTCAAAGCAAATTAAAAGAAAACTTTGTGTTTTACAAAAATGAAGACTAAAAAGTCTTTGATTGTCTCCTCAAAAAAATGCTAAGGCCAAAAAAATAAAAAGTCTTTGATAGTCTCCCCAGAAAATTACTAAAGCTAAAAACTTTTTTAGGCTTTTCTTCAGGGAAAACGAAAAATTGAAGTGGTTATTAGATGAGTAGTGAGCCTCTTAAAGGCAGATTTCAAGTATTTTTATTATTTAAAAGAGAAGAGACAATATTTAAAAATTGTCAAATATGAACGAATTTAGAGTTTGCTATTATTTAATCCGCCACCTGCTTGAAAATATCTTCAGAACAGTTCAAAAATCTTCAAGAAAAGTATCCTCACTCCACTGTCAAAACAACATTTTTCGGTGACATTATTTGAAAATTTTCTTGGGTTTTATTTTATTGTACTTACTAAAATTTCAAGGAACCTGACATTCAATTAAAAATAATTTAACGCAGAATACTAAGCGACCATTTCCGTAGAAATATTCATTAAATATTTTTTTAAATATTGTGGAAACTGCGCAACGTACTTTTTATAGTAGGTATTTTAAGAAAACGTGCAATAAAAATTTAAATTTGTTTAAAATTTCATAGTAGTTTTCGACTTTAATGGATGAATTTCGTAGGAGTAGTTAAAATGTTTAACTGAATTTTTCTTGCATTTTATGTTAGTAGAAAAAGTATTGTCTATTCGTTCGAAAGCCACAGTGAGCAGGACCTTCTATTTTTTGCTTGGAAAATGGTTTCATTGTTTGAAAAATATTATTTATCGCGCTATGAATCATGAAAATCAGGCACCAGCCTAAGTCAATCCCTGGTGTTCTGATGTTGCCCGTGAATAATAAAGGATTGCAAATTTTCATCAGTGTCTACTATATGCAAATGTAATGCTCTCCTCGACCAAAGAATATCAGCAAAAATACCAAATGTTTGTTTAAAAAGTATTCTGTAGGCGACATACCATAAACAAATAAACTACACTTGAAAGAAGACCAGAAAATTTTACCATCACCAACAATCATCATTTGTAAATTAAGAACAACATTGCATGACAGCATTCCACCGAAATGATCACGTCTTCACCATTTTTCTGACACACAAAATGCAAGTAGTGCTTCCATGGCTCCTTTCACCCTCAATTATCCTAATCTCATAACAGATCACAAACTTAAGTTGGACTCGAGAAGAACAACACTCAACACTTTCCTGTAAAACTTAGGCACTGGATTTTTCTTTTTCTTCATTATTTTGTGGATTATTCGCCACTTGCTGATGGCGAGAAAAATTTCTCTTACACTAGAAAAGAATAAACACACACACAAAACTTTTTATTGCACCACTTTTTTCCTTGCTTATTTTCCACTCTTTCATCGACTCACATATTAAGGAGTTTTCACATAGTGTACAATTTTTAATGTTGGTTCTTTACTATCTCATATTTCCACTTTTTCATGTTCACAATGACTAGGGGGTGAAATTTTTTTTTTTGTTAGCAAGAAGGAAGTGCAACGAGCTAGAACTACATTGGGTGGATTCTGGGCGGGAGACTGGATACTATTGCTGGTAATATTGTGACTTTGTGCTACTTTGCAGTTTAATTAATGTAATGGGGTGTTGGCCCAGTAGATAAAATTTCAAGTTTGTGATCGCAATCGAAATTTTTTGGTGGCGAAGTTTTAGAAGCATTCAGTTTGGCTAAGGTTAATCGCATTGTGGTAGGGATATCGCGACAGGACGATTTACTCATTCGTTTGGTGATGAAAATTTCATATTTTTTCGGAACATGCGAACGGACAACTTTGGAATTAGTAGAATAAGTCACGAGTTTGTGGTTTGGTCAGTGGGAGGCAAACAAACATGGTTCCATGTTGATGTTTCTTAAGACGTCAATGGTATAGACGAGAAATAATTGTCGTTGTTTAGATGACTGACTTTGATTTATCAGAATCGCATAGAACGGAGCATTGAGGTTGAAATGAAATCCAGTAGGAAGCTACCTGGGTTGGTTACTTTTTAAAAGAATGCTATTGTACTATATGTTAGATGCCACTCATTTCTGGATGAATTTTTTTGAAATGTATAAAATTCTGCCTTAGTTTCTCATGGACTTTTTCCAAAACTTTACCTGAATAAAAATTGAAAAATATACAAATTTCGTTACTTTACCAACAAAGGAAATTTTAGCGCCCAACGTGGGCTTCAAGATATCGAAACTTTCAATGTGTCTGGAATGCTGTGACTGCATCAATTTTAGAAAGCTTCTCATTGCAGGGCTCGTTATTTTAGTGATATTAATAAGAAGTCATGATTATCGTGATTTTAAAAAAAAGGTACATGAGCACTCCCACACCAAAAAACACCCAGTTCGTGTTTCTCTTCCAATCCATCCTGGGAACCAGTCGTACCACGTACATCCTCATCAGCATTAACCACTCCCTTTACCATTTCACATTGCTGACTATTGACATTGATTCACCATTAGTATTATTATTATCATCATATGCACATGCTCCAAAGCATTATTCACCGTCGCCACTCATCGCGTAATTTATTCTTTTGGTATAGCCGCGGTGAGTGCGATTCCAACTTTTTTAAGAGCTCTTTCTATATCACAACACGCACTCTCATTAATTAACATAATTAATTGAATCATTTGCTGGAATGCTGGATTGATGATATGACAAGGCAAGTGTGGAATAGATTAAGGCAGGCTACGTTGCAACGATTATCCTTGTCCGACTGAAAAATGAAAAATATCCACCGCGAATCGAAACGGATCTTATTTTATGGACGTAACATCCTTTTGCTGGGAATCAACCGAAACCTTGAACAAAAATAGTGAACTGACGAACAAACCAATGAACGAATGAACAAAACGCGAATTTAACGACCGAGTGAACGTCGTCGAACGGATCACCGATTCACCGAGTGCAAGACAGCAACTAACCGTTGCTCCGCGACTGTCGTGGGTGCCATCTACTGAAACAGGACCTGGAATCAAGTTTGTTGCAATAATTTCAACGCTCATGTAAAACATGCCAAACCGCCCGCACTACCTAGGCCACCAGCAACCGCACCATCAGTGTGAGAAATGGGTAGCACTCCTCGGTGGTACATACCTACTTACTGGCCACCATCCCCAAAGAGTCACCTCTTTGGCCGAGTCAACGGTAAGGATTACGAGGTTGATTTGCAACACGTACGTGGGGGGTAGTATCAAGCACGAGATTGGCGCGAATTGACGCGAAGTCACGTCAACCAGACCGAAACAATACGATTCGAACGGAATCTGTGCTTCAGGTGGTTCCCCATCGGCTCACATCGTTGCACACGGGGGTTTCCCCAAGCATTTGTATGCATGCAATCCGGAGAGAGTTGCAGGGGTATGTGAATACAAGGAAGGCGGCATTCGACGATTTTTTTAATGAGGGGTTAACTATTTGGGGTGTTTTGGAACTATTCGTCTGGTGCGGGAGAACAGGATGATGAACATAGTTGGAGGTTGCGGTTGAATCCTAATGAAAAGCTCCTCAGTAACAAAAGGGTGGTTTTGCTGATTAAATGTTTGGGTTTTCATGGATCTGGGCCCGTGAAAGAGATTAAGTGGTTCGAGTATTGGATGGATGCAACACAATCGCGTGGTGAGTTTCGTATGAAAAAATTGGTTTTAGCATTGTCATACCTTATTTGAAAAACTAAAACTCTTTTAGAAAACATGAAGTTAATATTTTAGCAGGAATTGTTTTGAATGTTATTCCAAAAATTATTATAACTAAATAATTGACAATTTATAAATACTTTCATCGCATGTTTCCCTTTAAGATAATTGAAAATAGAGTCAACACCAAAGGTGGCTTTATTTTTTTTAAAAATTAATGAAAAATTCAATGACGTAGGTTCATAAAACACATAAGACTTCTACGATAAAATAATAGCAGGCTGTTGAACAGTACACTTAAAACCACTGTGTTATTTTCAATTATTAAATTAAGTGTTCCTTTTTTGTGGGGTAATTTTTACGTAAAATACAATGAGTATAATTTTTGGGCATCAATTTTTGGTGATCAGAAATTGAATTTAGCTTTGAGACTGACGAATTTTCGTTAATTTTTTGAAAATTGAATTTAGCTTTGAAACTGACTAATTTTTTTCATTTTTTGACAGAAATCCAGGAAGGAATTTAGTCTATATTTAAAAGATTTAGAAATAGACGTTTGATAATTGAAAATATTTTGAAAAGATGTAACTGGGTTTGGTACTCTACGTTTCTCTCTTGATTGAGTTAAATTGATGTTTGATGTTTTTTGGTTTTGAGAGTACAACTAAAATAAAATAAAGTTATTCTACTATTAGTTTTTAGAGATATGCATATGAAAAACTGAAATTTAATAAGAGTTTTATTGCAGTTGAAGTTGTTGACTCTAAATATTCCTTGAAAATAAATGAATTTTGACAAATACTACGAAATGAAGTAAGGTTCATACAGAGAACTTGATGCCCAGAAATTCTAATTTTTATAAAGACTCTGTATCGATTCATTATCGGCACCTGTCTGCTGAAGTCTTATATTAGTTAATTACAATTTTATGATGATAAATTGTGCTGACCTACGCTAGGTTTTAATAGAAGATCTATTGGCGTCTTTGTGTCTCGTGGCGTGAGATATACGTTGCTCATTCATTTTTTATGTAGATGAATATTCGTTTGATTGATTCAATATTCATACAATGTAAGTGAATTGGTTTACAATTAGTGATTGAAAACTATCAACATGAAGACATTTAAATTTATATTAGACTTTGATCAGATATGAAAGCATTGCTTAATTTTTTCAAACTAGCGTAAGAACTTATTCAGTAGATATTTTTTGGACTGTATACAACAAAATTTAGCACAAAAGTTTCATCGATACCTGAACAAAACATGCTATGTTTTCCGTGCTTTTTCAAGCTCAAACTGAAAATGCTTTTCTATCAAAGATGCACTATTAAAAGTGCTTTCCGTTGAATTTCATGTCTTAGGAAAACTTTAAGCTCAAGGCAAAACTGAACGAAAGAAAAGATTTGTTCTATTTTCTGCCCACTTATTGCATTGAAAATTTGTCAGAAAGCTTTTCTTTGGGACAAGTTTTAAGGGTATGATGTGATTTTTCAAATAATTATGCAGTTGAATTCAATTCCAAGCAAATACCAATTGTAAAAAATTATTTACGCCAATAATACATTTGATGATGTTAAGCTTCTTTCTTTGAAGAAGAACCAATTAATAGCCTTGTTTATTTTTAGGAACTCACAGATTGGTAGTTAATCTTTCCTCCAAAGCCACAAGTTTCACCATCAAACTCGACTTTCACTTCACAATCATTTTTCATAAAGAAAAACAACTAGGGGAGAGTTGACTTCTGACTAGTATACACCACCAATCATCGTCATTGACTTCATTTCCAGAGCAGCTTGGCCTACTAATTGGCTCGCAAATTGGGAAAGTAGCGATTTGTTGATGACGATGGCAGCAACCAGCCACAGCATGTTGAACCGGGGGGAAAATGCCGCAAGGATTTTCAGGATAGGTCAGGAGCAACTGACTGATGATGGCTTGTGGGCAGATGGAGATGGAATTTTCCACAACAAGTCTTTTCAGCAGCAGCAGCAGCAGCAGAAATTTAACATGATTATCGCGGTTGTTGGCGAAAATGTGAATGAGATGATTGCTACGATTGTATTCATTTTGAATAGCAGTTAAGGCTACTTAGTGGACTCTGGCATTCGTTCAGAGTAAAGTGGTGAATGTTGTTCAGAATAGAGTGGGCCCTCAAGCAATTTTTGTTTAGAAAATGAAGTTTTCAATGAGTTTGGGGCGAACTATAAGAGCTGCACTACAATTAACCACTATAAAAGTATATTTCTGTATGGGAAGAGTCCCACGTTGGGCGCTGATTACGAGCTTGTAAAATTAACGACGTAAAGAGTGAATTTCAATACATAGACAGCAATTCGTATCAAAAGAATGTATAAAGGACTTTATTTTATACATGGAATGGAAAAAGTTCCCAGGTAATGGTGTGGTAAGTCTCATAATCTTACTGTTGCATGCTTTCATAAATGCAGTAATTAAATTTACACTCTGAAACGAAAATTGAAATAATTTTCTCACGAATCTCGTTTCACATGCTTGTTGATTTTCATTTATTACAAATTATCCGTTTAGCTGTGGAAGCATGCACATGTCCAGCTTACTGAGTAATTTTTCCTCACACGGACCATTATTTACTTCAGATCAGCACATGCAAGAATGCTGAAAAAATATAGCCAAGAAGAAAGAATTTTCAGGATGGTTAGATGATTGCATGTTTGCCTGCAAAGAAGCAGTTACCTTCTTGTTCATCCTAGTAATCGAGAAAAAATGACTTTTTGTACAAGAAAGTATGTTTAAGGAAGTGAGATACGGTCATGGATGTTGATTTCGGCTCACATAAAAAAGAAATACTAAGAAATTTCTATGGCAGTTCACGTGCGGGGTGATGGAAACGGACATAAGAAAGTGAGGTTCGTGCAATTTGTTAAATAATGGGAAGAATCTTTTTTTGGATGAAAAGGACATGTTGGCTTCCAAGGAGTAGAATGCTTGTTTGGTTAAAAATGAAAGAAATCAAATTACAATTTTAGAATGCAGTTTCTTCCACAAGCAGCAATCTAAGTGTGAATAAAAAGCATTTTCACACTCGTACATTTAATGAAGAAACGTATCAGCAAACACATTTACGGAAAATCGTCGACACTTTTCCCGATCAATTCAGCAAATGAAAATGCTAATTCTTTCACGTTGCCAACATGACGTTCTGTTACAACAGCACACAATTTATTGACTTGCCATGAGGACACAAACAGCAGGTGACCTTAGATGCATTGAACTGATTTTCCTGCCAGGATTCCAATAAGCGTATGGAAACGTCTAAGGACCTAACAAGTCGGCGTACACGCTATCATTTCAACAAGATTTATGGGTGAATGGGTTAAGGCACAAAAAATTCGATGCAAGAGGTTAAGGTTACCTGCTGATATGGTGAAATGTTGAAATGCCGAAATGTTGCGTGGCTTAATGTAGTTAAGAAGCTGAACGTTTCGGTTGCTAATAATAACAGGTTACGTTTTCTTGCTTGCTTGCATATTACAAACACGTGCTTGATTTAATATAAGCGATTATCAATTATGCTGGGCAAAACGACTTTATTGTTAATGGGTTTTTGTAGCATGTTTTGACCGACCATACAATTGTAGTTTTATGGAGAGAAAAATTGTTGGGATTCCTCGAGATATGGTCTTATTGTTTAGTTTATTGATTGAAAATATTTTTGTTTCAAAACAATGTGGTTTTACAAGATATATGCCTATTTTTGTCTTGCTGATTATCTAATCAGCTCAGAAATATGATGATTGATTCTAAAATAATTTCTCATTAACGAAATGCAAAGTTCTATAAAAAATATTAATATACATCAAGAGGAAAATGTTCTCGGGAAACATACGATTCTTCTTGATTAATTGTAATGTTTTTGGAGAAATATTGTGGTTCAATTTGAGTTTGAGTTGAGGACCATGAAAACTTTGTAAAGAAAAATTGGCAAAAGTTTTAGTATACATATAATTATTTTGGGAAATATTTTGTTTTACTTTCCAATGTCTGTTCTGTAAGATTTGTTAGTTTGATTACTAGAAATGTTGTTATGGTGTAATTAAAACACGATTTATTTCTGCATTCGTGTTATTTCATCTTAAAAAATACAGATGTTTAATTATTAAGGAGAGAGGTTTCATTTGGGATGGATTTGAATTGAACCGAGAGATGCTTTGAAACGAGCGTTTCAAAACTCACAAAAAGAAATGTTGAAGATTAACCAAGATTAATCTACGTACTCGAAACGGAACAAAACCTTATCGGGACAAAAATCGATGAGAAAACTTTCAATACAAATTGTAGGAAAACTAAGAAAACACATTAAAAAATTATGAAACAGTTTGGATGAGCTCAAAAATGATTCCAGAAATATTAAAGCTTTGAATTACACATAATTATTTTTTTACGAAAAATTTGCGCCAATGCTTAATGCTTTTTTACCATGAGGGAATTTGAAAGAGCGAAGAAAATAAAATTATTGCAGAAAAAATGCTCAACCTTTTCAAACAGAATATGTTCAGTTAAAATTATGAAACATAATCTGAAATCTGGATTAAACGGCGAGTTGTTTGAAATGTAATGAAATGAAGAATTTTCCTAGAGTTACTATCCACAGCCTTGATATCTCAGCCGTTGGTATTTTTTAAATCAAGCAATCACAATGTTTAACAATGATTCAAATTTTCAGGAATTGTTTATCCATGGAAAACATAGTAACATTATTCGTGGGCAGTCACAGTATTATCATACGTTTTCAAATATTTATAAGACGTATTTCATACAATAAGTTTAAAATGCCAGCATTTTTTCTTAGAATTTAATGTGCACTTTTCTATAAATATAAATATTAGGTTTGAAACATATAAATTTCTTCAAATATTCAATGCTGCCACTAATTAAAGGAGCTTTATGGTGCTCAAAAAAGTATGAAAAATATTAAACACACCTTTGTCTTTTAACTTTACAAATATTTACGTTTTTTTAAATTCTGAAATAGAAACTAAAATAAATAAATTGTCGAGTAAAAACTGCTGGAAGTATAGGAATTTGAATCCAGAAAATATTTTTGCATTTTAGAGAGCGTCCATTATCATCATTGTTTGAAATTTTGAGCCATACCTTCTCTCGTTCTTCTATTAAAAATAATGTCTCCCACGAAAAACACAGCCAATATATGAAGACATTTGACTTTAATTTAAATGACACTAAGGATACTACACAGTGCTTCAAAAGCTCACAGTGAGTGTGATTTGATTTTTTTCCCATGGAATGAAGCCCACGCTGGGCGCATTTTGGGGTTTTTTTGCTTCGTTCTATTATCATTTTATTTAAGTATTTCCTGTAGTATTTACATGGCTTATACGTGTGAAATAAAGAGATATATAGATTTTTATGGGAAAAATAAAATAATAGCATGATTTTCTACCAATAAATGGAAAATAAATCGAAAATCCCTTTCCTTATGCAATTTGTTTCAATTAAAAGGATAAATCACACAACCACATTTCAATAAATATGACAGTCTCATTAAGAAATCAATTAACTTGCCTCTTCTGGAAGTATATCGACTTTATTTTTCTTCAAAATCGATTTTGCTATTGGATTGTGCATTCCTGCCATCTTATGATGTATAAGCGCCATGATTGTTGTTCCAACCTTATTCACTAATTACTCGAAACGTCACTATCACCACCACCCTCAGGCACAAGCAATGAAATGCTTTTGATTAAATAAATTGCACGCTTCTCACAATATTGTTGTTATCCGTTGTTTTTGTATCGAAACAGATTTTTGCGGCGACACTTAATTGAATTCCATTTCTCGAGTTTAATCTACACTAGCTCCGTGTACTGAAATTCAATTTGACTAGTTCGGATCGCATGAATAGTTTTCTCGGTGAACATTTGCGGGATTGGAGTCTCGAACAGCTGCAAATCCCTTGGGTTCTGTTGTCCTTTCCAAGTATAATATTCACTGCTGTTAAGTTAATAAGGGGAGTCATTTAATCGACCGCCACACATGCCAGATGGGCTGGAATATAAAGCAATTACTTACATTCCAAACGGCAATATACAATGAAGATGGCCAAGGATAGGCATACAAGGAGGATATACGAAGCTGATCCCAGGTAGTTGACAGCTAAATGGTTATGTTAGGACATAATACCCCAACTTGGATAAACTTGGTCCTGGAGTATAATTCAAATTGTTGTTATCCTTGCCATATGGTCGTATCAATGGCCTCGTTTCGGAGGATGACTAAAACAAGGCTTCTTGAAGGATATGTGAACAGGTGGTAAACTGGCCTTTGAAAGAGGATACCTTTAAGAGTACCAGGTGTGGAACAATCTTTGTCAAAATATCGCCAAAAAATTCATTGCAAAAACATTAATAAGCAAATTTACTGGCTAATGCTGTAGCTAATAATTAGCAATATTCAAATCATAATTTCCTTCATGAATGTGAGCTATGAAACAAGTGAAGCATTGTCTCCACGTAAAGAATCGGCACAATTAAAACAAATACCAAATTTCAACACAGATTATTCAGCTGACTTCTTTTTATATCGGCGGTGTTTGATATCATAGTGGAGGCAATTTATTCGCTTAACAAAGGCTCAGCCTAGAGTTCACTAGAAATTGGAACGACATTGTGAAGAGGAATGTCATCGTGACTGTATCTTGTATCCGGGCTGATTTGACTCCTTCTGTTCCTACTAAACAGTTGAGTGGTGCGTTTAAGGATATTACCATTCAACGACATGTTAGCTACCACACTAAACAATAAAGGTAAAGAGCATTACGGTACATGCGAAACGAATACAGGATCCCATAACATTGTTCTTTCAATTCCAAACAGATCTCAAGGACTTGGAGCGTGAGCTGAACATTTGATCCTTTGGGGAATTTGTGATCAGCTACGCGGAAATGTGAAAAACTCAACTGACTATGCGAAAAGCTGACAAAGGTGGAAAATAAATATATATGTTTGTGTGCTTTCGTGAAAAAGTTATTCGAGCGAATAAGTAAATTCCACATAAGTGTTTGAGTGAGTGGGTATGCATGTGTTTACATGGTAGTCCTTGGTTCGTGTACAGGTAAATTCATTATGCTCGTTTGGTGTGAAAGCATTTCCCATTGCCAATGCACACTAAAGAAAAACGTCTCGTTTGGCAATGGTAGTGGTAAATAAGATTTTCCGGGAAAATTTTCATAGTACAATTGTTTACTGAGTGAATTTCGCAAATGTTGAAGTTTGTTTAATTGACTTCATGTCCTTAAATGCTGTTTTAGTTGAGCTCTGTTTGGCTGAAAGTTTTCGTGAAAATTAAGGGAGTTGACGATGCAGGGGGGTTGTGTAAAGTAAACGGACTTTTCAATTTGAAGTTTTGTGAGATGGTTGAAAAGTTTGTGTGATAAAGAAAGATCTTAGGGTAGCTGAAAAACTTTTAGGAAATAGTCTCAAGAGATTTAAGAATCGTGTTTTTTGGGTCGCAAAAACACCCCTTATATATATTTTGGAATAGCACAGATGGGTTCAGTTGGTAAATAACATTTATGTCAATTTTACTTAAAATCATTTGATTTATTTGCTGTAGATATTTGTAAAGGTCGTTCCAAACTTTCCGGGTGTTTTGGAGTGCTTTGTAGGATTCATATGAATAAATAAATAAGTTTGGAGAACGTGATTTACAGACTCTCAAAAGCACTGAATTTCAAACTGAAACAGTTGGAAGAAAATAGAAAAATGAAATTTTAGGCTTTGATAGAAATATCAGCACAGCTTGTGTATTTGACTTTGCAAACCTCCTTAACAGGCTGACAAAATAGCATATATATTCATGAAAATGGTTAGATTTTTTAGAATAACCTAACGTATCGAATAGTATCTAATATAAATTTAATTCTAATGAAGTCTTCAAGCTACAATATCTTGCCTAAATTTTCATAAAGCTGTGCATATCATCATATTACTCTTGATATTTGTTGAGCCAACTTCAGCGAATGTTCCCACGCCTTTTTGAACAAAAAAAAATCAGAACGACCTTTTCAAAAATGAATTTGTTTGAACACAACCAACTTGAATGCTACCTTGCTCTAATAAGAAATTTTATTTGTAAAAATGTTTATGCTACAATAATGTTTCTGTAATATTTCCAGCAGAATTTCATCACTCGCTCTCATGAACGTTTGCAAGCGATTAATCTGAATTAAAATCATACTACGCGCAAGAAGTTCGTCCACTTCAACATTAATCCATCCATTCATCATCTCTGCATCACTCTTGAAAACATTGACCCAGCAAAAAGTTACTACAGTCAAATGTTAAACATTGTTGCTTCCAAATGCTGCGCAACTCCCAGCCAAATCCCTTTAATGTTTTCATTTCCAACGTTTTATGGAAGGAATTTAAGGCTTCCTGTTTCTCTCTCACTCTTCCTGTGGATTTAGTAAGCATTTGTGTAAAATCTAAAAATAATTGCATTCCTTACTCGTTAGAATGTACAAAATGCTTGGTTGCTTTTCTTGCATCATATGCATATATAGATATATGTATGTACAAGCTCATAGGGAGTGTGTGACTGAAAAAGGATTTATGGTTGGCATATTCAACCAATTTGAATAACATTTGTGCATTCTGCGATGGGACAGGATGTGAGAGTGAAGAATTGAATGTTGGTAGGTTAGAACAGCAATTAGTGCATGTCCACATGGAATTCGATTCAATGTGAATATAGCATTTAATTAAGACATGATAACATGAAGGCTTAAATCTGGTCCCAGGATAATTTTGTCTGCAGATCGATTTAAAAGATTGATTTAAAATAAGCTTTTGTGCTACTTTTTTTGCTTAAACTATTTGAGCAGATTATTTCATAAGTGTCTAATGGAAAGCACCCAAAATTAAATAGGAAAAGACCAAATAAATGACCTAAGCACCCTAACAAATAAAATTCCACCAAAATATTTTTGAATGACTGGAAGCTCATTGGGCTTTTAAATTAAATTTGATGGGATTCTTTTCATCCTTTGTAACTTTGTATTGAATTAATATACCCTAGAAATTTTCCGGACAAATTCCGTTGAAAGTTTTTTGATTAGGATCATTGCTTTATTTCGTTGCTGTCTATTATCAATCAACTAGGGTCACTTGAAAGCTTCTAAGGGTGCTTCATTCATAATGATTAAAACGGCAGAAAATGAGCAGCATCGTTTTTAATAAAACCTACGCTAGCTTTATTCAAATGGAGAATATTACATTTGATTAGAATTAAGCGTGGATAGATTGGAATATTAATTGAATTTTGGTACACCGGGAATTTGGAATAACTTCCTTCTGAAAGAGACTAGCACTATAATTACAAGTTTCAATTTTGAAAAGCAAATACTGATATCAATTAGGGAACCACAAAGTATGACCTAAAAGACATGAAACGCACAACTCAGAAACAACACAACTCGTACCACCAATATATTTCGCCAGCTGCAATAAAATCTTCATCATAAACTAAAACCATACTAAACATTAATATCGGTGCCGTTCCACACATATAACATACACGATTTTGTGTCGTTTCCAATAACATTTGAGTGCTCCTAAGCCAAAATGATATTTACGACATGAATTCAATAGTATAATCACTAATACCACGTTCATATTTCAGTTCCTCACCTTGATTTCCTGTTGAAAGCAAATCCTTGCGATGACGAGAAGCCATCATGGAATCAAATCAATATTTGAGTGATTTATGGCTAGGCCCAGAGAGTCATGTAATAATGATTCAATGGTTCAGGTAACGACGAATGGAGTCCTGGTAAAGGTGAATGCTAGGTTGCAGATTAGTTTGCACTTCCCAGAAAAGCTGGCAATAGTTTGGTATAGAGTGATGAGTTTTGTTGTTTGGAGGAGAAATGTAGAGCATGTAGGATGAACGGAATTCATTGGCATGGTTTCTTAGGTAAAACTAAACAAATCTGTTCTCAATAGTGAAATGCATATTAAACTTCAATGCGTCTTGAAAATGATTAAATATTCACAGCATATCTCAAAATTGTACAAGAGTAGTGGTAGCTCTAGTCTAACGCTGGCACACCGTTCTCCTTAGCTATATAACTAATCACGTAATGAATTGAGGCACGGTTTTACAAAAGGGTACATTTCCAAAAAACTGAATTTTCGGGAATCAAAAAAAACAATTATACTCTTGGCATTTTCATTTTTGAAAAATTGAATTGTTGATAAAGTATCTAGAATGTAGCGAGATTGTATTTATCTATCAACATGATTCAATTACCTGTTCCATCAGATGGGAAGTTGACTATGAAATTGGGGAGGTTTCGCAAAACGGTACACATCCAATTTCTATACCGTTTTGCAAAGCCATTTCCACCCTAGCCCAAGATATGGGTTTTCTATTGATGCTATTTGATTTAATTTAATTTAAATCTCACTGTTATGTGATGTTGTTGACACATTGGTATCAATTTTATTTATAGGAAAAGGATATAAAATATGTAACATTTTGAAAAAACTATAGAAATAGTACCGTTTTGAAAAAACTTCATGCTTTTAAGGCGGGATTCGTCCCGTTTCGACAAACCGGAATGTGACCATTCGATTCCTCGTGTAATTTTACATGAAAATCGATATCAAACTCGACTTTTTCGATTTTGGCGCTTATACCCTTTTGCAAAACTGCGCCTCAATTAGGACCAACTATTAACCCATCAAATGAACTTTCACTATCGTGCGTATAAAACTTTCCGTTCAAAAATCGGAGGCACTGCTTACGTTACTTCCATGTGCCTCAGCCAAAAGCCACAGCAAAGAGAACAACATACTTGTCTATATCACGTCTTGCTGACGCGGTGCAAATTGAAAATTGAAAGTTTTCTCGTCTTGAATGATTTGGGAGTAGTGTTTACGTTACTTTCGTGTTCCTCAGCAAAAATCATAGCATTGAAAACAATATCAAGTACTTTTTTCCAGAGTTGTCTTATAGACCAGAGCGGGTCTGTTTTTAGTTGGCTGTTGAGGGCGGGAGGCACGCTGATTTATGCAGAAAAATGGAATAACTCGTATAACAATAATTGACTTATCCTCCCTCTCAAAAAAGTCGGAAACATTGGAAAAATTGAAATGCTATAAAACTATGAAAAAGTCGATTTTTTCCCACTTTTCTCACTCCAAACTTTAAAACGGTTCCTTTTAGAGCAAAGTTGTGAGAATATAAAAGTTGCATAATTAAATTTTCTATAAGATATGATTGGTTAAACTTTTTAAAACATTTTACCCTTGCCGCAAAATAACAATAAATGAAACAAAAAGGAAAAATATGTTATATAATTTTTTTACCACTTTGAATGCAAAATCTTTATAATATAATAAAACAGCACGAAAATTTCATCAAAATCGTACTGTTTTTAATAATACCAATTTCAATTAAAAAACTCTTAATTTTTTTCGTAAAAATTGATCGTGATCGTCAAAAATTTCGAACTTTTATGATTTATAAAAAAAACATTCAGATAGTTTTTTTATCGAAACTGTTAGAATGACTTTTGAAAATAATTGAAAAAATACTCGAACAGTTTCAGATGCATGACAAAACTTTCTTTCTTATTCAAATTTAATGAATTTTGCATGAGTCATGTTTTGATATTTGTGTTATGTTTTCTATCAGAGGAAAAAGTTATTTTTAAAATCAAGAAACTCTGTATTGAACAATTTCATGAGGTTAATTTTTTAAAACTATAATTCTTGCACATTTTTTAAAAAATTCACATCACTTAGTTTACTATGAAAATTGAAATGGATGAAAATCAGTTTTTAAGTATAAAAAAATAGTTTTCATTGTTTTAGAAGTACAGAAATTCAGAAAAATCGTAAATGTTCCAAGAAACCGCCAAGAGGTGAATATTCATTCTCAAATTTTATTCGAAATATTTTTAGTTAAATTTTGTATGCAACCTTTACATTTGAACATCCTTTCTAAAAATTTGTTCTTCAACTCGCGAAAATAATAATGTTTTGCAGTAATTCGCTGCATGGGAAATCAAAATTAGTACAAATTAGTATAAGTAGTTGTACCTTCCCATAAAAATAATTGAACAAAAACGCAAAGCACAAACTCGAATGCTGAAGTTGAAATTGTTTCAAGGAAACATGTTTGAGCTGATTTTTTTGGGGACATATCCATTTAGGTTGCTCGAAAGAAGCAAATTTCACGGGGTTTTCCTGACAAAACTGTTTGTTTGACGTTATCGTAATTTCTTGTATTTATAAACACATGTTTTAACTATCGAAAACATTTAATTTTTTTTTATTTTTAGAAATGGTTGATGCACGAGAATTTTATCGGAGACGGGTTTTGCTTGAATTGTTCTGCGGCGTATAACTTAGAGCCTACTAAATCGATGTAAAACATTATAAAAGGCTGCTTTTTATAGATTTATGGAATTTACACACTTTCAATAAATTTAAAAAAGTTAAGAAAAAGGGAAGGTTCGAAATATGGCACATGTTGCAAAAAAAATTGAATTTTCCATGAATATCACTCTCGATATTTGCTAAAGAAAAGGTCAACTTGTTTTAAATAATATTCATTTGATTTCAAGTTCATTTCAAATATAATTGTGTTATATTTAATTTTGTGAAATATTTAAGTGGTGAATTTATTAAATTTCAATAATCTTGTACAAGGTTCACGAAAAAGTCGTTCTAATAAAAACGCGTACAAAATTTGCAGCGTGTTCTTAAGCCAAGCGGATTTCAGCAGTGTTCACGGGCTCTTACTACGGAACGAATGCAAATTTCGTTCTTACGTTTCAGAATAAAATGCTACACATGTTAATGTAACAGTCAAACTTCCAAAAATATATTTCTGAAAGTTGTTAAAAGATTTCATCCCTAAAACTACTCAAAGAAAAGTTTTCAACAAACTAGTTTGCAGACATTTTCTGACTTCTTTTTTTCTGGTAACCAAAACCATAGCCACGTCTAGACATCTTGAATAAATCTTCATAAACTTAACGCTCATTCACAATTACAGATGAGCTCATTAATCTGGCCATTAACCCAAAACGACCACATAGCTATAAATCACCCAGATTTAAGAATATTACTTACATAAACCTCCTAATAAATTGAATTTCAAATTTTTTCCACATAAACAACACAAAACACACTAGACCGCTAACATTCTAGCTGCAACAAACTATTCTCCATCTTTTCGTCGATGGTCCTGACAAACCTAATTAATTCAACCTCACATTTCTTTCGCAAACGAAAGAAATAACAAGCATACTAACCTCATTTCGGGATGACCTTTATTTAATTACAAGCAGAACGAAGCGTACATAATAAATATGATGGATGGATGGATGGTTCAGTAGGTGGCTGAATGGGTCATTTAGTCCTTCCATGCCTTCACACATACATGATACACTCGTCCACGTCTCGTAGTAGGATGCGAAGCTGCAAAGTCAGAGCCAGGCCAAGGAATATGTAATGTAACTATGAAAGTTGTGGAAATTATGATCCAGGACAGATTTTCTTTTTTGCTAGGTAGCCTGCCTAGCTTCTGAGTTGATGCCTAGCAAACGGCTTGGTCGTATCTTGAGCGCAAAGTTTTAATCATCCAGAGAAATCCAAGATGGAATGTTTGGATACAAATTACTTTGTGGTCCAAGTTGGCGTAAAAGTTGGTTGGACTATCTTGGTTAACGATGGCTTCGACATGGCGATGATAAGTATATGCGTCTTGGAGATGACTGTGGCTTCGGAAAGTATTTCAAGGGTATCTTTTATTTCAGGAGATGGTGGAGGATGGTGGAAAAGAGTTCGGCACAAGTATGAGTTGAGGAAGAAGTTGATAAGTGAGTATGAAAAACTTTTGCAATACTGCTACGAGTGTTGAAGAGCTCTAATCTGGACGCTCATGTCTTCGTCATGATGAACATTTTTTACGTTACGCTATAATTGGAGTGATGTATTTAATGTATAATCCTCTCCTGGAGGCTTGACTCACTCTTTTTAATTTTTATGAAGAAATGCACTACTCTTGTTTTCAAAATTGTCATCTCTAATCTTTAATGAAACATTTTATCATCACATTTTCTACTCACAAAATCCAAGAGAAGTACAGTTTAACCTAGTGTCATATACAACTCATATAATTAGCATTCTTATGGTGGTCACACCCTTGACAAAAAACTTTTTTTTTTCACTCAACGTGCCCCCAACTTCACATCAGCATGACTTGCAAATAAAATGAGAAAAAAGCCTAAAATTTCAAGCACACCTTTCGTGTGACTTCCAAATAATTTTTTGCACTAAATGCTCTTTCATCCCGAATAGCAACCATATTAGCATAGGTGACCGAAATGAAAGGTTCTAACAGGTATAAGCTCCAGCAAGTTTACTACCACTCTGTATCTCTATCGATTTTTCTAAAGTTGATGAAGTCGACTACATATTCGTTAGGTTTAATGCAAAGTGCCTGGCATCACGTTGAATAAGTAAATCTTCAGAATTTCAAGTAGTTTTTTTTTCTTCCACGCCCGACACGTGGGAATAGTATGTGCTGAACGAGACGCCAATTGTTCAGTGCTTCAGTACCCTTTGCACACAGTTTTCGGGGTGGACCTTCAACTCTTTTCTGTTCTGCGCAAAGTTTTTGGTATGCTAGTATCCTTTTTGGTGCATTAATAATGCAATGAATAGATAGGAGGTAGAAAAGGTATAGGTAATCCGAAATGTCACTATAAGTGGCTGTTATATAAACTGGAAGGTGTTATGAACGCGGATCGTCCTTTTTGGGGTGTTTTCACGTGAATTTGAGAGCGTTTCGTAAATATTAATGGTATGGCTGGAATACTTTGCGGTGATTGGTTGCGGCAGTAAGTGGTTTTGCTAAAATATTCCGATAAATATAAATTTAATATAATTCGTTATGGTGTTAGGCATGGTGAATCGAACATTGGTATACTTATTCAAGAACAGTGCTTTATGGAGGCTTATTTCAAATAATGAAAATTTTCTTATCGTTAGCCTGCTGCTTAGGATGTATTTCTCATTAAAAGTTGTTTAGAGTGGCTAAGGGAAAATATCTGTACTTAATAAACATGCCATTTTGAAGTACAAAAAACGTATTTTCACTCGAATATTCAAAGTGTCTTGTAAGGTAGTAGCTCATAGCTTTACCCTAGACTCATCTTCTTCTAGTGTTAGAACGAATTTCTACTCGATTTTCAAAGAAAAAACATTTCACCAACAAAGCAATAAAACACATGAAATGATTTATATCCAAACTCCCCCTCTAGCTTTTACTTCGAGGTAATTGTCATTATCGGTCGGTTTGCACAGAAACTTTCGTAGCCCAATCTTAGATTCTTTATTCCCGCACACAACCTAGCATAGCTATTTAAAAAACTCTTCACTCCAAAGCAGGGCACGAGGTTTATGGATGAGCCTCTGATAAAAACAAATCTATAACTGCTCCAAAATTTTCAAATGTGTCCTTTAAAAATTTCGTTAGATTTTTGTTTCTCAGTACTAAAGTCATTTAGGAAAAAGGGAGCTAATTAATTTTTTTTGGAGAAGATTAAAGTAAAACATGCACTTCATAAATAACAAAGACTAGCATGAAGAAATCTATTTTGGATTAGAGAAGGTGATCCGGTGGATTTTTTGAATGCTGATTCCATATCGTAAATAATTGAGAGAATCAGCATTTTCTACTTCAATTTATCAATTTTGAGAGCATTTTCTCGACTTTTATCCACTGTTAATATTATTTTTACTTGAAAATATAGTTTATGCCTGAAAGAACTGGTCAAAAAACCTTTTAAATCAATTGTTCAACCTTCAATTAGGCTTTTGAAACCTAGGTAATAACTCTAAATATAATTTTTTCATGATTCAAAAAACAGGGGAATAAAATTTACTCAATTGTGAAGGGTGCTTTGGAGTCTAAAATGCATTCGCAGCCAAAAAAATTAGACAAATACATAGGGAATATAAGATGTAGATTTAAAATGGACGCTCTATTTTTATCCAAACCTAGAAATTATTATGGAAGACAGTCGAAACATCATCCGAATCGAGAAAATTGCAGTTTTTTGTAAAAAATTCACGTTAAATAAATTTTTCAGAATTTTTTTCATAACCAGCACATCAAAAACAATCACTCGTATTGAAAGATGTATTTACGACTTAAATTTTACTGATCTGCTTAGCTTTTAACGCAGATATGACGAAAAAAAACAGACTTAAAAACTAGTGAAACTGGCCAAAACTTTTCCAAACTACTGCGAGATCCTAAGCATGAATTTGTTTTACTAATAAAGATATCATCATAAAGATCTTTTAAAAGATATCTCCTCACTGCAAATTTAGAATTAAAAGCCAAGTTTTTTGCTCCGAAATTCAAGTTTTTTTGATAATATCATTGAAATGCAAAATATTCGTTGAAATATTCGAAAAAATATTAAGATATAATTTACAAATAACGTTTTGCGAAATTCGTGGTCTCCTCAAACTCCTCATGCCATTTAAGAAAACTCGCAAAACAGTTCAGCGGTTTTTTTGAAAATAAATAACATAAAACGCTCCGATACTTCAAAGAAATTGTGAGTTTTTCTCAATGGAAAACCGAATAATATAAGAAAGGGTTTCTTCACGGCAAGAATTTCTAGAGTAAAAATGACTATCGAAAATAAAAATTTAACAAAAAAAGTTTTCTTGGGCTTGAAAGTGATAAAACTATGCTTGAAAGCTTCTTCATTGCATTTTTTACTACAATTTTTAAGGCGAAGTTCATGAAAAAATTGCGTCGGAATTCAAATTAAAACCGACTAAAAAATTAAAATTTTGATGAGAAATTCAGGAAACGTTGAGTTAAAAAATCTTCAAAAAAAGCTTTAAATTTTACTTGAGCATAGAAAATATTTTTTTGTATCTAATGTGATTTAGTTAGTTACTTGTGGAGAATTTTTTTTCAGTTGAAGTTTTTAGGAAGTCATAAGCTGTGTTTGCATGCCCATGTTCTGTAGTAAAGTTGCTTCACCGATTGTCTTCACTTCTTTGCTATTCAAAAATGTTCAGCAATATTTGGTGATTGAGGCTTTAAAGAGCATTTCTGTTATTTTTAAATGTGTTCAAAAATTTTGCATGAGTTTTAAGTCAGTTTATAGAAAACATGAGATCGCTTCCAAAGAAAACTATTACCATACAACGCTGCCCACGTTGGGCGCATATTTTAATCAATTTTTTTTCTAAACTGGATACACAGTAACTTCACAAAATTCAGCGAAAAGATTATTTCGTTGAATTCAACTTTAAAAATATTATTCAATGATTTTACAATACAATACCAAAATAATTGCGTCCGCATATGACCAATGAGTATTTTTACACTCACAAATAAACGAAATTAATGAATGCTCACGGAAAAATCATACATTATTTAATTTTAATTAAGAGAAAAGCTTTGACCCAAAAGTTTTGCCATTTGCTTTTCACATCAAACACTATTATGCCACATGCCATTCAAAATTACTGTCTTATCAACATCATTATTCTTTCATGTTCGATCAAACCCCTCACCAAAGGCTCGTTTGAGCTAGCTCCTGTCCAAAAGCCGGATGTTTACAAAAACAAATCATACCAACAATCATGTTTAGTATTCTACACACGAAAGGACTATAACGAAAACATTGGTTGGTTCGCGCCTACTATGCCCTTTTGAGTCCCACTCTATGTATATATTGATTGTACGGAATTTTTTTGGTAAACTATGGAATACAGCTCATCGGCACATAGATCCAGGCTTCTACAGATGGTTGGGTGCAAATGGGACGGTTTTACCAGGGCATTCAAACTGACACATCCTTTCGATTTAGTTCCCGTTCGGTTCGTTGTTGGTGTTCACCACACCAGACAGAAATGAGGTTATCGATTCCATCTAGAACACACAGGGGCAACACCAACAAGGACCTTATTCTCGCATACTCATGCACAATCGGCTTGCTGCGAGCTACGATCGAATAGTCTTTTCAGCTTACCACCATTTTCCATCATGCCAGCTTTTTTATTTGTTTGAACCTCAAGGGCATTGTGTTGCCTCCAGGGCAGACATGGAACATTAAAAGTCCTTAGCATGCGTGTCTCTCTAATTTCTCGTGGGGCCTAACTAGTGCACAGAACCACTAAACAATAGGGACCACAAGCTATGTATATAACCGTCAAGTGAAAATAGGTGAAGAGTAGGTAGACTTCAGCTCGTCACGTTTCATTCTGTTTCACCAACTAACTATTTGGCTTTCTCAGACTGATATATGTGAGGTAAATCCTATTGAAATGAGTGAACCGAAAAGCTTATTAAGGTTTATGACCACGCCATTAGCTGGAGGAAAGGACGAAGCTGGAAGCAGTGCAAGCCACAGCGAAACCATCACATTATTGCCAGGATGTAATCGCGTA
Organism: Oxycera nigricornis; assembly: GCA_963942545.1. Classification (NCBI taxonomy): domain Eukaryota; kingdom Metazoa; phylum Arthropoda; class Insecta; order Diptera; family Stratiomyidae; genus Oxycera; species Oxycera nigricornis. The sequence goes on from OZ012661.1 coordinate 4,281,453, forward strand.
TATTTGTATGTATATTCTCATGTTATCCAACGCAAATCTGAACATGCAAACTTGCATCGGGAAGTTATGCGGCATTTGTATGACGAGTAATGTCCTTAATACGTTAATGATGGGGAATCCCATTTGGCGGTGTTATGTCATTTTGTTGGAATTGTTGAATGGGCTGAAGTTTTTTTGCTCATTTTGCATGAATTTTGAAAGCAGTGAGAAAAGTACTACCCTAAATTTATTACACCTCGCAGTTTTTGAATAAGAAGGAATATCAAATAGAATAAGATCCGAAAGTAATCTATAACTATCCACTTCCAATGATTTTGCTGCATGATTTTTGATTCCCTTTGGGTGAACCGAAGTGCGATAAGCGTCATTTTTCAGTGGAATTGCCACAATTTCCAAAAACTCTGCAACTGTTCTACAATTCAACATTGTTATTTCCCTTCGTTAGCAACAGAACGATCATACTTTTTACCTGCATCATTAAATCCTCTTAATGAGATTGAATTCTTACCCGACAACATCCTCTTCAACATGTTCCTGCTGACTAAAAGTAAAACTCATCCTGATCCGCAGCAAAAAGTGGAGCCCAAACAAAAGATGGAAATGAAATACAACCATCTTTTCACTCTTGAAAATTCAATTTTATCTGTCGGTTGAATTGCACCCGCCAGAACTTATTCATCAAATTAATCTGTGGGATCATGTTCACCACCACCACCACCAAACTCGACTCGACATCCTTCCGTGCTTCCTAGATTATTTCATTTGCTAGACAGTCTCGAGTATGTTAGCTCCAAACAGTTACTACCTACATACTGGTCCATATAAGCGTGAAGCATGTGGGCCTCGACAATCTCGATTATGAGAATGGAACGAATATAGAAAGGATCCTTTTGATAGTGTGTAATCCCTTCAGAATTCATCTCTTTACTTTGACTGTTTGGATGGTTAGGCTGGAATGGGATTGGATGAGCTAGAAGACTGGTTGCAAGCTCGGAACGCAGATATTTCGTTCGGATTTTCTTTTTTTTGGAATAAAAGGATTTTATTTTGTGAATCGAAAGAGAATCGATACGAAGAACTGTTGAAAATGTTGTGGGAAAAAACTGAACAGCCGAAGACGATTCATAGAATAAAAATCGGAAATGATTTCGGAAGTGGATGAAAATCTTTTAAATGGATTTCTTACTTTTTAAGAGTCTTCAGAGTAAGAATATTCAATATAAGAAAGCTGATGAGTTGCTACCTCTGGTAGGTACCCAGGAAGTTTGGATATTCCATGATTTGTTCCAGTTCTGATAACTTCATGGAAAATCATTTTCTACTTCGAAATTCCACTTCGATTAAATATAAATGGTTTCTAATTGTTCTTTATCCGGAAAATTCATAATATGCAGCTGCAACAATTTGTTATCCCGATTTATTCCTTGCGCAAACTGTCATCCACTGGACCCATCATAATCCACACCTATATTCACATCCTATCTATGCTTCTGCAATTCCTATGCGATACAAAACTTAAGAGGATCTTCCTTTAATCGAGAAAGGAATATCCATGAATCAAAGATGAATCGGTTATATAAATACATACATATCTATTATATGTTCAGACATTTCAACAGCTCGCCAAAAAGAAGAAGAAGAAAAACCATGCTAAGCGACGACGAGTGGAATAACCAGAATAGCCCAGAAAGGCAATGAAAAGCCAAAAAAGGATATCAAAGAGGAATTTTTATGGTTGCCTATAACTTGTAATTTAAACGATTGATGTTGAGAGCGTATGGCGATTCGATATCCGTTCGTATGTCTTCGATGACAAACTGTATCAGTTCGAAGGATATTTTCAACGATTCGGATTCGATTATACGTACATAAAATGTAATTGGGCAAACGATGTGCTCATAAGCTACGAGTATGGCTGAAAATCGAATAGCTAAGAAATCGGGAATGATATATGTCAATGTTCTGGAAGGATGTAGAATGTAGAGAAGCGTGGAGAATTTCGAGATCCAGTTCGAACATATTAGGGCATGATTAAGAAGGTAGAGGAGTAAGTGATTGTAGCAGTCTGATACTTATTGCTTTGAAGAGTTTTAAAACTAAAGGGTTTTTGGGAAGTGACTGAAAGGAGATACTTATTTCCAAATGATCGTCTTTCAAAAAAAAGTTGCAATATAAGCTGTTTTCTGCCGCCATAATCATTTCTTTCACCAATGTAATATCATATTTTCTCAACTATTCAAATTACCACCTTTAGTCGTGACATTTTCCGACCATCATCGTCTCAATTTCATCAGCAAATTGTCACCCTTAGCGCGAATAGCAACCAGGACAAAAAAATATATAGAAGGTTCACGTAAATTTTCGTGGGTAATATCATATAATCTACATTCCATTAGTTCCAATTTAAATGCCGCGTGTAGCATACAAATTCATCATACAATTGTCCTTTTTTGTGCTTTATTGTAACACGCATTCACACATCCACAAACGCTTACCATCCCAATCGCACATACATTCGCACACATTCGAGTGCAAAGAAACGAAAGAATACATTATGTGTCCTGAATTTAAATGTGTTAAAATATGCTTATTGTTATTATCATGACACTATCTTCGTTAAAATATATTTGCACTGTGGCTTGGTTCTGTGATAGCAACGATAACAAACAGATTATAATATATTTATCAACGTCGAAATGGTAACAATAGAAAAAAACCAGCAACAACAACAGTAACAATAATAATAATGGTAATAAAAACCATTTTGTTTGCGTTATACTCTCTATCTGCCACAGAGGACCCATAAAACGCTTCAAAGTGATTAAATTTAAATGACTATATGAGGGTGATGTCCATGGCTTGCATTGAAACAACCCCCATTTAATGTATTGCTGCTGTTGATTTTCTTTATTCGGCGCTTATTCTGTTTGCCGTTACAGATAAAAATGAAGATTTAAAATAGCACTTACCTTTCGTTAGAACGGCCGCAAGGATAAATCACATCGACATCACGCAGATTTACATGATTTACTAGTATTGATCCTAGACGTTTACACACACACAGTGACACATATCAAACTTAGCGGGGAGGGGATAGTTATGCTATACTCGCAATAAGTTCAACACGTACGCTAGTGTTTGTTTACTCGTATCTGTACATCATATTAGCACAGTTTATTAGCCTAAATAGCGTAGAGTGTGTGTGTGCCACGTTTGTCGTTCAGCCGCAATAGCAATATTTCTATAGAAAATATGCCAACAATTCCATGCTAAGGACTCAACGATTCCTTGCTGCGAGCTGTGCTTCCATTCTTCGCCGGTTTGCCTAGCATTTTAGTACGCAACGAAACATGCCAAGTTTGAGCTATACACGTTAGGGGTTTAGATGGACATTTCAATGTATAAAATAAGGAGAGAATATCTTATTACGATGCTCGTTTAGTTGTTTAGTCCTTTCACCTCACTTTCATAATATGATCCTTGACGCTTTCTCGTCAAAGATTCATGGACACCGACAATTTCTTGGGAGGTGAAACAATGTGAAGGTGAAAGAAATATGCGAGAAGAAAGTTATTATGTTTATTTTTTTACCGGGGAGTTGTGCTCATGTAAGAAATAACGATTAGGTATTATTTTTTATGCTCGCCATATATAATCGTGGATATCCTTTAAGGGATATTCGTTGCGTTTCGAGTGTGTGCGCGGGTATTTCTTTTTAGTGGTTGTTAACATTATAAGCATGTTTGCGTTTAGTATAGTGTTTGCACGTTTTTATCGTTGGACACGTTCAGTTTATTAAGATTAACATTTTTATGTGTAAGATGCATGTTGGTGACATTTATGGGATGAGGTGGATGTTTTTCAGACCTGGAAAAGAATTAAAGTACAAATGAATTCATTCAGTTTAAGATGTGATGAGAATGGCTCCGCTTTTAACATCATTTTTATCAAGGAAGGTGGTGTAGGCTTCAAATCGATTGACATATTTCCTGATTAGGAACAAGAGCCTGATATTGACCCATATTGAATGAAGTCATACTTTATTCGTACATAACCTTACTAAAAACATTACATGCTGCAACTGGAATTTTTTGAAATTAAAATTTAAGCTAAAATTTTTATAATTTTTCGAAATTACATTTTCCTTACTATCAAATGTTCATAATTAATAAATTACACACATTAAAAACTCGGTGAGAATGTACATAGACGTTTGCCTTTATCAACTAAACGATAACTTTACGACCGAACAATTTTTCTAGAGCACAGATTGCAATTTGACTCCCACTTTTAGCACAAGTTGTGTGTGAGGTGGAGCCAGTCAAAATCAAGGGCAAGGAAAAACAATCAATAAATCACGTCGATACTTATTACAATGAGTTGAATATGATTCGCTTGCATTTTTATCATCATCGAACGTAAACGATGATGTACATATTTTTTACTGCTTGAGAAATATAACAGATGTGTAAATTATGCAATGAAAGTGTGTAATTTTTATTTCAGATAAAGAGTAACAAAATAATGAGCTATGATTGGATAAAGTGTTACATAATAGGAAATATTGAGTCGAAGAGGAGAAAATTTCATATGCAAACAAATTGTATAAATATAAACAGTAAAACGATGCAAAAATTAATTATAATATTTAAATAATTATAATAATCATTTAGTTCAAATTGATTTAGTCAATTCTCTGTATTCAAGACTTCGTAATCTTGATGCAAAATATCAGATTTTGATTGATGAGAAAAGATACATTAAAAAACTATAACAAATGTACAATAGTGAATCAAATATAAAAATTACTGATTTTTTTTGAATATCCAAAGGAATCATAGACGCAGGTAAGAATAATTTACAGTTAGCTGAAGATTTAAATGCAATGCAATTTGGTCAGCTTTCTTGAGTATTGGAAAGTCCTGTCAGCAACCAAGTTATGCATGACACTGTGATGCAACGAATTATTGTCTATATAACCGAAATTTTGCAGAATTTAAAGCCCCAGTTCTGAGACACTAAGTTTTCAAGGCCTCTTTGTCTTGTTCAGAAAAAAGATGTTTTTGAAAGAACCAGAAAGATTCGAAATTCAGAGTCATTATCACCGTCCAAGGACAAGCGTTACCAAACCCAACAGCAAGGCCACATGGCAACTGCTTGTATTTGGTTCTTTAATAGGTCTTTTATTACACAAAGACTATTTGCTAATAATCAATTGATGCTACAAGCTTTTTAATTCTAATCACGGTTACTGGTGAATTTGGTGTCAGAAAAACTACGATATCCTTGTTAAACTGAGACCTCGAAAAGAAATGGCTCCAGAAAATGAAGTTTTGATTTTGATTAAGCAGAAATGAGTCCAACCTTCAATTTTATAGCATAAAATCTACCGGTATTAATCATCGTTTTCGAAGAAAAATACTCATCATCAAATCATCAAAATATATATTATTTTCAATTCACTTGTGCTGCAAAAGGTTTAAATCAAATATAAATTACCTTTGTCAATGTACGTTAGACAATAGTTTAAAGTTCTATTACTTTTGCATTGATCACGACACAAAAAGTATGTGCTATGTCTTTTACCAGAGGCACTTACCATCACTTAACCCTAACTGCATTTCACTTTAAATTATTCTCCATTTAGATAAAACCTGCATAACATCACCTCACATGGAATTTTCGTCTTTCATCCAATTTATCTATGAAATACCCTGAAAACCAGAGTCTATGTGCCTTTGCGGCACTTCTCTCTACACACAACTCCATTTAATTCCCATCAGGAGGAACATAAAACTGAAACATAGTCATTAAGGGCCCATTAACTGAATTCTGTCAGTTGAAAGCTTGAAACTGATGTTGCTTTTCGCCTAAACAGATGCATGCATCGAGATAGATAAAATATCCTTGGTGTTGTCGTGTCCTTGCCACTTCCAGCAACAATTCAACATCACTTACATCCTCCCCCTCTCCCCAGTTCCGCAGAAAAGCGCTCGAATCAACCCTTCTATATATGAATTTAGTCCACCCAATTTTGTCACTGGCTTTTTACATAAATTCATATGAGGACATGTACACACATATGTGTCGTTTTCATTTCAAGGATAAGAAATATCAACGAAACGAATCATCTTGAATATTGGCAAACATCTACATAATGACGAGACAATATCTAGAACGTATCCTTTCATATATACTCGTACAATGTGTAGGTTTGATTGCAATTTGTTTTCGGGTAAAAGTTTAGCCATTATGGAAAACACTAAATTTTTCTCGAAAGGAAAAAAAACAAGAACAGTTACAAAGCATTCTGTTTCATGAGACAAGTTGGTCCCAGTTGGCAAAAGGATGAAAATGGTATTTTATAGTGCCAATTGAGTAGAAAGTTTGTGAAGGGATTTGAGGTTTTAACCCAGCGTTTGTTTGGGATTCAGTGATGGATTTTTTGGGGAATAATACGATGCGCATATAGTTGATTGTTTGAGGGAAATATTGAAGGGATGATAAATGGTTTTTGTTAATAACTCGGTAATTTAAGTTTTTATTAAGGTTACAGCTTTCAGGTTCAATTTAAAAGTGAATAAAACATTTATCAAATAGATCAGAACTGAACTAGTACGCATTTAAGGTTGTATCTCCAAAAATATTATCAAAATGTGTTCGTACTGAAATATGATGTAAATTTTGACCAATTTATACCTAGTATCTCAACGGCAGTTACAATTGATTACAGTATTACAATCAACATCCTTAATTGTTACGTAGAAAGACTGGATGAAGTTTAAAAGTGTACTCTCATGTTTTTCAAAAGCAAATCAACCTCTTAATATTTTTGTGGTTCTGGGAAAATCATGAATATCATGACAAAATATTGAGAATGGATTTTCAAAAATGATGAACGATGAAAATCCTTGAACAAAAACAATAAACAACAAAAAATAGCTTCGACGGAACCACTTAAAAACCAAAAAAAGGTAGCCTATTTTTCAAAACAAATTTACAAATGGATTAGAATGAAAGCTGAAATCTATTTAATAAAAACTAAAGCTACTATCAAAAAAGTTATGGTACAAAATTCAATACTTTTTCTAATCGATTTTTTAGGATTTTGAAAAACTTTGGAACGAGTAGTACATTTTTCTAACATTTGCAAAATCATTAATTTAAGTCATCCTTTTATCGGAGGATTTTGAAGATTTCCATTCTAGGGCAGATGCAAATTTTAATCCTTAAATTTTTTTTAAATACTTGGGAAAGTATTCTGCATTTTTGTTCATTCGACTCCGATTTTTTCTGAAGTGCTTTTCCTGCTTTACGGGAGACCTTGTTACACTGTTTAAAACACTAAGTGTTACACGGCACTTGGGATGAAAGGATTCTTTATTTTAATAAATTCGAATAGTTTTTAAGAGAAAAGTGCACGAGAAACAGACTAACTTTTTCAAATTTAGTCATGTCTTTTTTTGTTTAAAAAATTGACAATAAAAATGGAGACGAATGACTTAAATAGTTTATTTTTCTATCCATCCATCCATATAGATTGCATTTCAATATCAAGTAGGTAGAAAAATAAACTCTTTGAGTCATGTTTAACAGAGCATAACCAAAAAAATCAGATTGCGATACTGTACTACAATAATTACCAAGAATTGAGGGCGAACTGGAGCATTTTTGAATTGAATTTTGGTGTCCGAATTTTGGATAAAATAATGTATCGCAGTATGTAGTACCATAATTTTGTTTCATTTTTACGATCAACACGACCACAAACTTAAGCTTAAAGTTTAAAGAAAATCGAAACGAAAATTGGGTCAGTTCCTAAAGTGTAATGGGAAGCTCCTGAAAGAGAGGTTAACGATAATAGTTCATATTTATTTGCTGTTCCGAAAAATACATTGGAACTCCAATCACCTTTCAGCTAATAATGCTCAATATAAGGTCATATAATGATGATTTATTATCAAGTTCATTTCCATTTTTCATCAAATGTCGAAAGTAAAGTGTCAACTTATGAAAATAAAAATGCCAACTGTTGAGTTGATTTCAGTACTTTTCGAAGGGAGAATGTAAATGATGATGGATTGTTGCTGTATGTATCAAGGACGCGATAGCAGCTGCGATAATATTTAAGGAGCACTCAGAGCAACAATCGCAGCTAGAAATGACTCTTGCAAAATCTCTGAAAAAAGTTTCTCTAGGTGTATTTTGTGAACATTTGGCAGATACTGTACGCCTGCTTATTCTGTGAATTTTATGCTCAATACTTTCCTATTTTATTCAATCATGTGCCACAATTTACTGAAAAACATTCTAACATTTTGCATTCCTGAAACACATTCAAAACAACACAAGTACCCATTATCCCCAAAAATTAGACCAAGCTATTCCTATCGAAGCTCTACTTAAAATGTAAATTACAATGTAATTATCGTAATCAACCATTGATCTGATTATTGTCTATTACAATTCTTGTTTAACATTTCTTTCCATCCCTTCAAAATTGTCCTACTAAACCAATTTTCCTTGTTGTTCATTTTCTATTTTCTCATAGCAGCAATAAACTGCTATTAAATGCAAAGCATGAAGTCCAGCTGTTGAATATTCACTACGATTACTAAGCCGTAAAGGGTTAAGTTGAATTGAAATTAAACACGACAGTGAAATGGTAGAGGATTTTCAAGAATCAATTGGATACCATTCTTGTGACTCCCTAGAAATGTATGCAAGCATGTAACATACTCGTATGTCTGTCCATAGTTGATAGAGCAAAAAAGGACATGCACACAGATGTTGCAGTATTTTATGGAACAAAGCGTTTCTGGTAAATGAAGTACAGAATAAAAGAGATCGAAGAGTTAAAAAATGGATTTGGTGAAAGAGACTGGATGTGCAGAATTTGTAATGTAATTAGAGTGTCATTGAATCGGAATGCTTTTGAATGGAGAATGTGGTTTTTGTGTAATGAATTGAAGTGATCCATTTTTCTGATAGAGAACATATTGTTAAAAAAAATTTCGTAATGCAAATGCCTGAGTGGAATCATGAGAAAACACCACAAATTATTCAAAACATCTAAACTGATTCAAAAATAATAAATAAAAAATAAATCGTTCATTCACGAAAGAAAAGTTTGCGAGAGGTCAAAGGTCACATAAGTTGATTTTGGTGGACACCTCGTGAACGTTTGCTTTCCACAATTTTAAAAAAAAATGTTTTCTGTCTATGAACTATTTTAGAAGTAACAATTAAACGATATGCAAGATCAAGAAGATTGTAATAAAATAGCATAGCAAAAAGACATTCTCAAATTCGTTCCTCTTAAAATCAAAACACACTTTATCTCTTCATCTAATCTCAACTTAATTTCACGCTAAATAACTTCTTCGTATTATCATACAGTTATCATAAGTCTTTCATTAGCCATCCTTCCCGCTAGTGAAGAAAAAAGCAAGATGAAATTCTAACTCACTTTAATTTCTCGAAGCATTCTTAAGACACAACCATTTGTCTTGCCAAGCACAAACAATATGAAATCGCAAAAACATCCCTTCCACCCCATGTTTTTTTCTGCTTCTGTCGGATGCAGGAGCTGGATTCGAAAAAAAAACAATAGACGCCACCAATGAAGACGATGACTACAAAAATATAGCAAGAGAACATGCGAAAAAAGGATAATGAAAAGGAACTTTTTAATCGGGACCAAAGTGGATGGAAAATTCCAATAGAACGAAAGAAAAACTGCTTTGCTTTCATCCTTCAAGTATCCATACATAGACTGGATACAGTGTTTTTTTTTGTTTTTCTCTATTGGGGTGTGCCTCATCGAGAAGGACGAGAAGTCGGCGATCATAAAGCAGGAGTGAAGTAGTACGTGGTGTTTGCGCAAACCAAAGAACCATAACTTACGTTTCAGACGGCAAGGATGATGACAACAAAGACTATACGAACAGGCTACATGTCGTTCATGTGAAAGAGGTTCTACATCAAAGAGTGTATGGAAAAAGTGCCATATAACACAAGGATACCATGAACGAGAGCTGGAAAAGCTTCACCTCACCAAGTTTAACGCACTCAACCGATAATTGATGGAGAATCTTTGATACTTTTCGAGGGAACTCATCGAATCGTGAAATTCCTTTGGCAATCACACTTTATTAAGGGATGGTTTACCACCATCTGTATGCTTCCTGTGTTTGAATTTTGGTGCGCTCGTCCACCTGTGCAAAAGTTTTTCGAACTCAAGGCAGTGAAATGTTTTTCGCTTCATCAATATGGAAACGATAACATTTTTAAGGTTCAAAATCAATATTGTATCGGAAAACATGGGCTTTTAGTGAATTATTTATTCAGAACATCATCCAAGCAGAAGGATTCTAACTGCAAATCCTTCTGCTTGGATGATGGATCATAGGAAGAGGCAGCATGACCGCCGGAAGAGATGGTGGCATCCTTGTAAACTCAATTTCAACTGGGATGGAGTTTTATCATCACACGCACATTTGAGCGCAGCTTCACAAGAGGCTATTGCCATTCAAGAAATTCAATGAACCATAAAATCAGGCTACATATCAAGATCCTTTTAAACCGCAAAACCCAAAAAAGTTCACGCACACGATTTATCTGAATATGTTGAATGATTAAAACTGTTTGAAAATGCAAACATCTTGATAATTGCATTTCACGGTAATGGCACAATATAACAAGAAAACTCAAGGAGTAGTACGTACCCGCAAGGACGAAAAACGAGAATCATTGTCAAGAAAACAGAAGCGTGCCAGTAATAGATAAATGCCTATCTAACACATCTGCATATGTCCTTGATTTCATTCGAGTAGGGTCATGAAACCACTATCTGTAGGGTTTTGGCATGGGTGGATCAGATAACCAGGTAATGTTGGTGTTTATGTAGGTGATAATTAGATACCGCAATGGGTACTTTATGTTATCATGATAATAGTAGAGCGTTACGTCACTGATGATGTAATGCTACTTATGAGAAAGATGTCGACAGAAAAAATGGAATTTGGGTGGGAAAAGTATGTTCTCTCAATGTGAGATGATATTTTTTTGATTCAAAAGTCAATCAATTCAAAAGAAACGTTTTTTGACTAAAGTCTGAATTGAAAAAAAATATTTTGAGGAACTTGAAATAGTGCTGACATTATTTTTCACTATTGAATTTCATAGAAAAAAAGTTTTTTTTCATCAAAAAACTCTTTTTAAAAGGCCAAAAAAATATGAGAGTCCAGTCCAGTCGATTGAACTATAAAAATGCTTATAGTTCATACACAAATTTGAATGATAAACTTTGGTTTAATCCAATATTTATTCAATTTTTGTCGATGTTTGAAATCAGCTGGAGAATATTGAACCATTTTTCAAGGCGAGTGAATGTGATTTATTTGCGATAAAGCGAATACCATATAAAATATAACATAAACTGCTTGCACAATAATTGATCTCCCAATTAAGGTTGACAATTGAATTGGAGAATGAAAGTTACCATGAACAGTAAAGTTCTTATTGGAATTATCAAATTTGAATGAAAGAGAAATAAATAATTCACTGATGGTCAATTTCTTAAAATGTTTCAAAGTTCATTTAAAAGTTTGTCGCAGAAAAAAACTAAAAACTAACCTTATTTAAATAAAAATTCGCACCCCAGTTTAATCTTTAATAGCCACGAAAACAAATTTCAACTCCGTAAAGAACTTTTCTTGGGTGAAATTAAAGTTCTTGAGTGAAATTAAAGTTCTTGGATTCAGTTCGAAAACAATTTATTCCAAGAGATGTTTTTCCGCTTTGAAGCTCTTTAAATAGTTGGGACTAATTGTTATTTATCTCAAAGAATTTCACAAAAAATTGTGCTTGCCCGATATGCTTAAAGTTTGTATGGGAAAAATTTGGCAGCCAAAAAAACTTGGATAAGCATCTGAACTGTTTTACGTATGCTGCGGCAATTTAATCTGGAAGAATGTTTTGGATCTTGAAAGAAATCCTAAACTTAGAACTTACTTTTATTTGATTCATTCGCCGAATGATTAAAGATTGGAATCTCGGAGTCAAAATAAATTATTTGGCTTTTTATATCAAAAAGACTGATTTTTTTATTGCATTAATGGATTAGTTCTGTGGTTACTTGATTAATGAATACAAAAAAGCAAAGCATCAAGTAACTACCCAACTTAGTTTTCTACTCCTGAAGCCTTTAATTTAGGACAATCAACATGATTATTTTCAATTAACCTATGTAATATCCTGTTTTGTATTCAAAAACTGAAATTAACAGCCCGATAATTGCAATCCTATCCATAATATATCGTAATAAAGTACATTCAATGGCATGGTTTCGCCATAAAAGTGAATCAATTATCGACAAGGATGCAAAATGGTCACCACAATCACATCATCACTTTGCGTAATTTATTCATCATTTTTGAATGAGCCTGGAAGCGGTTCAGATCAATTTTTTCCCACATCCTGCAAGCGGCAAAACACTCAACACATCGCTCGCCATTCAGGATGTTTTATACTGCGAGTATAACCCATTCCATATACATATTCATATATACTACATATGTATATGGGTCTATCAATCAGTCCCAGTATTCCATTCCTTCGACGTTGGTATCATCGTCGCCATCATCAGAGTCGTCAACATCGTTGCCGGTGATTAATTTATTGATGGTGGAGTTTATTTTTTTGCACCCTCGAAGCCTACCCAGAATCCATCCGGGACGGGATCCTCTGCTTCAACCGGATAGGAAGTGGAACTGAACAATCAGATGAAATGCAGAACACTTTTGAGTGAATGATTTCACGAGGAGGAGGACGACGACAGTGAGGATTTATGGATTATGTTGGTTATTTTATACTCAACTATTTTTCCAATTTGACACAAGTGGAAATGGATAGTGGGAATAATGATGATGCTCCCGAAGCAATAAGAAGCAATGAATCGAAATGAAGCAAACGAATAATCAAAAGATTCATTCAATCATTCAGGTGAAATAATCAGGTAGAGATTTCTCAGTATTGTTGGAGTTAGAGCAAATAGATGTATTCTTGATCGTATTCAAGTGGATAAGGGCAAACATAATGTATCTTTTGTTAATGTGGATTGTAGCACTTAAAAGTTTTTGCGAATGAGCAGGTAGAAATTGAGAAATACTTTTTAAGGACTATAAATAACAAATGAGTATCATAGGAATTCAATTCAAATATAAAACATTGCAAAAACGTTGGTTGAAGAGTTTGACGGAATTGAAGTAACAAAAGAGCTCACTATTTCGACGGTTTTATGGATTCAATTCAAACGAAAAATGTAAGTTACAAGAATTGGTGATACATTTTTCTAATATTCAAGCAGAAAATCATATAATGTTTATAAAATTGAATTATGGTACAATAAAATTTTGATTAAAAATGTCTACAAACAAATTTTTAATTTAAGTTGTACCAGATTTAAATAAATTATGTCCAGTATATAACAGAAGTAGATAAAAATTATTGTAGCTCAATAAATTAAAAAATACCTAGGTTCAATCCTTTGATATTGTCTTATTCCAATTTAAATTTGTTACATTATTGAAAGCCTTCGATCAATTTTTATGTTTATATGAAATTCGTAAAAATTGACAAATCCTTTGCAGCTTTCGATTAGAAACAAATGTTAAATCACGAAATAGAGACTTCAATTGGCATTAGTATCATGTTCATTTGTAATTTATTTACGGTGGCTCAGTATCACAAGGTTGAGTTGTACATTACAGCACACAAAACTGATTTTCGGTAAAAAGTGTACGAGAAGTAGCCCACGCTGGGCGCTAAAATGTAGTCATGGATTGGCGACTATTTTTCGCAAAAGTTCAATATTTTTTGCCAATGAATGTATATTCAGATTAAGAAGAGTTGAAATATATATCAAAAAGGCTGCTTTGACAATAATTTCCCGGCAAGCTGCAAAATATATAAAAATTTATTTTGAAATTAATTCAGATTGTGGCTGACCAATAAGTCATATATATAGTTCCTGGAGTAGTTTGTTATAGCTTTGCGTAACATGGAATAAAAATTACCCAAACCTTTCTACTTGACTGGTCGAAATGAATGACAAACGCAAATAGATGAACAATTCTTATCGAATTAGAGAAATATCAAATTTCAGCGATATTTCCGCTCAATTTTGAACACGAAATATGGGAAACCACAAATCGCTTCCTTGTTATTCTGTTTGCAGACATCAATCTTATTGTTCAGAATATTTCGTAAGTATCTAGCAACGAAAATTATCTAGATGTGTCGTTCCATCAATCATTGATTCAATTATTCATAGTTACGTGTTTGCGCGTTGTATACAAGAATGGCTGTGACACCTTTATTAGTAAAATAAATATGGAAGATCGGAGAATCAAGTCCATGAACATATAAGGTGTTATTTTTCTATTTATATCACATGTAATTGTTGAAAACGAACATTTCATGTCACACAAACATCCAATCACCTATTTATGATGAGTGTTTTGTAGCAATGTCCATTTCGAAGTGTTGTGAACATTGAAATGTTATGTTGGTCAGCCCTAAATGATGTATAGAACACGCGAACATTTAAGTGGTTTATTTTCGGTTTCATTGATGCCTTATTGTGAATTTTCATATAATGTGTTCTATATAAACATGTTTAAATGTACGCTTAAGAAAATAAGTTTGTTTTTAGCCAAACTATTGCGAATCAAGCAAAAACTAAATGTTCATTTCTAGTTAAACTTTAGTTAAAATCCTCTACAAACCGGAAAATTTCAAGTGATAAAAGAATCATACTTCACCACAAACTCAGCAAGCAACAAAGGAAGAAAGCTGTAATAAAACAAAACATCTCTTATCGTACTTGGTCTTTATACAAATGCAGCCCTTAATGCATCAAGCACTCAAAATTCAAACCAATATAAAACCATGATTACCATTAATGTTTCAGCACTGAGTATTTGTTCCATGCTTCTAATCTGGCATTTATCCTCCCCGTCTCGGTGAAGTTCTTCTGTTGAAATGTCCTCCATTCGCACTCTAGACTAGTTTAAACAAACAAAACCCACCCCCGATGGTTTTGTTGATCTGGTCGCAAGATAGTCCTTTTGTCACCTTTCCACTTGCTAAGCTATATAATATGACTGTTGATGGGTATAATGTTTGCTCTGGTTTCACTTGTTGTATTCATTCCAGGCGACTGAACACATTTTCCACACACAAAAGAGAATATATGCAAGCAAACGTTGTAGTAGCACCCTTAATTTCTTGGAATTATCACTGTGGTCGTCTTTAACTGTGGATTATTCACGGTGCTGTTGAGAATGGGGATACGGTAATAGAATTGAGTAGAGCATGACCACAGAAGGGAAGACTATTAATTCTATTAAACGCATTCATCGTAGCTACGCGTTGAATTGACCAATCTTCTAATTAGATGGAAAATAAAAACGATAACATCACATACTGCAACACTTTTGGCATAAAAGGAAGACAAACTATACAAACTTTTAACTCCAAATATTCAACACAAATACAGCTAGCAGGATTTGAATTCAAAATAAAATCCTGCACAACACTTCAAATAACAACCACAAAAACTTGTGCTGCACAACTGTATAATTTTTAGCACCCTCGCAAAAACAACTAGCAACTTCACTTGTTTCCTACCCGACTCATTAGCATACTCGTTTTCAAACAGCTAAGCCTCACAACGAAAATTGCCAGGACAAAATCACAAAACTGTCAAACTAGGTTGTGATGCTACTAAGTCTTTAAGCAACGAATTAAAAGACGACACTGAATCCTTTTGACGTGTCAGCACAATATATGACTTGAAAGCGGGTGATATGCTTCATCTACAAAGGATTATCTATTTCACCGCCCACCATCCACTTTCCTTGGTCGTTTTATATATTTTCAATGAAAAACAAAACCATCAAACTTCGAAAATCAAATCAAACCGAGCATGTGTGTCAGGAGCAGCTGGCTAAGTAATAGCAATAATTATCCTTAATAAGCGGATGATTATTGAAGTTAATATCAAGGGTATCGGAACTAGGACGCGTCATGCCAACCCTAAACAACAACAACAACAGCAGCAATAACAGTCGGTTTACATCCGAAAAATTGAAAAACAAATCGAGAAAGGGAGGTAATAAGTTGAGGAATGCTTGGGTAGTGGTAAAAGGACGAAGCTACCGATGACTTGAAATTTCGATTTTTACCAAAAGTGCACAATAATGGTGTCAGTAGATGGGCGACATGAACAGATCCTTGGAAATATTGTGAAGCATGTCCTTGTTGTTGAAGTGCCTCACATAGATATGAAGTGAAGTGTGATGATAAATTTATTGAACATAAATTTCCGTCAGCAAGAGGAAAGTTTTGAGGTCATAGAAGCTGTGTAGATAAGTATATGCACATACCAGATATGTTTTACTTGATTTTGCTGATTCTTGATAGAACTAATATTTAGGAAGATTTGGGGACTCAAGTTTATATATTTTATAGATCCATCAGAAAAATATCTTGGGATAGTTTCTGTTCTCTCACTTGATCGAATAGAAGTTATTCTTGCTAACTCTAAATAATTAGGCCATTACGAACGGCACCATAAATCAGTTGAAAGTACAATTGAACTAGCTAAGAAAAGAACAGAATAACAATTTTATAATTTGTCCTGAATGTCCCAACAGGACTTTTGGCAAAAACAAACCATATGGTTTGAACGCTTAATATTAACATTGTACATGATAGGCCGTGGAAGGGCAGGCCCACGCAGCAGCATTTGTGCCTGGCGAGCTTCGCAGACGTCTGTAGCCCCACGAAAGAAGTACAGTCACCTGAAAGATTGTTTTATCGTACGTTGTTTTTTTTGTTTTTGATTTTTGGTGTCCTCGTGTAGGTGTTGATGTTTATTTTGACTACATGTGCGCGCTGCATTACGAATGAAGTAGTGGGAGGTATATGGGGGAGTATACAAGACAAGAAAATAAAACGATTAATAATGATTACTTTTAATTTCCATTTGTATTTCACAATCTAATCATTATGGCGACTAAATCTCAGATCGTAAGTTTTGGGACAGTAACTAGGTAAACTATCCACGACAATACACAATGTACTGAGCTGGCCTGCCAGCAGTCACCACACTTATATTTTTCACGAAGCCAAACGAACTTGTCTGTACGACGTGATTAATTGTTGGCTTGTCCCCGGGACTGAATGTCTGTGAAGTCAATGGGATGCGAGTCTTGCTGACTTCGAATTTCGTCGGGAGCTTTGTTCGGCCCAAAACAACTTCAGTAACTGAACTTATATCCTTTCTTTTGATACGTAGATCTGATGAAGCTAGAGTAAAGCTTATTGGAAGTAGAAATTAGCCCTGGGACTCAAACCTCGTCCGTCATGAATGAGAGTCAGGTGCTACAATAATTTTCTACGATGAATTTGAAAATATTTATGAAATGTTTAAATAAAATGGGATACCCGAAACTCCACATCTTCGAGAATGATCAATAAATCATGTCAACAGGTGACAAATTGACAAAGTTTAGCTCAGAATTATTTATGTTGAATGCGAAATTTATTGTTGCTTGAAAGGATGGTGGACGAGTGGTAGATTCAGAGTTGTAAAAATCGTGAATACCGCAATCAGATTTCCTTAAATATATTTTGATTCTTTTGGATATTTAACCTTTAATGAGATAATCCATAGTAAACAAAATCTAGCTGACATATCCTGATGGAATCGTTTCGCACAATTTTTGTTTTTGGAAAGATGGAATCATTTTGCATAAAAAATGATTGATTCATTTGTCGTTTATTTCTTCAAAATACATTTAAAATTGCCATCGAATAACATTTTTCTAGTCTGCATCTTATTCAGGCTAGTAGATTAATTTTCGATCAGGAAAAAATTGAATTTTTAATACCAAATGTTTTTATTTTTCAAAATGGTTTAGTGTAAAACAACCCTCGATCAATTTATTGCTGTCCTGCGTTAGAAGTGAAGTAAAGGTGGAAACATTCCATTGATGGAAAACAGATATTTTATTCATTTTTCGTAGTATTGAATTATGGGCATAAATATTTATTCTGCATGATACCCTAAATTAATTCAGATTAAACAGCTTGTTCCATTAAAATTTTACTACTCACTTAAAATCTACCATTCACCAGACGTTACCATAACTTAAGCATTTTTGCATACAACTCTCTCTCTCAATAACCATTCCCATTATGCAAATCAACTGCTACTTCCTATCGTATAATAATATCAAATATGCAAAATGACTATGTTAACATAGAATATTTCAGTTGCGCTCAACAATTAGTACCATATGATCCCCCAAGTAAATCCAGAACATAACAATTAATCGTCTAATTATAAGCAGTGAATTTTCGTTTTCCTTCCAAGATATCCTTGTTGTAATTTCATGTTCCGATTCGTTGGAAAACATTCATTTTCCTTTGCTAATTTCATACAAAACCATTCACTACTTCTTGCACTCTTTCGCCATCCAAAAAGCTCGCCCAACAATCAACCGTCGTACTATTTTGAAAGAATCCTTTGTTGGCTGGGTGGTTTGTCAATGACTATGACGAGGTCCTTGTTGGCTTGGCTTGGCTTCCATTTAATTTCACTCACAGACGCTCTTAGCTTTCGTGTTTTTTTTCTCCCTTTCACACGAACTCGTTTGCAGACGGCAGGAGCTAAAGGAGCTTGAAACACTGCAAATCACAATTTCGTAGCTAGAAAAGAACTCGAAAGTAATTACGGAAGTTCCCAAAGTAATTGGCTTAGTAAAAGCAGGCATTGGACGTATCCCAGCTGGAATTCATCATGGGAAAGGTGATAGATTAAAGCACATTGTCAGCTCGCCGCAGCAGCTAGCTTCGTAAGAGTTGTGAGTTGTGCCACCGATTGGCGCCAAGAATGACGAGATGAAGGAGTTATATTTTTAATGGTAGCTAATCCGACCAGGATGCGTTAGGAGAAAGTAGCCAAAGATGAAATATGACACACCATCAGATACATGGATCAGATTTTCATCAATTTAAAGCTGAAAACATATTTCAATTCACCCCAAGCTGTAGGCAAATTGATGGTACATTATGCCTATCTTCAGCTAAAAGGATATCCAAAGCGTAAACAAATGCGCTTATTACAATTTGTGCGCCGAAGTTTCCACAACTTGCTCGTCAGCATTACCAGGAAAACCTGAAAAACAGCGAAAACGATAATTGAAATACTTTTCAACTTTCAAACATTCCAAGAGTTCAAGTCTAAGCGGATCAGGAAAATAATATTGGTTGCGTATTCGGTGGTGACTCCGCCCTATGTGCTTCAGAAACGCTTTTCCCGGGTAGTTAAGCCATCGAGAATGGTAGGTCTTCCCTTCACACTTTCTAATGTTCGTCGACAAACAGAATGGGGTTTGTTTTCTCACCATGTACACACCCGCCCACTTGGTCCCGCCATGCTATGATATGCTATGGCATGGCAAGGACAACAAAGTAGCATGTTGCTCTGCAGGAATAAAAGAGCGATTTTCCTACCGACTTGGCCTGCAGGGAAAAACAAATAAAATCATGCGAATGAAACGTGTAGATTGCGCCTGTAGCCAATGGTAAGGGGGAGTGTTGGTCACCAGTTTGGATTGCAACAATTTGGGCAGTGCTAGTGGATTGCAATGTTGAGTTTTAATGAAAATCGTGGATACTTTTCAGGAATTTGTCTGGGTCGACTTTAATTTAAAGAGTGAAATGTAGAATTGATTTTTCATTCCATTTTGAAAGCAGATGGGACAGATTTTTTTCGGGTTGAACCAAAAATTGGTTGACCGAGTTTTCACAAAGATGATCAGGATAATAAAACAATACAACTTGTTGTTTTGATCCGAAATTGGCTTGTTGTTGATATTGGCTGATTGGGTGATGAAATGTATGGAGACAGGATCATATTCTTATTGAGAGGATTTAACAGTGCATCTCAAATGATCTAATCTGCTTGTTATGAAGTAAACTTGCATTCATTTCTGAATCCTATATCAGACAAAGGCACACATTCAGCTTTTGGATTTATGTGTAGTAGAGTCCATTTAATATGTCCAGAACATTATTTAAAGTGCCACTTCATGGACTAATTCAAAACCCATACTATCTGACGCTCATAAATATTATTGAATATGGATCAGTTTACTTCCAATACTTCATACCTACAGTTTCAGGTCCATCTAACCAATTCATAAAAAATATAGGTACATTCCCACACCAAACTCTAGACGTAATTCTAGTGTCTCTTAAGCTGCGAGTCAGCATTACATGACCAAGACACGTAGTTCCTGGCTGTAGCAGCTCAAGTGTGCGATGATGAAATCGCAAGGGAAGAATGATTGCTTCTGGCATTTTTTAAATTGCATTTTTAATCCTGTAATAATGCTTGCCAATGCCAACGATAGAAAGTAGGAAGTCACATCAAAAATATTCTAGCGATAGCATGACCAGCAGTTGATTCTCTAGGATGTATGGTGGAAGCAAGGCAGCCAAATAGTAGAGCTAACGAGGGTGTAGAAGAAAAATTGAAGTGGGCAAGGTCCTGCATGCTTCCTGTGATGCTCCAGGAGGTGAATATACAATGGTCTAGGTTCACTACTTGTTCATTCGACTCGCGTGTATGATGTTAAATTTGCTCTGGTTCGACATTGTGTTGAAAGGTAAGCATATGAAAAATGATTGGATTAGTCTGTCTAATTGGTAAATAAAGTAAGAAAGACCAGAAAAAATTGAAGGTTGATACTGGAACAACTTTAAAAATAGGCAAAATCAAGACTGCAAAATCACGAGATGTACTTTCATTTGGTGTGGAGTCCGTTTTGTTAAGATGAAATAAAGAACTAATTTGGGTGAACACAATTTATTGAGCAGCACTTCAGATTTTCTAATGAAAAAGCTTTTTAGGATTTGAACATCCAGAAATGAGAGCAAGATTATTGTATATATAATATTTTTGTCAAATATTTCTTCGCCTAGGATTCAACCTAATTTGCTGTAAATCTATCTAAGATCAACTTCAGTACATTTTGAAAATGATCATCTTTTAAGATTGAAATACTGCATTATCCTTAACCTGACTCGTGCTACTTAGTCACTTCCTCACATAAAGGTCGCTGTTAGTGTTCACTAATCTATTTGTTCTGAAGACACTATCTGATGATCCACTCATACTATTTTGCAATATAATTCATCTCATCCTCTTGCATTGAACTAGAACACAAATAGTACAAGGATACAGCCCTCACCAAAGATGACTTCTTATCGCATTTGCCTGAACAATATCTCCCCCTCCAACTATTACAATAACTAACTGCAGTCCTTGAAGTTGATTGAAATTGTAAAAGTCTCAGCAAAAATGACATCTGCCTCTTATCTCTCATCCTAACTAGGCTTCCTTCGTCCCATCCATCTATTCATTCTTTCCTTCTCATTTATGCTACCTATTTTTTTTCATTATCAAGGATCCTGTGAAAATGCTACATAATCTACTTGCAGCTGCAGTCACTCCATGTCTTCTTGACATTCTTCATTCAGTGCCATCAACTTATCGTCCTACTTTATGTATCCTTATGCTGACGACAGCTCTTCTCTGCTGTAAACTCACTATCCCCAACACATTTATGTATATATTTACAATACACTTTTAACAATATTTCAATGAAAGCGCGCCGAGTAAATTAGTTGCTAGTGTTGAAATTGTCATTTCATATGGAAAGATGCCTGTCGGGTTTTGCCTATCTGGATTGTTCATCTGTCTCTCAAAAGATGACCAAACTGTCCTTATGGACTTTCATTAATCCATCATTGAAATGGGTCGGATTGTGTGCGCGTGTCCTTTTTGGAGGAACCGCAGTTTGTATTTTTACTTTGTTTGTTCGGCTTCATATAATTTGTTGAGGGCTTTTTTGTGTTTGAGTATTTTTTCATTATTGAAACGTTTGGGCCATTTTTTGAGCTTATAATAATAACATTTTGTTTGACCCTGTTGGATGATGGATTAGACAGGAGTCAATTATGTGAGCAGCAAATGTGAATGGATAAGTCGAATCATAAAATTTAAATGAGGATGATTTATGCTATTGTTTCTTATAAAAAAAAATATTGCAGAGAGTTTTGTAGATGTTTAGATCTTTTATTATTTTTCTGTTAAATAAGTTTTCAAATTACAATTTTTTGGGTAGAAAATATTACTGTGAAAATTAAATTGATCGTTTTTTAGGGTGACACACTCGTATGGCCACTTTAAAACGTTCAACAAAAAATTATTTTTAAGCGATTAAAAGTACTTGTGATATATATTACAAATTTCAGTTCCTTTTATACACTCCTATGTTCCTACCGAATCTTAGCACACAAGCACTGAACTCTGCCTGAAACGTTTGAAGGTGAACCAAGTTTAGAGAATTTTTGACTTACACTTATATATAACATTTTCTCCTCAAGTTTACTTATTCACTAATCGAATACATAAATATTCGAACCATAAAATAAATGTTGAAATAGTATTATTAACGGCCCTGTCCAAGGAATAAAATCCCCAAACAAAAAAAATAAGCTTTTGAATCAAATAAATAAATTTGCTTATCAAAAATATACATTTCAGAACCAAAAAATTCATTTCTGAACGAAAACAATAAATTTTCGTTTCAGAACTAAATTTTTGCTTCAAAAATAAATTTTTCAATAAAAAAATAAGTAAATTTTCCAGTTTAGTATGAAATAAGTAAATTTCTATATCAAATGATGAAACATTCGGATCAATTAAATTGTTTGACGCAATAAATGAACGAATTTCAAAGTCAAATCAAAATGGGCCTCATTGCTCCATCTTTGATTCTAAACATCACCACAATTTCATTATATTCCAGGGGAAACTATCGATTTCTTCGTTCGGCTATTGTTGTGTATCTGATCTAGAATCACAGAAATACTATATTTTAATCTAATTAAAAAAAGGCTGAATAATATAAACATACGTACACAGTTATCAGGAATTGAATTTGGCCATTTTCAAAAAGGGAAAAGTATGCTCACTTTAATTTGTTTTGGAAATTTGTTTGAATTCAATTAATCCGATAAAATTACCAATTTTCGATAAAATTACTAATTTCATATAGAAATTCGTTTATTTGAGTGGAAAATTTTCATATGTTAAATGTAAATTTATATATTTAATTGGGAAGTTTTTTTTCATGCGGCAATTTGTTTCTTAAGTAGGGAAATCAAATAATATGTTTAAAAAAATGCGAATTTTGATAATAATCACTTGAAAAAATTATGAGATGTAGTTGAAAACAGTAGTAAAATATTCTATTAATTCAATTAGTTCTAATCATTTCTTCCCCTTCAAAAAAAAACACGAGAAAAGTGTAAAAGAGCTTTTTTTTCAACTCACGCATTATGTTTGTTGTACAGGGTGTTCAAAATGGCAATTCTCATGTAAAATTGTGCGAGAAATGCGAATCTTTGTTCACAATTGAGTTTTCAGTGGATATAGAGTCGAAAAATTAATGTATTTTCCGGAAAATCGACTTTTTTTAAAAGATTTTTCGTACTTTTTGCACTGCAGAGGGCGCAGATGTTAAAATAACCAACAAAAAGCTATGCCGTATTGAAGTAGAGTGTATTTTCCAACGTTTGATGGGTGCTAAATTATTCTTGCCCAGATATAATTTTTACTATGAATTTATCAATTTTTTATCTATATAACGGCTTTTCCGGCTTTCTTCGATTTTTCGGAATTTTTCTGACCATGAGAACACATTTAGCGAGTCATTTTACATCGGAAAATATATTTTGGGTGTTTTTTGAGCAAATTAATGCTATTCATAAAAAATTCAAAAGATACTTTGAAAATCAAAAAAAACAGTCAAAGCTTAAAAAATTCACCCTGAACGCAGTTTTGCATATTTTGAGCTGAAACTTGGGAATTCTTCATGGCTTTTCATACAGAAGATGTGGGTAAAGTTTTGAAGTTGTTAGTTTTGCAAATAAAAATTTTCGAAAGTATGTCAACTTTTTTTAAGTAAAGAATTGAAATTTCACAGTATTCAGTTCACTAGATTAAAATATTTTTTGTCAAATTTCTTACGGAATATGTTTTTTGGTACTTTATAGTACGGTGCCTTTAATACGCGGGGCTGACTTGCATTTAGGTAATTAATTTAATTCACCGAAATATTTTTGGACAGCTGTGTTAAATACAGAAATAAAGGTGCATATTATCTTTTCATAGAAAAAATACATATTCTCTTTGAAGGGTAGAAAATTTATGCTGAACTTGAATCATACGCTTTGCAAATACCAGGGACATTAAATTTTCGAGAATCGTAACAATTAGGCAGCTATTCAGTATGTGTATGTGTTCTAAATAGTCTTGTTGATAAAACAGATAGAGTCTAACCTCGGCAAAAATTTGTATGAAGCTAAAAATTTGTTGAGACTTCCAAAAAACATTATTTTAAACGAAATATTAACGCTTTTCGTAAATCTAGTCTGTTTCAATTTTTTTCGAAGTCAAGGATACTAAAAACAGTCTATTTGAATATATCTTTTAATTTTTAAAATACAGCTCAATATAATGTACTACAAATTTGTAAAATATTCAATTTTGGACGAGCGAAATCCTTATAAGTTTTTTCTACGCGTTCTTATCTTGTTATGTCCCATGATATCACTAGGTTTCCACATTGGATTGCGGTATTTTTTTAACGTGAGATGTAGGCATAAGATACAATCTGTTTCGAAAAGGGAAAGAAATTAGGACCTTTTTCCCCAATATTGTCCGACCTACTAACGCTAACGCTGATGGTTTAGGAAACATTGCCAACCATTTGTGAGGCTGAACAATTATTTTGACTGAGCTCAACTGACTAGTCTTAGTTCATTTAATAAAGAGGGGGGGGTAGGAATTTTATTTTTATTTTGCATTTCATTTGATAGTAAAGTCCTTCAAAAATATCCAGTTAAAATGTGTAACTGATCTAAGCAAAACTGGCGGAGATACAGTCATTTTGAATGTATGCTCTTCAACCAATTTTTCTATTATTATCGATTATCAATTTTTCACACTTACTTTATACGTAAATCAGGAGGTAGCAACATCGGGACTTTATATTATTTGTTTTTATAATTTATTTCAAATAAATTTTAAATTTTCATAAATTCCAAAAATTCGTTTTTTTGCTTCTAAAAATTGAAAAATCAATAAAATAAAAAATAACTTGATGTTGTTGCCTCGAAAAACTTACAAATTAACGAAATCTTTTTGATTTTTAGACAACAGATGATCCAGTAATTAGTTATGGTGATCACCACAAACCGACTTTTTTGGGTGTATACGCATATTTGCTGTCAGTGACTCACTTCACAAAAAATTTTCACAAAATTTGTACAGAAGACTCTTGAAATATTTCACTATTATTTTCTTTATTTATAAATGAATGTATGTTTACTAATTTTCAGAAATAGCCCTTAAAAATATGTTTCAAATATTGAAAATAAGGCTTAAGGCTAATATTGATCGTGTATTAACTCTCCACCTATGTTTGCCTGAACATTCTTTTAGTTTATTTATTCATGTCTTTTTAACCATCTAGTACCTTCTTCCATTATCAGCTCCTTTCAGACTCTTCAGCCTCGACTCATACCCATATTATCAATTTGCCGATGCCAGCTAGTATAGCTTGCAGCCACGAGATAACTAGCCCCTAAACGGCGATGAATTCTAATCCAAAGCAATACGAATCCGAAATTTACTCTAATTTATTCACGATTTGTGCCCAAGTACCAATAACATATTCTGTCCCGGAAGGAAAGACTCCAATTGAGTAGGTTAGTGCGGCCCGTTAAAACGAAACAGGCAAATTAAATAAAAGGATTCATTTTATTTTCTATTTAGTATTATTCGCATGCCTTCCGTTCCTTGATCCTTTTTTTATTCAGTTGATGTTAAAAGCGGAGCCGAAATTCTTATATCTACGGAGACAATCAGTTGGCGAAAACCAAGTGAAAACATTGGCGAAGGTTATAGCAAGGTAAGAAGCCGATAACGTCGACAAAAAATAAAATGAAAAAGGACATGTATTTGTTCTCGTTTCTTTTCCGATGCAAAAGAGTCCTTCGCGAGCTTTTGCCTACACACAAACTGATGTGTGGCAATATATTTTGTTTGGTCCTTGGTTATTGGGCCAAGCTTTAAAGCTTGCCAGCTAAATAGAGGGCGTATAAATGAATGATATATGTTAGTAGAAAAAGGGACACTTACACAATACCACTTTCGAGTGTCTGAAGAACAAGTTGAAAAACTCGCTCGCTATATTCTCCCCGAGGAATATTTGAATAGCCGCGCTTCTCTTTATGTTCTTTTGTATGAAGTATTCCAAGAATGTGTGATTTATAAGCACTGAGACAATGGTTGCAAAAAAAATTTGCACGTATTCCACGCAACGACCCGAAACACTTAATTTTCATCAAGGGGATGAGAGACAGTTGTCCGAGTAGGATTTTATTGAAGCGAAGACAGCAATTAATGGTTCAATGTGCTTTGAGACGAAGCTACACTAAATCCTTTTGTATGTTTTTGTCATGCACTTGTCGAAATAGTGGCGATTCTCTCTATCCATGTTATTTGAAAGATCTGTTGAACACGACAACCTGTCGGACGTTCAGTGCTTATACGAAAGACATTTGCAAGCAACAACAACAGCAACAGCAACAACACATTAATTTTTAACACTTGCAAAAGTTCCGCACCACTCTTTGTTCCCGGAAAATAGGGAACGCCAACCTCGTGAAGCGACAAAAATCTAACGAAATTTTGACGGACCTAGAATTCACTCATTGCCTCCCGTTTCGCGAAACACGCCCGGATCTCCTCCTCTGCAAAGGCCAAACCAATTCACTCGCATCACGCAATTTTTCACTTGGCCCGTGTGGTAAATCTTTCGCACGTAATCTGACCAACATGGAAATTACTGATTCACCTACACATTGAGTCACTCACCGACCGCAGTCTTACACCGGAAAATTGCGAAAGATCCTTAATTAGATCCAAGCTAACAAGACCGCAATAAGGTGGCACCAACCGAAATTTCTACGGACGGTTGAAGGGACCGAAAAAAGGATATCGAGCCGTGAAATCCTCTTGGTTATTCGGAAATAGTTGTAGGAAATGACGTTGAGTATATTGAAGAGATCCTTTGTTCGTTGCAAAATAATAATAACAAATTAAAGTGGAATCGTAGTAGAGTATAGTTAATAGTCAGTAGTCCCTAAAAAAACTGGAGGAGTGCAGAAGTAGCACAGAACCGCGCGCGTATCTTCGTTGTCTCGTCAGGTGTAGAGTACGAAATGAAAGGAATGCACACATCGGCAATAGATCCGACTGTGCGAGAGTTAGCTCGAGCGAAAGGAAAATTGGGAAAGCAGCAGCAGCAACAACACCAACAAAAACAACTTTGGGGAAAATCATACTACAACACACCCCCACTACGACAATTACATCGCTCGCGCTTTTCATTTCGATTTCGGAAAGATGAGAAATGTATGTTTGGAAAGGCGGTGGTTTCATACATTGAAGCGAATCGAGCCACCAACTAGTTCCTGTGGAGGAAATACACACGGAATCGGAGAAAATCGGCGAGTGAACTCACAAGTTGCACGCCACCAGGATTGTTGCGGAGAGAAAGTGGTAGACTGGATTTCAGATACTTTCACAAGAGATAGATTCGCGAAAGTACACTCATTCGCAATGTGTTGTGGCATTCAGCATGAGAGAGGCGCACCGAAGCCACCCTCAACTACCCCTGAATCACGAATACTCTACGAGTAAGGAACCAACAACCAAAGTGTCCTCAACAGCAATCAGAACGTTCCACCGCCCAGTCAGTCAGTCAGTTCACTGGTCGAGCAAAGCAATGCTTCTTCATTCAACGAAAAGCCTGCGATAGCGAGCACGCAAGTTTTCGGTTGGATTTTTCCGGAATGTTGCGAGAACCATCTGCCTGCCTCCAAGCAGGATGGGTGGCGTGGATGACAAGGACATATGAATGTATTCCCAGCACATTGTCTTGACAAAAGAAAGTTAACTGCTGAGCCTTGTGGTGCTGTCGCTCTGTTTACGGTCATGGAAGGACATCCACCCCCATGTTGAGGTCGTTTGTTGATGGTATGCCAGTTGGTACTAATACAAGCAAAACGGGGGTGCTCCCATGCGTCTAGCGAATGGAATACTACAGAGAGTTGGAGACTGATGAATGTAGTAACAGTTAGGGAAGGTAATGGGCAAAATCTTTTAGGCGTTATTTCGCTAAGCAACGTTGCCATCCTGTTTGCAATATTTTTTCGCAATACACAGATAATTCGGAGATATAAACGTCATTTCCACTATTAGACTAAAGCAGAAAAAGAAGCTTGAATCACTACAACACCCTCTCAGCCGACCAGGATATAACGACATCCAGTCTTTCAATATCTAGGATTCCACCACTTAATTTTGAAGTCATTTCCAATAGGAACTAAAAATTAAAGTGAAATTTTAGCTACACCCTGCACAGTAAATCATCCTTATCACAATCCCTATGAAGAATCGGTTTGCTGAAATCTGAATGTTTGCGCAAGCTCCAATCCAATATTCTCCCTCTCAGCTGATTGTAAACATCTATTCACATGCAAAGATTGGAAGTGTTCTGAACCTACCACCACTACAGCCACAAAGAGTGACTTCTGTATCTCGATGCTGCTTCTGGTGAGACATCATCCAGTTGGTTTGGTAGCCAAGACATGTCATATTCAGGGAGCAGCAGCTGTTGTGTGACCCATCGACACGCATTCCTAGGAACCTATCATCTCAGCATAGTAACCGTGCCACTGCCACAAGTCCTGGCCTTCCACACTATCGTCTTTGTTTTTCTCATCTGTCTAATTCACGTCTTGGGGTTCGCGTGCTCGCAAGAACTGAAGAACTGGTGGCGCCTTCACCCCAACGTCAGTCAACGTCGTTCTTTAACATTTCTTTAAGATGCTTATTAGAATCCTTGTTGTCGAGCTCATCCAATTCTGACCCTCCAGGTACGCACATATGCTTATAGCAAATTTATTGGCTGAGCGACGTGACCTGAAAGCTTCTTAAATTTTTTCTCCTGCCTAAGATATCGACACAAGTCCTTAACTTTCACTCTAAATTGATTTAAGTGCCAGGACCTTAAATTATCTGAAACTGTTTGCTTCCATTTCATCCTGTTCGCATCGTTTTTTTCCTGATAAAGCTCTGATTTAGGCCGATGGGGTAGGTTAGCCCTTCGATTAGATTGAACTCAGAAGCCAATAGAAAAAAGAGCAAGCACCAATCACACCACTTCCCAGGACAATGTAAACGAAAGAAAGAAGGAAGGAAGGAAGCCAAAGGCGATAGTGAATGTGATTGCTGCCTGGAAACTCGCAACTCTTCATAAATATGTGTGGCGGCTGATTGGATTCAGGAAGCTATGCATGGTAATGATTCATATGTAATAAGACGGAACCGTGTCGACGAAAAACGATCGATTCTCTGTTTAGCAAAAACTTGTTTTTTTCCCTTTGTACGTTAACAGTTTTATTGTCCTGATGTTGAAGCTACTTTCTCTTGGGACGAAAGTTATGAGAGTTTGTTATTTATGTGATTATTGTTGCTGTCTGTGAAGACAGTGTTGGAAGTTTTATATATATATATTATCGTGTATTGTGTGGTCGTTTTGGGAGATGACAATTAATTTAAGAAAAAAACAAGAAGTCATCGTTTGGAAGACGGATGATGAAGAAGGATACTTGAACAATTAGTAGGTGAAAATAGTTCTTAGAGTATTCAGCAATGTTTATTTCGGTCACAGTAACAGAAAAAGTGATGAAAACTTGAACTTTTTGTCAGACGAGACAAGAAAGGTGATTTTTCTAATTAGAAAGGATGAAATCAATACAAAAATTAAGTCTTCTAAACAGCAAGCTTTATGGTTTTTTTGCGAATGAAAACAGCCAACAAATATCCAAAACATGAGCTTAATTAAAGAAGAAATCAGTAAATACAATTTTTGTGAACCAAACGCATAATTTTGGAATTTTTTCATGGATTGGCTAAACTATTTATAAAAATTTTCTTGCTTAAAACTTTTTTTTCCACAAAAATATATTTAAGAATTTTTTGGAATGTAAGGAAAAGAAAACTGTTTTGCATGACTAGGCTGAAAATTCTTACGTAGTGAGACAAAGTGATAATCAACTTATTATGTAATATGTAAGTTTTTTGAAGGACATATTTAAAAAATTCATTGAGATTGATTTTGAAGGACATATTTAAAGGAATTAAACAAGACTGGTAGACCACCAGTCTTGTTTAATTCCTTTGGGAAAGCGACGAATATTTTGATACCGAAATCCTTATTTCGTCAACGTAATCCTCATTTCTTCAACCCAAGGGGGATGGTATAATATAAAATTATTACTAAGTGTTACTTGGGGGCAAGGGGGTCTGACAAATTTTTATGTAATAAAATGTAAAATAATTTTAAATCCGTTGAATATTTTATTTTGTAATAAATAAAAATTAAAAATGATTTTTTTGGGTAAAAGTATTTAGATTGTTAATATTTTGTGATTAAAATATTTAAAAACCTTGATGGGGGACTATGAATTTTTTGCGTAATAAATGGGGTGGGTTTTTGAAAATGTTGCTAAGTGTTACATGGGGGAGGGGGGTTGAAAGTCTATAAAAATTGCGGTACGTAATATATGCATGGCCCTTTTATAATTTTTATTGAGTTACCTTAATAGATTTTTTGACAAAAAAAAGCTCATAAATTTTTCGGCAAGATAAAAATATTTACTAAAATAAATTAAACCACCGGGAAGAGATATAATACTTTCTTTATTTCCAGGATAAAGATGTCACTGCTATCTACATTTCTTTGTCAAATATGATCAAAATTTATGAAATGCTGATTGGATAATCTTTAAGTTTTGCCAGAAAACACTGCGAAAAATTGCACGAAATATCAAAAAAAAAATCTGGACAGGCTGAGGAAAATTCGATGTAAATTAGACTTTTTTTTGCATAGATAAATATTTTTCATAATAATCCAAGTGAAGACAGTGAAACCTGTGCTAACGGATGCCTTCTACAAGTAGACACCTTTATTAAGTGGACATTTCTTCGAGTCCAAACAATCTTCAATGTCCACTTCTGAAAAGTTTTCTTCTACAGAGGCACTGGTGATCGGACGTTTTTGCGGATATATTCAGTGTCTAGTTATCACAACAGATACTAAAAATTATTGTTCTACGTTCGTAAATATGAAAAAAATATTCTAACCATAGCATGATAATATTTTGAATTATCCTTTTTAAATTTTGTTCCATCTTGTATCATTTCCACACAATTTAGAAATATTCACCAATTTTGAATTTGTGCACCTTCATAAAAATCAGATCAAGCAGTTCAATTAATTTGATCCATTGTTCCACAATTTAATGTGCTTACCAGTTTTAAACATAGTATTCAAAGAAAATTAATCCTGCCCCTGTAGAAAGTTACTTTCTTTTCAATTCCAAGGAAATCATCCAAATCAAATTTAACCACCAGTTGCCATGAAACCCATCCAACTGAAGAATCACAATAGTTCAAATCAATCGTCACACAAATCACCTAGCAAACTATCATCTTTCAATTGTAGCTTTATTGACCAATTCGATGACTAACACAATTTAACGAGCATCTATCCTTACTGAAACTTTCTCAACCCTTTCCGTTTTGTGAACATTGCCACCAAATTTTGAGACACCAATTCCAACCTACTCGTCCCTTCTAGCAATTTTATTTGAGCTGCATTATTTTCTTTTTTTTCTTTTCATCAAATCGTCGGCAAGAAGAATAAGGACCAAGTCTAGCCCAGTTTCAGTCAGCTATCTTGCTATCCTGCCAGCTAGCTCACAGCTCCAAAAGAAAGTCATTGTGTTGATATCGACAATTGGCAATCGTCCAACGCGATTATTTTTGACTTGTTAGACTCTACCGTTCATCCTGTGTCTATTGAAACTATTGTGGTGCTCCTGAAATTCTTTCGCCATTAAGAATACTTTGAATGCCGCAAAGACCAACCCCTTTGAGTGCATCTGGTCACATGGCTCTGTCCAAACGTGTCGACAATGATTTTAGTGGGAACGAATAAAAGATATCCTGTTGCATTTGGCTCACAGTATCATACATTGCTTTTTTAATTTTATTTGGTTTGTGGATTGAACAGATTGTGGTGGTTCTGTTGCTCGATATCAATTTAGTAAATCCCTTTTGGATCTCAACACCAATGGTGTTCTAATGTTGGCTACATTTGGGGTTGTATCTTTTTCAATTATCGAGCAAGTGAAGTTGCAAGCAGGGAGTAGATGATGTGTTTCTGCCTCTATCCTCTTGCCTATAAAATAAATCCTGTTTCGGACAATATTCCACTTCTGGTATGCGTCTACCACCACTAAACGATACCAGCTTGGTGGTATGTCGCTCTCTTGATTCAACACAGGCGAAAAGTATCATCCATGCAACCAAAATCCAGCCATGTCCTTTCTAGAACACTTGTTGCTAATACCAATTTACAAACCACAAGCATATTGCAAAGGATGTAATTGCAATTTCGTACACTGTAATTTAGGACCAGACCAGTCACGGCTCCGTGGACTCTCAAGAATCGGTTACACAGTTGCAGCCATGCCGAAAGGATTCTCGGTCATAAGACTTCCGAAAGTGTCAGGAATTCAATGCACACCAGCTTCCTTGTACAGGAAACGAGCTGTACAAAAGCAAACCCAATAAACGGTGACCATACAAATCGATAGATATGACCATGTGCGTATAGTTGAATCTATTTGAATATGGAAATTCGTGGGTCCTTGTGTTACATGCATAGGTCCTGATTGTACTTGGAAAACGATACGACAATTGCTTGCACTTGGTTAACTTTTTATGAGCGTATTTTGTCAGCCGGGTGTTGAGGCAGGGTGTAAAATCACTAAAGCCTAACGTTTTATGCGAAACCGCAGCTGAAACAGGCCAGACCAGAATAGCAGACCGAACCGGGCCACCCAAAAGGATATTTCAGTTTGTGGTGCAATGCTGGCAAGCTGAATTTATGATGTGTGAATTTTTTAGTGGAATTGCTGGCAAATTTACTTTGGAATACTTATTCATGTGGGTATTTAGAAATTATTATTTTTCGATAGCAGAAATCGCTTTAGGGTTGAGAAAGTTTTTAAGGATTGTTAGGAGTAAATTTTATGTCATTTCTATTGAATAGTTTTGTGCTTAACTGCATAGGATTGACCTGGTAGACATATTCGTAAAAATTTATGCTTATGTTTTCTTCATGAAGCACAGTGTGAAGATACAATGGATATCTTTGAGAAATTCCAGCTTATTTCTTAGCAAGGAACTGAGTAAAATATGAGCAATGTTTGCCCAATTATTTAATCTATTGCTGCAATATCAAATGCGAGCCTGTGAAAGATGTACAAAAATAATTGGCGAAGAGAATGTTTTCTCCTTTATTTTCAAAGTTGAGAGGTGGAAATTTTCGAAAAGATACTCTTGCTTCTCGGCATACTAGATTTCTACCAAACTATTTAGACAGGACTTATCTACAAACCTTTCCTCCGACTTAAACTACTATCGACTCCTCCAAAGCTGTCGTTTCATAATTATTTGCTTGGAATTGTGCAATATGTAACTCGTTATAGAAATTAGCTGAATCGGATCCCTCCGCAATCGTTCTGTCCTGGTGAATTTTATTTAATATATGATTCGCGTTTCTCAAATTTCTATTCATTTTGATTGTTTTTCCTTTTCCGTATGGTAAAATGTTTGAATCTCCTTTTCTACTTGTAAATCAGCCCATCCTGGTTGAGTTCCTGAGCTATTTTATGCATCTCGGCTGTCGGGGTCATCAATCGAAGGTTGTAGATAGTTCTTTGCCATATAAGACTTTCTAACACCATGCTGATAATCCGGTATATACCCATTATATTATTTTTGTCGATTGGTTCCATATTAGAGGTCCATATATAATATTCGGAAGAAAATGTGCTTCAGTGATTTCGATTTTATTTGCGAAGACTACTTCATGTTCACAATCCGGTCCACAAAATTAAGGCTTACTATTGATTCAACCTGAATTAAAACGGCATATATTGAATTGAAAAGGAAACATAGAGAATTTTAAACATAATGGATTAGGTACTTTCCCTTCTACGAACTAAACTGAAAAAAGGACAATTAATGAAAATCGATGTCGAGGGTGATTTGAAGGAGACAAAGATGGTTTTACTCGGGAAAAGTCAAACATGCCATCATAGACCAGGGGGAATCTGTTTTCAGTTGTCTATTGAGAGGGTGCACACTAATTTCAGCAGAAAAGTTGTGTGTATCAGTATGCCCCCTCTCAACAATCAAATGTAGTCGTTTTTTTTTACAGATTTGTCATGGTCTATTCAGCAGGAGCTGCTTGGTATCTTGTGAAGATTCAAATCTTCTAAAGTTGAAAAAAAACATTAATTATCGAAAAATCGGGACCATTTCAGCTCAGCTTTATTATTTTTCAAAATTCGCAGTTGTGAAGCATATTTCATATTATTAACATCGGCAATGATATGGTATATCGAAATTGCCATCAGCTTCCCAGCTAAAGTGCATAACCATAAAATTGTTTCAAACACTCATCAAATATTCATTGACAATAACATCAAATATTCGATAGTTCGCGATTTAATAATCAATAAATATTGAAATAGTTATGTCATAAGTTTGTCAATGTTAACATTTCGGATGAAATTCCCATTTCCCAAAATTATTATTTATCCAAATTTCATAGGCAAAATTCAACCCCCTCAATAAAATAGCATAATACTCTTCCATTTTTCTAATCCTTAAATTAAAAAACTGAATAATTTATAAAGTTCACGTCGTTGAAAAAGTGTGATAATTTTCCTCAGTTTGGTGTTTGATAACGTCTGGTGTGGCTGAAGACATGATAACAATCTGTAGTGATGGGTCAAACAATCGCTATACCA
Source organism: Oxycera nigricornis (assembly GCA_963942545.1). Classification (NCBI taxonomy): domain Eukaryota; kingdom Metazoa; phylum Arthropoda; class Insecta; order Diptera; family Stratiomyidae; genus Oxycera; species Oxycera nigricornis. The sequence goes on from OZ012661.1 coordinate 4,316,622, forward strand.
AGGTTAGTATATATTGGTTAATGTGTTGTGGAGGACACCGTTTCGGGTGGTTGATGATGGGTATCCATCCATTAGGAAGATTAAGGTTAGCTGATAGCTTCTTCGACATTGTTGGGTTGGAAGAAAATTAATTCACAGAAGATTTTATCTACAGTTTCCAGCTGGAAAGTGAATCTGTTGGCGACATTGAAATCAAAGAATATATATTTCGGACAGAACTATTTATTTTTCATATAAACAGCATAAATCAACAATTATCAAAAAGCCTATATTGTCAACAAATCAATTTAATAAGCTGCCGCTGGCGGTCCAGAGCATGGAGCTGTGATCACTGATGGCGCGCAGGATACCACAATAGCTTTGGAGCAGGGAATTGATGGTGCGGGGGCGGCATAGGTTATCCTTGATGGGGCGTATGCTGGAGCTGCGGGTGCGGCATAAGAAGGAGCTGCGGCATAAGAAGGTGCTGCGGGGGTGGCATAAGCGGGAGCAGCTGGGGCGGCATAAGCTGGTGAGCCGTACGACTTCTTCATTCGCAACAAATCACTATCGGAGTATGCAATTGCTGGATCGTATTGGTGCAGACCAAACTCGTGATCGATACCCCTCGTCATGGCTGCCTCAGGAGATGGGGATGGTTCTGGTGCGGGTGCTGGTTCAGGAGCAGGAGCCGCTAAAGCTCCAACTGCAAAGACTCCACAGATAACGATGGCGACGAAGAATTTCATGGTGGATATTGTTTGGTTACTAGCTGAAAGCGAACAGTAAACTGATATCAATGCCTGCACAATTATCCAATTTATACTAGACTGCAAGAAGTTTGATCAGCAATATTTGCAGACGTCGGTGATTTGTAATTTTTATTTTCAATTCCACCTGTCGAAAGAACTGCTTACGGCAGAACATTCACATTGATATTTCCTCATATTGATTATGAAGAATTTAATGCATTATTGCTTCAACCCCGCAGAATTAAAGTAAATTTTATATGTCTCATCAAAATTTCTACTTATTAAATATTCAGGTAATCAGAAGGTTAATTTAGAGCAAACATCGAAAGTGATTTCCACATAGGAATATGAAATGCATGATTATTCATTTGAAGTGTGCTTTGACTTTTTCAAGACAATGAGCTGATTTAATTATAGCGTCATTTTTGAATCAATTTTGTCAATGGTTCTATCGTATGTATATCAACTTTTTAATCACTTGGATTCACAAACTTTGATGCATGAACAATTGACTGCCACACACTTTTAAATGTTTGACCTGTAAAATTTCAGAAAGAATATGAACGATTTTGAATTTAGATAAGTAAGCATTATTGTTGGCAGCTTTCTTTCAAGGAGTATCAAATAAGACATGTATCTTTAAATATAGATATAATAAGGTTTTCGAGTCTTTTGATGCAGGACAAGAAAATTAGCAACAGGTAAAACTTGTATTAACTATACAAACCTTTGCGAAACATCACTTTTAACGGACCTCTTCAAGAAAGGCAGTGTGGTTTCGCTATTTGTTCCATAGCACCTAATATTCTCCTGATCCGAGATTGCTGCGAAACTTCTTGCATGTGTTAAGCATAAATTGCTTCTTTATGACCTAAAAAATTAGTAAATGGTAGTAAAAACTCTTTGAAAATGTGACAAAATTGTGTGGCTACCAATGGTAGGAATATAATCCCGATGTAGCCATCCAGTGATTTCACGTATTTTCATAAAATAATTTCAAATACGAATTAAGTTCCACAAAATGGCTCTGAACGTATAGAAATTTTTTCGATTTTAATTTTTACATATTTTTATGTGATTATATTCTTCATTTCGATCATTTGATCATCATCATATGGACACCAGATGTGTATCATATCAACATCATTCCTCTTTACAAGGGTGATAGACCAGGTCGGATCTGTAAAAAAAGACTACATTTGGCCGTTGAGCGAGGGAGGGCATACTGATTTTTGCAGGAAAAGGTGGGGAATAACTCGTATAAAATTAATTGACTTATCCTTCCTCTCAAAAAAGTCGGGAACATGGGGAAAAATCGAAATGTTTAAAAATTTGAAAAAAATTGTTTTTTTCCGTAATTTTTTTACTCTTAACTTGAAAACGGTTCATTTTAGAGCAAAGTTGAGCGGTAGTAAAAGTTGGGTACTTGAATTTACTACAAAATAGGGTTGGTTAAAACATTTAAAACTTTCACCCCTTGCCGCAAAATAGCAATATATATTAAAAAGAGGGGGAAAAGCCTCTTTTTATTTAATTTTTTTTCACTATTTAGGATGCATTTAGGATCTTCTTAGTTCGCTTAGAAATTTTTTTATAGTGTAATTAAACAGCACAATAATTTTCATCAAAATCGATTTAGATGATTGCGCATATTCATTGTGCAATCTTAATTTATTTAAAAAAAATCAAAATTTTCGAAAGCTTGTAAGTCAGAAACTAAAGCTTATAGAGATTTGAATTTTTTTTATTTATAAAACAGCACTTCACTTATCAAATGCATTTTACAAAATTAAAATCAGATTATTACGGCAGCCTCAGGAATTTTTGCTAAACTTGGCAATAAACTCTAAAACAGTGCTAGGCGGCTGCAGATTCAGTCGTAGGAGCCATGCTTTGTATTTTTTTAAATAAATTTAGATTGCACAATTAACATGCGCAATAAACCGAATTGATTTTAATGAAAATTGGTGTACTGTTTAGTTACACCATAAAGATTATCAAGGCAAGCAATGAAGGTCCTAAATACATTCTCAGTGGTAAAAAAATTAAATAAAAAAAAGGCTTCTTTCCCCCCTTTGTTTTGTATTTATTGCTATTTTGCAGCAAGGGTTGAATGTTTTAAATTTTTTAACTAATCTTATCTTGTGAAAAATTTTAGTACGCAACTTTTATTTGTGTGCAACTTTGCTCTAAAATGAACCTTTTTAAAGTTGGGAGTGAGAAAAGTAGAAAAAAACGATTTTTTTAAAAAATTTAAGCATTTCGATTATTTTTTAATGTTTTCGACTTTTTTTGAAAGTAGCATAAGTCAATTATTGTTATACGAGTTATTCCACAACTTTTTCTGCAAAAATCAGTGTACCCTCCCTCAACGGCCAACTGAAAAGAGATCCGCCCTGATCTATGATTAGATTTTGAAGGCGAAGGTTTCATGAAATTGAAAGATTTTAACACTTTACCCAAATGCAGCTAGAAAATTCTATTTTTTACTAGTAACTAAATAGTAGATTGTTAACATTTATGTAGCTTTAGATGCAAGGGTGCATGTTGAAATTGTTTTTTTTTTCTGATAAATTTGTGGTCTCGACTTTTTTCCAGCTTTAGAAGGTGTGAATCTTGAGGAAATACAACACTTAGCTCATGTTTTGTTTCTTATGCTGACATTTTATCGAATAAAATGTGATATTCCACATACACTTCTTCCATCTTCAACACTTCTTTTAGGTTTTTTTAAAAGCAATTTGTATATTCGACGATAATTCGATGAAATTTCTAACAGACTTATATGGTCAATATAATAATAATTTTAATATACACAATTAAATTAGGTTGAACGCTACAAAAAGAATTAGAGCTAAGTTTAATCATTGTGAGCTAGAATTTACAATAAATACTTCGTGTTTCATGATAATTTCTTAGAATACATCTAAGAATAAACTTCGAATTGAGACCATTTTCTTGTGTGTGTATAGTGTTTTTCGTAACAACTATATTTCTTAAAGTCAGTTAAAAAATTTTGAGAAAGAAACTGTTGACATGTAGCATCGTTTAGAAAAGATTATTAACACGAACAGATATATTTTTAATATTTTTTTTGCGTTTCGATTTATAAAAAGATAGAAACACATATCAAAAATATGATAAAATTCCCTTTTTTGCCTGTGAAACTTTTGGCACGAGTCTTTATTTAAAAAAAAACACTATTAGAAGAAATAATTGGCTTTTAACAATTTTTTAGATCGAACCCTCTATTCAAATTGACGCTGAACAATAATCTGAACATTTAACAAACCACATAGCCTTTTCATAGTAGTGAATCTTTTGCTTGTTGGAAATAGACAGAGGCCCTTTTAAATATTTTTGAAACAGAAGTGAAATACTCAATAAAATTACATTAGAAAAAATCGAAAATAAACCATGTATTGATTATGGACTCAATTTACTGCACAAACAAAATCGGTGCCATTTTTCGCAATTTTGTTAACCTTGTTTTATCTTTAAGTGTACAGCCATGAAAAAATTTGCGAGACATATTTTTTGTATTGGTGTACGACTCTTTTAGATACATCTTTTCAAATTTTGTGTAGCAGCAGTTGAACATTCTCTCCCTCTGTATGTTTCAGTCATCTTTTGACCACTGTTGCTAATCTCCATTTTCACTTACTTCAGAGTACCTTGATGGAAACTTAGAGATCTTTATTAGTACCTTGAATAATTTTCTTACGTTTGTAACGATAGTTTCACAATGCATCAAAGGAATCATAATTATTTGAATGATTTCAGACATCGTGTTGCTTCCATTTTTTGTTGCCCAAAAATTTTGTGGTCCTGACCATAAAATTAAATCAAAAGATCTGTAGTTTCTAGCATTCTGTTTTCTATGTTATTCAAAAGAATATCCAATATCTTCTTCTCATAATCACAAATCTCATTAGACCACCGTTGAATATCACAAAGAAAATACATAAAATATATTTCAAAATCAATTTTTCTATTTTTCGGTCATTAAAAAACTTCACATTTTTTTTGTAGTCCAAATCGTTATTTTTTAGTAAGCTGGAGCTGAGCAAGGAGCTGACACGACTGATGGCGCGCAGGACACCACAATTGCTTTGGAGCATGGGATGGATGGAGCTGGGGCGGCATACGTAATCTTTGATGGGGCGTATGCTGGGGCAGCATACGAAGGAGCAGCATACGAAGGAGCGGCATATGATGGAGCGCCATAGGATTTCTTTTGACGGAGTAAATCGCTATTGGCATGAGCGTATTCCGGATCGTATTGCAGGTATCCAAGATCGCGTTCGGCACTCTTCTCGAACAGATCATTCTCGGATGGTTCAGGTGCTGGTGCTGCAAAAGCGCTGACCGCAAGAACTACGACGATTAAAGTTGCTGCGAAAGACTTCATGGTGTTAACTTTTGGTTTGGATTGGTTTACTGCTTGAAGAGTGCAAATCAAACTGATAATTGTCCATGCCGAGTGGCAGGCCTTTTATATGATATGATTTTTGACCGTTAACAATATTGTTTACTGGAAATTCACTTGGGTTGCGGAAAATCCGTATCAGCATTTCCACAACATGGTTCTGTTGTTTTGAGATTGCGTATTGAATCGTTGGCAATGGCAATTGGTATTTTAAATGTGTTAATGGAATTGGCTTCGGTATTTTTTGCTGAGTTTTAAACTTACTGCTAGTGCACATTAGTACTTTGTTGTAAAATCGCTTTCGCTGTTTACCAAATCATTTTGATGTCACATCGGAAAAGATGGATGCCCAGATAGTATACTATTTTCTGTATTTTCCTAGTGCAATATATTTTTAAAAATAATTCTGACTAGCTTTTGCTGACAGAACGTGTAATTTTAATTGAATTCGTTAATTAAGTCAAAAATATTCTAATTGTTCTGCAAACTTATCATTGCTTCATCTCTTAACGAAGTTTGTTGTGGAGCTCTGTTTAACAGCTACCTCTTGAAACAGCTTCTTTAGTTTATCAGAAGATGTTCCATGACTTAACAAATATCCTTTCAAAGATTGTTAGTATGTCTTTAGTGCTTTTAAAAGGTCTTTCCATGTATGAGAAATGGCTGTCCTATAAATGTCTTGATTTCTTGATCATAGAAAATCTATATAAAATATTCAAGACTACTAGATTTCATGCATCCCATTTATTCAATGTATAGTAAAATTGCATACGAATTTCCTGTCTAAATACTTTTCACTTCATTCTCTATCATTCGATGGCAATATCATGCACTGTATGCTAAAATGAGGTTGCGCCAACATACTTTACATTGTGCATGTTCTGCAATTCGTACCAATAGGGAATATAGTGAAGCATACGGATAATGACCTGAAATATGGGTCAAAAATTATCACGAAAGTGTGGGAGTCTTCTATTTTGGCCCGATCAGCTCTTCAAATGGTTCACCATAGCCCTTCTAATAAGAATGTTAGATACCATTGTACCCTTCTTCTTCTTCTTGTTCTTCTTCCCACAGTGGTCCTATATCAATTGATCTAATTTTGAATGAATATAAAAGATAGTACTGGGCAGAGGATGAAAATAGTTTACAATAGTTTCCAGTGATCAAAACATTTAGCAATGTCTCTGTTTAAACGATCGATAAGTTTACTTTTGCTGTCGTTAGTTGTACAAGGAGAATTTTATTATCCTTCGGAGGATGTACTGCTGATGAATTCATCGCCACAAGATATTCAAACGGGCAGTGAATTGAACTTGTCGCGTAACAAGAAGTCTCCCATGGCCACGATTTGTGTTGAAATCAATCCGGGACGAAATGGTGAGGAGCCGTATTATATGTGCAAACGAAAAGGATTTGGAATGCAACCGAATCGAGATTATTATGAATCATCTACTGATAATACTCATGGTGGATATTCAATGCGGAAGCAGCACAATTATCCTAGTAGCAGTCCAGCTCACAGCATCACGCCGAACTACCATTCTTTGGATAAAGCTGTACCACATTCACCGTTCATAGCTAGTCCGGCTTATGGTGGTAGTTCCAATCGATATTCAGCTGATCCACAACATCCTATGCATAACGGGTACGGGGAATACGTTCGCTCGTTTCCAGGTTTTGATTTGGACGGAGCTCGACAAGTATCCAGAAACCAGCCTCATGATGAAGTACAGAGCAACGGTTTTCCCAGCAGATCGTCGCAGCAGTTCATGGAGAATAGTCAGCTTCCTCCATACAACCCTCGTTCTTATTACGAGAATAAGCAGAAGCCACAGATTGGAGCCCCTACCCAGCCAGGCTTCCACAATCAGGGTGTTCAATTTGGGAATGCTGATCATAGTACTGGACACGCTTCGAAACTATATCCACAACAATTTCCAATAGGAAATGGGAACGAGAAAGGAGTGGAGAATACAGGCTTTGCCAACCAACTGTCATCGCGATTATTTGGCTCAAACTTTTTCCCTTCACATGCAACATCTCCTCCGGCATTCTTTCCCTACCCGATTGTGCTTCCTCCTTTCTTTAATATGCCTCAGCAGTGCTGTCCACCATCTCATCCCCAGCAACAGAGCTGCGCGGCCCAGTCTGCGTCGCAACCTTCACAGCTTCCGAAGAACTACTATGTTGGATCAGAGCATTCTCCTCACCCAAACAGTGGGAGTGAAGAGCACTTTTCGAAGCAAGCGCCACCAGCCGGGCATCAAACTCATCGAGCAGACTTCGGTAAATCCAAGGACGATCAGGAACGCCAATACTATCATCATCAACCAGATGATGAACCGACAAAATTTGATATGAGCCCAACAATGCAACCGGGAATTAGGAATGAACAGTCGGCGGACATGGACAGCAGCAGAGGTAGCATCTCACCATCTGGGAACCACCACCACGATATGAACCAGAAAGATAGTGCATCGCCTCCACTTCATCACGATCGTCCTGATGACGCGTCATTCCAAGAATCGTCAGGCAACCGGAAGCAGGTAGAAACTATGTTTCGGATGGGCCAAACAATGCGAAACCATACGAAAAGTGTGGATGCTGCGAACAATGTTGCGGAACTATCACCACTTTCGTCGTCTGACACGAGCATTGGAGAGGTTAAAAACGTTAAGGGAAAATCGGTATACATTCATGCACCCAAATGGCAATAGACCAATCGAAGTTAACCAAACCAGTGTTGAGTCAAAAAAAAACTTGTAACAGAAGTGATTCAATAAAGTTTCATTGAAATATATTTCGTTGTTCCATTTTAGTATCTATTGCGGCATCGGAACAAATATGATGTCGCAAAACAAACACCCCAGCATTTATTCTTGCGTTGAACTCAGCCACGCTATGTGAGGAAGCAGCCAGCACTTTCGCAATTTGATATGTTAACAAAAATTTCTGCAGACTTTGGAGTTTTGTGGTGTGTGTACCCTGGAGGCACTTTTCACCGTGCATTTTCATCGTGTCAATGAACAACATTCAATTGTAATTCAACCCTTGGTGGGAACTGGAAGTGTTCTATTAACAATGCATTTATTGCAATCTCATGTGGACTATATGAAATTCAATAGGACTACTCGCGACCTATTGCTGGTGGTGTTTGGCTATAAAAATGCAGAACTTCTTGTGCAAATTTGTCAGTAGATTTTCTTGAATACTTCTGTCTGGGATTATTGAGCATTGGCAAAATGAGGTTCTTTTGTATTCAGCTGTTTTTTGTAATTGGACTAGTGTGCCTGGTTCAGGCTGCTGAGGATCAAAAAGCCATGGAGACATCAGAACAGCAGCTAATTGGAGATCAGCCGCAACAACCTGATGCTGTCGACACCACGAACTCGGAAGATAGTGCAGTCGGATCTCCACACCATGGCGGCTACCATTACGGGAGTCGATCTTATCATAGTAAAAGTTTCGGAGGAGGTTACGGAGGATACCGGCATGGTTTCGGTGGTGGCCATGGAACCTACACCCATACACGCTATTCTTCTCATTCCTCGGGATATGGAGGTGGTGGCTTTTTGAGAGCAACACACGATGATCCGCAGAATGTTGGACAGGAGCAAGAAGCAATTGTTGGAAGTGCTTATGCAACGGCTGGTCCACAAATACCATGCCCACAAAATATTGTTGTTTCGTGTCAACCGTCTGTTGCGCCTATAGGTTGTTCCGGAGGATATTAGATTGATGTTTGTTCGCTATTTTTTTTTTGGAAGAATAAAGTTATTGTTTGAAAGAATGTTGTACAATTTAGTTTTGAAACGCTATTGATCCGTCATCCTACTATACAAGAAGTTTGCCCTGAAATTGGGTTGAATAATTTGAGTCTTCTGAACAGAAAGTTTAAAAAAACGAATCAAGTTGTTCCTCTTTATAAAAAAAATATTCATCATTGTTTTTAGATCAATAAATTCTAAAAAATTACAACAGATATTTCTCAATATTATTTTCAAGTACTTTCTACTCAATTGTGCTGAACATATAGACAAAAAAATAAGGAATCAGTCATATATGATTGAAGATCCAGAAAAAAGTCCTTGTTTTAAAGCCAGAATATGAGTCACGATTATTAATCGACGAATAATCTGAGCCCATCAAGTCGTCTCCCAAATGTTAAAAGGAACATTGCTTTAAAACATCCACAAAACTTTTTATCGGTACGATATTAGATACGTATTTCAGTATCTGTACACTGTGAAAAGGATCAACTAGTTCGTGAAATACGTATAGAAATAAAAAAAATGTGTATGAAATCATTAATGAAAGACGTTTGAAGAGGATACAATGAATTTAAGTTCCATGAAATACTTTTGCATCAAAAATTTAATAAATATAGCAAAAATTATGAATTTGCCATTCAAAATTAAGGTAAAAATATTGATTGCCACCAATATGAAGTCTGATCGGCAGACACGCAGAAAGATTGGGTGTCCCTTTCAATGATTTCTGCCGAAGTTGCAGATGAGAGGATGGAGGAAGAAACAATCCAACACTTTCTGTGCGAATGCCCATCATTCCACATGGAAATCGTGGGCTCGCCCATTCTGGACAACCTCACGGAGGTAGCTAATTTATGTAGATATCAGCTGCAAAGCCGGCTCCATACGAGAATCTAGATGGTTCTCGTCATCCCACAGGTTCTAGTGCCGCCCTAATCTTCTGTGATACCACAATGGGCCTATCATGGCCTAAGTGAGCTACCTTCGGAAAGGGGGCTGCCACTACAACCAACCAACCAATATAAACTCTACAAGAAAATATGTTCAAATATCCTTCGAAGGAAAAGAGAAATTGAAGAAATATCTCGTTTGTTAAGACCCAAAGGGTCTACTGCAGAATAAATATAGCACACGAAACCATTTATGATTCGATTAGATCCTTTGAATCCCAGAAACATATTTAGCAAAGTTCAAGTTTGGCTAAATTGGATTCATTCCACTTTCATCATATCATAATGACCTGTACAGGGATGTTGAGTCAATCCTTCTTAAATTTGTTTGAAAGTCAGATCAGGACACAACCCAAAATGTAGAACACTAGAATCCAACTTTTTGCTACCATCAGAACATCAGGAGTATCTTTGAAAAATAAGATAATAATTTCAGTTTAAACTTTTCACATGTTTATTTGCTTTTTCATTTCATTTTTCTACAAAAAAAAACAAATCTCTTCGTATAAAAAAGTACAAAATGTTCAACAATTCAAGTCACGCTATATCCTAGTCGAATCTATCCTTAATATGCATAAGTTGCTGGTGGTGCTGAACAAGGAGCCGCGGCAACAGATGGTGCACAGCTAACAACTATAGCTTTCGAGCAAGGAATCGACGGTGCCGGCGCCGAATACGAAAGGGATGCTGATGATGGAATTGAAGATGCGGGTGCCGAATAAATTGGTGCTGGTGCAGCGTAAGCCGAAGCGGTATGGGGATGGGCGTGGGCGTGGGCGGCATGAGCTGGCGGTGGTCCTGATGGCGTGTATCCTCGACCGGCTGCGTGGTAGGTGGTTGGAGGTGGTCCAGGTACAGGTGGCAGAGTGCCATAATTTTTCGCTTTATGGTGTCCGACGAATTCGTGCGACTTCTTGCATCGCTCCAAATAGTCACTATCGACCTCTTCGCTTCGGGAAGACGCTGCATTCATCAGATCTGCCGTCTGGTATTCGTTTGCGCTCGTCAAAGCCAATATGGCTGAACTTACCACGAAGATTACAAGAAATTTCATATTGATGCAAGAAGTTCACTGTTTGCCGTTCTGCACGATTGAATTCGATTCGCTCAAACTAATGAACTGATAATAATTTCCGATTTGCAAATTAATTTATATACCGTTGAAATATTTCAATTGAATCAATTGCTAATGCTGCAGAATTCGAGTGTGCATACATACGAGCGCCAGTTGAATTGATTTCGTATCAATCGAAAGTTTGTAAATATTGAATGTGAATTGAAGTCAATTGAATTTAATGATTATATTTGCGTAATTTGCACATTTCCTGAAACAATTGTCGTGCGGCCTAGATTCATGTGGCAGTCATATGTGGGTAGCATGTGGATAAGAAAATAGGTGACCTACTATAAAGGACATCCATATGGAGTCTAGGCTCCACTGGCATGAAAGAGGCTGGATGAAATTAAAGAAGAGTTCGTTCGGAAGAACGCCAAGAATATGGTGAAAGCTTAAATTTTAAACATTTATTTTTGGAAAAAAATTGGGCTTTTACTTAACGGCAAAGAACATCCAATGGCTTTATCTGAGACGATTTCCACTTGGATGGAAAGTGAATATTTGTTTTTCACGTGAGTTTTATTATCTTTAAAAAATGAATTTAAAAATAGGTAAGCTTTACAACAAAGAAAAATTATTATATGATAAGTTGAGTCATTTCCGCTGTCCAAGAAAACTAAGGGCTGACAATTAGTTATATGACTTCTTAGATCTTTGATTACATGGTAAAATTTTGTGGCAACGCGCTGCAATCTTACTATTCCCAATTCAAGGGCCTTTCAGTTTATAACGTAAAAAAGCAGTGAGGCACTCGGGGAGTGTCCGGTGGGAAGGTTAGCTACGTTTTTCAAATGATTATATAAAGGTTACAAAGTTGTATATAGATAAATGCAGAAAAAAATCAAGAATTAATGTGACAAATTCAAAAATCTAGGATTCATATAATATGACAAAATATGAGAATTTTTATCGCTTTTCTTCGCACAAAGTAACTTAAAGTCAAAAAATATCTTGAAGTGATTTACAGTTCTTCTACTCTATTTTCTGCAGAATTCATTACATTTTCAGCTTAATTAAATTCAAGAAAAGATACAATATGTTTGTGGTAACTGAAGTATGAAACGAATGTTTGCGATTCCAATTTTTCTAAATATCTTGAAAAGATAGCATCAATGGTTGTACCATATTTTGTTGTGGGCTCAAGTGTGTTCCTATTTAATGGTAAGTAAGCTTATTTAAAATATTTCTAAAAAAACAGCGTGAGCGGGGATATAAACCCTCTACCTTGAGAGCAAGAGTCGGGCGCTCTGCTCACTTAACCAGCCGCTCTACTCTAATATTTGCACATCATTGCTATGTATTGTGCTCCTTTTGAATTTTAAGACAAAATATTTGATAGGAAGTCTTACTTCCGTTCGCTTTTTCGTTCGGTGCACTTTTTCTGGGCTCACTCAACTCGTACACTTTTCGTTAAAACCTCCGTAAAGGAAGTTAAACTTCGATAGAAAAACTTTTAAAGAACATCCAGGTAAAATTTCATAACGTTTAGTTATATCAATATTACAGAGCTCACGTAAAACGCGATGCTCACCGTTGTATAATACGCTTTTGGCGGTCCCTCTCTTTCTTTCGACTCTTTGTATCGGAAAGTACAAGCCACTAATTATTTGCAAGGATTCAATCATCCTCCTGGTGTTTCAGAAGAAGCACAAAATATATTAAAACCTATGATGATATCTCGAGAGATGAATTGCTATTAGGATGTTTAGGTGGAAACACACAGAACAATAATACGAATGATTGGTCAAAAAGCCAGGAAAAGCCATAGAGTGGAAAAAAGTGAAGAAACAGAAAAAAACGGAGGAAGCTGAAGGAATTTTATATGGACCTGGCATCGCAGGTTAGGCAAAAAAGGTGTGAGTTTGTCTTTTTATCATTTTTTTAACAAAAAAAAACTTAAAACGCACTTTTCTCGAAACCACGTTTTTGCATACGGTGCCATTGATAATGGCAACACTACTTGACCGATCCTTTTGAATTTTTAACCACTTATTTATTATATGTATAGGTACCGCAGGAATATCTTACTTTTTAATAATTTCCTTTTTTTAATTTTTTTCGTGCGAAAAATCAACAAAAACAAGTAACTTTTTTTAAAAAAAAATTCGGACAGCCGCCATTTTTTTAACAAAAAATGTTGTTTTTTATATTTATGCCATAGCCAGTTACATACAAAAAAGCAAAACAATTTTGGCTTGTGTGTTTCAGATAATTTATTACATCGCAATCAATGGCACCGTCGAGGACTGTGACGTCACTATTATGACTATATTAGTATGTACATATATACATATATATTAATAAAACCAATTTTTTGTCTTTGAGAGTTTGTTTATTATATCCAAAAAGGTTCATATCTATGTATATATAATAGGAGTCTCGTCATAAATTCACAAAAATGACCTTTTTTTCGCCGTGTAAAATGAGAAGGCCCCTAAATAATATTAAAAAAATTAAATGATTAATGGTTGTTCCACTGTGCCGTCCAGCCTATTTACTTCTGGGCGTTCAGTTCAGCTCAGTTCATCCGAGGGCAACTTTGTGCCCTTTTGCACCACTGATATTTCTCCAATCATATAATCACATCCTTGAAGGAGCTCTAAGGAAGGTAGACACTGTTTTGCAGAAACTTTCAACTCAACAATTTCTGTTCTCAATTTGCTATAACTTTTAGCTAAATGGATCTTCATATATCTTCGTTGAAATGAATGCTCGAATCATTTTTAGAAAATAGTCTTCGCTTCATCTTGAATGAATATTTGGAGTCCTTCGGCACTTCACTGTCCTAGATAGTGGTAAAGCTTCGCAGCAAATAGAGAAAATCCCGAAAAAAAAATTCCGTTTTAAAAGAACCATTTTGATAAATAATATCCAAAATGTTTTCAAAACTAACACTCAATCCTAAATTGAAAAAAACACTGGACGTACCTTGAAAATATCAAAAAAGAAATATAAACTTAATTACGCCTTTTTTATTTATTTTTTTTAGCAAAAAAACACTCAAAATTTAACAAAACGAAATTCTTATAAAACTTTCTACATTTTAAATAAAATAAATTATGTCCTTTTTCCTAATTTCGTCTTCGTTTTTACTTCAACTGACTCAATAAAATCAGGTGGATTAGATATTAATTCTTCAGAATCAATCGGACTACTCGTCACAGATGCTGAGCTAGAGTCTTCACAATCCGGCTGAAAATTTAAAAAAATATATCCTCAAAATTTGATTAATTCTTAAAGAATAATCTACCCACCTGACTTGGTCGTTGCCATTCTTTTCCCAACTTCAATTCACGATCCAACAAATTCGCATGAATATGCTCAACAATAGGATCTCGATTCATGATCAGCGTTTCCAAAAGGGATGTTTTGTTGCCCAGTACATTTTTCACGAATTCATCGTAATTGATTTCTTGAACAACGGTGTGTTCTGTTGTAGGATCTGCCGTATTTGTAGAAGGTACTTTTTCGGTAGTTCTACGCTGCTTTTTAGAACGAGTGTCTCGCCTTTTTCGCTTTAATGGTGAAGCGTTTGCTGAAATTTCAGTTGACGGGATCACTGAGTTCTCTTCTACTGGTGGATTGATTTCTGTCATAGCATCTTCAGATAGGATTTGTTCTGTTGTTAATTCAACTGGGAGTTCTGTTGTGAGTTCTTTGAGGACCTCTTCAATTGTTATGTTTTCAACAGCATCTTTTGGATTTGTTTCGATTTCTGCGCCCTGTTCAAAAGAAGGTGGCACTAATGTCGATGCCGTTGTGATATCTTCCCCAATAAATGTGGATGAGCTGGTATCAAGACCAACTGGAGCATATGAAGTTGTATCAATAATTTCAGTGGTAGATGTTTTAACCACAGTCAAAGGAGGGCTTGTATTTGAACTTGTATCAACAAAAGGTATCTCTTCTGGAACTGATGTAGTGACAATATTTGGTTCTACAGGAATTTCAACTTTGTCACCTACATGTTCATTGGCATGGTTTACTAAATTCATCAAACGAATCACTTTGTCATATTGCTCTTTCATTTGCTTCACAATATCCACCTGATCTGCTGCATACCTATCTGTTGGTGGAATCGTTCCAATATAGTGAGGCGTTTGCAGTGGTGCCTCGGTAACATTGTGGATAGCCATCAGATCCGTTGATGGACTACTACAACAAACATTGGCATGAACAACAACTGGTCGGTCCATCAATCCCGTCAACTTCGATACAAACTTACTAAGTAGTGATTCTATTGCCTCTCCGATATGCGGTTTGTTTTCTGATGGTGGTGGCGACGTGTCCTTGCTGCACGATTCATCAGACGACGACTCGTCTAGATAGTCATAGTAGTGCAACAGATGTTCAAACGACAACGGATGCGAATTGTATAGAGCTCGATAGAGTGGACCAGGATCTTTCTTTACCGATTTTACTGAATTTTTATTTGTCGCATTGGGATGAGGTGATGGTCTGACGACTCTTCGTCCTAATAAGGGTTTTCTTCTGCTTGGATATTGAATGTAGTCTGACTTTTGCTGAACAATGTTAGGAGGACTGTATGAGGATGGCGCATTTTCTGAATAGATTGTCATTGTGTTATCATCTGTTGATATATTGTCGCTGTCTGAGGGAAAAGAGAGTAATTTGGTGCTGGAAAATGAAAATTAAAACTGGCTTACCCTCATCTTCAAACATATCTAAAAAATCGGGCTGGCTTTCGTCGCTGGCACTAGATTGGCTTGCCTGCTTTTCATTCCACAAGTTGGTCATCGAGCTCATGATGGCCTCGCTGAAGGGTTCATAGAAATCGTTCATGTTAGGTTTATGATTTACATAATTTCGTTATAAACAAATCAAAAATATATGTGAATATTTCCTGACATTCAAAAAAATCGAAGTAAATGTCTTTCTAATATAAACAAAACATTTGAAATTGTTGTTATTGGAAATTCCAAAGCGCTGGAATGCAGTCTTCGTATTTTTCTCCTTTCATTGTTTCTTCCACAATCCCCACTAATTCAACCCTGAAGCATCTCTACATATTCACCTCAAACTAATATATCCAGGATCAGCAACAGAAGCAACACTTAAAACACTTAAGCCAACCAACAACTTCTCTACAATCATATTAACACTTCAAACAGGAAACTCGGAAAAACAATTCCACCAGAGCACTATCTGCTTTTAAACATTTTCCGAATCTTTCGACTAGACCAATATACAACATCCATATACGTTAGTTAGCTATAGAGGTTTTCCCTCACATCCACCACATCACACATACATCACGTTTAAGTCGAGCATTTCTTTTCATTTTCCGCATAATCTCACACCAAGTGTGTTTCTAGTCTTTTCATTTTTCATACAATAAAAAGAACATGACTTCGCGTCCGCGTATATTCAATTAATTCTCACACATGATTGTTTACGGTTTACAAATGTTCTTCCTTCATGTTTGATTATGATGGGTGTTTGGATTTTCTGCTACACTCAACAACATGTTTCGCTTGATGGAAAACCATAATAAATGTAGTTTAAGTATCTTTTGTTTGGACACATCCAGATAAGAAACCAATGTAAATAAATTGGTTTGCAATGGAAACGTGGCTGGACATAATTACTAAATGAAATTTAATGTGAGACACATTAACACTTGATCCGTTTCCGTCAACACATTCTTTTGAAGGTGTCGTATTAAAGGTTCTATTTGAATCGCAAATTATCATCGTAAACTTTTGAATGCCATGCACATTCATAGATCTTTCTTATTTATTTTTAAATGAATGTTTTCCTAATTTGCAGGTTTGCTAAGCCAAAAAAGATGATAATTAACAAACAACAGCTTTACGCCGTACAACAATGCGTTCAATTCTTGAAGGAAAGTAAGTATGTGTTAGATAGTGGCGTTTAGATTTATTATTAAAATGGAACATACATGCATATGTCCCCACTGTGCATCAAGTTACAAATATTTTGGTATTTCGATCAAATGTAATACAACACGCATGAAACTCGCATGGAATTGTTTATCTGGTACGCGCTCCAATTCAATAAACAATATTGAAGTGGTACACTTTTTGTAGCGAATTTCTTGAGATGTTGATAGTAAGGTTTTAATTTTTTTCAATCTCTATGGATTGCTGTAATTCAAGGCAAGAATTCAACATTTTTCTGGAAAATGTGATGACTCCGATATAAAAGGAATATCATTGGAATAGTTCCTTAAATTTGATGCTGCATTGTTGAATTTATGTATGCTGCATTCTTGATGAAAACCACATTTTTTATTAGTTTTTCGTTCCAATTTGAATTTTCGGTGGGAATGAAATGCAAATTTTATTGATTGTTCAGGAGGGGGGGGGGAGGGATGGTTATTCTTGATTTTTTAAGAATAGTTTTAATATTTTTTTTAGCAATATGGTAAAGGTTAGTTGATTAACTGAAAGAATATACAAAAGAACGTAAATTAAACAGCATCCAGTAGCTTTTCCATTGAAAAATATTAAAAAATGAGCCAGTGTCTCTTCATCCACATAGACGACCCAAAAAAAGGTAAATTGCCGTGAGAAATATAACTAATAGCTGGATCATCTGAAACCAAAAAAAAAAAAGATTCTGCTAGTTACTGATTTTTTTGAGGTGACACTATCAAGCTTTTTTCATTTATTTTGTTTATTTCATTTTTGGTGTAATTTTATGTAAAAATATCGAAAAAAAAGAAAATTTATTTTCGGAATTATGATTATGGGAAAAATTCCTATTTAAAAAAATTGTAGTCTAAAAAATAAAATATGTTGACAGCATTATCTAGTAAAATGTTTACAGAATAAGTGTTGAAAACTTCAAAAAGATCGGCCCGTTTTTTTGTTGAGTTCCATGTCTCACCGATTTTAAGAATAAAAATAATCAAAGTCTCAGAAAACGCGTTTGAAATTTTTTTTTGGAAAAAGTGAATTTTTCTCTCTACTCACACAGAATCGTCAACACCGCGTCCATAAAGTATAAGGCTATCAGCAAGAATATCTAGAGCAGTTTTTTGTTGTTGTCTTCGAAGGACTCGACCTTCTTTGCACTCTTTTGCAGCTTTTTGATCAGCTATGCTCATGCAAATTGTATCCTCTTTGCGTGTCCATTTATTAGAGATACCTATATTGTACAGCACATAATTTCATCAATTTTACTCGGTCCAACTTCAAATTTTGATGAGGAACTCTTGAAGGACTATACAATAGAATGAAAAAATCAAAAAAAAAATCGTCAATTTGACCATACCACCCCAACCCTTCCTAAAACTGTTTAGGAACTCGGTAAAAATTATAATTCATCAAACAGAAAATGAAAAATTAATTATTATCAGTCGACGAAGAACGTTTTTCAAAAATATAATTGAGCCTTTAGAGTCCTGAAAACCCAAAAGAAAATGGCGCACTTTAAGGAAATCTCTGGAAAAGTGAAATTTTCATATGAACTTTGGCTAATATCATCATAAATAAAATGTGAAAAAATTTCCATCGAATCGCTAAAAATTTAACGCAGAACCAAAGATCACAAAAATCGGTTTTCGATGTCTCGTCAACGGTCTCTTTCGGGGAATAAAGTTGTTAACAGAATTCGTAGCATGGATAATTTCCCACAAAAGAGATTAAGTGGCTTTTATTCGTAGAAGCAACCATTTCGGAGATAATAAGGTCCACAAAGTTGTAACGAATATTGTTTACTTCACAGCAGCACGTATCGGTGATTTCACTTTGAATACGATATTAAATATCACCGAATGGACTTGTGTCTGTGTTTGAAAGCTCATAATAATAGAAAAAAACACAGGACTACACTACTATTAAAGCAATGTACTTCTTGTTATAAAACCTTTAATGAGTGTAGAGTTTAGGCATTCAGCTATTCAGGGGACGAGATAAGTGGTTATTCTGATTAGCAGCCTTTTTATTTCCGTTCACTGTTGTTGATGAAGCTAAATAAATGCTTCACATATGCCGGAAGTTTATTTAAATTGCAATATATTTTTACTAGACTCTATACTGATACTATGAAATAGTCGACATTTCGACGACAAGGAAATGGAATATCTTAAAAGTTCTTATTCTTTGACTATGCAATGTTAGCATCGCAAAAAACAAACCCTCGGAAGTCTTGCTTATTGATATCCACGAAATAGAGAGATAAACGTAAAGATCAAATGTCTAGGAAATTTTATGTAGTTTATTTTTGTCTGCACGTTTTCCTCTAAAAGTGCAAAGTTTTCATCTTCCCCCAAAGTTACTTAGGTGGATGATAATATATGAGATTTTTTCTTTCTCGTTCGACAACCAAGAATGTGTTATTTCTCCTACGCTATGCTAAAAAAAAATTTCCTGACTCAGATATCAATTATGAATTTTACTTCGCCTGCCATTAATCCAGACAAAGAGTTGAGTGATACCTTCAAAAACATGATGAAATCCGTTCAAGCTTACCATCCATTTAGTGCAGAATATTTTTGAAGAGCCATTTGCAAATTTATGAAGTCTTTCTGACCTTAAGAATTTCAATTTGAAAAATAAATTTTAGGAAAGGAAAAAATTACTAGTAATATGGCCAAGATGATGAATAAAGTTGATAGTATATTCTCTACGTATCCTGAGTTTTCATTGAAAATAACGTTTCCATTAGATTTATTTTAAAATGCAAATATTTAAAATCGATGACTCGCACATCACTCTTTGGACATTTTTCTGGTGTCCTATGAAATACTGAACATTTCTGATACCTCAGAAAATAGGAGAAATCAGAAATTATTTGCAATATTAAATCATGTAGATCAAAAAAATCAGGCGACTGGCTTTATTAAATTAAATTCAAGTTCATTGTCCACACTATGGTTGTAGTGTTTTATTCTTTTTCTAGCCCTAAATACATAACGTTCAACGACACACCTTACAGCATAACGTAAGGTCGATATGAATCACACCTGATTTCTACCCGATTACGCTTTATTATTTATTTTATTTATTTTTTTTGGTTTCATCTATGAGTTTATGTTTAAACACTTGTTTAAGAAATCAAATAAATTAATTTATAGGTTTGTATTTTATTTATTTTTCTTGGGAACATCCGATTCGCGTGTGAGTCGTTTTGACTCACGTTATGTATCTAGGGCTAGTATGAGCACAACTTTTCAAAATTCATATCTTTCAGATTGTAACTACAATGGAATTTTCTTCAATTTCGGGCCACAATTAAGAGTGATTCGCATCATTTCCAGAATTCGTTCGGGCGATGAAAATCTATTGAATTTCCTGAAATTGAGTTGTACCCCACGTGAATGTGCCTCAGCACTTACTCAATTCCTGCATAAAATTGGAAAACAATTGCTTCCGCAAAGGGTTGAACAGCTGCTTATCGGTGAGTTATCCCTATTCACATATTGAATAAATCCTTGATAATTAATTTGGTCCATTATTAAACCCGGCAGCGGACAATAGGGGCATCTGCTCACGAACTGTTGCTCTTGATGCTCTTGGGCTAATTAACGAGGAGCTCGAAGGTACACATTTGGAGCTATTTATCGCAATAATGGACTTGATGAAGATACTATCAACGGTGGGAAGTCTACGTCCGACCGAGTTACGAGTTTCATATGCTCCGTATTTGTTGATGCCACTATTATTTTCCACGTCGGTAAGTGAATTACTGGGAAGAATCTATAAATAATAGCGCTATAGTACCATACACTATTTCAGGACAAACTGCTGAAGAATAGGCGAAACATTGCTGATATACTGAATGAAATGATCATTTGTTTCGATATGTACGTCCAAACGCCGGAATTCCTTTAAAATGTTGTACCATTGCAACGAGCCTACCACCGGGTAATAGAAGAAGACTAGTGAATGTAATATTGATAACTTCTTCAATACGCTATGATCTGTTATCGTCAACTTATTTCAAAATCATATTTAATTATTTCTGAAATCAATATACAGAGGTAAATTATTGTGCATAACGATTATAATATGTATATATTCCCATAATATGTATCAAATAAAATTAGTGATATTTGATGTGAAAGGAAGTTTCATTCAAAAAACATACCCAAAGGACGCATCAATTTTTAGTATATTTTAATTTGACAACAAATTTCTAACCGTCTATGGAACAGGACACAAAGTTCACAGTGTATCAGACAAGTAGGTGTAAATTGCTTTTTAATTATAAATCAACCTGGCTTAATGTCTAAAGGACAAACTTTGGTGAGAGGCAGAATTAGCTGGATATTTTGATGTATTCCTTACTGGGGACTATATTTTCGGTTACTTTCAGACAACGACATGTTAATAGAACCTTTATTAGAAACAATTCCCCAAGGGACTCAACTTCATCCTGGTCTTGGAATAATCATGCCGATTAATCCACAACACCTGAGAGACTTCCGAAATGGTTCTATAATGTAGAAGGTGGATTGTGTAATTTTTTCCTGACGATTTGAGATATTCCATGTATGAAGGTTGTTAGGGATTAAATAAAGTGGAAGCTGGTATGTTCTTTATTGTTCGGAGTAGCCTTCACAGGATTCGGGACTGAAAGTATTGATTGATAAAAAATCTTCTATATTAATGGCTTGTTTTTTTGTGTTATATTTTCTTCGATTAAGCTGGATTAAAGGATGAAATTTGTAGTTTATTTAGACTTCATCCAACATGTGTTTTTTTTAAATTAGCTACATTATTTTCAAACAATAAGCCCTGTTTTGAACGGAATGCATTATTATTACTATCTTCTTTTTTATCTAATGCACAATATTTATCAAAGCAAGGTTTATTTTTTAAAGAGAAAATATTACAAGAGTCTCATTGCTATCTGAAAATATGATTGGAATCGTCACCTTCTACATTTATTTCCTTTTATGTTCTCATTGTGAAATATGCCATACAAGTGCAGCCCACGTTGGGCGCCACATTTATATGCAAGCTAGTTAAGGAAGTTGAAATCACGGATTGAATTTGACAAAATCCTTCGAACGTTTGAAACTCAATTTATCTCTTCATTGTTTTAAAAGTCCTATTTTGTAGCCATAAACCATTAAACCAAGCCAATTAACAAGACATCAACCACTGAACACATCGTCAGCCAATAAATAAATCAACAAATTGGGCTCGCATCTCTCGCCAAAGCGTGATATTATTTCCAATAATAAAAATAAATTAACTATCAATCAAACGCGTCATTGTTGAAACAATTTATCGAGTTTATCGGTCGTTTCTATGTGTAAACGTGTCATCATAATATCGATTTAATGACTTACTCGCTGTACCCTTGATTGTTATGTTTCGTTTTTGTTTATCCTGGAACACTCTGTTGCTGTAGAATGGTGTTGTTGCTATTGCTGTTGTTGTTGCTGGGGGTTGTCCTTGCATTCGAGATACAAAATTGATGATGTTGATTTGTTCGGTACCCATCGCCTGTCTACATGCTCTCTGTACACTCCTTAATGGGATTATGTGGTTCAGTTTGATGTGAATCGAAGAGCATATCGATGTATCCTTTTTGACCTGATGCTGCATAATGATGTGTTGTTCGGAAGATAGATAATTAGTTTTCCAAATCGGATGTCCAGCTTAATTGGTAGATTTTTCATACTAGATTTGATCGAAGGAGATATTGATTGATTTGAATTTACTTCGGAAGAGGAGGACACATCAATTACTGAAAATTGTATTCAGCGAAGCATCAAACCGAAACGAAATTGATAATGCCAAACGATTGAATGATAATTGAAACAATGGCTCCACCTTTCTACTCAGTTTTATACATTTTGATTAATTTATCGAAGAGTGACCCATGATTCCTTTTTATGTCGTGATGAACCATTGTGCGCTCATACATACTGCCTTGATTCGAAAACTTTAACTTTCGTAGGAACATATTGGCTACAAACTAATCCTTTTAAAAATAATATACAATATTCAATACATTTGCATCTCTTTTATTTCAGGGCTAAAACATTTATAAATTCTGTGGTGAATTTTCTAATTACTTGTTTAAATGGTATCTTCATCCTTTTTGCGGACTATCGACTGAAAATTCAAAATTATTTTTCATCTCAAAGCAACCATTGAATTTCGAACTAACTTCAATTCACATCAAATCCATTTGAAAATTCAGTGTCATCTTTTGAATTCAGACCAGCAAAGTGTCATGCCTG
This sequence comes from Oxycera nigricornis, assembly GCA_963942545.1. NCBI lineage: Eukaryota > Metazoa > Arthropoda > Insecta > Diptera > Stratiomyidae > Oxycera > Oxycera nigricornis. The sequence continues at coordinate 4,339,809 of OZ012661.1, forward strand.
GTAAGGAGCAGATCAAACCGAAAGGACTTGGCAGCGTGTTCAATTCAACGACCATCAGAGGACGAGCTAATGTAAGATGATTTTTATTGAACTCAAATCATTCCGTTTCTTAGTAATAATTTATTATCCTTACAGACAGCAAAAGCCACATATGCTTTTATTGCTTTGACGATAATTTATTATAAATTTCTGAAACGGACACCTGAAAAGAGCTCCGAGGTCGCGAAATAATATGTCCTGCTCCTTTGAACCATTTAAAGAAGAAAGTTCTTCGCTTTTTAATTAATGCCTTTTTGGTAATTTGGTTGAATGTAGTCTGCAAAAACATTCTTCGGAAAAATATATAAATATATTTTTAACGTACGAAATTAATTTATGCATTTTTTATTAGACTTAAATAAAGATTTGATTTCATGATTTTGTATCAATAAAATATGATTAAAATTTATATATTCAAAATGTTTTATGTTTTTTAAAGATATTTAAATACGAAAAAAATCCATTAGCTTTTATTCCTTGAGTTTTCATTTCATTAAATTCATCCAAAGCGTTCTTCTCAGTGAAAGCTTTTCGATTTTCTTCTAGAAATCAATAAAATATTTTGAGCGATTATAAAAAATAGTTAACATTTTTTTGGCATTATCACCTCTCAAATTTATGCTTAAATTTTCAACGAACTTCTTTCTCGTCGTTTAGTTCTAAATTTTCCTTGCGTTCCTCATCCGAGCTGATCGATAAACCCTTTTTTTGCTTGGAACTTCACCTTTGATTGAAAAAAACACAAATAAAAAGTCACATAAAATATTGAAGAGAAAATCGTGTGAACGAAAATCTTTCAGCAAAAAATTTGTCATAAATTTTAAAACGTTTTTTTTCAGAGTTTTTTAACAGGTTTACTTTAAAAAAATTCTATTTATAATTTTTTTGTGGTATTTACTGAGTAAGTTGTTCCAGAAATTAAGTTTTGGAAAAAATTTCTTCATAGTTTTTGTTTCTGTTTGGAAATTTTAAGTTTAATCCATGAATTTCTGTTTTGCTGGAAATTTGTAAACCCATCGAAGTACTATCTACTACGAGTTTTTTTCTTACATGCCATGATTCAAGTTTTAAAAGTTATGAACACTAATGTTCAAATAGTACAGTAGTTTCATAGTATTTTGTACATAATAGATCGGTTTGGTTAGATTTCTATTTTACCAAAATTTCGTACGAAAAGTTGTTGGACAATATTTTGCAGAAATTTTAGTAACCAAGTTTTTGTTTATTTTTGCAATTAATTTCGCTGGTATTTTTTCTCGTTTTTTGAAATTTTCTCAACAATAGTTGCTTTACTTTTTGTTTCAAATTGTTTTTGACGATGTTTAAGTGCAGCAAATTTTTTTAACAACATGGACGTTAATGTTCCGAGAAAATTTTGGCATAAATGTGTGTTTAAAAATGTTGTTTCATTAGGTGCTCTACTTTCCGCACTTTTGTGGAATTTTTTCGTGTTTTGTAAAAATGTTTTTGTAAAGAAAAAAGAAAAATATTTTTACAACACATTTTTCGTAAATAAAATTGCGTCGAAAATAATATTTAATAAATTTTTCAATGGAATCTTTTCTCCTTTTATTTTCAGTTTGAATTCCAATGAACATTTTTCCTTTTTATCGATTGGTTTCACTAAACTTTATTCAGCACATTGTCAGAGCATTGACATTCTCATCTGTTGATTTCTTGATTCTTTGAATATTCAAATATCGGGCAAAATATCATTAGCAATTCTTATCACATGCAAAGCGATGTGGAAAGATGATAAGCCGCCATCACGTGCTCAAATTTTAAAAATTCGGTGTCTGTAAAAACATCTAATATGTGTGTGCAAACGATTCTTGTGAATGAGATGTTTTAAGTGGTAATCAATATGCTTTGAGTGGGAATTAAGATGCGCATATGCTAAGAGTGATGATCCACATAAAATCAACTCAGTCTATCACAAATCAAGTCCACTCTTAACTGAATAGGAAAAAAATTATCCTTGGAAGCGGTCCATCGGCATGCACCGAAAAGATAGATACTGAGCTTCTCTTCATTGAGTGCCCTCAAGATGGTATAAATTAATTAAAAAATCTTTCAATCTATTTGCTCCGTTGTTGTCAATCGCGAGATAGCATTTGATTCGGTTGCTTCAGCCACATTGGCTAGTAAGGCAGCATCAGTCACTGTGCTAAGACGCTCGAAATTCTCGGCTCGTTTTGGATGATCCTCGGAACTGGTGGACTTTATTAGTCGTGAAGATGTCGCCATTAATGAGTGTTTCTTCGGGACTTTTACTTTTGCTGATATTCACCCTAGACCCGTACAGTCCCATATCAATCGGCGTGTTCGGTCGAAGTGTAGTGAAACGCTCGTTACCCCAATTTATGGAATATGATAGTGAGAATTATCAACAACCCCCCAGAGAACATCGCACCCATATTGTGAAAATTCATCCGAACAAGAGTGCTCGTAGCAATGATCCTGTTCTCGGGGATGTTACCAATTTTCGCGGTATCGGTGACGATCACAATGCATTTGGTGGACCAAAATATGCTGGGCAGTACTATCCAACAGTGAAAGGTAGATATTAATGTGTTTGGTTGCATCCTGATCACAGATCTCGAAAATATTGGCACTAATTATTATTTGGGGCGATGTTAATGGATAGTTCAATATTTTCGGTATTTTTCTAGCTAATTTTTTCATCCTCGCATCTGAATTTGCGGAGTGATCAAAGTAAATATATATACGCAATATGTGCGCTTATTTGTCCATTATTTTGTTATTTTCACTATTTGTTGCTTAGATAGAAATAGTAACAAATGTGTACGATGTACATATGAAGCGAATGTTACGTGTTGTGTCATTGTTTAAAGAATAAAGTATATATTGCAAACTGAGTGCTAGTGAACATGTTCAAGGTTCAACTAAAAGTAGTGAAAATAATTTGTTACATAAATCACCCATATTTTGCCTAGACTAGTCTAAACAGTCTATGGGTCAATATTTGAGGCCACATTACAGACAAAGTGTCGGTACCAGAACAAGCACCACGTAGTATTATCATCCATATTTACTCTGTCTTTCAATGAACAATCTAAATTCAAAGTATCTTTTCTTGACCGCAGATCAAGGTGATCCGGCGCGTGGCAGCAACTTTAGTTTTGGAAACCTTCTATCTGACCTGGCGCTATGGAATCTGGCCCACGAATTCAACATGTATGCAAGCCAGGATCGTCCAGTTGCATCCCAAGCAAAACAAGAGGAAGCCAAAAAATGATCAAAAAATGTCTAATTAATTAAAACATGACACGCTTTGGAGTATGAAACGATCGACTGGAGCTGAAAGAGAGATTATCGTGTCCATAAGTACAAAGTCCAGTGGAATATTATCATTTTTATAAAGTGATCTGATCAATGTTTGTATGCTGAATTGCCTTCATGTACTGTCTACACATATTCACATTAATATACGTTATCATCAATTAAATTAGAACGAGTTACGTGCAACCGCAGCAGAAACTGAGTACGTCTTTCGCGGAAAGTTCTGATAGAATTTTCTAAAGAATATAGACTCGCCGAGAATGTATCTTCTATCTACAGTGGAAATTCCAGTGCATTTATCATTTAAACTATAGCAAGTAGTACTAATCAGAATTTAACATTGCTATACATATAGGCATATGTGATAACTTAGTAATACATATAATAAAGAAATTTATTTTCATGGAACCAAGCAACTGCGTGTTATTATAGTCAATAATGAAACATTGAGCTGTGCTAATTGTTCAATTGAGTATAATTAATATACAACAAAATACCGCCATTTGTGGCACAACAAATCCGATGACGTACGGAAATTTTTTCATATACGTTTCGAATTCTTTTCTCTGCAGTTGACTTTGTGTATCTTAATTTCGGTCAACTGTGCTGTTTACAGATACAATTCGCATCTCTACGAATAACTATTTGTGGGTCTTACTTGACGCGTTAAGCTAGTGATGCAAATCATCATGACGACAGCGGCATGTTGCTGATTGAAATTCAAATTTCGGAATATTTAATAAAATAGATATTTTTTTTGGGGCGAAGAATATGCTTAAAATTTGGGGTCAAAAATTACTGCGCTCTGATTAACACTTCGTCTGCAAAATGCAGTTTTTTTGCTAGTTTATCGATAAAACGTTCATAGCCTTGCAAAGCACGGAAGTGAATCCATAAAACAATGCCTTGAATACACTAAAACGCAAGTTCTTCCTTGCAACTCACGAAAAATGTAGCAGAATTTTTTATATTGTGAGTAAAGTACGTGAGAAGCGAATATGCTTAAGGACTTGATCAACCAGGTATATCATGTCATTACTATAGATGTTTTTCAATTGACTTTTGAATGAAAATCAATTTAATTATGTTCCTATGCAACTTTTCTGAGCATATTATTCCCTGCAATGAGTCTTTCAATTTGTTATAAAACATTTTTTCAGCCTTTTTGGATAAATGTAATTGAAGGCTTCTTCGAGGATTATTTTGAAATCTTAAAGCATATTTAAAAAATCGCATCCATATTATTTAATGTTACTATTTTTGAATTTTTATTTTCAAAAAGATTTCATAATTTTTGCCTGGGATCGATCAATTTTTTTTCCGCTGTTGCCTTTTAATTTTAATTTTTGATGATTTTCTCGCAAAAAAATTTCTTTAAAAAATCCTTGCCTCATAAAAATATTTAAAAACAAACCTCAGTAAAAGGTTCAGTTTGGATATTTTTAAGGAAAAAATGTTTAATTGAATTTGAATTATTTTCTTGTTTACTCGAATCGGCGGATAAAATTTTTTTTAGAAGAAAGATTTCATGAATCTTTTCACGTAGTAATTTTCAAAAGTTTATCATGACTTTTTTATATTTGCAGGACAATCATTTTGAAAAAATGACCTATCAAAAGAAAAAAATGTGTCAAAATTATTTCGTCAAAAGTTTTCCGAAATGTATTTATTATCACGGATAGTCACATTTAGGATTCTTTTTCTTAGTGAAAGTAAAAACGTTATGCGTGATTTTTTCTATCGATTTAATATTCTTTACATTTCTTACAAAACTCAACCTGAACACTTCACACTTTTTATCCAACAACAAGTAAAACTTTTCCTCGACAAATCCCTGCTTTGTACGTTTTTCTTGCATTTCTTGTTTGCAAAGAATTTTAGTGTTTCCACTCTCTTAATTCCAGTAAAAACTTCTTTTTGTTTACTTCTGTTAAGTCATTTTATAAGGGCAATATTTCAACTCCCATTTCAAATATTATTGAATTTTTAAATCTAAATTCCGGGAAATTCGATAGAATAATATTTCATGTAATCAACAAATTAAATTTTTTCTGTAAATTCAAATAAGTGAAATCTAACGCAAAATTGTTTCCAAAAAAATATTCCAATAAAATTATTTTCAAAACTCTCTTCAGGCACATTTTGACACGAGAATTTGCTAAAGAAATTTTTCAGTTTTTAGAACTATGTAATACTTCGATCTTCAGAAATAATTTCATGATTTTAGAAAAACCACGAGAATTCGTTAGAAGTTTTTTAAAAAATATGATTCTTCGATTTTAGTTCCCGCCAAATTTTTATATTCTGTAAAACATATTTTTGAATGAAGAATTTTGCAAAAATTTTGCAGAAAGTGTCCAGGTATAGTGGAACCTAAAATATTTTTCAGTATATTCAGTCTCCGTTCGTCGAAAAATTAAAAAAAAGTATTTTGTTTGAGAAGTTTTCCTACGAAGAAACTTTTGTACCCGATAGAAAAATTTTCTAGAATTGTTCCAAGTTCGTTGCTAAGAAATTTCCAGGTAAATTTTTCCACGGTTAGATATTTTTCTGAATTTGAAGCCTGCTAAATTTTTTCGAAGTTTCTTTTTTTTGCTTCCTTGTATTCATAAAATTTAATTTCAAGTTTTTTGTTATTTTCTGAAATTTTTTCTTGAAATCATCTTGACTTATATCTTTAGACAATTTTGGGCGAAAACGTGGACCTAGATATTTTTTTCTTCACATAGTTCCTGCCAATTTTTTTTCACATAAAAAATTGTTATGAAAATCTGAAGTAGATATGTTTCAGCATCTTTTAAGACAGGATGAAATTTTACGAAGAGTTTCATTGGAATTTTTTTGAGGGAAATTTTTTTTTCGTTACTTTTTTGGACTAATGCAGAGAAATCTTTTCCAAAAGTAGATTTCATGAAATGTGTTTAGTCAATTTGTCTGAGTTTTTTTTTCTTGAAATAATTTTTGAATGAAAATTCGGCGTGAAGTATTTTCAGTCAATTTTTCTCAATTTTTTTTCCCGAAAATATTTTTTAAATGATAATTTGGCAGATAAAAGCTGAAAATTTCTGAAGGGCATATTTCTATCTAATTGTTTACTAGAAACTTTTATGGGGAAAAAATATCACCAGGAACCATGTAAAGAAAGAAATGCCAAAGTGATTTCGTCCAAAATTGTCTTAAGATATATTTCTCGAAAAAAAGCTCAGAAAGTAGTCAACTACCTACAATTTTTCGAACCAGTTTGATCAAGAATCGAAAGCTGCTTATCGTTATGCAAGATTTAAGAAGAAGAAAAAACTTAATTCTTCAACCGAAATAATCTAGTTACGTCGAGCCAATCAGGAATCCCATTCATACCAGGCATGTATCTAAAATCCAAACAACAAACGTATTAAAACGTATCTCAGATACGAATTGTGCCGTGAATACTAACTGGGCAATTATGTACACATCTGCAAGATTATAATATATTAGTTTTTAATGCGACCAACTTGAAAATGTCGGTGAACATTCTCAATGGGTTTTATGTCTGTGTCTTCAATTTTGTTTTTGATAACAACTTGTCGTGATTGATAGTTCGATAGTCTTGACATAATCTTGAACAGTCTTCCGATTTTAATTCGATTGAGCAATTAATTTGAATATGAAAACAAGCGATTATCGATTGTTGGGCAGTTTTAATAGCGCCAAGAGATACGCGGCAGCTACACACAAGAAACTTTTGTAAATTTTTTGATTTATTATGCTTGGAAATATTCACGGCCATCATCATAATTTTCCTTGAAGCCTCGAATTAATAATAATAATTTCGATCAATCATTAGAACAGATGCTAAGCACCCAGTCTTTGTGGGTTTGATCGTGATTTGCAGATTCGTATGCAAATTTGTGAGTAGTAAGTTGTTTTTAATGAGACTCGTCTGGAAGATATTTTTTCGATATTGAAGTAGATTTTGGAGGTGAATGCATATTTTCCTAGCAATTTTCGTGCATATTCTTCGACAATTGAGATAATTGTATCAGTTTTGATCTCTTCGGTCCTTTAGTAATTCATATTTAAGAAAATTCAGCTCGAAATTTTTTGATATTAAAATTTATCCAGTTGTTTTAAATATTCCTTGATAAATTTATTTGGTGGATGTAAATTTCTTAGCAGAGTTAAATTTTAAATTTCAATGGAATTGGCTAACTTTTCTGAGATGTAAATCAGACAACCTTGCTCACATTGCTACAATGCAAATACGTTACCAATTTCAGAAACATTTTGTAAAATTTCAGTGTGACTTTCAGTGAATGAATTATGTCTTATTAAATTTTGTGAAAGTAATTTGATCGTGAAAAAATTATTTAGCTGTAAAAAACTGTTCAATCAGTGTCATAAATCACAAAAATTGAGATAGAGAAAATCTGAATTTTTCATAGAAAATTAGTAAATATGTATTTGTAAAAGTACTATTCATTCAGGGACACCTGGTATGAAAAAGGCTAATACAAAAAAAATTGTTTTTGTATGATTCTTTGGGTTCTTGATGGTTTGAATTCAAATCTTAAAATTTTAACCTCGTAAAAGTTATGTGTTCTGGAAAAATTCTCTCTTTCCATTGTTTGCTTACAAATTGAAAATCAAATACTTTAAGGAGGCAGTACAGTGAAATCTCTCTTAAGCGGACACCCACGGGACCGAAAAATTTGTCCGTTAAAGAGGGGTGTCCGCTCAAAAGGAATTTTTAGTAGCAGTTAACTCCTCGAAAAAAACGGTTTACTTTTGTATACAAATGTGTTTTTTTATTATAACTAAGTAACAAAAATTTAATTCTTTCCAAAAAAAAATTCAGTTCGAAATCAACAAAAACATGTAAAGACAAATTAAACATTAGCAACCATGGACTTGTATGTACATCTACATAAATTATTTTGGAGAAAAGAACTCATTTAATGTGGATTGACGAACCATTTTTCGAAGTCCAACATCTTGAAAGTGGGATTTTAAATTTGACAAAAGATTGTATGCATAATTGTCCCCTTGATTTCTCGCAAAATTTTGCAATTTATGTATAATATTGCTCGCTTCGCTATATGTCCCAACATCTGGAACTAGTGGTTCTTCGTCTGACTCATCTGAAACTTGTAATTCCTCGATGGCGTCTGCATGTTCCTCTACATCTTCACAAGACAATTCACTGTCAATTCCGAAATAGGTTTCGATGCTTGAATTGTTTAAAAGTTCTGGTGTAAGTGCGTTACCCATTTCAGCCAGTACAGCTAGTGGTATATCGTCTTCTGCAGAAAACAGTTCAGAACAAGAATTCTCAGTATTGTCTTGAAAGAAGCCTGCTTTGCGGAAACAGTTACGAATTGTGTCCTTTGTAACACTTTCCCAAGCATTTTTTATGAAATATATCGCATCTAGCAAGTTTATGCTCTTTGCAAGATCATGTGCCGAACTAGCGGTGTCTATATTCAGCAAAATTTGCTTCACTATTTGCATCCTGTAAAAAACTTTCAGCGATTTTATAACACCTTGGTCTAATGGCTGGCAGACTTATGTGCAGTTAGGGGGTAGAAAAATTAGGTTAATATTTTTAAATTGTAAATGCGTCGGATGAGATACGGCATTGTCCAAAAACAATAATATGTTTCTATTTTCTCGTCCCATTTTTCGATCTAAAATCTTAAGCCAATTTGTCATTATTTCACCAGTCATCCATGCTTTGCTGTTGGACAAATAGGATACTGGCAAATCATTGATGTTAATGCTTTTTAAATGGTCTTGGCCTGGCCCATTTACCGATTACAAGAATCTTTTCCTTTTCACCAGCCATATTCGCACAAAGTAGTATCGTTATTCTTTCCTTCGATAACTTTCCCCCGAAACAGCGCTCGTTTTTAAGCGTTAAGGTTTTGTTAGGCAATGCGCGGAAGAACAATCCCGTTTCATCGGCATTGTATATATCTCGGGCTGAATAGCCCTGAATAATCGATGGAAGCCTTTGTAAAAATGATTCGACATCGACAGGATTAACACTAGATGCTTCTCCAGAAATCGCCTTAAAGCTAATATTGTGTCGAGTACGGAACCGTTCTAGCCACCCTGCAGATGGAGAAAAGGTTTCCAAGCCAAGGTTCGTAGCAATTTGTTTTGCTTTATCGCGAACTATTGGTCCTAAAAAGCAAAATCAGAGAAATCGCTCTAAGCTATGAAATTCATTGTACCTGACAAAGGAATTCCTTTGTTTCTAGCTTTGAGGAACCATTCATAGCATCTTTTGTCGATTTGTAACCCGTCATCTTTTAAAAAACTCCTCTTTTCATTGATGTTACAATTTGAGTGAAATTTTTCATCTAAACTACCACGATTCTTTAAAATATCTGCAGCCTGAGTTTTTCCGATTTTAAACATTTTTGAAAGCTCGCGGACACTAAGTTTTTCTCTTTTGTAAACGTTTATTATTTCAATTTTTTCTTTTAGTGTCAACCGATTCCGTTTCGTCGTCATTTTATACTAACAAAACGCAAATACTACACTGTACACTAGTAAACACAATACCGTGAGCAATTTACTAAGCTACTGATATCAAAAGCAATGTGCTTCGTGCTTCGTTCGTTGTTGTAAGCAACTGCAAACTTCAACAAATGCACACAGAAGCATTTTTGCTGACTTTTGGATTGACTTTGCTGCGTATATTGATTGCATCATCTTCTTGGTGTCCGTTCAAGAGAGGTTTTAGCTAATAGAAATTGTTCTACGAGCACTGTCCGCGTCCGTTCAAGAGAGGTGTCCGTTCAAGATGCTAAATTCATATGGATTTTTGAAGGGACTCAAAAAAATGTACGTTTAAGAGGGGCGTCCGCTTAAGAGAGGTGTCCGTTAGGTAAGGTTTCACTGTACTGTGTTAAAACGGCGACAATGGATGTTTTTTTTAAATGTATATAAATACAGGCTATCAAAAATAGCGACTTGAAATTTGAAACGTATATATATATATTGAGATTGAAAGTTCAGATTCAGATTATTAAAAAAATAAAATAAAATACACAATGGTGGCCGTTTCGACCAAGCGCTTGAGCAGTGACAAACAAAAAAAGCGGATTGTGCCTTGTAAAACCCTAGGAAAAATAACCATTTGTGACCATATCCTAAAAGAAATTTTGTTAGTCTTGAGTATAAACAACTAAACTACAACTACAACAACTAAACAACAACACCACGTGCCTAAATTTAGGGCAATAAGTAAGTTTTTCGCGATTTGGTGCACGTTTGAATTTACGTATAACGATTTTTGCCTTTTTTTCGATTGAAAAAAGTGCTAAATTGTCAAAAAAAAATTTGCTCTAACCTTAGGTTGAATAGTCACATAGCGACTTATCTTCGGGCACTTGAAGGCATCTTGCGCTCCAAAAAGGATAGTAGGATGGATTGGTACGACGAGAGCTGTAGAATGAAAACCAGTTTAGATTTCGATATAAAATTTTGGATAGATATTTTTTAAGCACTTTTCTAACCAAATTTCTTTAAAAAAATGTTTGGATTTTTTTTTAACCCAGTACTCCCCCTCAAAATAAAATGTTTCATCATAAAAATTAACTGCAGTAATTTGCTACAAAAAATGTCTGGAATTTTTTTTTCGTCAAACGATCGCTTTAGACTCTGGGGCGTACTGAATTCCAATAATTGACTGACTTTCCGTGGTGACGATCATTTTCACAATAAAAATAATTCAACTAATTGAAATTGTTCATAATGTTCAACAGGAGAAAATTTAGACCGCCTGTCTAAAAGATAAATTCTTGTACGGTATCATGGATTCATAGTGTGGTCAAATTTTGACCCAAATAAATTTGTAGTTAAAATAAAGACAAAAATGATATTTTAATATCAAGAATAAATAATAAAAATCATGTAAACAAAAATAAATTATCCACCAATGAAGAACAACTTTAACATCGATTCATTTTTCTAAAAAAAATAGGGCATAGTATTTTACATATTCGCACATTTGTTCCTAATATATTTTTTGGATTCAAAACTTGTCAATATCTGAAATTAAAACACTTTTGACTAGTTCTGTTTAAATTTGTTTTTTTATTAATAAATGAAATTATTCGGTACATGAGCATCAAATTTAAGAGTATTCTTACGGAAAATTTACTCATTTCTTCTTCTTCACATTTTCCCAATCGTTCTTCATCGAATTCCTGTCTCTTCCGTTGGGTTCATCAAATACATGTTAATGAATATTTGAAATAAGGTCGAATACGAATAGAATCAAATTAATTGTTACGATTAAAACACATTGCTTATAACATACCAATGGCGAGCTCAAGAAACATTTAATTTTGAATTTTCAATGAATTCATAATTTCATCATTTTCATTACTAATTTGCCTTAAAAATATCAAACACGCATGCCGAAAAAATATACAATTTTTTTTTGGTTTCAGTGTCAATTTTATTTACAATTCAATTTTGAATTTCGTTATTCGAAAGCACTTTTTCGGTTTGTTTCCTTGTAACACGCCAAACGTAATTTTAAATGCCGAAAATCGTCGATTATTATTTAAATTCTACATTTTTCCACGTAGTTTTCCTAAACAGAATTTCTTGAACTCACTTGTCTACAGAATACCGAATGATTAGAAAACGCCGTAAATCTAAATATTAAATTTTTCCATATTTTTTTCTCGTCCTTTTCAAATTTTGAAAGAGTTGTGCATGCAATAATATTATAATCGCGCTACAAAATAGAAAACGACATGTAAGTAAAGTAAATAGTTATGTTTCAAGTAAATATTCCATTATTTATATACGATATCCAAAAAATTTGTATAAATTATTTTTTTTGTAAGAATCTTTTACTGCATTTCGTTTTGTGTCTCTTCGTTTTTGTTGTTGGAATTTTTGTTTGAATTTCAAATTGTTTGCGATTTTGAAGGTATTTGTTAGAAAACAAATTGTTTGGTATCATGGTTGGATTTATTTAATGCTTCATTACATTTCGGCTGAGATTTATTAAAATAAATTGAATTTCCGGAACAATTTTTATTGGAAATTGTTGTAGTTTTTCATGGCGAAATTCTCCAAAGATTCAAAAAAAATTATTTGCGTGTGAAATCATGCAAAATCAATGTGAACTCTACCAAACTTTGAGTATTTTATGTTCATCAAAATGTGTGATTTTTACGATTTTTTTATGTTATTCTCTATCAACTTTGAAGCATAGTGTGTGTTTTTTTATACATGATAATGCGTAATTTGATATATTTTTTTTTGATTGATAATTTAGTAATTTACAATTTCTTGATGTCACCTTTCCGAAAAAAATGTGCCTCGTTTAATTCTGAATGGCATTATTCAACGCACTGTCTACAACTTTGTCGTGTGTTCTGTAAGATTTTGGCATTTTTAACACCATCTATTTAAAGTCATATGTGTTTGTTTGTTTGTTTTTCAAGAGATTTTTTAAGCATTAAATTTTTACTGGATATTACTAAGTAAAGTTTCGATAGACAATACTCATTATTTTTTTTAATTCAATTGATTTTTATTCAATTATTCATACATCCGAAATAGTATATGCAGTAAAAGATTTATATTTAATTTTGCATATATCATTTCCAAAGAATGTAGCATTTTAATGTACCTATATCATATTTTTTGTACACCGAGATAATGCTGTGTTAATTTTTTTTAAAGTTTTTCATTTAAATCTACAAAACTACATATCTGCTTTCCATTAAATTTTTATATGTGATTTTTTCCGCTATGATCTGAATGTGATTTTCCAAAAAGTCAGAGAGAAATATTCATCTTTCCAAGTTAAGTGTTCACTTTGATTTATAATTTTGTCGGTTGCCAAAGTGCCTAAAGATACACAAATCTTAAATGTTAGATTGTTTTAACACATTCGTCCTTTTTTATTTGAAATTCTTGTTTACGTCCGAAACGTTTATTTTGAAATGTTGCTTTTTTATAAACAATTTTCACAATTTTTTTTCATCTGGTTTGGTTTTTGAATTTCGGCTTTTATTTCTTTTCCGTTTTTACCATTCAAGCAGGGTTGAAATCAAGTTTTTTTTTTGTTTGCTTCTGTGCAGTCAAAACTCAAATGTGAAACCGAAATTGAAATTATAATCGTTAAAATTAAATTTAAATCAATTCAATTAGCAATAATAAATTATTCATGTATATGTTCTATTTTCGTACCGGTTTTATTACGTTTGTTTTTTTATATTTTTATTTTGTTCTATGCTTCAATTTGTCTTTGCTTTGATTTATTGTTGAAAAAACAAACGTTTTTTTTTGTTTTAATTGAAATTCGATCAATTTAACTATAGATTTGTTCGTTTTGCTTTCGCATTCGAGTTTTAGGTCTGATCAATATTTTCGGTGAAAACATTTTCATTTGTCATAAATTCAATGAAAAATATCGAATATTGTTACGTTCATCATTTAGTTTTCCATTAAATTCTATTTTCAGTTTTGCATTTATTTAATGATTTTATTTTATTTTAGTTTTTTGGTATTTGGCTAAAAATAAACAAATAAATTTAACAAATATTTTCTTAGTTACTTTAATATAAATATATATAATATCACCATGGTTTTCTTGCGTATTTTTCTTCTTCATTTATTTAGTCCATTTGTTTTGTTTGGTTTGGTTTGCATTTGGTTTTTTTTTTCTCGTCAATATTTAAAAAATTAAATATCTTTTTGTGATCTAGTAAATTGCTACGACTGTTTGTTTGTTTTATTAGTTTATTTAGTTTGTTTGTTTGCTATTTGCTTTGATTTCATCTGTAAAATAGACAATGTTGGCTGTAAAAAAATATTGATAAAATCGTTTGTTTGCTTATTTAAGTCGGCTCTATTTTTTTCTGTATCCTTTTCTATAGTTGGAGGCTGTTTAAAATAAGGATACCATTTTTTCTGTTATTGTAACATTGTGAGCATTTGATGGTTGAATTTATTTTTATTTGGTTTTATAGGTTTTTCTGTTGTAGGTTTAGATTTATTTTATATTTATAGATTGATTTATATTTTGTTTTGAAATTAAGATATTTGTAAAATGAATTGAATTGGACATGATAATTATTATTGTTAAAGAAGCATTGATATATAATTTAGTATGTGAGATACTATGCAATGTTTTTCTTGTTTATAAAACACGAAGGCAATATTTGGATAATTTATTATAATAATAATAATAATCAATAGATCTTAGTTTGCTACATATCGTTAAGCTTGCATTATGTTGGCTAATCAATTTATAATTAACAGATCGTCATTATGAAAGTGAAAAATTCAATAAATTCTATGGTGTTTTAAAATGATGCGATACTAATGTGTTTGTTGAAATTTAATGGTTAAAGGCTTTTGTTTTTATGTTTGGCAGATGAAAATATTCGGTACCAATAGGCGGACCAGTTTAAAATTGAATCTCTTGCTGAGACTCATTTCTAGCCCAGAAAATTAAACACACATTGGGGAAAAACTTCATAGAAAATGTCGAAGCAGCTTGATTTTTGTGGAGGCTTTCATCTGAATGGCCTTTATATACAATTCCTCAAAAGTATCCTTAATTTAAGCAATGAATTTTAGAATAGTGTGTAGGGTAGTTAAACGGGGAGAATTTTTAGTTTCCATAATTATCCCGAATACTATCAATTCTTCGAGGAAAACTGTTTTGGTAAAAATTGTAGATTATAAAGTTCTCTATCAAAAAAATCCCATATTTTTTTCGTAGAATAAATTGTTTGAGAGATAAAGAAAAAATCATGCCTGAAGATAAATTGTTCACATCAAACAATCATCATAAGAGACTATTAAGTTTAAAAAAAAATGTATGGTGCTAATTATTCGGAAGTAGCATTTGTTTTTTGAAGTAAAAAAAAAGGAAGAGTGAGAAAGATAGGTTCAGTTCCTCTTCAAATTCATGTTCAAAAACATCGAGGTTCGTCTGAATACTATGCGAAAATTTTGTGGAGAAAACTTTGATAAGATTAAATTGAGACGCGCAGACATAGTGCTTTGTTTTCTAGTTATGACCAGTTTTTTGAAACTCTATTGAGCTGTGTTTTTTAAAAATATGAAGTAGCCATCCAATAAGACCCGTTGCAAACATCTCCGTCAAGCAAATCTAAAATTTTGCTGATGATCGCAGGAGAAAAATGAGATTACAACAATTTTAAAAAATATTAAAATGATATCCCTTGATGCAAATGCTGCTTTGTTAAATATTTTATTTGGCAGAACGTCATCTGATCAAAAAAAATATTTTATGAACTCGAGGAACCAAAACAAACTGAAACAAATTACTCTCAGACGTTTGGTAAATTTAAATCTCAGGGAATATTCCAATTTATTTATTTATGATAATAACAGGACTCTTTCTACATCTACACTGTTTTCGATTTTTTTATAATTAATAAATGAGGCATCTTCAGGAGCGCCAGGACTTACAAAATTTTGGTCACCGTTTTTAAAAGGCGACAAGCAATAATAACAGAAAAAGCAGTTTCGTTAACTTCTGGCCGCAATGCTCCTCAGAATGAAAAATCAAGTAAAGTTAATTGCAGATGCTATTGTATTTAGCCAGATAAAGCATTTCAGATAAAATAGCGCAGAAAAGACAAGGAATTTACCAGCTATGCTCAGTTCTTCCAAAAAGAATCCATTCAAAGCTCATTTTCTGGTCCAATAATGGCTAAGTAATGATTTAAACATTCAACACTAGGAGTAGAAAATATGAGGAGAAGAAGGAAACAACATCAAAATTGCAGTTAATAACATTTTCAACATTCTTTAAAGTTATCCAAAAACAGCCCCCCACAAAAAACCAGCTTGATTCGAAATTTTGCAATATTACAATCAAAATTTACTGGCTTTTTCGTTACTAAAAGTCAAGCTGCCAAAATAAAGGCTCCTTGAACGATAACTCTCGAATTTCATTGCCATGATTATGCATCCAAAACATATCAACCATATTTAATTTATTTAGATAAATCTTTCGATCTGTTCTCCCCAAACACATTAATATGCACATCATTTCAAGAACATTTCCATCGATTCTTATACAACGATGTGGCGCCAATTGTTTCACCAGGAATCACAGAAATTACAAAAAGTTACTATTCAATTCTATAGATGCTTTTCTTGCAGCACTGGCTGTATATGCCTATCAAACGGACAGCATATATCACTTGTTGTTTTTAAATTTGAACATAAAAAAAAATCTACACCAATTCTTACATCCATTCAGTTCAGTTATTTAAGTTATCAAACTATTTACGTTTATTCTAACCGCGAATTTTTCTAATAATAATTGCGAAATTAGAAAAATATCTTTCCGATTATTTTTTTCGTGGGCATCACTCGCCCAAAATTCACAATAACCAATCCTATATTTAAACTTAATCTCTGATTCGTTATTTTATTATTAATAATAATTGAAAAAATAATATTTCCAATTTAGATGTTACTTCACTTTTTTGCAGAACTATTCTATGTTTTTTCGTTTAAAAGATACTTTTCGACATTTAATCTTAATAAAAATGTTACACAAATTTTCACGAATTGCGTTTAATTTATATTTTCGATTATTACCAAATTATTGCATCGAAGCCAATTGCACTGTTTCAAATGTTTTATTACGAAATTCTTAAATTGCTAAATTTTGAATTTGTTTTTTTTTTTGAAAAATATTTTTTACTCCAATTGTATCGCTAAATTTAATTCAATTTTTTTTTGAATTTCAATTAAAATTCATCGAAAAATATATGTTTAGAAAATGTTTTCAATTTTCATTTTAGCTTTCGAGATTCAAATACGATGAATTTATTATTAGTTGCGCAGCATTTTGCTGGTTTAAATTTTAATTCGAATTTTCTTAATTAATTGTGGATACATTTACAATAATATGTAAATTAAATGTGAAATTTTTTCATTTCCATCAAAGTCGAATTGTAGGGTTTTTATTATTATTCTATGATTCCTGTTTTAGATTTTGATATCTTAATTTGAAAAATTATTGGATTACATTTTGTTGAAATTACATTAATTAAGCGCATGCAAATTTTTTATGCTGAGATCCAAGCATTCGGAATTTTTCCAGGGTACTTGTGTTTTTAAATTGGGAATTTGTTGGTGTGTAACTCAACAATGATAAGCCATTACATATGAATTTTTTGCAAATTATTCTTAATAAATATGTAAGCTCTATTTAGTTGGGATTCCCTTTGTCAGACTCTACCAACGATGTTTGCTAAACTGGATTTTATTTATAAAATGTTGCTTTCTGCTTTTCGTATGAGAAATAAATTTTAATTTTAATTTTGCTCATAAAAATTAAGTGAAAATTTATTTTTAAAATTAAATTATGAAGTCAGTCAAAAAAACCTTATGTGTCCAAAAAATGGATAGTGCCTACGAAAAAATGTTCGTAGAGCCCAAAAAAAATCTGTTACAGACAAAAATTCTCGGACCCCGAAAAATCACTTTCATTTCCAAAAAAAACAATTTCTCTTTCTGGAAAAAAATGTCATACCTCAAAAAATTTATATTGTCCACAAAAAAACATTATAGAAACGAAAAGGTTTTTTTATTTATTTATTTTTTATGTCCAGACAATAAATTTTTCGTTTAGAGCCCAAATTTTTTTCTGGTACAGAGAAATCCAGATCCAGAAAAATCACTTTCTTTTCCAGAAAAATAATTACTCTTTTTGAAAAAACTGCCATACCCCAAAAAAAATTTATTGTCTCAAAAAAAATATGGGATAGAAAAGGTTTTATATTTTTTTTTGTTCAGGCAATAAGTTTTCCATTAAGAAATCCTGAAAAAAGTCATTTTTCAGGCTTTCTCAGTAAAAAAGTTTTGGGATGGTAATTAAGTGATTCAAAATAATTTTTTTGATTAGAAAAAAATACACAGGCCAAAAATTTCTGGTCTGCTTCAGAAAATGATTCCGTAGCCAGAAAGGGTAACTGAATTAGGCAAGAAAATCACAGTTTTCAGCAAAAATGCTTCAAACAGAATAAAATAAGATTGCTTTCTCTCACTAACTGATGATTCTACCTTACGTAAATTTAATGGGTCTCAAAAATGTTATTGCGCAGGAAATATTTGCGTAAATAATTGTTAATAATTATTCATTTATTTTAGAAGTTTTTTGATCAATAATTTGAACAAAATCAATCCATGGCATCTATTTTGGTAACATGTGAGCCTTTCTCAGGAACATTTATGATTTTTCACTTTGGGGCTAAGCAGAAGATTTTAAATTTAATGCATCAGCACATCATATTTTTATATATAAAAAAATCCAGTCTGGCTCTCATTTAAGTTGAAATAAAACACATTAAAGAAAATAAGCAATCCTATGTGAGTCTTCATAATTTTTATCATGTAGCAGAAACGAATCGCTTTCTTTTTCCAATGGGGATTTTAGTAATTAAATCGAGACAAAATTAAGCAAAATTATTCGCTCCAATATTGCTGTATTTTTTTGCCAGTTTTTTAAATTTAATTGGTGTTTTAACCGATTTATTATTTGAAAAGAAGGTCTCATACTCATTCACAAAAATGAAGACAACATAACTTCAAAGAAATAACTTACTTATATATTTTCAAAGAATTATTTGCATGGTTGTATTTCATTATTATTATTTCAGTTAATTATAAATTTGCATGGACGAAATGACTGTTGCTGTAGGAATTATTTTGTTTTTTAAATATATATATATTTATTTAGATTTATTCATAACTGTTTTTAGGAGTATATAATTATAGTGCTTATTAGGTCGGTAGTAATAATAATTAGTTAGTTAATTTTCAATTCTATTTTAAATGCGAGCGAGTGTTCATGTAGTAACTTTGCAATACTTTTCATATTCACTTCCTCATATTTTTTTCCCAGCAACAACAGAAAAAGATTTCATTTCCGTAACAATAGCTGTTAATTGTGGTCTTATTCATCCCTCGCTTAACTTTATTGTTCGGCATTGAAATCTTTTTATCATTTTTTTTGATAATCTCTCTGCAAGTTTCCATTTTTCCTGTTGCATTTTCAGTTGCGTATGTATTTATTTACATTTTATACGATTTAAAAAGTTCGCTTGTTGTTTTTGTAGTAATTCCTGATTTTTTTCAATAATTATTTTTATTTTCTTATCCAGTTGTTTTTCGTTATTGCAACAAATTGTGGGGGGGGGGGTTGGTTTTATATTGTTTCAGTTTTCAATTCATTCAACAATTTTATAATGGTTCATTTGAGCAGCACCTGAAAAAACTATTTCAATAAAAAAATTGTCTGGTTTTATTTCATTGATTTTGTTTGTATATATATAGTATAGAATTGGTTTTATTGTTTTTTTAAAAAAAATATTAGCTTGTTGTATTTGTTCAGTTTTTGCGATTGTTTGTTGATTGATGCATGGAAAATGAATGGGGCAGGATGGTAGTATATTTTAATTTTCAATTATTAGTAAATATTTGAACTACATTCCGAAGATTTCCCGGAAATATTCCATGAATAAACATTGAAAGGATTTTGGTAAGAATGTCAGGATGAATTTTAGCTTGAAACAATATTTTGTATACAAATTATGGATATGAAAGCGTGTCCCTTTGGAGCTTTTCGTCTAAACGACTCGAAATTTGCATTCAAAAATCGATCTGTCCACAATTTCTTGTGAAATTCCGATGTTAAGTTATATATTAATAGAATTTAGGATGCATAAAAATCAATCGGATTCCACTATATCCTCCAGCCCAATTCACTTTGCAAAAACGACCAACAAACATATCCACAATGGCACGGGAAACTATTTTAAATTACTTGTTTATGTATCATTTATCTATTTCAATTTGTAATGCTTTGTTCAGTAGTAATAATTAATTAAGGCAACATTATGTTCTCTTCACCATTCACATCCTCTTCGTCTTCAACAATGGTTGTCTGCATTTAAAATACATACACATACACTTCTACTAACATCGTTTTCGTCGTCCACTTAGATTGTATGCAAATGTTAAATTAAACAAGTCAGGTTTTATTGTTTTCTATGATTTTTTCGGTTTGGTTTTCATTGTCGGCCGTTTTGATTCGGGTTTACGGCTTCTTCTTTGATCTTGTCTATTGTGAACTCCTAAAAACAGCATTTATTTCTATATATATATATATATGTATACATGTAAAAGGCTCATTTTATGTGTTGCTTTGTTCTGATTAAAGAGAGTTTCATCCCTTTTATGGTTTGGTTTATTTGCTTACTGGTTTGCTGGCTTGCATGATCCTTTTCGACTTTGTCACAATTTCTGGTAATTTTTTTTTATCAGTTTACGATTCTTGTTGGGTTTGTTATTGTAATTTGTCTTAGCTATGTGGCAACCTTCTTATTTTTATTTATGTATTTTTGTTGATATCAACATAAGGAAGTTATTTATTCGTTAGGAAATCATAAGCGAGACACGCAAAGTTTTGCGAAATGGAAATTCATGTTGAATCTAAACGTAATTAAAACAAATGAAAGATACGATCCAAAACTTTGCGCTAGTAGAATATGTTGAATAAATACAAAAATAAATCGAGAAAATAATACAACTGAATTTTTTTTTAATTAAAAACCATATTTTATTTATAAAATATTTTCATCGACCTTTCATCGTCGACTAATGCAAAACTAACGACAAGAAAATAACGTACATGAGAATCAAAACTTAATTTAAACAAAATTAACACAAAGCTGTATAAAATTTGATGTTTAGCAACAAAACCAAAATTATAAATGTCATAACTTTATAATAGAGTAGTTTAATTTCTTTGAACTATCAAACAAAAAAATAATGATTTTAATTAATTCTTTAATGTAATTTAAGAAGGATTGAAGCATTCTTTTTCATACCATCAATTAATGTCATGGTCAAAAGTATTTGATGTCCAATTTTTGCTTCAATCCCTACTTTTCAATCATAAGAAAAAACAAACTTAAGCATCAAAAAACTATCAAAGACTTAAAAAACTAATTTTATGGAAAAAACTAAGCAATGAAAAATATTTGAAAAACATCATCTCAATTTAATTAATACAATACATGGCATAATATTTAAAAATAAACAATTTTTGGTAAACAATATCGATTTCTATGAATCAAATATCTATTGTTCTTTGTTTTCTGTAAGACAATTCGATCAATAAAATTTGCAGTTAACAACTAATGAGTCAATTATTCCCTTTTTTTAATGACACAATTTTGTATCCCTAATTATCATTATTATTATTACTCTAGAAAAATCAACACCAATGAGAAAAATAAATTATCATTAATAATCATTTTAATCATATATCTTGGTTTTTGGCTATGGTTCATCATTTCCATTCAGACTTTGGATCCTATTCGGACAATTACGGCATAGAATACGGCCCTCTCACCTGTTTGTCTTTCTTTCCTCGTTGAAAGATTGTTGAGGTTGCTATTCGAAACGGGAATTGAATTTGCTTTGCGCTTTCTTCAGGGGTTTGTTGAGCTTTTTATTTGGAGGCTAAAGGAAACTGTTTGATGGTGATTTTGGAAGCCGCACGCATTTTCCCGTTTCGCGAATTTCAGTATTCAATGGAATCGCTTTTTCTTACCACCTCGTTTTTTACCTGTACCCTTTTTCTTTCGTTTCTTTCCACTGGCGCCGCTACTTCCGCTCGGGTTGCCACCATGCAAAGCACTTATGTCGGCAAAGCTCGTTATTTCATTACCCAACGTGCCTAAAAACAAATTGGAGAGGGAGGACGTGTAGTTGCGTTTATTATCGAGAATGTTAAAGCTAAAATACAGCAAATGGGTTTTGTTTATCTAGCTTACATAGGCGACTTTTAGAAGCCGCATACAATTGATATAATTAATCATATCATACCATAAAGACATTACCATAGTACATGAACAAAATTTGGGTCAATAATTCATACATCAGAATAAAAAAAATACTAGTCCAGAGAGAAATATATTTCCAAGATTATAATTGTTTATAAAAATTATTTTATGACGAAAAATATTATGTCTAGATAAAATTTTCATGAGCAATAAATGGTTTTGGTTAAGATTTGTTCGATTTAGAATGAATATTTTTGATTGGTCTAAAAATAATTTGTCCGGTTTGGTTAAAAAATTTTCCACTTCAGAAAAGTAGTCCAAAAAATAATTTTCCAACCCTAGTGTGATGTATCCAACTATAACCTACTCCACTGCCTACGTTTTATTCCTGTTAGTAATTTATTGTAATTCACAACAAAGATTTTAATGTCCCGAGAAATTCATCTGCTTCAGAAATAGGCAAAGTTTCTTGACCCAAAAAAATATAACATGTTGAAAAAAGATTTTTCAAGCCCAAAAAAGAAATTTGGCTGATCCAGAAGTTTTTCGATTGGTCTAGAATTCAATTTTGCCAGAAGAAAACATGTTTTCTACCGAGAAGAAAAATTATCCTGATGAAAAACAGTTTGAAAAGGGATTTTTGTTGCCTGCAGGAAATTATATGATTTAGAAGAATTTGCCAGCCCCAATTAAAACGATTTTATGGTCCAGAGGAAAAGAACGATAACGTCTATCAACAAATTTTCCTGGATCAGAGAAAAATTGTCTTGAGAAAAAAATATTTACCTAATTCACAAAAAGCATTTTCTATTGCAATAATATATTTTTCTAGTTCAAAACATATTGCCTACATTAGAAAAATACTTTCCTTGTCCAGGAAAAAAATTTCCTACACCAGAAAAAACTTTGTAATCATCAAAAATAATTGTATCAACCCCGAACAGAACAAAATTTGGCAGCGTTGTGGAATGTCAAACAGAAAAACGCATTCATGGACAAGCGTACAATATTCTCTAGTCCAGAAAAACATTATCTAGACTAGAATAAGAATTGTATGGTCGACAAACACTTCTCTAACCAAAAAAAATATTTTCATTGTTCGCAAAAAATATGGCTAGGCCACCAAAAAAAATTTCCGCACAAGAAAAGAATCTTTAGGATTCGGATGAATTTTATCCACACCAAAAATTGTTTGACAATAAAAAACTTCCGAGTTCAATATTAAATAAATTAAATATTTTGTGAGTCAAAAATTATTTTTCTTGATAGGCGAAAAAATCAAATGGCTTTAAAAAGTCGCTTGTATCAGAAAAAATTGTCTAAAAAACCTTATTTCGATCAAAACACATTGATTTCCCAAAACCATTGTTTTATAGTTCATATATATCATTTTCGTTCGGAAAATAAATTTTCACGTCCAAAAAATATATTAACTGACCCAAAAAAATAGTTTAAGCGAGAAAAGCTTAAAAAACAAAATGTTATGATTGATAAAAAAAATCCTTGTTCATGAAAAAATGTGAAATTTTCGGAAGGAAATGTTCACGTCCTAAAAAATCACATGCGCCAGAAAAAAGTTGTGAGACAAAGAAAAAAATCTGATTATTATTTTGCCTGATCCAAAAAATAAAATTTTTTAGTCGGAAAAACACATTGTATGATCTGGAAAACTATTAATTTGATCCCAAAATAAATCACGGTTCAGAAAATAATTTGTTCAGTCCTGGAATTTGTGGGTAAGAAAAATCTGATCCAGATAAATATTTGCCTAGTTCAGTATTTTTTTAGTGTAATTTAACTTCTGGTGCCTAAAAACTCTCATCTTAGGCAGAAAAATCATTTTTCTGACCCTGGAAAATACTTAAGTGGCCCAAAACAAATTCTGATCCGTAAATAAATTGGCTGGTTTAAACTTTGTTTTGTCTAGGACAGAGTCTGGTTTACAGAAAAATCAAAAACAAATTTAGATATTTCAGACGAGAAGGAATATTTTCTTCGTCAACTAGTTTCGAGGACGTACGTATATCTATTTATCAATATACTAAAAAAAATACTTACCTATTGTGGTTAGACGACGTTGTCGCTGTTTCTCAGCCTTTGTCACTGGAAGACGTGTCAGATACGCTTCCTCATACTCCTGTTTTTCCTTTTTTGCTTTCGACAAAACCTGTTGTGCTCGCGATCCGGACGACACTTCGGTCGGCACGTCTAAATACTCCTCCTTCAAATCATGCATGATCGACGATCTGATCGTAGGAAATTATCTTAATGCAAGTTTTTAAAGAAAATCGATTGATCAAACTTACGATAGCGCTCTTTTTCGTGCTCGCTCCAACATTTTCTTTTCGCGTTCGGCTTTCGTCTCGTCCCCGTCATAGTGGACTGCAGTCAATTTTGGCGGCACATAGATACCATTTTTGGATTCTGATTTTCCGCCGCTTGATTTTTTACGTTTTTGCTCGTCCTCGGCATCGTCTTCCGATGATTCGGACGATTCTGCATTCGAGCCCTGCTCGGGAAGCTGCGACACCAAATTGCTGGGATTCGGTTTGAAAGTGATCGGATCGGATGCACTTGTTGCCCCCGTGACGGCCGTTTTCACCAGCTTGTCGATTTGATAGCGCAACTTATAATCAATCGGTCGGATTTTCTCGAGCACAGTACGAATTTCAATAAGTCTGTCTATGGATGGATCACGTTCTATTGTTTGTCCTGGAAATGCAGCAGTAGTTTTAGGATAGTTCTCAACAACATTTGGACTTTTTCAAAAAATACTTACCAGAGCATTTTCTTAATACGACGTAGGTTAAATTTATCAGATAGTTTAAAAGCATGTGATATTTGATTTCCAAAAAGCTGAGTCCATATTCTGTGGATAGTTCGCCAGTTTTCACGCGTTGCAGCATCCCTTCAACCAGATCGGATACTTGTTTCACGTTGTTGTTCATCTCGCCAAGCAACTGTAAGGCTTGTGGAAGGTCCTGCTGGACGTCGTAATCGTCCAAAGCCTGTTTATCATAGATCTTACAGTTATTCATGGAAGAAACTACTTAAATTTTGTACTGAAGCGACGGAAAGTGCGATGTTCAATATTTCAACGAGACTGGAGAAATTAATTCGTTGGTACATGGCTGATGCCCATTTTTTCCTTCGTATTTAAATTATTTTTTGTCCGCATACAAAATAAAAATGGTGAAAAAGCTGTATTAATAAAACTCATGTTAATGGAATTGGGCGGCTGGCCCCCATCCATCGCTCCACTTCGCCAACCTATTCGCAATCAATAAATAAACATTCTTTTATGCAGTATTTTCCATCCGAGAGCCGCACGACAATGGTACCTCCCATCATATCCTTAATTCCCTTTCAATGCAAAACCGTTGATTCTTTTGATAACGCTAAAATGATATTCAGTGCCATGTCCAATCCGCGTGCCGTTCTGTTGTACTTCTGCTGCTCCTTCCTCGACACCCCACCCCGCCAGCCCAGCATCCATCGCAGCCTGGGCATTCATTCAGCCGTACCTTTCCACCAATTGCCCATTCCCAAACCGAATCGACATTATCCTTTTTACGAATAGGTAGAAGAGCACTTGGCCCAACACCACACTACCAATAAAGCAACACGAATCGACATCCACTACGATTTGTTCATCGTTATTTTATCGTATCCAGGAACATACTTCAAACGGAAAACGAGAAACTCCAGCAAATGGATACCAGCGAGAGAAAAAAATCAACAACAATGAACCAAATATAAAAATACATTTCGTTTGCCGTGCAGGAATCAACGTGTGCACAAAAATCCCGATTTTTAGTCCGCGAAAGCATGAAAAGCAATAACTGGATCGAGTGGCAAGGTGGGCCAGCCAGGACACCATCCATGTCTCCCTCGTCAGCGACATGACGAAAAGCAGCGCATCCAATACGAGTCATCATCGCAGCAGCAACAACAACGAAAAAAAAACGTCCTGAACGCGATATGAAAATAAAAGGCTACGAGGCCAGAATATAAAAAAACCATCTCTCGGTGCATGCATGTGTGATAGATATGCGAATGACGCGCGTTGGTGGTGATGGCGACATCGATGTCACCCCTTTCCCAATAGTATTTGCTCCTCTGTCGATTTTCACAAATAGCATCGTGAACCGAAATACCACCATTCTTTCCCCATCGCAACCAGAAAAATCGGTGAGTTCAATCCATTCTCCACGAACAACTATCGTTCACGGACATCAATCCAATACCTACCACACATCACATCACAGCAAGGATATACAGGGCGAAAAAAATTGAAACGGATTCTTCTTCGAAAGTGGAAAGAGTTGTGCAAGCCCTCTTCCCTTCGTCCATCCAACAGTAGAAACAAAAAACAATTCGTCCAAAAGGTTGTTACCGATGCTCGATATTGGCTACATATATGGACACTAGGTCGTAAAAATAAATTTACAATTCAGCCCCGAGTGGGTGCAGCACGTAATCAAAGATTACAGTAATGGGACAGTGTATGATGATGGGAAAAGATAAATCGGGAGTGGACTACAACCAATAATGGACACCACCGAAGAATCCCTGGACAATCCGATATGTTGGTACAGCGAATTGACTGCAGTTGGGAAGATTCTGTTCGTTGTACTTTGGAAAAAAAGTCTCGTTCGATATATTTTTAAATAATTTTAAGACATCACACGGAAGAATTTGTGTAGGTTTTAATGAATTTTATTGACCAAACAAAATCATTCTTCTTTTTGCTGAAAAACGAATGGTTTGTTAGATTTAAATCTAAATCATTTACCACCGTTCGTTATCGAAAGTTCCTTGAAGTGTACTATCCCTGGGAACAATACTGAATTATTGTTCACCAGTTTCGGACGACGTCTGCCCCCCACGCAGACGATATTCTCACATTGAGTTGATAAGCATAGAAAGTATCAGCAACTACTGAATTTCTTTTACAAGGAGACGCCGCGTTCTCGCCTTCTCAGATTTAGATGAAATTTGGCACAAAAGCAGAAGACGTCAAGGAATTTCAATCCTTAAAATATTAGATCGCAACATTCTCTCGTTTTTTGAGAAAAACGCCTCTAAAGTTTTTAGCGCCGCTTATCCATGAGTAAGTTTTTGCAGCTGACAGAAGCGGCGTAGGAAGCAGCGCGACTAGCTCGCAACCGCGGAGTCGTGTGTTCGATCCCCGTTCGATATTGATTTTTTTTTGAATAATTCTGGATGCAATTAGTTTAATGTAAATCAGCAATGTTCAACTACAAATACATTTATTTTTAGAAATCAGTCAGTGGTGGTAAGAACGTGACGCTCACCATACCTGAACTATCACGAACCCACCTGAAATAGGTATTTATCCTAGTTGGAACATATTTTCACCATTTCGAGATGAAGGAGTGAAGTTAATTTAATTTTGCGTTTTGGAAGGAAAACATCTATGAAAAAGGAAAGTGACATTTTTAATATTCGGTTTGAGGCTGCATTTCTAGTTCGCCATCTCTTAGGACCAAAAATGACTCATATGGCTATCTTAAATAACCTCAGTCAGTGACATTCGTTAAGAAATAGACGTATGAACGTGGATGATTTGCCGGGCAGAGGAAAAATAAAGACGTAAACGAAAGACGATAGTTGAAATAATTAACAGAAATTCGAGTATTTCGTTGAGAAAATTATGAGAAATGTTAACGTGTCACTGTATACGATCCGCCATCGACTTAACGAAGCAAACATCGCAAGCAAAGCCACAATATCGAAACCAGATAGATCGGAAGAAGAATGCATTGGGTTCAAGCGAAAAATGATCGTGACTGGACGAAAGTGATCTTAAAAGGGCGTACAGACGACCAACCTGGTTGTCAACTAAGTCGTCAACCTGGTTGAGGTTGAGACTACAGGCTGAACAACCGAATCGTCAACTTGAACGTCAACATCACTTTGTCGAAAATTTCATGGTGAGAGGACGTCTGCTCAGACTATGTACGGTAGATGATTTTCAGATGCATTGTTCAAAATGAGTGATGAAATAGTTTTCTCATATTTTATTATTGATGAACTATGTGAAGAAGGGATTTTCTTCACAAAAATTGATCGATTTGCACAGTTTCGCTATTGAAACTTAACGATGTGCACTCGACAAATTCTTGACTCGAAATGATGTTGACGTTGATGTCTGTCAACATGGCCATTGACGGCAAAACATGTTTGTCAACATTAAGCCCCTCCCACAAAAATCACAAACATTTGATTTTACTTCAACCTCAACTTCAACCGTCAACATGCCTACAGACGTTCAACATTGATACCAACATGGCAAGTTGACGACTTAGTTGACAACCAGGTTGGTCGTCTGTACGCCCTTTTACAGACGAATCCTCATTTTGGCTAACAAGTACAGTGAGGTGTGTGTGACGAAAAATAGACGAACCATGGGATCGAGCAAACTGTCGAACATCTTGGAAAGGTCCATGTTTATGGTAGTTTTTCTGCGCAAGTATTTGGTAAACTTTTATTTATTACTGGATTCCTGACGTCTCCAAAAATGATGGCACTAATTAAAAAAGGATTGTTGACGCCCGTCAAAATTTTATACAGTAACTTTCTATGCGAATGCACAGCACTATCCAGGAAACGCATGCAAATCTTAGGCTCGCCTTTCCTGGACAGTTTCACGCAAGTAGCCAGTTTAAATATTAGCTGCATAGCCAGCTTCATACGAGAATCTAAATGGTTCTCGTCATTCAACAGGTTCTAGTGCCGTACCTTATCTTATTGAGCCGATGCAAATTACAGCGGTGGACATAGATAAATAGGTCACTTTAACGCAAGACACTTTAAACCTCCAAATACAGCCCTGATACAATTATATCGAAAGTATGCAAGTTGGCATTTATTCGTTAAATTCCGTGAATCGTACTGTAATATTCCAGTGCTCTTGAAACAGCTTTGTTTATTCGCAGCTGGCAATAGTTTAAGAGTAGAGATATTTGCAGTTGGGCAATTAAATAGGCCAGTGCAATTATTTTTGTTAATACCAATTTATTATTACACAATTGGTTTGGTATATTTATGTTGAATGGAATTTAGTACCGAATTGTAAAATAATTTTGATTTTAGCCTTTTAAAAACATGGGAAGAAGCACACACTGTTCTAAATCTAAACGAGCAAAAATTGTGGAGATGAAAAACGAAGGTTTTAATATCTATTTTAGGCATCGCGAAGCATTTAAATTGTTTCAGGCATATGGTAAGGAATCCACTTGAGCATCGGAAAAAAAGAAGGAAGACAAGACAAGAGCCCCTAGGCCTCAAAACACATCTCAATGTGAAAATAAAATCATTACGCGTCTAAGTAAAAAGGAGCCATTTTCATCATTTTCTAGGAATATCCAACGGAAATTAAATGAAGATTACAGAATTGAAGTATCCTTCAGAACAGTGAAAGCTAGATTAAAAATAATGAACTACATTGTTGTGTCGCGGGAAAGCAACCTTTAGTAACTGTAAAGAACAGAAGATGTCGGCTGCAGTTTGTCAGAAACAAAACGCCAGGAGCGATGAGAGCAAATTTAACAGAGTCGGATCAGATGGCAAAATTTATGTCAGACGTCCGAAAGGTGAAGCAAACAATCCCCTTTACACTATTAAAACAATTAACCACGACGAAGGCTCTTTTTTAAATTTAATTTTAATCCTTTCGAGAATTTTTGGCAAATAGTAAAAAATGATGTCGGATAGAAAAAACGTGGCAATTTGAACGATTTGTGGCAAACGAATAAACAAGCATGACAAAATATAAAAGTGAAGTGAAGAAAAAAAAACACCTTTTTCAAAAAATTGTATTCTAAAAACCAAAAATTTATTTTATTTAAAATTTACACACATAAAAGTTTAGCATTTCTAGAAAGTGTAAAAAAAAATTCAGCTAAAAATATTGAAAATTGTCAATTTTCCTGCAGTTTTCCACGCCCAACCTTTTTTTGCGGTAGGCAGAATATTTCGGTGCAGGTTCAAATCAAAAATTCAAAAAAAAATCTTATAGTTTATGGCCTTGGTTCGTGTTTGAACGAAGGAATTTAAAAAAAATGAAATTGAAAGTTTTGAAATGAGTTTGAATGAATTTTCGTCTCATATTTTTCCGATTCTCATTGTTTTTAAAATATTTTTTTCGTATAAAATAAGAACGAGTCGACCGAATGAAAGTCGCTTCGTTCGAGCACGAGTCAATACTACAAAGAGGAACTGTGCAAACTTTCAGCAAAATCGGTCGATTCGTTCTCGAGAAATCGTGCCTACCGCACGGAAAAACAAAGTTTCGAGAAAAACGCGTTGAAAGTTTTTTTTTACCGCGATTTAATGAATTAAAGTTATTTTTAGCGACTTACATCGAGTCGTCGATTTCAGGTCCATACAGTAATGCGTTCGCCTCATTCGCGATGTTTTGATGTCGGGATGTTTGATGTAAAAGAAAGGAGCTGATTTTACGCGGTAGAACCGCGACGCATACGTATAATACGCTCGGTAAGGCAGAGCGCACGTACCGATCACCAAATCTCTACAATATTGCTCGAATTTTCTTCAAATTTGGAGTGAATATTCTTGAAGTACTATACTTTCATATGAAATAAAAAAAATTTGATTGATTTTTGGAAATACAAGACCTATGTAACCCCTTAAATTAAACGAAGGCGGCCTATTTATGTGTCCATCGCTGTATAACACTAATACGCGTGCAAATTTCCACACGGCGAGTTGTTTAACAGAGTTGTGGCAATTTGGCTCTAGTGTCCGTGCTACATATATTCTTTATGCTATGCTTAATATTAAGAATTTTTGAGCACAAATTGTTCTACATTTTGTGAATTATTTTGTAGATTTTGTGTCTAAAAGAATCCTCACAATACGGAAATCACAAAAAAAAATTAAAAAAGTGACAAAGATTATTTTCAAAGCCAATCGAAATGGACGCCTTACGAAAATTGATTGAATAAAAATTTAAAGGACACTACTGATAGAAGTTTCGATAACAGTTCGGATACGGTTCTTCCGAACAGAGTTGACCAGAACTGACGCAGGTCAATCTGTAAAATGGTTAGGTTTGACTTCACTAACACAAAATTGCACATAAGGAAAATGTGCAATTGTGGTTTTCGGTTAGAGGATATCAGTCAGATGCCGTACTGCAGATATAAACGACAGTATAGTGAGAATTGACGGATGTAAGCTTTGCCCGAGAAGAAGCTCATTCAGCTAAACAAGCTGAAACATGTCTCTGTGCCACATTAGATAAGAGACATCCAGAAATTGATACCTAGCTATTGTAGCATTCCGAGTCCTGGCCCGGAATCATTGATTGGCATTCATCTCGGGACAAACGGACACAGCCACAGTTTGCTGGACTGTCGTCCAGGCGAAACAGGTGCGCCAGCAAATGGAAAACGATACATGCCGTCATCGCAATCCACCCCGGCATCCTTCACGACTGATTGCATCCAACTCAAACCCAATTCGTCCATTATTTATTCGCATAGTTAGCGACACATGCAGTGTAAAACGCTTTCAAGGTGGATCCCAGCAAATGGCAGGGTAAACAGCTAATGTAAACATATTTATGCGACATACTCGGCGTGCACGGCGAACGGAACGGTGCAGGACAACAGCAGCCAGCATGGCATGGATCCTTCGCTTGTTTGCTCGTCGCCTTCGCCTCCGCCGACACCGTCGAATGCACAGCACCATCGCAATGAGTCTATGATCCGGCCAGGTTGTTGGGTCCCCATCCTGGCTCCTTCCGCGTCCACCAGCCCGGTCGCCCGTCGTCATCTGCCTCCCGGATTAAACAACGAACGGCACGGGGCAGCGCGACATTCGAGGGTCTCCCGGCACGGAAAAAAGCCATCGCACAAAGGAAGGACCAGGCGAGGACTCCACATACGCGAGTCGCAATCGCAAACTGACAACAAAATCAATAATCATTTTTTGTGCTCCATTCTTTCGGGGGTGGTGGGCCTGGTGGACGGATCCGCTGCCTGTGCGGGATGGGTGCCGAGCCTCGAGCTGACCAACTGCTGCTGGAGCCGCGGAACTCCCCAATCGCCGCTTCTGGCGACTCGGGATGCCGCCATCCTTCGCAGCCACTCAGTGGTCCGGAGCCCCGTGCACCACTAGCACTGATGGGGTACCACCACCCCGGCCAGCCCCCACAATTTTTAACAGCCCCGTCCTAGTGCGGACGAGGCAAAGGCTCATGCTGGTTGTGGGCAGCTGATGTGCGACATCCTTCATGTGCATGACGAACAGGAAGCGAGGAGGCGCGATGCACTCGTCGGTGCCAGCATCCCCCACGGCCCCGTGGCCAAGACGGGCGGCTTGTTGTCACTCCCGCGCCTCATCTTGGTGCTCCTTGGCCCGGAAACGTCTTTTGACGTTTCTCAAGGAAACAAACCCAAAACATAACCAAACAATTTTACCGAGACCGCAAGAAGCATCCTCCTAAATCCTTACCACGGCCTGCGAACAGTCGCTGCACCGTTTCGACCCAAGAATTAATCGCGCGACAAAAATCCTCGTCTCGCGAAAAAATGGTTGGCACGAAAATCGCGTTCGCCAAGACACTTTTTTTGCAAACCGAAAAACCATTGTTTACATCGCACTAACCGCCGAAATGCCGTACGCCAACGGTGCTACGTTACCTGAACCATGATTTTTCACTAATTTCCACACACAATTCACTGAAAATTGGCCATAAAATCCACAGTGAAAATTTCACGGGGACGCGAGGCTTCCACGTGCGCGAATTCTTTTCGACGTTTTAAAAATGCCTGCGATCCGTCATTTTTACGGCGTTGTTGTTGTTGTTCGCTGCCCGATTTTTATTTCGGCATTTCGCGCACTCGTTTGTATAATTGGTGGATTTTTTCGCGTTGCACGTGCTAGTGTGCGTGTGGGGAGTTGGAGCGAGGAGACCTGGACTGCGGGAAATATGACAGTTGACAGCAATTCGGCGGGGATGTACCGACTGAAGATATTATGAATTTGAACTGAACGACTGTTTGCAAAGTACAAGGCGACTTGAGGACAACTCTCTTGATTTGGAGATTTAAAAAATAAGCAAATCACATCCAAACTGAATGAAATTAACAAACGGTCCGTAATTTGCAGTAGAAAATTCCCCTCTTTGACAGACACAAGATAGAGAACACAAGTCGCATGCGACAATTCGTGCTCTCGTGACTAAATGGCACTGTCAGGCACAATTTACCTGTCAGCTTGACAGTACCCTATTAACCCGCTTGTACTACCATAGGTCTAATAAATGATGTCCTTCTAATCGTTTAGAAGTGCCGCGTTATGTTGTGTTTTTCAGTGTCGCCTTTTGCCAAAATTTAACTCTGACTCGAAACAAAATAAACTGAACAATGTCTGACAACGAATATGAACGATTCGAGATCACAGACTACGACATTGAGAATGAATTCAATCCGAATCGGGGACGAAGGCGGCAAACCAAACATCAACAAATTTATGGTGAAATTTTGGCCTTATAATGCATTAAATCCAGTTTACGATTGATTTGTTTCGATAAATAAGGCATTTGGGCTGACGACAGCGACGCCGAAGAAGCGGAATTGTCCGGCCGCCGTCGCGGAGGAAGCAGAAAAGCCAAGGACTACTCGGCCCCGGTGAGCTTTGTCGCCGGAGGAATTCAACAGGCTGGCAAAAGCAAGGAAGAGGAGGATGACAACAAGGACGATGGGAAAATCACCGATGAAGGTATGACCTACCAACAATAAGTCCTTCCCGCATTGCTAGACTTCTTACCCGATGTGTTTTCATTCACGCAGAAGACGAGCACCCGTCGTTCCGGCGCAAAGAAGCCGCCACCTCCACGGAATCGGAGAGTGAGCCGGAAATGCAATCGCGTATGTCAGGATTCGGAACTAGGTCCCAGGCGAAACGGACCGCACCCACGTCATCCGGGCCAGCAAAACTCGCTGCCTGGGAGCAACACACAAAGGGGATTGGGGCGAAACTGTTGCTGCAGATGGGCTACGAGCCGGGCAAGGGTCTGGGAAAGGATCTGCAAGGCATCTCGCGACCGGTTGAGGCTCATATGCGGAAGGGCCGGGGAGCTATTGGGGCATACGGTCCCGAAACAGCCGCCAGTATTCCGGGACAAAAGGTTTTTTTTTTAGCAAACCGTTGCAACTATTTTCAGGACTATAATTTCTTGTGAATTTCAGACTGCAGTAGTGGTCGACGAAGATGAACGCGAGGCAAAAGAGTTCAAGGAGAAGATGTCCAGGTGGCGAAAGGAAGAGAATGAAGAAAAAAGCAAGTCGAATCGATACTACTACCGCTCAGTGCAGGAGGTGATTGAAAAGGGAAAGAAGGCCCCTTCGTTTCTTGTCGACAGATTCAGGTACTTTTCGCATCTATCGAACTGAGAACGAACCAAATTCTACGACTTCTCTTCCTCTGCAGCAACAAGCTTGGCAATGTCCCAGTTATCGACATGACCGGTCCGGAAAAGCGCGTTCTCAGTGGCTACCACGCCATCGGACAAGCCAAAATCCTCGACGAAGATCTCTACGAACAGCGGCCAGCCAAAAGGACCACGAACTTCGCTTTGCCCGAACTCATGCACAACCTGAACTTGATCGTCGACATGTGCGAACAGGAGATCATATCCATCGACAAATCCGAGCGGGAGTCGAACGACCGACAGAAGCAACTGGAGCAGGAAAGAAACAACCTGGAGGAGATCATCAAACTCGAGGACAATCACATCTACACTTTGGAGAAGGCTTTGGCGTTGGTCGAGGATTTGACATGCCCGAAGCTTCCGCTGACGTTGAAACGGGCGAGGAGGACATTTCTGGAGCTGCAGACAGAGTTCAAGGCCGAGTATAAAGAGTTCGGACTGGCCGATCTAGCGGCCGGAGTAATAGTGCCCCTGTTGAATGCCGAGCTGAGCGAATGGCAGCCGTTAGTGGAGCCCACTCGCCATGTCGACACGATAAAAGAGTGGAAGGGAATTTTGGATCAGAGTCAGCCGGAGCGTCGCAACGTTTTCGATCCGTACTCGTCGATAATCTGGGCGGGCGTGATACCGAGCTTCCGCACAGCTGCAGCCGAATGGAATCCGAAGCAGCATCAGCAAATAGCGGCACTGCTAGATTGCTGGGCGCCTCTGTTCCCAACGTGGATACTGGATAACGTTTTGGAGCAGCTGATCCTTCCGCGGTTGCAGCAGGGCGTCCAAAACTGGGACCCACTCACAGACACCGTACCAATTCACAATTGGGTGCTCCCGTGGAGCGGAATCCTGGGGCACAAAATGGAGGACATGATTTATCCAACTATACGCGAGAAACTGGGCAACGCTTTGCTCGCTTGGGTGCCGCACGACAGATCGGCAAGGGCGATGCTCACGCCCTGGAAAAATGCCTTCGGTGAGGGCGAGATGACCAGCTTCCTGTTGAAGCACATCATTCCGAAGCTGCAAGTCAACCTAAACGAGCTGGTCATCAATCCACTCCAGCAAGATCTGGAACTATGGAACCAAGTGTGGGAGTGGCACGAAGTGATACCTACGCTCCTCATGACTCAACTCCTCGACAAATTCTTCTTCCCGCGGTGGATGCAAACGCTGGTGATCTGGCTGAACCAGGCGCCCAACCTGGATCAAATCTCGCGATGGTACACGGGCTGGAAGAGTCTCTTCGCCGACGAGATATTGCAGCAAGCATCCATCAAGGAGCATTTCCGTCGCGCGTTGGAATTGATGCATCGCGCCACCACGGCGCCGACCGAGTCGACAACGCCTCCACCGCCGCCCATCACAAATGTCGTCCTCACGCAGACGGCTCTAGACCCTAAACTTCCCGCGCTGATGGACCTGCAAATCGAACCACCCGTCCAGCTGGAGTTCAAGGAGCTCGTGTCGCAACGATGTGCCGAACGAGGGATCATATTCGCACCGATGCCTGGCCGACGGGAATTTGGCAAGCAGGTAAGTTCATTTGAAGTACATCTATTTCAATTATAATTAAATTAATTGATCCTCTGCAGGTGTATCGAGTGGGAAAGATGTTTTGTTACATTGATCGTTCCGTGCTGATGGTGAGCGACGGAAACTTCAGCAACTGGACGCCGACATCGCTAGGTTTAATGGTGGAGAGAGCAGCGACCGGCTAG
Source organism: Oxycera nigricornis (assembly GCA_963942545.1). Classification (NCBI taxonomy): domain Eukaryota; kingdom Metazoa; phylum Arthropoda; class Insecta; order Diptera; family Stratiomyidae; genus Oxycera; species Oxycera nigricornis. Next base: position 4,376,213 of record OZ012661.1, read on the forward strand.
GATCTCGCTGTACTTAATTTTTAGTCTCAAATAAAATTACACATGGAAATGATGCGATCATTTATTTTCGCCGGACAACCATAAAATAATTTACGCTTCACCAATCGCTCGGAAATGTCGTCTCATCGTGATTTTGTTGGAATTTAATTGGGATCTTAGTTGAAAGTCGTTTCGATCACATCGAAAAGCCGTCGCTTGTGGTGCTGCACATTGTGTCGCTAATGTGATTGCTGGAATCATCACAAATTGTCTGCTGGTGCCCGAAATCATGTGAATTGCTTGTGGGTTGATGCGAAACTATATCCGCATGCATGGTCGGGTGCGTGAAAACTTGTGTCGATATTCCCGAATGTGGAACCATATATTCCTGCATTGTCGGTTGATTCACCACGGTACTATCCATTCCCCACCCGGGATGGAACTAAGAAAGACGAAAACAGGTAAGTCTTAGTTGTGAGGAAACATGAAATCCAAATTTCGTCGCCCCGTAAACCGTTTTTATGCAAACGTAAACTTAATCTATGCTTACCTGCTGATGCATCCCTTCAGACGGTGCCCACGATCTGTTTCTTTGCTTGTCACGATCGTCGTCATCGCAGCAACATCCAAAACACATAGCCAACTAAATTAAGTATCTGCGTTGCGAACCGTTCGATCGTAGAACTACAACTGATCCAAAGCTATTCACTAGTAGTTTGTGCAGAACGAAGGAGAACAAGTTGTTTGAACGAATAGCGTGAGATGGTCGGTAGTTACGTGCAATCGTGAGATCGGTCGGTTATTGAAAGTCTCAAGTAGGTTCCACTCGTATATTTATCAGATTGATCATTGTTTTGCTGATGTTCTTGTTCAATTATTAATAAAATGATAAATCCACTTGTGATTCACTTAAAAGCTGGTTTTGTTTGGAAGGACAGTTAAAAATCACAGCTTTTATGGAAATTTAGAATTACGTATCAGATAACAGATAACTGATATTGAGCTCAAACATATTATATGAAAAGATATAACGAATATTATGAAAACATTATATAAACTCAAACATATAAAGTATTTATTAGTCAGGTCAAAGCTACAGAAAATCCCTGTTTAACCCGTAATGGTCATTAGGGATCAATTCGACCCCACGGTAAGTTTACGATTATATATTTCTAATACAGGCTACTCAAGTTCGATCTAGTGGCTCCATCTGCGTTTGTTTTGAGTTACTTTAACATACTAAAGACTTTCAGTTAGTTAGCATACTTTGTTTTGTGTGGACTTCCTTTTTTTGGGGGTCAATTTGACCCCATATGACCATTGAGTTGCGAAATTAAAAAAAGTTTGCGCGTTTTGACTCCTTTTTTGTGTGTGTGTTAACTTTCAAATAGCAACGTAAGTATAAGTACACATGCTGAAATAATTTTTTTGCAGTCATAAATTAATAGTTATAACGTGCAAACGGATGCCATATAATTTACTGCCTCGTAATATCAGCACTGCTCTCATTGAAGAGGAAGAAGATTACGGAGCCATCTATGTGGAAGCTTCAGAAACTGAAGACCATGTCTCTGAAGAATCCGAGATATCGGAAAATTCTACAGATGAAACATCTGACAATGAAATGGCGGTACACTTGGAGAATGCGTCACTACAGGAGCGTTTGCACGAATCACGTGCTGGCGGTCATCCTGAATCTAAGCTGAGGGGAAAGAACGGCTTTGTTTGGGATTTGAATGTTTCAAATGCAAATGAGGGTGTCAACAAGAAGGATAACATTTCTATGATGTACCTTGTGGAGCCCTTCTTCAAACGACGCATGATGCAAGAATCACTTCGATCATGCTTACGTGCTGGTATAACTTCAATTTTGGGCTTGAACACTTAACTAGTACCAAAAGGCAGAGTTGAGTTGACACGCAGACAAAGATGCACAATTTGTAACCGATCAAGGAATAAAAAGACTAAAATGGAGTGTCAGATATCTTACTCCCGAACAGAAAATCATAGAAATACATAAAACAAATACTCCGAAACATTATGAAAGTTTATTTAAAAAATTATACAATGACATGAAATGCGTACAAATTTGTAAATGTTTTTTTATAGTTTTTACCAAAAATCAAATCCAAATTCATAATTTTTTCGTCAAGGCAATTGGGTATTTTTTAGTTCTTTCAGAATCTTTCGTGATGAATGAAATCTATTCATAAATATGATCTAAGTGGGTTTTTTAGGGAAAACAAATGTATTTCGAAAACACAGCATTTCACGATAAACTGAAAATGTTCACATTGGTTTCGTAAGATACCTTCAAATTTCTTGCGACTCTCTATATTTAAATTAAAAAGAAATGAATACCAGTTTTCCTAACGAAACAAATTAATAAAATCTTTATAAAATTAAACATTTGGTTTTTTCGACTCAAAAATTTTTATACGCACGACGCGTTTCGATCCTTAGATAATCTTCAGGTTACATACAGTTTACAATATTTCTTGGTTATTCTTAAGTAATTAATAGTTGACGGAATGGTGATTGGAAGGGAAGGGTAATATCATTTAGCAGGTTTTCGTTTTTCTTTGTGGCCCGCCTAATCTCAAGGCATTCCAGGTAGTCTAGCTTTTTCCCCTTGTTTATTTTATGTAGGATATTAACATTGTTAATGCTAAAATTATGACCTGTATCTAAAATATGTTGGACTATCCCAGAATTTGAATTTACCTCTCTAGTTGCTTTGATGTGCTCATTGTATCTAATTTTAAAGCTAATACCTGTTTGTCCTATATAAGCTGCATCGCAATTATCACAGGATGCACGATACACCCCTGAATGGGAAAGGCGATCATTTTTGCTTTTGTTGTTAAAAAGTATTTTTTTAAAATTAATTCTAGTCGAATGAAGTATCCTTCATTCAAGAATAAATATTGTACACTGTATGTAACCTGAAGATGATCTAAGGATCGAAACGCGTCGTGCTAATAAAAATTTGTGAGTCAAAAAAACCAAGTGTTTAATTTTATAAAGATTTTTTTCTATTATGGCTCATCAAGAGAACACACAACTTTCTATAACTGCAACAAATTAAAGCCAAAAATTTATTCAAATAAAACGTCAACAATTTTTCGATTTTTCGATTTGAAGCAACTAAGTTGCTTCGTCATCCTGAATCCGTTGGAGCGCGAATTTACAATCTTCTTTTCGGTAACTGAATGTTCAACACTTCTTCGGCGCTGAATCCTTTAACGGCAGGCGCTTCTGGGTTCACGAGCAGATCTTCCTGACCCAAATCAATACCAGTTCCAAGGAGGTCACGATAGCATTTGCAATATCCTGCAAACAAATAATTTATTGAAAATAATGTCCATAAAATCAAAAATAGCGTGAACTATACCACAAGTCTGCAATCTCGGCCTACTATTCACACATGCAAAATAGTAACGGCAATCATGCTCATAAGGATGGTACAAAATTTCATCACCATCAACGGCAGGATTCACTCGCACGCGACGTGCCACTTCCGGGCAATGGAATTGCAAATATGCTTCAGGATCACAATCAGCCACTTCGTCAGGCCAATCGCATCGCCATGTGTCCGTATTGAAAGCCAATCCAATGGAGCAGTTCGTAACGGACGCCACACCATTTGCACAGTTTTTGTATTGACCACAATGGGCAGCATCGCCCAGTCGAAACAGGCCGAATTGATGAGGACACTCTTCAGTTGGTTGGGCTGGTTGAAGGCGGGTACGATTGCCACACGCCAAATGCGGAGGAATCATGGCGCATTCCCATCCTTCTTCGGAGTGATCGGTCAACACCATTCCATCGGGACATAGTTTTTGCTCTGGAACACCATCTATACATTCGGTGTAGGCGTCACATTGTTCACGATCGGGGAATTTTCCATTGGGCTCGGGACATTGGGAAAGTCGGGAGAGGGTTTCTGAAAAAACGAACTTATTGTATAATCTTTTACTAGGAGATAAATAATTTCGCAACAAAAAATACGAAAAAACGTTACATCCGTGTCGAAAAAACCTCTTGAAAAAAATTATATTCAAATTTCCCACTTAATAGTGGTGTTACCTCAATTCTGACATTTGAGTCAGTCATATGTTCATTGTTTTCATTGATTCTTCAAAGCGAAGTCTGAAAGGAGTTCTCTTACATCACATCAATAAATATTTTGCTGTCGCTAGAATTGTTACTAGATAAAAGACTGTCATAAGATCTCCAGGGTCTCAAAAGTTGGAAACTGTTAGATGTGAAGCATTTGTAACCGGTAGTAAATAATACAGTACGATTTACTTAGTAATAATGTTCCTGTCAGAACAGAAGAAGTAAGGTGTGTAGTTAGCTCTTAGTCGAAAACTTGTGTTTAAATACCAAAAATTCCCGACAAACCCATAACGAATCGTGAATATTATAACAAAACAATATGTAAATAAGGCAGACAAATTTTGCGGGATCTCAAAATTATTTATATGATCCTTGTTTCTTATGTGGTTGGGATATAACCTTTTAAAAACAGTAAACCTTTCGAGTGAAGCTTCAGGAGGCAAAAATGTTATACAACATTTTAGACCAGAATTATCGTTCCAAATTATTTTGACAATAATATCTCTTTTTGTTATCTCTCATCGGAGAAACTAGTATCGCAATAGTTAAGAACATGTATATCCTCCAGAAAGAAAACTCATCACAATTATTACAAAGACAATATCTGTACAATTTATTTCCAATAAAATTTCATAAACATTAAACAGGTTTTCCCCGACTAGACTCTGGAAAATTTATATAAAAAAAATTCTATTAGTTATGATGGTTTAGCCGCGGAATTGGGAGAACGCCGAATAAGCTGGAGTTGGTGTAGGCTGAGGTCTTGGCTGTTGCCTGTATTGCACCGTCACGAGTTTCTGTTGCGGCTTTTGCCGGTATTCGGACGCTGGAATAGCACATCCAGTCACATTGGCAGCATCCTCGCATTGATTCGTCAACTCGTTGTAGGCCAACTCTTCACCACATCTAAACATCCTTGGTCGACCATTGATGCAGGCATAATAGTGAACACAATCGGAACTTGATCGATAGAAGCGTGTTGCGCTTATCTCTTCGTCACCGAGTTCAGGACTCTTGGCGATTTGTGGACAAGAGAATCGCAGGAATGCTTCAGCATCGCAATCTGGCACTTGATCAGGCCAGTCACACTTGTAGGTGTCCTTGTTCCATGCCAAACCCTCAGGACACTCAAAGTCGTAGGCAATACCACCGGCACAGTTGACGAATTTGCCACAATTCTGACTGTCCCCGTTGCGGTAGTAGACAAACTGATGAGGACACCTTTCTGTCGGTTGTGCTGGCTGAACTCCTGTTCGTGCCTTGCAATCTACATCGATCGGATATTGGCAAGGATAGGCTTTTGGTCCTAAATCGGCATTGAAAAGCAGACCATCGGGACATAGACGTTCGTGGGCAACACCATCGATGCATTCGATATAGGAATCACATTGACCAGCTGGATAGAAGCCACGCTTATCGGGACATGATCCTGTGCCGACCAACCGAGCTTGAAACGAAAGTGAAATTGATTAGAATTTCAGAATAAAATAGACTCACATGCAATAGACTAAAGAATGATCCAAACCATATGAAAAGATGGTGCAATGATGTCCTCTTGGATGAATATGGAAGCCATGGGAATGAATGATGTTGAAATCAAAGAAAAAATGATAGTTTAGATGCGTTTCTTGCAAGGTTGGTTGGACGATTTACATGTTGACTCCACGCTGAACTGGATTGTTGCCTACCTTAAACTTTTAAACCCCACTTTTCAACATGTTATGCCTCATTTCTCAATCCATTTCATTCATTCAAATTTTGCCAATTTCAATCGGACAAATGCAATTTTGTGATTACATCGATTTGAATTTCATAATAACCGAAAATGCGATCGTGCGCTAAAACCTCAACGGCCTTCTCCCATTAACGACCGGGACTGCTTCATCATCAGCCGCCTAACCTTTTATTAACATCTAACACGCTGGCTGACTTAATGTAGTTTTGGTGTAAGGTGGGCAACCGTCTTCGTCACCAACGATCATCACAATCGATCAACAACACAATATTGTTGATGCAATCAAACACCATTACCATGCCAGATCGTACGTTACGGTACGGCTTTAATGATGAAGTCTTTGATAGCTTTGAACAATGACCAACAACCATGCTAGCAAGCACGTCTATTTGATTGCTATTTATTATATCCTTCATTGTCGGAATGTATTGATAGGTAGTGGTTACAAGGTAGATGTAACCTGAATGCACTCGTAATGCTAGTCTAAGACTGAGTAACAATTTATTTTCCTACTAAAAAAATTAATAGATCGCAAAACTATCGACCGAGAAAAATGATATCTATCTTTATTAATAGGGTATACAGATAATATTTAAAGATACTTCACACAAAAAAGTGATCTTAATTTTCTGATCTTGCCACCAGCCAAAAGCATCTCAACTCAACCATCGCGATCGTATCAACTGAAAGATTTATTCAGCATATGAACCTCAAATTACCATTTGAGTCAGTTGTCTCACCTTCCCAAAAAAGATATCGGTACGATCAATTTTGCCATTTCGACGATCGATTTATAAATGGATCAACTTGTTACAGATTCGAACTTATACATACATGTATACTTAAATTAATCGAACTAAAAGTGAAATCTTATGTTGGCGGCACCTCAAGACATCTTTACTTTTGAAGACGATGATGCCGATGACATTGAACTTTTTTTCTTGGTTGCTTCGCTTCAAGATAATGTAACAAGTTTTTTGTTAGCTTCTTCAGCCACCGGAATAAAATACTAGGTGAAACCATTGAAATGTCTTGATTTTTAGTACCGGTTGCTTGAATGGTATTCACTGGGAATTGTTATGGTTGAAATGAACAACGTGATTCGAATAAATCAAATGGAAAGATCAACACATCATGAAATAATTGAGTTTTTGTGGAGAAAATATAATAAATGGTGGTGGATATTGGACCTTCAAGGAATATTAAGAATTTTTATATCAATTTTTAATTGTTTCTAGCTGAGAGTCTTTTAAGAAAGATATATCATTTTCTACTGATCTTTATAGATATATTCAAACTTTTCTCGATCGAAAGTAACACGAATTTTACGATAGGTTTGCATAATAGATTCCACACTCCAATAGTAATTGATAATTATTTCTGAACACCGAACAAGCAAATTCTGTTAGTAGTAAGGATTCATGCTTTCCCATCTTTTATTCAGGCTTACGTGAAGACAAGCAATACGGAAGTATGGTCATTTTTCAAGCCTGCCCCCTATGTTTAAAGTATACAGTATGTGGTCTTCGCGGACGAACTATTTTGTTCTTTTTATGCCGTGAATGACGTGCTAGCCAAGTAAACAAAGTTCGCTTACCCACTCTTACGCCACAAGTCAAATCAATAATATCATGTTCCTGCCTCGTCCCACCATTGAAAATAGCTCACGACAAGCACGAGTCAAATCATAATCGACATTTACATGACTAAGCGAGGTGCACACAGGTTCGGTTTCCGAACTCGGAGCTGATCGTGCAAATGTCCACGGGTTGCCCATGCATCGACTCCCCCAACTACACACAGGAGCGACCATAATTCGCGAGTTAAATACATCCGAAATCCCGCCAAGTGCGACAGCAGCAGAAGATCTCGCTACAACGCAATCCGGTGCCTGGAGTATCGCAGTTTCAAACCAAATGTCGCACCCTCAGGTGAAATTAGCATACCATGCATAGTAATTCGCATTCAACATCTAACCCATTCACACCCATTTACGGCATAAAAAGAAGAAGAAAAATTTCCCCGAGAAGACCACACTTTGTATACCTTTAACATAGGGGCAGGCCTGAAAAATGATCACACTTTCGTATTGCTTGTCCTTAACCTTACTACTTCTGTTTCATTGTTACACTTGCCAAAAAATTATGAGTTGATATCTCAAACTAGTTTAAGTTTAAGTTTATTACCTATTAGAATTTTCAAAAAACCGTTTTGGTTTTTTAAATACCGAATTTAATTTTGTGATTTTTAGACTTGTCGACAAAATTTAAAAAATAAAAGAAATAAATTTATTGTAAAAAGTAAAAATAAATAAAATAAATAAATTATAAAAAATGATGAATGGCATTTTTACCATAAATGTAAAAAATAGGGGTCAAACTTTGGTTACACGTTTTGCACCCTTCATCTACTCGCGCGGGTGGGATATTACGTTTATGGTAAAAATGACATTCATCAATTTTTTAATGATTTTTTTTATTTGTTTTTCTTTTACAAAAGAAAATTTCCTCTTTTTTTGTTAATTTTGTCGGTTTCCACACAATTCTAAAAATCACTTTCCAGATCAATTTTCACATGATCTCTGGAAATAGTCAGAATAATCCTATTTTTAGTACCCCTATAACTTCTCATAGGGCCGTGACCGCCGCGAACTTTTTATGCCATAGTAGTAGGGGAACCCCCTCTTTCGATCCTCCCTATTCCCACTCTCTTCGGGGGGTAGGGGCCACAATCATAGCCTTTACCATGATAATAATACAATTGTATTTTAGTTAGGCATTGGTTTTAGTTGAATAACTTTTCATGTGGAAAATTGTACTCCAAATTACGACAAATCGAATAACGCAGATTGATCCCCAGTTACAGTTTTTCGAAGAATCAATGTATTTATATACTTCAATAAAATATAATAAACACTTGACAATTTCAATGCTAATTTTGCTAAATCATTTGCTTTCTCCAATTTAATTAATTTTTGGCGCTGTGAACTGTGTCTTTGTGATGCGATTCTTGAATGTTCAAGGAGTGAAAATTCAATTATTTAATAGTAGACGTTCGAAAGACTTTCTATTTATTAGATACTCTTTCAAAAAAAAACATATAAGCACTGTCAAGCGGGAAAATAAAAATCGTTTGAAAACAAATTCGTAAAAATTACAAAAAAAAAAGAAATTATACAACTATATATATATATTCTACACCGAAAAGCGTCTATTAATTACATAGTTCCCTTCGAAAAAGTTCTAGCTATCTAAGATATTACGAATACAACGACTTATCAGCATGAAAAGAATCTTTTCAGCTTTGCTTATTTGGCGATGTTCAGTTTTAACCAAATTTCCGGACGGTTTTACCAAAGTGCTGACGATTTACACTTGAAAATAATTAATTCCTTTAATTTTTTAGGACGTGTTTTCTAGTATCTGGTTAGTTGTCTAAATGTTAGGTAGAATCTTTTTAGAGGGAACCTTTCAACGGAGTTATTTTTTTTTGGAAAAGTGATATCTATTCGAATCGATTTGGGGAGGAAGAGGGAGATTAGAGACTTTTAATATATTTTTCACAATTAATATCAGTTTGAAATTGTTATAAAATTATAAATAGTTTTACTCCTATCTGAGTTTCATTTAAAAAAATTAAAATTTAGTCAATAAACAATGTCTGATAGACCGGAAAATAATAACTTATAACAATAATACGACAGTAAAGAATATAAAAGCATACGTAAGAAGCAAAATTGGCTTGCTAAAATTTTACCGACTGAAAAATTGCCGACTGAAAAATTGCAAAAATGAAATTAACAAGAAGAAAAACCTGCAACTGAGACGAAAAATTAAAAAAGAAACATTTTTTTCTGCTATCAAATCGAACTGTCGACGAATTACATTGAAATAATTGAAAATATTTTTGATAAACTGCAGAAAAAACGAGATACCTAATTTTTCGCGGCGACCGTAGTTTTTGGAAATCAACACTAGCTGAATTAAAGCTAAATTTTTGTTTTGTTTTTCAATTTGTTAACCACTCATTTTTTTTAAATATAAATGCACTGAATCCGCTTATTGAACTATATTAAATTTCACCAATTGCAATAAAAAGCACAACACTATTAGCTATTTTCTTCTTACCTGGACTCAGTGTACTAGTGCAAGCAACAAGGGCTACAAAAACCACCGCAATTCTAAACATTTTCACTATTTAACTATATTATTTTGTCTTTCCAAAAAATCGTATCTCAAATATATTTTGACCACGCGCACGCAGTTCTCCGTAAAACCGATAAAAATCAAATCTATATCTGAACACTAGGACGAATGAAACGAAACTGATCCGTTGAAATCAGCAAGCTTGAATATAATTTTTCAAAAGTGAAGATCACACCAATATGTGTGAAAATTAGTCACTTTACCAGTTTCGTACGATCATAGGTGTACCTGCATATCTGCAAAATGTAGCCATGCTGCAAAGATAGTCTTAACTGTCTGGATTTTGTTGAGTGTGTAAGAGAACGGGTGATCTTCAACATTTCAATACGCAGAATATATAGTATATATGAAATTTCCGACTGGCATTACTACTCTATGCATCCAAGCATTTGGCATTTTACGTAACTTTTCCGAAGTGATCGTTCAAAGAAAACATGCTTCAGCTGAAAAGATCAATAAGATTTGTCGTTGGTGTTATTGTTGTTGGACCTGTTACCACTAGTGGTGAAGATCACCTGGAAGAGTTATTTGTCAACTAAACTTGAAGTGGTCGTGAAGATCGGATGTATGTGGTAATGAAGATGCATTGTGGTGTTTCTGGTGATTGTTATATTTGGCGGGAGGAGACCACCCAAGACAATGCCAATCTTTTGCGATCTTTTTGGATCAAGAAATTAATCCATGTTAGACACCGGTACCAGATTCAATTAGAAGATCCCACTATCAACAGATTAATGGATAGTTAAGGCCGTTGGAAATTTTTTGTAACGCACGATTATCATAAATTCCGTAGCCATGTATCTCAGAAAGTATTGATTAGATATACCAATATCGTTTCTGCAACGAAACTAACTGATCAAATATGCGGTTAAGATTGTTTGGGTGTCGCTGTGTTAGGCTGAAGATGTTGCTTCCAAAATGTTGTTTCGAGTTTACCTGAAGCCGACATGCATTCGATCATGGCTTTCAGTTACGCCGAATCCTTGACATTTTAGAGAATACCAGATAAAAGATACATGATTTGAATTTGATATCAACGCGATGCTACTGAAATTCGGGGAATCAGGTTTGAAAACATGATGAATAAGATGTTTCAAACAAAAGTATCCGGAATAGAATGAAAATCATGTCTCCGTATAATTTGATGATATTTTGAGAATATTCTCGAATAGTCAGACGTGTTAAAGAAATATTCTTGGAACTTAACTCATGCTGAAAGTTTGGTTCATTTATTAATAAACAGATAAAAAATTTAAAATTGCAAAATAAAAGTGTGGAACATAAGGGGGGGGGGGTGAAGTATCTGAGCAGCTCTTATCTGACCATATTAAAAATATATTAAGTTTTTAAGTCACAAGAGGATTGCACATTCTTAAAAAATAATTCCAGTACAAGATCGTCCTCCTTTCAAATAGTTGTTGGTCAAATCAACTGAGCCAATCATGCTTATTCCTCAAAGAAGGAAAAATCGATTTTAATTCGACCTCCCCAATAAAATTACTGAGCAATTTAACAGATAGGTCATCAATCAATCAATATCATTATTGGTAGTGTATATTATTTGTCTTAATACCTGCTTGCAAGAGTAGTTCGCTCTGAAGCATAAAATTAATTTTTATCGTCCATTCGACAGTAAATATATTTTTTGGAAGCAGTCAGTTTTAATCTCCTTGTTATAGACGTTACTTTGAAGACGCCTAAGAGAAATTTCAAATAATTAAAACACGAATACCAGAATGCTGAAAAACATAATCGAACTCTATCGACAGAAAAGACTCCTTCCCGAGTATCTTTTGAAGTCACAAATCCATGGATATCGAATTATTGCAATTGATAAAGGGACATTGGCGGACAGGTTTGATTTATCGTGCAAATTTCGCGAATAAAATAAATAATATATATTTTTTTTTGGAAGAATTTTATGGATAGCAGTCAGTTTTGTTACAATTGTTGTGTCGTCTTGGCTAATTATAAATATTTATATAAATTTCGAATATTCGCCAACTGTAACGAGCCAATCGCCCGATCGTACTTTAGTATCTGAAGTACCATTTCCTAGTATTGCTGTGTGTAGTGGCAATCGTATCAATAAAATTGCATTAATGGAGTTTGCCGAAAAGATGTGAGTACTAAATACTGAACGATTATGAGGCATGTATGATTTAAAAAATATCTTCATGAATCCAAAATAGTCTAAAACTTGTGCTCCATGATTTAGTGAAAGACACTTTACCATCATAGATAAAATATATTCAGTGTACATACAATTCAATTTCGCAATCATAATCTTCAAAATAAGCTCAAAGATTTCTTATCGCTGTCTGTTTAAAATAAAAATCTTTGCAGAAATTTTTAAGCTACTTTTATTAAAAAAACGTGCACAGTATTTCAAATGTTGTTGACTGAACTAGTAGTGGTAGATGTATTTGCCTAGTTTTTGGTACTACTTCACTTGATCCGTTTCGATACTGTAACCGGCAAATTTATCAAGCGATTCCAAGCACGATATCTTGGGGATCTCGAAACCAACCCTGAAGCTTCCACAGTCAAGTAAACATCCTTGTTGCTCCCAAAAAATTGCCTGATTTCGTGAGACGCCTCGGTCGCTGAAAGATGTCCTGCGAACTGGTTGAGAAAACCTTTCAGACTATCCTTGAAGCCAAGCAGAATGAGATGAGAAACAGATCTTGTGTCTTTTATTGAATTGCATATTTCCCATTGGAAGAGAAATATGAATGGTTACGACCACTGGCAGCATGATTCTCAAAACATGTTCAAATCCCTATGAACGACGCAAAATTCTGAGAGTCAAAATGTCCTACAAGTCCGGAAACAAAAGTATCTTCATTGAAGATGGTATCTTTGCTTTTCAATCGATGTCACCAGCAACAATTACGTACATGATTTACAAGCTGCTCTCACCAGCAATGATACTGGTGTTCATGAGGTGGTTATCTTTCGAAACAAGCAGCAAAGGTGTCTTCCTTGAAAGAGAAATCCATGCGCGTAACTGGGATTTCGAATGGATGACGATCGGTACTAGTTCCATTGAGTAACCTGGTACTTTTGCTGGGACGACTGCATTCTTAAAGGTGGAGACCTATTCAATAGCCAAATATATTGTCAGCTTCATACTTATCTTCCACTCCATTTATTTGATCGCCTGTTGCTACATCTTATGACTATGCCGATGAACTATCTCCACAAGATTTACTACAACTTCTTTGAGGAAATGCCATGAAACTCTAGTAAGTAGGGTAGTACGTGCTGAACAGAATGTCTTGGGGGGCTTTACGTGACAACAAAGCCACAGACCTCTTCGACCGTGGGTTCATATTCAGTGAAAACCACGCATCCTGCCACCACCACTTGGGAGTACCAGTTTGCCTCCTGAGTGCAGGCTCAGTGACCTTACTGGTGGAAGCAAGGTTTATCTAATCCTCCCCATGGTAAAAGATTGACTCCTGGTAAGGCTTCGTGGACTTCAGCCCGTCTCAAGCTTACTTCGGTTGTGTCCAACTGAAGACACTGGACCGATCACTATCCTCGGGTACCTGGCGACGGCCATCTCCGAAGGCTGCGTTGCAGTATCTATTGAACAGTGCAGCCTGCGTTCCGGTCTAGTAAGAATTGGGGCTGTGTTATTCAAGAAATTCCTGGGCCACACACATATGAATTGAGACCAGTATCCTCGGTAAATAGATCTATAATACCATCCTCACAAATTATACTCAGCGTTAGGAAAACACTCGACTCATTATTGGTTTTGCTTTGACGAAGGAGGCAACAAAGCTTGGACATTTATATTAAGAAATAACTTTGGGTCAATAAGAAGATTTTAGGAACTATGTTCAATTTATGACTGTCTGTTCTGCTTCTCAATTTCTGATTAATTCAAAACATATTAGAATCTCATCAAAACACCCTTATTTTTTTAATCGAACAATTTTTCCAGATACACTAAATGTGAAGATATACATAACAAACGATAAGGTAATCTAGACAGTTAACAGAAATTATCTCAGGACTCTATCGTAAGCTTATAAATTTATGTAACTGTTAACAATAGAATTAATTAGGATTAAAATATTGATGAGACTCAGCCTTCGATACTTTATTATTGGATCCTCATACAAGACCTGAAAAATAATTTACTGTTTGTTAACCGATAGAAAATTTTCGGTCATAAATAGACCATTTATTTGAAATATTCTTTGATTTTTGGACAATAAAATAAAAGTAAACAATATCTTCTGAATGAACAATAGTCTCACTTATCAGCTAGCAAATCCATTCTGAAAAAGAAAATACTACCTAAAAATCCATTCAGACCCGTATCAATTCGCAGACTAATGATTGTTGAACATAACCTTTGCTTAAGTCTCTTATCGCAAATGAAATTTATGCTAGGCTGCCATTGTCATGGTTTTATCAAGTCTACGTCGATATTTCATTGGCAGCCGCTCTAGTCTAGATAAAGAATTCACTAGTGAAACCTATAAAAACAGTCGCAATATCTACGAAACCAGTACTTGTGTTGAATTTTCAAAACGTGCAAATGGTGCGTTTAGTAACATTCGTGATAGGCTTTTGCCTCCTTGTTGGCTTGAGCAGAGCCCAAAAGATTCGCTACGACAATTACAACATCTATGAAGTGCGACCTGAAACTAGTGAACACTTGACAATTTTGGAGAAGCTCGAGCAAACCAGCGATAGTTTGAGGTTCTTTAAACCAATTACAACTGTTGGACGATCGGTGAACATACTCGTTGCACCGCATAAGCAACCAGAATTTCTGGATATTCTACAGGATCACCAAGTTCCATACGATCTTATCGAAGAGAATTTCCAAAGATCCTTGGATGCGGAAGAAAGAAGCTCGAAAAAGAGGGCTGGCATTTACGACTGGACAAGCTACCATACTTTAGATGAGACGTACGATTGGTTGAAATCGTTGGCCGCTCAGTATCCTGGCAAAGTTGAGCTGTTCGTCGCAGGAACAACTTATGAAGGACGTCAAATTTTAGGAGCCAAAGTATCTTTCAAGTCAGGCAACAAAGGAGTGTTCCTTGAGGCCGGTATTCATTCGCGTGAATGGATTGCTCCAGCGTCCATCACGTTCATATTGAACCAACTTTTGACGAGTCAAGAGCCTGAAGTGAGGATTATTGCTGAAAAGTTTGATTGGTATGTGATTCCGCACGCCAATCCCGACGGATATGTATATACTCATACAAAGGATCGTCTTTGGAGGAAGACACGTTCCAAGGGAATCCTGTGCTATGGAGCAGATCCTAATAGGAATTGGGACTACTACTGGAAACATGTAGGTGCCAGCTCATCTTCTTGCTCCGACACCTTTGCCGGCAGCTCAGCATTCTCCGAAATTGAAGTCAAGAGCCTTTCCGATTTCATCAAAACATTGGATGGAAAACTCCATTTATACATTGCATTCCACTCGTACTCACAGCTTCTTCTTTTCCCATATGGTCATACGAGTGAACGTGCTCCGAACTTTGTGGATCTTAAACGAATTGGTGATGCAACTGCTACTGCTCTTGCGAAACGTTATGGTACCGCCTATACAGTGGGAAGTATCTATGAAGTCATATATCCTGCATCGGGAGCTAGCGTAGATTGGGTGTATGCCACGCGGAATGTGAGCCTGGCTTTTGCATATGAGTTGAGACCGGCAACTTCGTCAAGTGGGTTTATTTTGCCAGCAAACCAGATTATACCGACAGGACAAGAGACTTTGGACTCGTTGGTGGGGATGTTGACGGAGGCCGAGAAGTTGAACTATTTCAAATAGATTTTTATGTTATTATATTTTAATTTTATAAAACTGTGAATATAAAAAAAATTGTACAATACTATTGAAATTTATTATAGTTTATAAAAATATAAGTTTAAGGCTCATCTAGTTTAATATCAAATTGACTGTTTCAATGAAGCCATCCAACCCTTCAGAACCAAAAATTATTTACAGCAAAATTCTAAAACTATTAATTAGTTATTATGCTGGAATTTTTTAAAATTTTAACAGTGATTTTCTTTGTTGAATTGTTGAATTTTTTCTAATAATATTTTTATCTGGATTCTGACAAGTTACGTCCTTGTTTAATGCAGCATATTGAATTAATTTGGAAGAACAAATTAAGTTTGTTCGCCTATGAATATTTTGCTAGGTGTTTTTTTTTTAAATTTAGTAACGACTTCCAGCGGCAATTTTGAGTACAACGAGGCTCATTTATGCTGCTTTGCTGGAATCTAACGAGTTATTTTCAATTGTATCTTATATTTTGCTGCAAAAATTATGTTTTTACTTCGAGAAAGTCATTGCTGCAGGAAGAATATTGATTCCTTATGAAGTTGATTGAATTTCTGAAGTAACAAGGATCATTAATATTGATTTAAAAATGATTATCACCAACAATAAAACTTCAAATGGAAAAATCTTTGGAACTTAGCTGAATGTAATCACTAGGATTAAATTATTTCACATAGGATTTTGCATGATACCTGATATGTTCCCAGTGGCAGCACTAATGCCTTGTTTTTTTTATAATCAGCCGCCAAAATTTTAATCTTGAAATATTCCCAACAGATTTACAACCAATGTTGATAATTGATTATTTTTGATAAGCACACTTACTTTTGTAATACGACATTTTATTTAATCAGTCTTCAAAATGTTGTTAACTCAACTAGTAGTGGTAGGCATCTGCTTGCTTTTCGGTACCGCTTCATCTGATCCGTTCCGATATGATAACTATCGAATATATCAAGCAATTCCACGCACCCCAATTCAACTACGATTCCTCGTTGATCTCGAAACCGATCCTGATGCTTTCATATTCCTGAACGCGGTTACCGCAGTTGATAGTCAAGTGAACATCTTGGTTGCTCCCGAAAAAGTGCCTGATTTCGTGAGACGTCTCGGTCGCTATGAGATATTTTACGAACTGGTTGAAAAGAATTTCCAGACGATCCTTGATGCCGAGCAGCAGGAGCTGAGAAGCAGATCTGGTGCTTACGATTGGACTGGATATCACACGTTGGAAGAGAACTATGAATGGTTACGATCGATGGCAGCACGATTCTCAAACGTTGTTCAAGTTATTGTTGGAGGGAAAACCTATGAAGGACGAGATATTCTGGGAGTTAAAGTGTCCTACAAGTCTGGAAACAAGGGTATCTTCATTGAGGGTGGTATTCATGCTCGTGAGTGGATCTCGCCAGCAACAATTACGTATATGCTGAATCAATTGCTGACCAGCAATGATCCTGAAATTCGTGAAATGGCTGAGAAGTATGATTGGTATGTGTTCCCGCATACGAACCCGGATGGATTCGTCTATACGCACACCCATAATCGATTGTGGAGGAAAACCCGCTCGCCAGGTCAAACATGCTTTGGAGCTGACCCGAATCGGAACTGGGATCACAAATGGTTGACGATCGGTGCTAGTTCAAACGAATGCTCCGAAACGTTCGCTGGAAAAGGTCCTTTCTCTGAAATCGAGACTCAATCCCTAGCTGAATACATTGCCAGCTTGAAGGGTAAGCTGCACGCGTATCTGGCGTTCCATTCATTCTCGCAACTACTGTTGTCTCCATATGGATTCACTGACGAACCAGCCCCGAATGATGATCATCTTCAGCAAATTGCAAAGGTGACCACCGCCGCCCTGGCTAAACGTTACGGAACGCAATACAAATATGGAAGCAGTTATTTGGCAATCTATCCAACGTCTGGATCTAGTGTAGATTGGGCCTATGGTGTGCAAGGAATTCCTATAGGATACACTTATGAGTTGAGGCCTGCTTCGTCCGTGAATGGATTTGTATTGCCATCATCGCAAATTATACCCACTGCAATAGAAACACTGGACTCAGTATTGGCATTGACGAAAGAGTCAGCAAGATTGGGATATTTGTAGAAAAAAGGAAGATGATATTGTGACTAATAAAATGGGCAGATTAAAATATATTTTTTTTGGCTAAAAAACTCTCGAAAATAATGTTTCACTTACATTTCCACTCCATAGGTAAACAAAATGGTAATTCCAAATGGAATCCCTTAGTTTCTTTATATAAAAAAATAGATTTTCAACTTGAAATTGTATCATCAAAACTAATTCAGCGTCATGCTGCGAAATAGGTCTGAAATTCCCGACTGTGTGCCTCCGTACATGCTTTTAACATCCAAGACTACCCGCATTGCCAATATTCATGTTATTTGTTTAAATCCTCACTCTACCCTATCACCAGCATTGTTATAAATTACCTGATTTCAATTTACCACCATGAATTATCGTTAGTTTTATCGGAAACAGCTTGATTCCAGGTAGCTTTTTTTTTTCAAATGAAAACAGTAGTGAATGTGCAATGTTGTTGATTAGAATTCTCAAGAATATATTTTTAAAATTGAATAAGGGTTACCTTCTGAACATTTATTGATAGTGTATGGTTTAAAAATCTTGCAATGAAAATTAATTTCAATTAATTC
Organism: Oxycera nigricornis; assembly: GCA_963942545.1. Taxonomy (NCBI): domain Eukaryota; kingdom Metazoa; phylum Arthropoda; class Insecta; order Diptera; family Stratiomyidae; genus Oxycera; species Oxycera nigricornis. The sequence continues at coordinate 4,394,766 of OZ012661.1, forward strand.
TTGATAAGTTTATGCCATCATAATTCAATCATGATTAATACTTCCAGAAGTTGTATGCAAAGTGTTATGATTAAATTCACTAATTATTTGAATTGGTAGGAAAATTATGTGGTAATACTATGAAAAGTGTTGATGGTTATTCGCATAACATTACAATGTAAGCTATTGTAATTGTTCCCATTTGCAAAGTTATTCAAAAACCCATAAAATAGTTCATGCAATCAGAGCTGAAGCACTAGTCGTCAATATGTTACGAATCGGGACAGTTGCATTAAGTCTAGCTCTAATAGTAGCGTTAACTAGTGGTGAACATCTTCGATATGACAATCACAGAATCTACCAAGTTATTCCTCAAACACCAAACCATCTAGTTCGCCTCGCGGAATTGGAGACAACCAGCGATCGTTTCAGATATCTCAATCCTGTAACCACGGTCCAGAAAAACGTGAATATCTTGGTAGCTCCTCAAAACATCTCGGATTTTGTAAAGTATCTGGATCAATACAGCGTTCCTTACAAACTTACCGAGAAAAATCTTCAAAGGATATTGGATAGAGAGCAACAGGATCTTCGAGCTCGCTCTACCAAATATGATTGGACGGGATATCATACTTTGCAAGAAAACTACAATTGGTTGCGATCGTTGGCCGAACAGTTTCCAAAAATCGTTCAGATAATAAATGCTGGAAAGTCGTACGAAGGTCGTGACATCCTTGGAGTGAAAGTGTCTTTCAAATCAGGCAATAAAGGTGTCTTTCTTGAAGGAGGAATTCATGCACGTGAGTGGATCTCACCGGCAACAGTTACATACATACTGAACGAACTGCTCACCAGCCAGGATCAAGATGTTCGCGAAATGGCTGAGAAGTATGATTGGTATGTGATCCCGCATGTGAACCCGGATGGATATGTCTATACCCATACTAAAGATCGCCTGTGGAGGAAGACCCGTTCACGTGGAACTGCGTGCTACGGAGCTGATCCAAATCGTAATTGGGACTTTAACTGGTTAACAATCGGTGCCAGTCCCAACGAATGCTCGGAAACTTTTGCTGGAAGGAGTGCATTTTCCGAGATCGAGATGAAATCCCTGTCGGAATATGTTGCGAGTCTAAAGGGAAAAATTCACACTTACTTGGCATTCCACTCGTATTCTCAGCTTATGTTGTATCCATACGGTCACACTGGTGAACCAGTTTCTAATGATGATGACCTAGCTGAAATCGCTAAAGCAGCTACTTCGTCCTTGTCGAAGCGATACGGCACGAAATACAGATATGGAAGCACTTATTTGGCAATCTATCCGGCTGCCGGGTCTAGTGTGGATTGGGCCTATGCTGTACAAGGCATTCTTATCGCATATACCTACGAATTGAGACCAGCTGCATCGGCAATTGGGTTCGTCTTACCAGCAGCGCAGATTATACCAACCGCTGAGGAAACATTGGACTCGTTGGTGGCGTTGACGAAAAAGGCTGCAGAGTTGGAGTATTTATGAAGGGGAAAATCAAGCTGTACTACGAAAAGAATCATCAATCAATCAATTTTTAACAGAAATTTCCTTTAAGATTTACGTAGTTATTTGTAATCATGACCTCCTTCTATTATACACTTATTAAATAAAATAATTCAAATGTTATCTGGGTTATTTCAATCACTACTTTAAGTTGTATCTAATCTTGATATGATTGACATAGATAAGTATTCCTTATCATTTAATTAAACTATGAGTTGCCCGTGAAAGATTCAAATTGAATATTAGATCAAATTAATCGAGCTTTAATTTGTTATAATTTAATTTAACACTGGCTTGCGGATCGTTCGAATAAGGATTATCAAGTCTATTTTTTGTGATATCAAGACTTGATTTTAGAAGAAATACTTTCAATTAATCTTTTCCATAATGCCTTTCCATGAAACTCTTATCTGCAACCCCTAAGTGGCGTCACATGATTTCCAGACAACGATAATCACAATTTTTCACGGCAAGTAGACGATGGTTGCAGGTGAAACACAACTAATTACTTCAACGTTAAGGGTCGGTTAATCCCTCCTTGTCTCCGGTATTCATTTAGCAATATGTATTTCCAAAAGCAATACAATTGAAAATCACTTTGAGCTATTCCAAAAATAAACCACCCTTGTTTATCTTCACCTGAACATGCGACAGCTTTAGATTACTCAACAGTTTGCCCGTGACTATGGCGTCGAAAGGATCGTTTCTTTTGATTGTTTGTTTTTCCGTTCAATTAATTTGTGGTGATCGCGTTCGTTTTGACGGTTACCAACTCTACCAGGTAACACCGAAGCGGATTGAAGATCTTCAATTGCTTTCTGATCTCGAAGCTGGCAGTGACTCCTTGAAGTTCTTCACATATCCATCGACTGTTGAGACTTCTGTGAATGTACTTGTTGCTCCCCACAAACAGTTCGAGTTTCTCGATATTCTAAAGGACAATGGTATCATATACAATCTTGCTGTGGCGAACTTCCAAACAGTTCTGGACACTGAACAGGCTGAACTGTTGACCAGATCGAGTGACTATGATTGGACTGGATACCACACTCTGGACGAGACTTACAATTGGTTGCGTTCCTTGGCGCAAAGATATCCAAACAATGTAAAAACTATTGTGGTCGGAAAATCGTATGAAGGTCGCGACATACTCGGTGTAAAGGTGTCCTTTAAAGATGGCAATAAAGGCGTGTTTTTGGAAGGAGGGATTCATGCACGTGAGTGGATCTCACCGGCCACCGTTACATACATCCTCAATGAGATTCTGACGAGCCAGGACTCCACTGTACGTTCAATGGTAGAAAAATTCGATTGGTATGTATTTCCTCATGCAAACCCTGATGGGTTCGTGTACACACATACTACGAATCGATTGTGGAGGAAGACGCGTTCCAAAGGAGTTCAATGCTACGGAGCCGATCCGAACAGAAACTGGAACTATCACTGGAGCGAAATAGGTACCAGCTCGGATGAATGCTCAGATCTGTATGCAGGCAAATCACCATTTTCCGAAGTGGAAATGAAAGCCTTGGCCGATTATATAGCCAGCGAGAAAAATAACACAGCCCAGCACCAAATCATGATGACCATCAGGCAGTAGGTGATGCCTTCGCCAATGCATTGGCTAAACGTTACGGGACGAATTATACAGTGGGAAATAGTTATACTACAATTTATCCAACATCAGGATCAAGTGATGATTGGGTGTATGGTGTCCTGGACATTATGCTGAGTTACACTATTGAATTGAGACCAGCGGCTTCAGTGAATGGATTTGTTTTGCCTTCGGCACAAATTCTTCCAACAGCAAGAGAAACGATGGATGGTCTAATGGCACTCACGGGCAAAGCAGAAGAGCTGAATTATTTTAAATAAAATGGAAATATTGTTGATTTTTATAATAGATGCATTTGATTTAAATTTTTTGAAGTTTTTTTTGGAATGTTTGAATGTGCATTGTTTGTAGAAATTTTCAACATTTTCGCTTAAAGTCCTCCTTGAAAATACATTTTTCCTTGAATAATTATGAAAATCATTCCATTATTTCTATTTATTATTTTGATTCAGAGAATTTAAACGACAAATTTCTTAGCAGTTATGGATTTTTCCGAGCCATAGACTCCGTGATCTTATCAATTTTCCTAAGTGTTGTCTTTACTATTCGACACAATAACTAAATTATAAAATCCCTGGTTATTCTTGAAATCTGACTAAAGGTTCAATTTAATTTAAACGCCTAAAGCACTTATTTTTCGTGAACTGCCTTACCATCGTCGAAAAACATCCATTTACACCTAAAACCATACTCTTGTCGCCATTGTGTTCTGATTAGGTCGGCGATTCACCTCGCTTGCAGGCGTGTTTTACAAATGACGTTTAAAATATTGAACGCTTGATGTTCGCAGCATTTTACAACATTGTAGTATAGTTTTAAATGAAAGCCCTGCTACAATTATTTAACTTTTAACATTCGAATAAAGTAATTTTCGAGATAGATTTGTTTCGTGATGGTTAAGACGGTTCGTGTAAAACGTGTCTGAGAAAAGTAGAAGATATAGAAGGCTAAGTAAAACTGAAGCACAATCACATCTTGATCGAACTGAGCCAGAATACCAGCAATCACCAACTCTCTAGTGTTCACCAGACAAAAGATTAATGTCAACGATCCTTCATCATCACTACCTGGTTTTTGATCTTTATGCCCTAAAAATCCACGAGGTTTAAAGTTTTGTGACTTTCAAATCAATTCAAATGCATATATGCGTCCGGAAAATTATCTTCAGTAACTTAGCCTGGGACCACAAAAATCCCTAATCAGGTGCTGACCGCTGACACTGTATGACTTTTATGTACATACATGAAAAAGTTAGTCCTTGGAGAATTAGTACCCTGTATGCTTCACAAAGAGATTTTCGGATCCTCTCTGACTTTCTTTCCAACGATACCTGGTCAAGTAGTAAATATTGTCATATAAATGTCTAGAGTTCAATTGATACTAAAGTGATATTTGGAAGCAATGAATACCTGAAAAAAAGGACTTAAGTATTTCGCTATCTAGGAAAATTTGCCACTTCCGATATTCTCTATATTTGTAGGTGGTTCTGTGTGTAACTTAGATAAGCAGGAAAAAATCCTGTCTACCACATCAATTTAATTTTCTTCAGACATTGTCTCAATATTCTCTGAGGTATTATATCATCGTAACTACAAAAAACTAGTCGATTCAAGGTACATTAAACACGACTGTTTCTAAATAATCAAAGCATTTGCAAATCCTCTTTTCCCAGTTAAAAAATACACCTTTTTTACTAGATTCACGTAAACTCTTTATTCAGTTCTCCTCCGGCATGGTCTTAATAGCCCAAACGTTCGGTTTCCTGGAACAAAGCGACCAACGAGTCAACAGTTTCCAAACCAGTTGGAATGATTTGATTTGCTGCAAGGACGAATCCGTTGTTGCTGTTTGAACCTGGTCTCAGTTCGTAGGTGTATGCCACCTTGATGCCCAAAACGCCATATGCCCAGTCAACACTGGATCCGGCAGCTGGATAAATGGCAGCGTAGGTGTTTCCGTAGGTGTACCTGGTCCCGTAGCGTTTAGCCAAAGCGGTAGCGGCAGCCTGAGCGATACTGGTGAGGTCGTTGTGGTTAGCGGCCTTGGCACTGGTGTGTCCGTATGGGAACAGCATCAATTGGGAGTAGGAATGGAAGGACAAATAAACGGAGATTTTACCCTTGAGTGTGGTAACGAATTCGGACAAGGACTTGGTCTCAATTTCAGAGAAAGCATTCTTTCCAGCGAATGTTTCAGAGCACTCGGATGAGCTAGCTCCGACCTCCCTCCAGTGAAAGTTCCAGTTCCTGTTGGCGTCAGTTCCGTAACATGAGGTTCCCCTTGAGCGAGTCTTCCTCCACAAACGTTCGCGGCTGTGAGTGTAGACGTAACCGTCTGGGTTCACGTGAGGAACGATGTACCAGTCGTAGCGTTCGGCCAAGGAACGGATGGAAGCATCAGTGCTGGTCAACAGCTGGTTGATGATGTAGGTGATGGTGGCTGGCGAGATCCATTCACGAGCGTGGATACCACCCTCAATGAACACGCCCTTGTTGCCGGACTTGAAAGAGATCTTGACGCCAAGCATATCACGTCCTTCGTAAGTCTTTCCGGCCACAAACAATTGAACTTGGTTTGGGAACCTCTCAGGCAACGAGCGAAGCCAGTCGTAGTTTTCCTCGAGAGTGTGGTAACTGTTCCAATCGTAGACACCAGCACGTCCACGCGCACGGGCAATATCCATTTCCTGTTGCTCAACATCCAGAACGGTTTGGAAGTTCTCCTGGAGGAGCTCGAATGGGATGACATTGTCGCTAAGGATGTCAGTGAATTCAGGCTGCTTGTGAGGAGCAACTAGAATCTTGACTTGTTTACCAAGCGCGACAACGGGATCGAAGAAGTTCATGCTATCGCTGTTCTCCTCCCATCTCTTGAGGATTTGCAGATCCTGAATAGTCCGTGGAGTGACACCATAGATGTTGTAGTTGTCGTAACGGACACGTTCAGCACCAATGAGTCCTACGAGTAGGCTCAGGCCAACAACTAACAGGGTGAATCGCAACATCTTGACTACAGCCGGGGTGGTAGCCAATATGAGATGTTTGCGAAGAACGTGAAGCATTTATAGTTGTTTGACTATCAAAATTTTCTGAGGGAGCTTACAAGTAGACTTCACTATTGCAAGAATACAATAAATAATGAGATAAGATAAGCTTCTGTTTTACCCAAATCATTAACCCAATTATAATGTGAAGAGCATTTTGAAGAGGTGCCGTAATGAATTGGTCTAGTTTTCCGGTATTCTGTACATAATTGTAAAGGGCGCTGTGTTTAGTTACGCTGATTGTATTCATTACTAAAATTCAAAAACCACTACCTATTTATTTTATTCCAAATGCCTAGTGTTCCAGTTCAGCGATAGTTCTTCGTACATACCCGATTTCTTTCTCACTAGAAAGGGTTAAACAATAATTTATCATCTTCATGATTGCCGCATTAATCAATTAATTAGGAAATCTGTGACAACTCAGACTGTAATTAATTGCAAGGACTTAAAATGATCATCAAATCAAAACTTTAGGGACGTGCGAAAAAATTTCACTTATGCTTTTATTTTATTTTATCAGTTGTACTTATCAATCAATTGATTTTTAAACGGCAGGTATTAAGATAATGGCAATAAATTAATATTATTAGCTTAAATCAATTACTAAATATTGTTTTGATGAGTTAAATCTGAAACGTGTGACTGTGATTATGATAGTAGAGGTGATATTGTGTTTAGACCAGTTAAATAGCTCATGTTATGATAAACGGGTCTCTGTTATCTGCATTTTAATTTCAAAGTGTTACTGCAAAAAAAATCATTAGACCCTAAGTTTTAAGTCACTGTGTTTAATTTTTAGTAACTTTTACTACCAGATAGTCAACGACAGACTCTCGTTAACTGCAAACATATAGTTGAATCATGGGCCATATTGTATTCCTGGTTATTTTTGAGATATCCTTAACCGAAAACTTTTAGGACCTAGAAAATAGTTTGATAGCATAGTGAAATAGTCATGCGTTAATTTAATTTCATGTTCAGAAAGAACTGTTCAGGTTTTTTCGGTAACAAGATTCACGAGGATCCAAAAATCACTGCAAGATAGTTTTTTGCATTTACCCAAAATTTGGCAAAGGGTTCTTGTATTTTCATGTATATTTTCCCTAAATTGCGGCTTTTCAACTATTTTTTTTATATATTCTAAATTTCCGTGCTGAATTTTCCGGACGAAACGGAGAGATAGTAAACTGCAAAATATTTATGATTTTTTAATAAAATATATTTCCGCTTAAAGTTATGAACTATTTTTATAATTTCTAATCAAATTTTATCTATAGTATCCTAATTTGTCAGCTTCAACAATCATCCCTATTAACGACTCAAAAGTCTCTCGGCCAGTTGGTAGGATTTGTGAAGAAGGCAATATAAATCCGTTTAACGATGAATATGGCCTAAGTTCATATGTAAAAACTACTGGAACTTTAAGCACACTGTACACCCAGTCTGGACTAGATCCAGCTGCAGGATATATCACATCATATACACTTCCTGATTTGTATTCGGTTCCATATAGTCTTGATAAATTCTTAACAGTTGCCTCACCAATCCGCTCCAAATCCTCATAGTTTGGAACGCGATCCTCAATTGCTGCATAGGGATGCACCAAAACTTGACCATATGAGTGGAACGCCACATAAGTATGGATCTTGCCTTTCAACGTGTACAGGAACTCAGAAAGTGTCCGGGTCTCAATTTCCGAGAATGCTGTCGTACCAGCAAAATTGTTAGAACATTCGTTAAGACTAGCTCCAGCCTCCATCCATCGAAATCCCCAATTTCGATTGGGATCAGCACCATCGCATTTGGTACCTCTTGATCGGGTCTTCCGCCAAAGACGATTTGTAGTGTGTGTATATTCATATCCATCCGGATTGAAGTGGGGGAACACATACCAATCGAACTTCTCGACAATGGATCGAATCTTCGTGTCCTTGTTAGTCAAAATTTCGTTGAGCATATATGTGATGGTGGCTGGAGAAATCCATTCGCATGCATGTATTCCGGCTTCCAAAAAGACACCTTTGTTTCCTTGTCCGAAACTTACTTTTACTCCACGGATGTCTCGTCCTTCGAAAGTTTGCCCACCGAGCAATAGTTGCACTTGATGACGATGTTTTTCAGTTAAGGATTGCATCCAGCTGTATGTCTCGTTTATGGTGCGATATCCAGTCCAATCGTATGTTTTTGATGCTTTTCGAAGCTCATCCTGTTCAGTTTCCAAAATCTTTTGAAAGTCGGTTTCAACAAGCACTTGTGGAATACGATTAAGGCTAGTAATTGTTAAAAATATCACTAAAAATTTAGGAGCAATGAGAACATGAATGGGCTTAGAAACGGAGGAAATTGGATCCATAAATATTATTCCATAATTTTTCACTTCAAGTTTACTAAGAATCTTAAGATGATGTGAATTTTGTGGATCAACTCGATGAAGGTGATAGCCGTTGTATTTTACTTGCTTGGGGCTGCCATAAGTTAAAAATAAATTCAGTAAGAATACTGTGAAGAGTAAACGCGACATCTTGAACAGAAATACTAACTTCCGAAGGGAAGTCCGTCTGCTTTTATACATGCCAAACGTCCTAGTTAAACCAATCGGTCAAATAAAAAGACCTAGACCTTAATAGAGACTTTTGAGATTGTACTTTATCTGGAAATGTGTAGTGTATCTGTTGGGTAGATGGCCATCGAATTGGTAGATAGTTCGATATGGCATGCTTTTTATTTAGTTACGCTGAATTCCTAGTACAAGAAAGTCAAAGGCATTCATAGATCGAAAACTTTAGATTATTGTGCCACTATAAATAGTACAGTTGCTCATTAATGCCCTTAAATACTAAACTAAGATCATCCTGAAAGATATTTTTGTGACGAAATTTAAAAACAAGCTGTAAATAAATGCCCAATTTTCAAACACACAAAGCATAACCAGTTTCTTAAAATCTACTTAAATGTCGTTTTGAAATCTTTATTTAATTTACGACTTAATCACGAAAGGATTTAAATCAATGGATACTTTTGACTCTGCCAATAATTCAATTTTTAATTGGGAATTCCCAATCCTCTTTGAAATGGCGTTGAATATTCTGCGTTCAGTTGAGCTGTAATCTGTGAAACTCTTAAGTTTTTTCCCTCTAGTTTACTTGATGGAACAGCTCAGACATTATTGATTCCTTTGTTTATCACATCAATCCTGAACTTTGCTTCTAGAGCTTAGGTTTATCCCACGACACTTCAAATTCATATCTGTAAAACAATCAAGATATTCTTTATTACATTCACCGCAAACGGATTTAGATTTCACTACCGTACTGATAAGTTCATTATCATCTTGCAAGGCCATAGTATAAAATACCAGACTCCAACCAAAACTCTTCATCATTGCCACAGTGTCCGCATGGTAGTGAAAATGTCGCGGCTAGCAGTAGTGATTCTAGGCCTGAGCCTCATCGCAGGACTCGTTTCGGCCGAACGTGTTCGCTATGATAACTATCATCTGTACAAGGTTACTCCCCAGTCCGATGAGCACGTGAACATCCTCAGACGTTTGGAAGAATCCAGTGATAGCATGAAATTTTTCGATGCTGTTGTTGGCGTAAACAAAGACGTTGAGATCCTTGTTGCTCCTCACAAGCAACCTGAATTTGTTGATATGCTCTATGATGGCTCCTTCGAGTATACTCTCGTCGAGGACAACTTCCAACGCGTTCTGGACGCTGAAATGCGTGACATGGACCGTAGCAGCCGTGCTGGAGTCTACGATTGGAGTAGCTATCACACTTTGGATGAAAACTACGATTGGCTTCGATCCTTGGCTGCCCAATATCCAGACAAAGTTGAACTATTGGTTGCTGGCAAAAGTACCGAAGGGCGTGACTTGTTGGGAGTAAAACTTTCTCTGAGGGCTGGAAACAAAGCTGTTTTCATCGAAGGTGGTATCCACGCTCGTGAATGGATATCTCCAGCTACAATCACGTACATCCTGAACCAATTCTTGACCAGCGCCGATCCAGCAGTTCAATCTTTGGCTGAGAAATACGACTGGTACATCTTCCCACATGTGAACCCAGACGGCTATGTCTACTCTCACAGCAAGGATCGTCTTTGGAGGAAGACACGATCAAAGGGATTGTTGTGCGCTGGAGCTGATGCCAACAGGAACTGGGGCTTCCACTGGAAAGAAGTTGGTGCTAGTTCCATCGAGTGCTCAGAAACTTTTGCTGGCAAGTCGGCTTTCTCTGAACCGGAAACCAAATCACTATCAGCATTTGTTAGCTCGTTGAAGGGCAACCTTCATACCTACTTGTCGTTCCATTCCTACTCGCAACTGATGTTGTTCCCATACGGACACACCAACGCAAAGGCTGTTAACCACAATGATCTAAATGCTATTGCTGCAGCGGCCGCTAACGCCTTGGCCAAACGATATGGCACCAAATACACCTATGGGAACACATATGAAGCTATCTATCCGGCAGCTGGATCAAGTGTTGACTGGGCCTATGGTACATTGGATGTGAAATTAGCGTACACATACGAGCTGAGACCAGCCTCGTCCACGTCGAATGGATTCGTCCTTGCCGCATCTCAAATTATTCCCACGGGTCAAGAAACCTTAGACTCTTTGGTTGGTTTCTTCGCTAAGGCTGAAGAGCTCGGCTATTAAAAATCTTAAGAGTGGTGATAAAATTCTTTACGAAAATACATATAATTAAAAATACTATAGTTTGATTTTGATTGGCCTATTAATTCATCTGAGAATGGTTTCATAAAGTGTGTTTGATGGCGATAAAATATTGGCAAGGAAATAAGCATGGTACCAAAATAAATTTTGTCCAAAACCTCGATGAACGCTTTAAATCCTTACCGAAACACGTATCTATCGGAAAGGTTTTCGTAAAGCAAATCCGCAATTTTAATAAATTTAAGAAAAACAGTGTGGCACTCTGGGAGTGTCCGGTGGTAAGTTTGATGATGATTTTGTAAAGATTAAAAAGTTGTATATACATAAATGCACGAATTAATGTGACAAATTCAAAAATCTAGGATGCATATAATATGACAAAATATTAAATTTTTGCTTTTATTTACACAAAGTAATTTAGAGGTAAAAAACAGACGGAGCGGGGATTTGAACCCTCTACCTCGAAAGCAAGAGTCGGGCGCTCTGCTCACTGAACCAACCGCTCTACTTTTATATTTGCACAGTATTGCTATGTATTGTGCTCACTTTGAATTTTAAGACAAACTTCCGTTCGCTTTTTCGTTCGGTACGCTTTTCTGGGCTCACTGTTCTCGCTCACTTTTCGTTAGAACCTCCGTAAAAGAAGCTAAACTTCCAAAAATATTTTACCAAAAAATGTACACATAGAATAAACAAGTGAAAAATCGGGAAACTCGTTCATATTTTTTTGAAAATACGAAATTGGGCTCAAAATTTACCATGAAATTTTTTGAAGGAAAAAAACAAAATAAATCCTAAAACATTTTCGAAATTTTTTGGTCTGTTCAACAAAAACGTCTTTATGAAAACTCGAATAATCCAATAGAAGAGAGATAAATACTATTTTATATATAATTTATGTAAAAAAAATGAACGTCCTGGTAATATAAATACCGATTAAATGCTCTTGTTGAGTATTATCAGCTGTAGTAAAATGTCCTTAAATTGGCTGTTCAAAATAACCCTTTAGTGTTGTCGCGATAAGAACAGTTTAAAACCCTCAGAAATCGTATTTAAAACTCAAATTGCTTCCATCAGTTTCCATTTTCAAAACACCTCATCAATAAGGATTGGCGAAACGATTGACGAAGTTGCCGAATCTTTAAAGTCCATTGGACATTTTCTTCAGCCAACCGCTGATTTGATAGACTTTTACAAAATTCAAAATGTCCATTCACTGCTAATGGACTACTATCAAGAACCTTATCCGAGTGATCAGATCCTGAAGAATATGACGACAAGTTGTTCGGATCTATTGATACGATGTCAATGGTTGCGCAAGGATGTTAATTGTCAGGATATATTTCAACTGCAAAAATCCTGGATGGGAATGTGTTGTATGTTCAATTATAACAGACGTGTTGTCTTGCCGAATGGGTACTTTGTTGTTGGATTTGATTTTAAGCTGATAATAAAAATGGAATGCTTTCAGGACGATTGCTACATATAAGCCGCTATTTGTGAATGCACCTGGTCTCGGAGAAGGTCTGACTGTTGTGGTGAACGACAGTCTGGATGTCTTTGCCTACAAACTGCAATCAACATTTAGCGTCAAGGTTTGATCTTCAAATATTTTTAAGGACAAAATTTTAAAGGATGAACCATGCACAAGCAAATTATAATTACAGGTTGCAGTATTCGAGCCAGAAGTCTATCCCGAAGTAGCTGGAACAGGTTTTGCTGAAAGCCAGGCGATCTATGGACGTGAAATGCAAATGGCAATTGATCCTTTGATTATTGTTGGGGAGCAACAGATGCGAAGGTATCGACCGGCTGTGAGAAAATGTTACTTCAGGGACGAAACGAGATTTTCACGAGAAAAGTATCTATGTATTTGTGATGTTGACTGTGCAACCAATAGCTTTGCCAAAATTTTCAGATACTATACACTGAGCGAATGTATGATGCAATGTCGTATCCTTGATGTGGTGAATTTTTGTGGATGCATTCCACCCCATTATACAAATCAAAATAATTATACTATGTGTTTGTTAACGGATCTTGGATGTTTGGCTCAATGGCGGGAAAAATGGGACTCATGGGAACCTTTAAATATAGCTGATAAGGACGTCAGCAAATTTACAAGATGTCCGAATTGTTTACCGCGATGCAATTATATTCAATATCGGTTGACAACAACATGGTCTATTATCAAAGATCCTGAGAATAAGAAGTACTTCACTTATGGAATAATGTGAGTATGTTTCATGAAACTAAAAATAAGGCAAAATGTGCTCTTAATCGAAGCATATTCTTGTTATTAGTTTTGATTTGCTTACTCTTAATAAATCAGAAATTTTTAATTCTGAACAACTGACTTTGAGTCTAACAAGTAAAGGAAATCTATTGCTGCGAAATAAATGAAAATATTCTTTCAGGAAAAATTTATCGGGGACTGATTTGAGCATTGTCCATTTCTACTTCGCTAATTACTACGTGAACACAATGGTACAAACAGTCATATATGATTGGACAGAAGTGCTAGGTAACAAATTTTGCTCAATTAACAATTATGGAGCATTTTTACATATGTTTGTTTCCAGCACTTCTTGGTGGAATTTGCAGTTTAATGTATGGCGCTAGTATCATCAGTGTCATTGAATTGCTTTATTTTGCAACAGGAAAATTTTTCGTTCTATTTTACAATGCCAAAAATATCCTGCCATGGAAACGTACTACAGTACAGGATACAAAAGAAAACACGCCAGAACTATACTGGAGAGAGTTTTATATGCCATCTAATCAGGCACACGAGAAGAGTTCAAAATAATTGAGAAGCCTTTTTCATACAAGGGAATGGACGGTGGTTATTATGAAGAACAGAATAATGAAAATTATAATATATCCCATAAAAAACCACAAGTCAAAACTGCTTAATGTAGCTCCTAATAATTCAGGATAAGGTGGTCGTATTTCAAGTGCACATTTCGAATAGTAGGCGTTTATTACAAAATTAGCCGTGACTGGGATTTCATTCGCCAGGAATTTTGTTCATCCATACTAAAATTATCATCGTTATTTCATTTATGCCTTCTAATTTTTGGTATCAAAATTTTAAAATCAACAGTTTTACTCAAAAAATTTTGTGTAAACATGTTAAAATGAAAAGATTGCTTTTCTCCACAAATGCATTCGTAGGTTTTCAAAAAAACACTGAATTTTCTCCATTTCCGTCTGGTTACATTTCTCAAACTACTCAAGTCTAGCAAATTTCATTGCATGCCACTCAACGATGGATGTAGCTTCTAGTAACTTTCTCACAGTGTGTTCGGTTTTTCGATACGCAATTCTGGAGATTTTTCCTGTCGAAAAGTGTTTTAAAGTTGGATTCAAATCATAAGCTATTAGTTTTGCAAGTTTTATCAAAATCCATTCAATAGTTCCTGAGTAATGTGGGCAGTGGTGAACATACAAAAAAACTTGAATATTCAAATACATTTTTATTAAATAAAATTTAAAAAAAAACATACATTAATCTCCCTCCAATTTTATACACTCATAGAGTTTTTTTCGTAGCTATCGTCACAATTGTTTATATCTTCGAAAAATTTAAGATATAGTAAAGAAATGGACATCAGTTTTTAAGCGGAACAACCTTTTATGATCGGTGATAATTTCATCGAATTTCATTCAGCCGTTTCGTAACATTTTCGGAACAAACATCTAAACAAATATCCAGACAAACTGATAGACATACCAATTTTATTCATACATATTTTAATTGTAATTCATCAATGTTAAAGAACTATTTGGAAATTATAACTAATTTTCTCATAAATTAAAACTTTAATTAACAGCATAAGATTCTCTCATTAGTAGGCAATTAAAAAATAACACAAAGCTGATTTTACATAGTATATCGACCCTTCTCCGAAGTGAAACAAGAAGTCACTGGATGGCTTTCACTATCTTCGGTCTCTAAATCGGATCCTCCATTTGAATCTGCTTCAATCAAGTGAAGTCTTTTCACAACTACATCTTCAGCCTTATAGTTTTTCATATGCTCAATCCCACCACTGTGTCGTTGTATTTCACGCGCCGTACCAACGTACCCTGGAGGATCCTCTTCCATATCCTTATTTTCCCAGCCCGACGATGAAAATGTGTCAACGGTTGTGTCCAACAGGACATCACAACTAGAACTGGATTTGTGGGTGGATGTTTCTAGTTCGTTCTCTTGAAACGGGTAACGTGGTGTCGAATTCTCAGCAAGACTATCGATCAGGAGATGATTTTGCAAGCCTAAGTCACATTGCGCTTCTTCGAAAATGTCAGGTCCATCGCTAGCATCTGAAATTACGTAGCTAGGAAAAACTTCATGGAAAATATCATTTCCATCTAAGGTTTGGCTTGTATGGGGACTTTGGTCTTTTACAGATACCTCCTTCGCTATAGTATATAAGCTCGGATCATTTTGCTTAGATTCTTTAAATTCATTGTCGATATGTGATTCACGTGAATTTAAAACTTCATCAATGATATTTGTGAAGAAGTCATTAAAATCACATGAATCTTGAAATTCTTCGTCTGAGTCACTTGGATCCTGTTTATGTTCATCCTGATTGCTTCCGGAGTGTGTTGAAGAAGTCGAGTCATCCTTTTGTCCTATAACACTTTGTTCTGTGTTCAATGATCGCATTTTACGATCGCATAATCTAGATTTTGCCTTTTCGATTATAGAAGAATATGCCCCATCAATAGTTGCTTCCTCGCATTTTACATTCCTTACAACAGCAAGTTCGTTATTGATAATCTCTAACGTACCTTCATATTGTCCTTTTTGTGCATAAACAGTATTCACTGTCTCTTTAACACTGTTCATCCTTCTCTCCTTTTCTTGCTTCAAACATCTAAGCATTTCTTCAGTGGTGTCTCGAAGATCCTTGCAAATATTCTCGGCAGAAATATTTCTGGTCAATGGATTTTCCAGTAAACGATGGATAATTTCAGACTTACGTCGTCCCTGATCGGTATAGAAGCCTTGAAGATGATGAGATGTACTTAAGCTTTCAGGGATCTGAGCAAAACTTTTGTTCGTAGGAATTGCGGAAGCATCACACGTTGTAATGCCAGCAACTTTATTTGTGGGCTGATCGTCAATATTTTCCAGGTGGTCTTTTGATCCTTTGGCCACATTATCTTCCTCTACCAAAGAAATCTGATTCGTCATATCTTCTATATCTTTATTTCGCTCTGCAATATGTTCAGTTGATAATGCAGTCTGATCAGCTTTATGAAGATCTGCATCAACTATCTCCAAACGATCTTCTTCCTCTTCAGGCTTATTCTTAGTATCCAATTCGATGACTGAGACATTTTGTTCAATTTTATTTGCTTCTTCCGCCAGATATTCAGGAGGCATACAGCTCGTTTGGCAACGAATACTTAGATCCTGAAGTTTTCCTTCAATGCTATGCAAGAATGTGTCATAGGATGATACAAACTCGCGAATAGAAGTGACTGGTGTTTTATCGACTCCAGCTAAGATCAGTGAATCATCAACCGATTCTTCAACAGGACAATATTTAACTAAATTTTGTGAGCTATCGTCCTCGACTAAAATGTCAACTGTATTTTCTGAAAAGCTATATGATTGACCCGAACTATCTTCGTGGCTGCTAACGGGAAAAGTAAGCTTCCGCGACGGAATCGGAGACAGAACATTATTTTCAGATGCAGGAAAGATAGTTATCGATGAGTCATTTAGAGTCGAGGATAACGTATTTATGTCTAAACTGGTTGAATTTTTGTTGATCGAGCTTTCACCACTAGGAAGTATTTCTCCTTTGAATGGATTCACTAGCCAATCTGCAAAAATATCTAGTATATCTTCTTGCTGTTTATTTCTATCAATTTTCGATCTTTTGATTGAATCCTGCATACGATTCCAATCAATTTTTCGTCCCTTTCTACTGGGGATTGGTGTTGTTGGAATTTTACCATGATTTTCAGGGGCATCAGAGTCAACGAGTAGCCTAACTTTTTTCTTTTCACTTGGTGTTGGGGCGTTTTTCAGTTGGTTTTCTTTTTTGTCTGTAGTCGCTTGTTCAGCTTGTTGTTCAGATAGTTCTTTAGTCAAATCCGCTTCATTTTTAAGGGTGGATGTTACATGCTTGATTCCTGCTTCAAGAGCATCTTGTTGAACTCTGGGTGAAGCTTCTGATGAAGGAGTTTCAATCTGGACCGCTTGTGACACCATCGATGCTTCAGGAATTTTTTGAGTGCTACTAATCACGAAATTTGTTTCTTCTGTGGCAATCCTTTCTCTAGACGCATTAGCTAATTGATTTTGAGCATCTTCTACAGAGTTCAACTTGTTTTCAATATATAAATGTTGATTCACCGTATCAAGGTAGTTATCATAAGGTTTTTGACAAAGATCTACTTCTAGTGCGTTGTGTCTACCCTCATTTTCTGCCAAAGTTAATAGCTCAGTCTTTTCAAGCGTAAGCTGCGTGTCGTTTGGTACGTCCACTACCTCTGCTTCATATCGAATGCTGGAGATGTTAGGGATGCTTATACTATCTTCAAGCGTTTCGTTAGCATGGCACTTGCTTTCTAGGCCAAGAAAGCTTTCTCCTCTACCGTCAAGGACTAGTTGTGAGTCCTCCAATATATCTTCTGGATGTTCCAATATTTTTCGCGGAGAAGGTCTGGACTGAATGTGTACATAGTTGCATTCCACACGACCACAAATCTGGCATTTTCGCACTTTCCTTGAACTATCAGGTTGTGGAAGAGATTCGGGATCGTAGTATTCCACACACTGAACATTCTCATAAATACTCGACGTGTCGGAAACCTGCTGCAGTGGTGATTTCTGTTTAGCTGGAGCCGAGGATCGTTCAGTAGTATCATCATCGCTACTAGACGCTATCAGTTCCATTTGAGGATCGCCTCCGCCTTTGTTGCGCAGACAAATTGTAGCTGTTAAGAATGGTGAAAATAAGTGAAAAAAACATTGTGGATGCTCAATATCGAACCATTTACACTGTCTCGTATCCTGCGTCTTTCCGCTTTGTTCCATTTCAGATGTTCGCGACGTTCCTCTTCGTAACCACCGCGTTTCCTGAAATAAAATCCATATTTATCGTGGATATTTTGCAGTGATGACAATAGATTAAGATTGTTGCTTACCAGGCTTCTGCACAAGCTCTATCTCTTGGAAAAACTGGCCTTCTATCCAAATGGGCCAAATTTTTCTAAAATATCAAACATATTCAAACAAGGATTGAAAAAAGAGAACCGAAAACTTACACACTCTATAATAAGAGTTTTTCGATACTGTGGTATTTTACTGACGACCGGATTACCATCGAGATCCAGCACTCTTAGCTCTGGCATTTGGGCAAAAACCTTCAAATATATATAAATATTTAGCACTTAACTTAATATAAGAAAAAGGATACTAACTTTCACAACCAAGATATCTTCGATACGGTTGTGCGAAAGATCCAACACAGACAACATTTTACAATTGATCACATCCTCTATTTGCTCGGCTGTTCTAATATAGTTATGAGAAAGGATCAAAGTAGTTAGTACTGGCAATTGTTCGACGCCACAATTTTCAATGCGACTTATATGATTGTTAGATAAATTTAGGGTATCAAGTTCCGGACAATGTTCAAGATTTTCAATTTTCTTGATCAGATTATTGTTGAGAAATAAACATTTCAGGATGTTTTGATTGTTGAGTCCGGAGATTTCAGAGATTGCATTATTTTCAAGCCATAAACATTTCAGACCTGTATACTCTTCGAGGCATTCAATGTCACGATATCCTGTATGAAAATAAATAAATTGAGTTGGAAATACATACAATGGTTAGCGAAGATGATCATGTCACTTAGTTTAGGACCAATTAATCCAAAAAATGGATCCCTGAAATTTCGGATGGATCCGATATGCTGAGAAGCAAAAGTAGCAAAAAGATACACATTTTTTCTAGAATTTCGTACAGAGTTTATTCGGAAATTCAAACCCATTGAACAATTTAATTTGGAAGCTCAGAGGGTAAAATGCATTAAGTATAAGCTAAAAGGATGCGACAAAAAATAAATTGGTCGTAACTAAAATAACAACATTTGGTAGTGTTCTTACCCTGATAATGCAAATATAACACATCATTCAACTCGGGCGTTTGATAAAGCTTATTTTTCTTGCACAAAGCCTGTATTCCTTTCTTGGTCATCCGTGTTAGCTCCAGGACTTCTCCAGTTCTAGCTTCAGGCTGGAATCTTTGAGACATTTTCCGATTTGCTTCGATTCAAATTCCAAAGTAAAGTCACAATTAAATCTTGAAAAGGTATTGTATACTAAACTGTAACTTAAAATAACAATAAATCAATATTTGACGAAAAATGATTAGATCCTATTATTTGTTATACGTATTCAAACAAATTGACGTTGAATAAATAGCAACCGTTGCTATGATTCAAGAATAATTATTCACAATACATTTTTGGCTTCGTGGTGGTTCAATTCATATTAAGTGAAATTTTTAAGTGTGAATCTTTTCATGAATATAATTTTTATAAATTTTTACCAGTAAAAATAATAAATATAATAAATATTAATTTTTTAAGGAACCATATTGCCGGTAATTTTTTTAAATTAGAGGACTAGTGGCAGTGGTACTCCGTTCATAAGTGAATTTCCACAATTTTCAGAACAGTGTATCCAGACCACGAAATTGTATCTTTGCATTGGTCAGTCACGAATAATTCGCACAATTTATATTCGGCAAACAATTCATCGTACTTGCTTTGAATAATCAAGTAATCTGAAATTCACCCCTTTCAATATTATTTCTATTATTTACAATTTCAATAAACAAATTCGTAATATACATTTGATTGTTTGACTAGCAACACCAAGTATTATCGCGTGTTGGTTCCACGTTATATGTTTGTTGACGATATTCATTGCAAAATAAGAATAAATTTAGCATTACTAGATTCAACTCAAATCTAACAATCAGAATACTGAAACTGCAGATACATATATGAATGGTTAACAAAGCAAAGGAACTCTAGTGCAGCACATTCATGAAGTGGCTTTGTTAAAGTTACTGGAACTGGTTAAAACCAACTGGAATGTCAGAAGAAGAGTAACAAATAAAATCTATTGATAATTAGCATGATCTTAATCTAGTTTAAACTAGACATGATTTCACTCATCATATGCAGGAGTCAGTTTCACTATCAAAGCCAAGGGTCAACTGATTAAGATAGTGTCGACCCTATTTATGGTGGATTGTGTCGGAATTATTATTAGCTTGCATAATTTTTCTTTGTTTTGATTGCAAAACTTGAAACAAAAATTAAGATTGAAAGCATGCATCTCAGTCTCACATTTATATGTACTTCTATGGTATAGTATATTCGTAAATAAATTCAAAGCAAACTAGAAGAAGATAGGGTTAGTTTCATTTAAAAAAAACTTGCCAAGAACTGACGAGTACAATTGACTTCTTTATTTTGAGTTCAAAGAATTATGAAAAATTCAAATTGGTCCCAAGAACTCCAAAAAAGAGAGAATGATTTGAATATGCGTACGCTTTCCTTATCACAAAATTACAATGAAAATGGAACACATATGGTAGAAATCCGCTTCCAAATACTCGTATCATGCCACTTGACAAAATACAAATTATTCTGTCTATAAACTTAGAAATTTGGTTCAGTACTGTCAGTTCTGATTTGTGGTAAAGTCTACTCATACCGTACGAATAAGTGTTTCCAATTGTTATTTAAGAAAGCTAGTTATCATTGTTACGATTATTGGACCCCCAACAATTAGTGACTTTAAGGTTCGTAATACAGAATCGCAAATGGGTGTTAATAAGGTTTACCCATTATTACCAAAAGTGCTGCATCGTATTTTGGTAAGAGAATTTGCGTATTACTATAACATAAATCTTTCTTTCTTATTTAATTTCAAAGCATGTTTTACGATTAACCATTTATTCTTTTTAAAACTATTTTGAATAAATTTTTTTTTGCGCTTATAACAATTTCAATCGTAAAATTTTTGAAGCATATAATTAACTTTTCGTCGGACCTTAATGATTTATACATTGAGTCTTTACTGAGATTGTTTCAATATTATACAGAATGTGCCAGTACCTTTGATATATTATAAATAAATTGAAGTAAAAAAGATCCCACTCAGAACGAAAATGCTATCAAAATAGCAAAAAAAATGCATCTATGTTTTTATTTATAATTTATAAAGAAAGCGTCCAGAGGGGACAATGAGGGTCTATTGTTTAAAAATATTTGTGTTTCATATTACCTACAACTGTTTTTTTAATAAATAATTTTTTTAATGTCACAATATGTTACGTTCAATTGTCTGAATACTTTATTTAAATAAAAAAAGGTGTTAACTTTGTTCGCTAAGTGTCTCAAAAACTGGAAAAATTGTTTTTGGTTTTCTGTAAAGTTTAAGCAATTGGGCCCTCGTCATTTTCCGCTCGGCTTTTGACACAACGATTACATATAATGCTGAGGGGCTATCCATATATTACGTAACGCAATTTTTAGATCTTTTCACGACTCCCCCTCCCACCAGGTACCATTTAGTAAAATTTTCAAAAAAAACCCAGCCTGTATCTATATTTCCTTCGAAGTTCAGACTTATAAGAATATGGTAAGGATACACAATTAAAGAACCGCCCATAGCGCCGAAATAGGCAGCGACGCGCGGCAGGTGTGCTCGAACGGCTGGGGAGCGCCGCGCTGCCTATAATAAAATATAACTCGAAAACTAATACGAATGTCGCTTCAAAACAAAAATGTTCCAAATGCTCTAAAAATGCATTTGGAACATTTTAATGCAACAAAAATCGAATTTTTGAGCAGTTACATGTATTTCCCCCCTTAAGTGAAAGTGATCGGTATAAGCAATGCCATCGAATCTTATCTGTTTCACTCCATTTTCTGCTGTTACGAGTGAAATGACTTGTAGTGCATGGCTTAGTTTATGGTTTTTGGTTTGAAGTGCATGTTATTTCCACATTGGCAACAGTAACCCGCTTGATATATTAAAGAATGTGTTGTTTTATACTAAAACAATGTCGGAGAAAACTGAACAATTATTTCCGAAATGAGGACGTCGCAAAATCATATTTGCGGACGAAACACATATTCATATTAGAAGGTATACCAATAAACACAACTATAGGGTTCTGGGTTCCAAATATTTACACTTAGGCGTAGGAAGCCAATGCAACCTGAAAGAGTGATTATTTGGTGTTAGTTTTGAAGTGAAGTGAATTTATCTTCACTAGCTTTTACGTAACCTAGTTGAGTGGTAATTGTAAGTAATTTGTTTTTTCTGTGTACTTAACCGTGCTTTGCTTAGCAACTGGAAGAATGAAAAAATGTTTGTTTAGGACTTAAGGAGGCATTCTTCAGTCCATTTCTCACAAGGAAATAAACCTATTTACTTCCTTTATTCCTTATTTGTTCTGGTTTTCTACACAGGAATATATAGATTATTATTATAGGATTGATCTACTCATGAGTCAGAATAACGCCAAAAATCGAGTCCATGATCAAGAAATAAATTTTATTCATTATATTGTTTTGATTTTTTATGAGTCAAACAAATCATACGACATATGTAGATAATTGAATCCAACTTAAGATTCATCGTGTTAGCAACATTATACATGATAATTTTCATCCATAAGTCTATGTAATCAGTATTTCAGATTTTTCTAACTCGTGTCCGAAAATACAAACCAACTTTTTCCACTGATAAACTTGTTGGCCTCTTTATTTTGTAGTTTTATTTCGAAAAATATATAATCGTTATCACCTTTATCAAATTTGAACATTGAAAAATATAATACTGAAATTATTTGTGCAAATCTGACTTGGTCCAATTATGATGAGCATTAGAAGAATTCTGCATGAAACATTTAGGATCCTCAAGATACCTCAGTAGCCCTTAATTTTTAGAATGCAATGTAACGTGGAGCGGATATTTTCTGTATAAATTTTTGGTAACCGAGGCTTGACTATGTACTCCAATTGTTGTTTGTACTGAAGGTACTCTGTAAAATATAAATCATTAGTCTGATGAATATTCGCGACTAGCAACTACATTTAAAATCTATCTAGCTTCTTCGTTTTCATTGACTTCTATCTCTGCACTATCTCATTTAAACCCCCCAGCAACTCCAGATAGCATACCACGAATTGTCGTCTCACTTTTTGGTCACCTTTGATGAAAAAAAATATCAATTTGACCCACTGATATGAAGAATCAACATGCAATCTCGAAAATTCAAGAGATACATTTAGTTTAGGATAATTTCCGCTACTTCTGCTATTTTCCTTAGCCAAGCCTCTCATTTTCATTCAACATCTCAGAAATATGTATAAGAGATGGATTGATAATGAATCTACAGATGCTGCTGCTGCCTAGCCTTGGCTAATCAATTTCAGAAATGGTTATCATGTGGAAAGTGTATAAATATAAGACGAACATCTTGTTGCGGAGCAATTCTCATCGGAGTTTTGAAAAGTATCTATCTATCATTCATTATTGGAGCGAGATTGATTTGACCGGTTTTTCGAATAGTTTTATATGCAACGCATCATGGAAGTTAGTATTTTGTATAGTGTGATAGAAATTTGGAGTTTGCAAGTTGCATAGTTGGTGTTGCATTAGTGAAATAATAGTTAATTTGATGTGAAGTGAAAGTAAAAGTTCTTGATTGTGCTGGGATCGTTTCTGGTGTTAGCGATCATTTTTGGATACCCAGTTAAAGTTTTTCTGTTCATTTGGGCTAGTGAATCTGTTACATTCTGTGCTGAAAGCCCTATGGCTTTTCAATCAACAACTCTGTGTTGCACCAACCAGCATTTGCCTAATTTCGAATCGAAGTTATTTGTAGTGGGCTCAAAAGATAGTGTAGAAAGTGAAATCGAACATGTTAAGATTTTAAATCCGGTCTTAAGATGGTTTGATTGATGTTTGACCCAAAGTAAAAGGCAAACACTTTGTGTACTTGATGGATGTTGCTTTTTACCACAAAGTTTGTTTGAGGTCTTTTGTTACAAAGTTTAACTGCATTTTTGGACCTTACAAACTTTAGCTAAAATCAATAATCCTCACATTTGCTTAGATTCTTCTGCAGTTAAAATATGTTGTCGGACATTCGCTTCTCATTTCTGACTAAAAGACCAGGGTGGATCTGTAAAAAACGACTACATTTGGCCGTTGAGTAGGGTACACTAATTTTTGCAGGAAAAGTTGTAAGATAGCTCGTATAACAATAATTGACTTATCCTCCTTCTCAAAAAATCGGGAACATTAAATAAAATCGAAATGTTCAAAAAAAATTTTAAAAAATCGTTTTTTTCCTACTTTTATCACTCCTAATTTTAAAAGGGTTCATTTTAGAGCAAAGTTCTATGGAAATAAAAGTTGCATAGTAAAATTTCCTACAAGATAGGAATAGTTAAAAAAAATTAAAATATTTAACATTTGCCGCAAAACAGCAAAAAATATAAATTTTTTTTAGAAAAAAGCCTTATTTTACTATTTAGAATGCATTTAGGACCTTCATAGTTCGCCTTGAAAATCTTTATAGTGTAATTAAACAGCACACCAAATTTCATTAAAATCGATTCAGTAGATTGCGCATATTAATTGTGCAATCTAAATTTATTTTTAAAAAAATTCATAGCATGGCTCCTACGACTGAATCTTCAGCCGCCTAGCACTGTTTTAGAGTTTATTACCAAGTTTAGCAAAAACTCCTGATGCAACCCTAATAATCTGATTTTAATTTTGTAAAATGCATTTAATAGGTGAAGTGCTGTTTTATATGTGAAAAAAATTTCAAATTTCTATAAACTTCAGTTACTGACTTACAAGCTTTCAAAAATTTTGATTTTTTTAAAATAAATTTAGATTGCACAATTAATATGCGCAAGCTACCGAATCGATTTTGATGAAAATTGGCGTGCTGTTTAATTATACTATGAAGATTTTCTAGACGAATTAACGTCCTAAATGCATTGTAAGTGGTGGAGAAAAATTAAATGAAAACGGCTTTTTTACACCTATTTTTATATTTATTGCTATTTTTCGGCAAGAATTAAATGTTTTAAATTGTTTAACCAATCCTATTTTGTAGAAAATTTTATTGCATAACTTTTATTTTCTAATAACTTTGCTCTAAAGTGAACCCTTTTAAAATTGAGAGTGAAAAAGTAGGGAAAAACGGTTTTTTTAAAAAAAAATTTGAACTTTTTGATTTTTTTTAAATGTTCCCAATTTTTTTGAGAATGAGGATAAGTCAATTATAGTTATACGAGTTATCCCACAACTTTTCCTGCAAAAATCAGAGTGCCCCCCCCTTAACGGCCAACTGAAAACATATCCGCCCTGATCTATAACTGATGTGAATTTTTTCAAGCTATTTTCAATTGAAAGCAGAAAATTTAGTTAGTTAAATAAAATTTCGGCACGAAAAAAACTTAACAACAGTTCGCAAGTCTCAAAATTTGATAAATTTTTCTTCAAATTATTGGTGCCTAGGACCACATTTTGAATTTTGAGCTCGTCAGTTCACATTTTTTCGACTTATCGATGAGTTTTTTTAAATTTTGGTGCTTGGTAGAAGCCTTTTGATACGAATTTATGCATATGACTCCAATATATGCGCATAAAACTCGTCAGACCCTTTTTTCACACAAGCCTTTTTGGTGGCTAAAATATGCACCAACCAGAACAACGTACCAAATAACCAAAGAGTAATAGTAATAGAGACATAACTTCCCTGAAACTTCATCTCCTTGGTGCGAAAATATTTTTTTCCGTAGATATAAGCCAGTTTTAAATTTAATTCTTTGAGAAAAATACTTGAGTACTTATATTTCTTCTAATTCAATTTTCTCTTAGGGTTAAACGGTTTGTTTTGTTAAGACAAGATGTGCAATATTTTTGACTGTTTTCTTAGACGAGGCGTGCAATATTTTCGGCTATTTCTCCTATAATTTGGAAACTTAAAAGTCTTTTCGTGATAGCTTCATAATCTCTTCATAATCTAACTAAATCAGATGAGTTTCTTTAATTCTTTTACTTGATAAAAAATTTATGAAACCCTTTTCTAAGCCACCTAATTACAATCTAGAACACTATCAGCCATCTATTATATTCCCATTTTCCCGGATGCTCAAATCTCTCACATTCAATTTCCAGCCTCTCAAGTTGGCCATCATTGGTCAAAGCAACTTTGCTGCCGACGTTTTGGAACTGCTCATCGAAAAAAGCTACTCTATTGTCGGCGTTTTCACCATCCCCGACAAAGGAAGTCGTGAAGATGTCCTGGCAAGCACGGCCAAATCCTACAATATTCCCGTCTTCAAATTTCCGTCGTGGCGGAAAAAAGGTGTTGCTATACCCGAAGTCCTGGATCAATACAAATCGGTTGGAGCCAACCTGAATGTGCTTCCTTATTGCTCGCAATTCATTCCCATGGAAGTTATCAACGGTGCAAATTTGGGAAGCATATGCTACCATCCGTCGATTTTGCCGAGACATCGAGGTGCCAGTGCTATATCGTGGACGTTAATCGAAGGTGATGATATTGCTGGATTTTCTGTGTTTTGGGCTGATGATGGACTTGATACCGGGCCGGTTTTGTTGCAAAAACAATGCTCGGTTGAGCCGACGGACACGTTGGATAGTGTCTACAAAAGGTTTTTGTATCCACAAGGAGTCAAGTCAATGGGAGAGGCTGTTGATATGGTAGCCAATGGTGTTGCGCCCAAGATCCCTCAAACAGAGATCGGTGCTACTTATGACCCAGCAATGTTTCGAAAAGAAAACCAGGTTATCAATCTTGATCAGCCAGCATTCAGGATCTGGAACTTCATAAGAGGACTGGATTCAGTTCCTGGAGCTATTGCCTATGTTGAGGACAGTGAAAGTGGAGAAGTGGAGCAGATTAGGCTTTTTGGAGCTCACATGCTTTCGTTGATACCGTCGATTGGAATGCCGTTAAAGCTGAAAGGATTGCAGAAACCAGCTATAGTTCACGAAGGTGGTATTGCAATAGAAGGCACCGACGGACAACTCGTGAATGTCAAGCGTGTGAAGAAGGGAAGCAAAATGATTGCTGGTGCAGATTGGTTCAAGCAAGCAGCCACCAAAGTAGACATCGACCTCACCGATGAAGAATGCCAAAAGAAAGAAGCTCTGCGTACAATCTGGAATAGTATTCTCAAAATTCCAATTGATGACAACACAGATTTTTTTGCTTCAGGAGCAGGATCAATGGATGTTGTTCGTTTGGTTGAAGAATGCAAGGATGCGTTTGATGTGACTTTGGAGAATGAGTCGGTTTTCATGGCTCCTACTTTTGATGATTTCTTCCTGGAAATTATCAAAAACCTCCGACAAGGATCCGTTGGTTCGAATACAAAAGTATACTTTGATGGATTTGTACTTCATGCGAACAAACGCAAGATCTCCGTGCCCACTCAGTTGTTCATCAACGGTGAGTTTGTTGACGCCGAAGGTCGGAAGACGCTTGATATCATCAACCCAACAAATGAGGAGCTTCTATGCAAAGTGGCTCTGGCTTCCAAAAATGATGTTGATACAGCAGTAAAAGCTGCTAACAAAGCCTTCGAGAGTTGGAAGCTGATGGCACCCCGACAAAGAGGTCAGCTGATGATGAAACTTGCCGATTTGATGGAAGAACACAAGGAGGAGCTGGCAACCATTGAAGCGGTAGACTCCGGCGCTGTATACACTCTCGCCCTGAAAACGCACGTCGGAATGTCGATAGACGTGTGGCGATACTTTGCTGGATGGGCTGACAAAATCGAAGGAAGCACGATACCTGTGACCCCGGCTCGGCCAAACAATGTCCTCACCTATACCAAGCGGGAACCCATAGGGTATTTAGATGCTTCTCAACTATTTATGCTTTATAATGAATCCTTTTCAATATAGTGTTTGTGGTCTCATCACACCGTGGAACTATCCTCTGATGATGTTGTCCTGGAAAATGGCCGCTTGTATTGGGGCTGGAAACACAGTTCTAATCAAACCTGCCCAAGTGTGTCCTTTGACTGCGCTAAAATTCGCCGAGCTGACTGTAAAAGCAGGATTTCCACCTGGAGTTGTTAATATTGTTACTGGTGCGGGATCATCAACTGGCCAGGCGATTGCCGATCATCCACTAGTGCGCAAATTAGGATTCACCGGTTCGACGCCGATCGGCAAGCATATAATGAAATCTTGTGCTGACGTCAATGTGAAAAAGGTGTCGTTGGAACTGGGTGGAAAGAGTCCTTTGGTTATTTTTGCTGATTGTGATCTTGAGAAGGCCGTCAGACATGTAAGTTTGTTTTCAAGAATGTTTAAACTTTAACACAAATATATGTTTGATAAGATGCTTATTAGAAAAAACTCTCTGATTTTAGGGCATGTCTTCGGTATTCTTCAACAAAGGCGAAAACTGTATTGCTGCCGGACGACTTTTCGTCGAGGACACAATCCACGACGAGTTTCTGCGTCGTGTTGTGAAAGACATCAAAACAATGTCGATTGGCGATCCTTTGAGTCGCTCAACAGCACATGGACCACAAAATCACAAAGCGCATTTCGATAAGCTTATTGAGTTTTGTGAAATCGGCGTTAAAGAGGGTGCACGACTAGTTTACGGTGGAAAACCAGTGCCCGGAATGAAAGGATATTTCTTTCAGCCCACTGTTTTCACTGATGTCGAGGATCAGATGTTTATAGCCCAAGAGGAATCATTCGGGCCAGTCATGGTCATTTCTAAATTCAATGGAAGCGACATTGAATCGGTGATGAAACGTGCCAATTCCACTGAATATGGTTTGGCTAGTGGCGTTTTCACCAAGGACATTAGCAAGGCTTTATCGTTTGCTGATAAAATTGAGGCTGGTACTGTGTTTGTGAACGTTTACAATAAGACTGATGTCGCCGCACCGTTTGGTGGATTCAAACAAAGCGGTTTTGGCAAGGATTTGGGCAAGGAGGCTTTGAATGAATACTTAAAGACGAAATGTGTAACGATTGAGTTTTAAAGCGGGTAGTTTGTGTGTTAATTTGTTCGTTTGTTTGTTTGTTTTTACATATATAAGCAATGCTGAGATATCTGACTAGATGTTAGTGTACACTTTATTGACGAGTTGAATGTAAACTGTTGATGATAGTGTAATACCACATTTTTTTTCAAATATACATTTTGTAGAAAATTCGTATTTCAAATCAATCTTGCAGCTCATTTCCATTCCAATAGTTTACATTTTGGAATAAATTAGACATCACGATTAGTTCCACTGAAATATTCACGTTTTGAAAATAGTTGTAATGAAAAGTCTACCATAAACAGAAAATAAATCCATGGACCATTTGAAAATCGTTTAACTTGTTTTATATGTCGGGAAAACTGTATTTTAGGAAAATGTTTTTGAATGATTTAGGTTTCCATAGTAGAATTACGTTCGATTTGTTGCGATTTTGAGGGAATACCTAGGAACAAGAAGATATACATAGCCTCTTTGTGGACAACTTCCAGACGTTGTGAAGTTTAATTTGAAATATAAATAATTTCTTTCAGAACTTAAATATAATTTTTAACTGTTTTTCGATCAAGATGAGTACAAAAAATATTTCTTAACCGTTGAAAAATAAATCAATGAAAACACCATTTGAAATTTTTTAGTTTTTTTTCTTTATTTTTATTAATTTATTTCTCAATAATTCCTCATCTCTCACTTTCCCCATTTTTATAATTTTTATTATATTTAAACAATTTCATTCTAACACAGAATTTCTCTTCATTTTCTGTAAGTATGTTATGATGTTGGGTGGCGTTCTCCCTATAAAAATAAACTAATAAAATCACAAAAAAATACGCAAAACAATTGATAAATTTTCAAGCAAATAATTTTAAAAAAATGTTGAAAATAAATGGGTGCAAGTAAGAAAGAATAAACTGTTAAAATGTTTCTTAACGACATTTAACGTATCAACTGTGAAACGACTATAAATTTATATATTTTCATATTAGTTCTCGAAAATTATGACTATTTTTTTTTTATTCTCTCTCGACTAGAATAGCATTTTAGTTGATGCACCTATTTATAAAAAAGACAATACATAGTGTGTGATGTCCATACATTTTATATGATTTTTTTTAATGTTTGTGTTCACATAACTTGATTTTGTTTCACCCTCTAAAGCCCATTTTCTTTGTCATCGCTTGCTTTCGTGTTTTCTAACATGTTCTGTATGTTGATGTTTGCTATTTGTAACAGACACTTAATAGACTTAATAGTCTGAAATAGTGAGCCTCATGTTCTTGGTGTCACTGAGTGATGGATGATGGTATTATCACTATATCTTCACCGGAATCAGACATACTTGCTAGACGATTTAGGCTAACCACCTCTGCTGACGCACTGACACTACTGAACTGCACAATTCGATTATTTAAATATTTTTCAGATTTTATTTTCCTTTTATTTTAGCTAAATATTTATTAAATTTAAACTTAACCGGTATTAGAGCATATATACTACATTTTTTTATCGCATGATGATTTTCTTTTTTGCTTAATTTTTGCTTTGTTGTCTATTTACTTGTTTTTCGTAATTTTTAACTACAATATACTTGAGAAAAAATTGCTGAACGAATTACATTAGATAATGTGTTATAGTTTCACATGTGACTTTTGCTATTTTCTTATTATGCATCTCTTTAACTTGTTTCTGTTTTTTTGCGTGTGTGGATTTCAATTGAAATGAATGCAAATCAAAATTATTATTTCATACATTTTTTCTGATCGTTTTGTCACGTCGAAATTTACATGTTTCGAATTTTCGAAAGCCATTTTTGTTTTGTTTTATTTCAATTTTGCCGATGTTTTTTTTTATTTCTATTGTTTCAAATATTTTATAGTTCACTTTAATAGGTTAAGTGGTTGCGATTCTGCCTGTTGTTTATCTTTTGTTGGGGAGATTTATCTATTAGCTTTAATTAAATCTATAATATTTTTCTTCTAAACATTCACCCTTGTTCACTAATATAATCGTATTGAGTGAATATATATTTATAATATTTTTTCTTCCTTCTAACACTACTACTGAAAGAATAAAAATTACTAGAAGTGAGTGTATGATGAACAATGATGGAATGTAGAAATTGGGATCAATTCAAAACCCACATATAGAAAAGAATATTTGAATAGCAGAATTTGGATAAAGTTTGTTAAGACAAATGAATTTCAAGAGCATTCCGATTAACAGGGTGAAATTAGATTTATTGAGGGAGCGAGAATAACTAGTAGATTTACAAATAATGTGAAGCTATTAATAAATTTTAATTCTATAAGGTTACATTTGTTATGTCATCGTTTTTTCGGTTTTAGTCAATTTTTTTTAAATTTATTTTATTTTTTAAATATTCATCAACTTCTTGTAGATAGTTTTTGGGCAGTGAATGGAATATATATGTTCTTTTTTTAAATATTAATCAACAAAACAACATAAATACTATTTTCATGTCTTGTTTTTAAAATACCTCCGCGATTGATTAATCAGCTTTTATATATATATATAGATCCATTTTACATACACATCTCATTCGGATTTAGTGACTTATTGAAGTAACGTAAAAAGAGGCCATTGTTTAGTATGTTTAGTGCGTGTATATGTATATATATATAAATGGGTAAGACATCTCACTCTCCCATTGCTAATAATTTGATTCCGATATCTGTTGGTTTAGTTGAGATCCAATTTAAAAAATCAAACATCAAAATATCGTTGTCAATTTTGATATAACTTTAAACAATAAATTGCTGCCACGATAATTGTTTGAAAGCCTCGACGAAAAGGCTGATTGTGGAGAATCGAATAAAATACTTCCTCGTTGAAAATTTCCCACAAGGATATCGTCTGTATCCTGCGTGTATTTATAAGTATGGCAAATATCGGGAAAAATTGGCAGTCGTTGATAGAATCCACTCAACATTCGAGTGGCAAAAGCAAACAAGACTTATTCAGGCCACTCACTTGAAATCGCACATTTCGTCCTTTGAATCCATTTAATTTTAATAGCATTCGTTATAGAAACTATGAAATAATGCATATCAATTACACATTTTCTAGTATAATAGTCTAAAAATGTAACAAGTCTTTTTCACAATAGATTTTTTTTAAATAATCCCATAAATTTGTTCAAATAAAACCAACTTTAGCCTGAAATTAATTTAAAAAAAATATGAAACACAAATGTGAATCGAGATATTTGATTTTTATAGATAAAATCAATGTCTTAGAAAATCTCAAAGTCAATTATCCACAAGGCCATGTTTCTTCGAAAAGGATATCATGTCACACTACGCTAAATAATACACAATTACAATTGCACAAACTAAGTATTCAATTGTTTGCTTTTAATTATTCGAGCAAAATCAGGAAAATTACTTTCTATTTGATCTTCACATACACCAAATGTACATTAAATATTTAGTCGTACTAAAAAATATATATATATATATTTATAAATAACGCGCTTTAGATTCGTCATTGCGCAAAGCTCGAAAAGAAAAGAAAGCAAAAAACATGACATACAATATGTGTAAAACCTCCGTTATTTATCAGTTTTCATCATTCTTAACAGATTACAACCAAAAATTACGATTTTTCGCGCCTACACTTACATTTTTTTGGAATATCATATTTAAATGATGCACGTCTCCATGTCAATTTTCTTCAGCACTCCTTAAATATCTTTCGGTTTCGCGTCTAGCTTTAATGCTTTCATACTTTGTTGTCCTGATGCACTATTTTGATCCTTTGCCATCATACACGTGGCGTTCGGTTTACAATTACTTTAGTATGAAATTAATTAACGAGTGTATGTTTGACGCAATTGTTAGCAATTTAAATAATCCACTTCGTCCTTTCAGCTTTCACATTTGCTCATCAGAGCGTATCTATTAGTTCTGAATAAATAAATTTACCATAAAATTATCCATTTAGCTCTCGTTCCGCACTTAAGTCTCTATTGGAAATTAGTCCTTAGTAATGGTACCACCCAGTAATGGTGCCATTCTACAAGACGAACCAAAAACCATTGGAACAACAAATCGAACAGAATGGATAAGTTGCATACGTGTTCTTTGGTTTAAGCTATTTGTTCGGTGATGTCCTCTTTCAAAATTACACACGGTCCTCTGATCCTGCTCCTGCTCCTGTTCCAGCTCCATTTATTACTCTGCATTTATAAGAATTAGGTGTTTCTATTCTTAATCTATTAAATTCAAAACTATTATTAAGAACTATCAAATAGCAACCTGTTCTGCGACGACGATGATTTTTTGTTTTTCAATTATTTTATTGTTGATTTCGGCTTGGTTAATTAATCAATTTAAATCAATTGTATTAGCGTTTTGCTTCATTAGTGCTGTTCATGATTAGACTATGTATTTTGCACAAGCGGCTGGTGGATTTATATCTTATGCGTCGAGTGTACTATATGTGATTTTGGGGAAATGTTAGCTTATAATGCTCTTATAAATTTAATTATTGTTTGAGGGTTTAATTTAAAAATAATTTATACTTGTTTTTCTTCTTTAAACATTTAATTTTAATACTAAGAAGGAGATTTTTTTAAAATCATATTCATAATGAGATGTTGGCGATGTTTACATATAATTTTTTGTTTCGTTCTTTGTCCAACAAATTGTCTGAATTTTGATTCGAAATCTCATTATGATTTACTATTCCCTCTGTATGTGTTTAGATTTGACTGGAGACTTAATTATTTTTAAAAAGATAATTTAAAAATAGCGCATATTATTCTTGTCACAATAATCATTCTTGTTGTTGTTGCTATATATTTTCCATGAATTTTTTTTATAAAGCTTATCTTCTGACTATGGCTTTTATGTTTTTTTTAATTTTATTATTATTTTTATTCAAAGTTTTATTTCTTACGCGACATTTTTTTTTGTTCTTGGTGTCAATCTAGAATAGCGTACTTTGTTTTATAAATACAACTACATTTACTTTTTCTTTAAAAACAATTTGAAATTATTTGAAGTTGAATGTGATCTGTTTGTCAATTTTCATTTATTTAATTTGGTTTTGGTTTTGTTTCTTGGTTTGTTTTTTTAATAATAGTCAAATGTTACTTTTAAACACTTAATCGGTGTAATTTGTTGTTTGTTTCTATATATTTCTTTTTAAATTTTATTTTAATTCTCACATTCTAGCTCTTAATTGTTTTATTTTGCGAAATTTCTTTGCATTTGTTGTTTTTTATTTATCAATTTTCTTTTTGGCTTAAACACTACTTAAATTTTAAAGGGTTTCATTTTTGCGTTATTACACATACGTTTTTGTTTTCATTTAAATAAGTTCTTTCGCCCATTTTTTAAAAAAAAATTCAACTCAACGAAAGAGGCAATAAATTAGTGAATTTGTATCAAAATCAGCACATTACTGATTTGTTATATTTAATTAAAATTTATACAAATCGAAATAATTTTTAAAAAAAAATATTAAAACGACACGCAATTAAATTGATTAATAGAAACTTTTCGGAAAAAATTCTCATATGACATTGAATATTGATGAATGCTGGAATTCTTGTTAATAAGTGTGTAAGTGTGTGTGTGTTATGATTTGCCGTTTATTTGTTTGTTTGTTTGCTTGTTTTTCTAGTCTCTCTCTTCACTCCATATACATTTATGTGTGGGTGTCTATTTGAGGGAGTGGTGCATGCGATGAACTGAGCTGAATTCTTGATTGCTATATGTATTTCTTCTTCATTTCATTATTACTGTTGTTGTTGTTGTTGTTTTTAAATCAGCATGTGTAATGTATTTATGCTCTTTTTAATTTTTTTTTGTTTTAAATTTAATTATTTATTAAATTTTATAAGTGTCGTTGCTGTTCCTTAATCAATCATCAGTTCGAAATGGACGGATCCTCTTCGCTCCGAACGATCATGATGAATGTTACGAGCCCAAGCTTTGCATTCGATGTTGATGAGAACGCCGGCTGAAAAATAAAAAAAGAATTTTAGAACGATTAGCTGGCTAAATAATCAAGGAATAATTCTAGAAAATGCACCCACAGTTCACTAGCAACAACAAAACTTATGTTAATTTTTGGGCCCTACTATCCATGCTGAATGAAGCAGCTTCTTGTGAAAATTCCATCAGCTTAAATGCTTCCTTGGAGCTTCTATGTTAGTGTCTCAAACATTTCAAGTAGAATTATTATAAACAAGAAGCTGTGTATGAGCATACACCAAACGAACTGTGAATGACTTGTTTTCAAAAGACTTAACTTCGAAAAATCAATCGAAATTAACAAAGGGTAGACTGTCCAACAAATAAAACAATTCAGTTCTAGAGCAACAGTAGTAGTAGTAGTAGTAGTAGTAGTAGTAAAAAGCGAAGTGGCAAATACTGAGCTCTCCTAAAGCAAAGACAACCCCTAATATAGCGAATAAAAACCTGAAACAGGCACTCTTCATAAACAGAAACAATAAAATACAGGGTTTTGCTAGAGGCCCACCTCATAAGTTATAAATAGCCACCCCTCTCTATAAATAAAGCCAGTATTTATATTATCCCCTCCCCCACCATTCTGTGTAAATAAAACCATTCTTTATATTATATCTTGGTTTGAACAACGATTCCACGAGGGAAAAACTTCAGAACCAGAATACATTAGAGGCTTAAAAATTTCAAAACTCATTTTTCTGCAAAAAAATTAAAATTTAAAGGTGAATTGAAAATTTTGAAGCCGAAAATATCAGAATTTTTTAAAAATAATCATACGTTTTCTGAAAAATAGATTGGCTTAAAAATATAACTTTGTGTACTTTCCAAACCCCCCAAATTGTTTGAAGCATCAATATTAGGCTCACTGATTACAATGATTTTGAAAGTAAGTAAGTAAGTAAAGTAAGATATTAACCAGAATTTTTGCAGGATGTATGATAGCACATGCACGATTTCTCTATCATCCTACATCCTGTCTGCAAGAATTCAACTCAACAAAGAATAATGATTTTTCTCGGTAAATCATCAGGATTTTTATTGAAAATAAAACCAATTCCAGCCAGGACATTCAGTTTCTGAACACAGCCTCGAATGGTTTCATCCCTTCTCATCCTTTCGGCGTACCTACCGACCAAATGTTCAGCTCTAATGG
Organism: Oxycera nigricornis; assembly: GCA_963942545.1. Lineage (NCBI taxonomy): Eukaryota > Metazoa > Arthropoda > Insecta > Diptera > Stratiomyidae > Oxycera > Oxycera nigricornis. The sequence goes on from OZ012661.1 coordinate 4,430,913, forward strand.
TTTTCGGTGAAATCCATGGATGGAAGGCAGATAAATCTTTAAGGACGTTACGAAAAACAGCGCTTCCATGCGATGGTAGTGCGGAAGACGACGTGACTTTTAAATGTATTATTGATGAGATCACCACCAAGTCGTTCGCGTTATCGAAAGCGAATATTAAATTCGAAATTGCCAAAAGACTGCCATATTGGGGATGAGAACGTGACATTGAGGGTATGGTTGTGGTACTCTAATGCCTCCAGGATTCATCCGTACGCTATGTATATAATGGTAAATTGGGTTGATGACATTACCGATGCCAGCCACGTACTTGTTGGGATCTGTGCAAAGGTAAACTAATTTCGAAGAACTTCGAATTATGCTATCCGATTGGAATTTCATGAATAATGCGATTTTGATGTTATGCTCGAAGTGTCCGGACACTAGCCTCATGAAAATGTCCTACGATTTCCTGTATGTGCTTCGCAACGAAATGATGTTGTCCATCGAATATGAGGCCCCGTTCCTGGTTAAATGACTTCACCTCTATGCTAGTTACAAAGGTCGTGCATATTATGTGATAGTGATAGCATATCCTGTTCGAACATTTTTCTCTCGCTCTCCATCAAAATTAATGTTCGACTAAGAAGGGAGTCGTTTCTAGCGGCAAAGCTATCATTTTCCCGTATCCTCTATCATCCTGACGTCATTCTTCGATTTTATCCTAGCTTTCCGTTTCGATGTGAGCCATCTAATGAAAATTAATCGCTTTCCATCTATACGTTCACATACGCGAAAACATATGTAATGGATGGTCTTATCAATATTTCACATGCTTAACTTAGTTTTCATATTTGCCCCGTAGTGTTTTTGAACAAGTGCATTTATTCTACTACTCTATTGTTTCCATACTTTTTGGGGCGAACCATCTGCAATATGGATGAATGGGATAAATGTTAGATAACCAGCTGAAGTTTTCCTGGGAAACGCTTGGCAGTTTTCGATATGTGAGCTTAATAAAAACCAATTGATTTTCACTTGAGTGGAAAATTTCAAATCTCTTATGGATCGAAATTATGAACCAACTTGGGAGTGTTCTGTTTGACCTCGATATCATGGAAATTTTTACTATGAGCTCACTAATATGGGTGGAAGTTGAAAAATTGAACGGAGTTTATAGCTGGCATTAATGCAAGGTATATAAAATGGATTTTACTCAAATGGTAAGCACATACAAATGTACTATCAACTGAATATCTTATGTCAGCATAAATTTGATTTTCGAATGATTCCACTTTACCCATTCAAAATTCTCGGCTTAAAACTTTTCTGCAGATTTTTTCTGATGTTTATCAAAACTATGTCTCAGAAGATGATTTTCAAGTTAATGAGACACAAAAAAACATCATTCAAGACATAAAACACCATAGCTCGGCATCAGAAAGGACCTTAATCATTATGCAGTAATTCATAATCCTAAAGGATTATGTAGCCATCTTTCCAGAGCGAAAAAGATAATTAGAAAAGTATCTTTCATAAATATCACGATTCGCAGTCAACAACGACAACTTTCTAACTACAAGGAGAATCAACCATTTCTAAGTGGTCATCAACAACAAAAAATGTTACCATAATGAAAAATGCTAATCACCACTCTGATGAGAAGAAAAAGGGAAAAAAATGAATTCAAACCAAAAAATTTTTAATGAACATTTCCTGGATCGCAAGACATAATTCTATGCGTCAGAGAGTAACTGAGGGTGGGGCCTAGAAATACAATCTCATCCACCCTCAACAATACAAATTGCGGTCGGTGTTGAAAGTAGATATTCTTATAGAGCAACATAGCAACAGTACGTAGCGGTCACAAACACCAACAGCTATTATACTATAGCAACCTACTACCCTCATAGCAACACTCATGGAATAAGAACATAGCAAAACTGAGGTAGATATTAATAAAAATAGAAACAACTGGTGATAGGGTGGTACTGCATTCATGCATTATTTCGCAATTGATGGGGTAGAGGTGAGCTTTAAATTTTTTCAACAATTTTCAAGGAATTTTTACTACCAGAAATTGCAACCACCACCACTTTCACCATAGTTTGAAACGCAGTTAATCTCATGTGGCAGGAAGGGTGGTTTTCATTCTCTAGCTTGTCTTAGGAATGAACACATTCACTAAATACTTCATGCATTCATTTTGTGGCCTACTTTCTTGTAAAATTCGTTATGCATCATGTGGAAGTATGGAGCACCTATACAGTTTGTTTGATGTTTGTTTGATAACTTTCTATCGATCAGATTTGCGCTCAATAAACAAGGTTTGTTATATTTACATGAATTTAGGTTGTGAGCTTCGCATTCCACCAAACAGTTTCTTCATGATACTGAGAGGGACTATGATTTCAGCAACAGCATTTTTTTTTAAATTTCCCACTCCCAAGAATTATGACTCCGAATGAATCTATCATTGATACTTCCGAACGCTGTCCAATACATATAAAGTCGAAAGATGTTTCTGAATAGTTTTATTGTCCATTAGTTGGCTCAGATTCATGATTTTCTTTTCATTCAATGATTCATTTATTAAAATTCTTGTTAGCGAAGCAACTAGTTAGAAGCTGTCCCAAATGAAAAAAAATCTTATTCCCATATGCAAAAGTCTTTTACCATATGTGCTAAAATCTTTTTCCCAAATGAAAAAATATTGGGTGTATGCATTGAAAACCGAACTTTAACAACAGAATGCCGCACATGCGCTGTAACACTCCAATGACATATATGTCAATTTGAAGTAACATCGGTCAGCTGTCAAAGCCACAAAGACAATATGCTACATTGCATGCGCATAAGTTTTTTACTTTCCTAGAAAACTTCGAAAAATAGCGAAAAACAGCACTTGCGGGAAGTATTGTTGCGATACTGTTTTGCCAAGAAAACTTTTGCCGGAAATCATCGATTGCTGCTGGATGTTCATGGCGACAATGCTCTATCTAGAACACAGTGTTTTGAGTGGTTTAAACCCTTCGAAAGTGGAGATTTCGAAATCAAGGACAAACAGTGCACTGGTCAAGAGAAAAAAATTGAAGACGAAGAATAAGAGACCCTTCTCAGCGAAGACTCGTGCCAAACGCTAGATGAGCTCGCAAAAGCACTAGGCGTGATACAAGCAACCATTTTCAGGCGTTTGAAAGCGTAAGGGTTCATCCAGAAGGTAGGAAATTGAGTGTCACACGAACTGAAGTCAAGAGATGTCGAAAGGCGATTTTACATGTCTGAAATGCACCTCGAACGCAACAAAATAAATTCGATTTTGTATCGAATTATTACTGGATACGAAAAATGGGTACATTATGATAACCCGAAGCGCAAGAAATCGTATGTGAAGCCCGGCCAACCAGGAACATCGATGTCAAAGCCGAATATACACGGTTTTGAGGAAATGCTCAGTATTTGGCGGGTATTAGAAGGAACCAATCCACTACGAGTTGCTGAAATTAGATCAAACCATTACGGGACAGCTTTACCGATAACAGGGACGAGTGTGCAATTTTCCATCATGACAATGCTCGACCACACGTTGCTATACCGGTCAAAAATTACCTGGAGAATAGTAACTGTGAAGTTTTACATCACCAGTCCTGGCGCCATCCGAATACCATTTATTTCGTTGGATGCAAAATGCTTTCACTGGAATACGCTTTTTTTCTAGGCAAGGTATCAAAAATTGGCTTGGTTTGTTCTTGGCCTCAAAGGACGAAGCCTTTTCCCGACGCGGAATTGATTTGCTACCAGAAAGGTGGGAAAAAGTGATCGCAAGCGATGGACAATATTTTGGATAACATGTAAATTCATTATTTAATTAAAATAAAGCATTATTTTCATGCAAAAAAGTTCGGTTTTCAATGTATACACTCAATACTATTTTTTTGAACCTTTGCTGAAATCATTGCTTGCCTTAATCTGTCTACAGAAAACATATTTACTTTTTCAAATAATAAAATATATTATTACTCACTTTTTGGTCGCTCAAAATATACAGCAACTAAAGGTGGCATGTAACCTTCGATATTTTTGAATGGATAATAATATCCGGGAAATCCCCTTCGTGGAATATATTGAATAGCACCAATACTTTCTACATCTGATGGATTTTCACCTTCGCATGATACCCAAATAACATTAGTCTGAAATTATATAAATAAATTGATTATATCAAATGAATCTAATTAAGTAAAATTGAATTAAAACGAATCCAAATCGTAAAAAATACGTTTTGGTGATTATATGTTGTACGCGGTGTATTGTTTTTCAGCAAATTATTGCGTAAGGAATTCGCTTAGTTAGGCAAGATTTCATATGTGGCAATATACGGAGATACTGCTTGCGTAGAAGAATTCATATTTGTTTTAATACACTCATTCATTTTTGATGAAAGGATCAATAAAATTATCTTCATAAAAAATTATAAAGCAACCCAGATCGCAATGGATTCAATTAAAGCTAAAATTGACCAACAGTTCTGAACGTTAGGATGATACCTTGCCTGGTTTAATCTGCGATAGCTGCAAATTCGAAACAATATATCAGCATCCATTACTCCTAAAATAATTTCGAAAATTGGAGGATATTATTCATGTCAGTTATTCTGCTAACTAAAATGGAAATCGAGCATTTCATATTTCGTCCGTCCAACAAGGAAAATCGATGGATATGAACAGATGGTTCTTGAATAGATGCTAATAAGCGTTCAATTTATCAAGAACTTAGCCTGGACATCAGTCTGGGATTCATTTAAAGAACAGCTCCTCCTTAATGACCTTTCATTTATTTCGCTCAAAATTACGTGCTCTAAAATTTAATTCATCTTCAACTGAATTTCAATCATTCCTAGTTACAGAGTCTGAAACTAAATCCATATTTCACTTACATTTTTTGTTCCTCGAGCTGCTTCAGCTCGAATATGTTCCTTTAGATCTTCGGGCATTTGTGATGAAAGCTTTGTTGTATCGTTGTACATATCTGGATACCAGTTAAAAATCTATATTTCAAATATGAAGAGAGAGAAAATACATTGCAAAAATAATCTCGATTAGTATATAGTTAACAAAATTTCAATATCCATTTAATATTTAACGAATCAACTATTTACCTTATTTAATTTTAAAAATATACAAGGAGCAGCTTTTGGATAATTGAATTGATTATCTTTTGTGCATGGATAGAAGCCATCAATATTAACTAGGCAAACTTTACCCTCCGGTGGTGGAGTATCAAAATCACACTTTACACGATTATCTGCTCCTGGAGCATTTCTATATGCTATATTGTTGTTGTGACGCAATGTAGATATTGTTCGTTGTTTGGCGGTAAAATATTATCGGCGAAGGCAGAGGAATAAGCCATGAAAATTCATTAGTTTTGTATTTTTAGATGCAAATATACATGTATATAATAATAGAAGGAACAATATTGAATGGGCAAGCTATGCTTGCTTACGCAAAGCATTGGGAAGCACATGATATAGGATTTTGTTATTGATTGATACTTACTGTCTAGAAATCGTTCTGCCTCCTCAACCCAGTACTTCATATTGTCAGGCTTCCCTGAGTCATACCAAATTAACGTACTTTCTACATTCGATTCTGGTGGCATTGGACGAAAACCAAGACCTAAAATTGGAAGGAGATCATATAGTGAATGATTTACATAAGTTGTTTCTTAATTTTGCATATTACCACCTAAGTTTTAAAGAGACATATAGCTTCAAAGTTAGGGCAATAAAATATTTTCTATACCATCAAAGCCTATGAAACATTCCTTTTTGAAGTTTACTATTTTCCTTTCAATAATGCTATTTTGAAGGAGTCCAGGTGTAACAAAAGTGTACCCTACCGTGCTAAGATTTCATCGAATTAAAGTCGCTATTCATCCTTATTCATTCTTTTCTAAACCACTAAACACCAAGTTGTACTATTAATAGACAAATTCAACATTGATCGAAAAGCTGAATTTCATATTGTGTTTACGGTCTGAATGCTATGTTATCCTGCTCATTGAATTGTGGCTAGAAATTCATGGATTATATATATCAACATCCATTTCATTCTATTCATATCTACCACAAAATTTTACTTATCTCTATCTGCCACACTAACCACCAGATAGAATATTTTTGCACAATCAACACAGCACAAAAAATAATTTTAAATCCCAACATTGGAAGCATCCGTTTTTACTATCCTCAGCGAAACTTCAATATGAAAACTGTTTACATCTACTTTGGTAAGGACCTTTAGAAATCCGGCCGTTCTATACAAGGATAGTTGAAATGTCGGTATTAACGATGGGCGTATGCCATAACGATAGTCCGGGGCTAGTATATATATTTAAGGAATTATATTCTCTTGAAAATATTATCACAGACAAGTAAGACTCTTCTGTCTCGTGCTGAATTATCAAAGCTTTAATTCAATCTCGAAAACCAGGTCCATTGTGTGATTCAACGAGGAGCAATGTTGGGAAACTTAATTAAATTTGTTTTCACAGTTTCCATGCAAAAGATATGCAAAGATACAAGGATGCGTACCAAATGGACCAGGAGTTGACGAATTGGGATGAGAATCAACTGCCGTTCTACATGTAATTCACCTGTTCGTCCTTAATTGCATTCCTGAGAAAATTCATTTAAATCGTATACGCTAGTCGGCTTGAAGGCAATGCAATTATATAAAGTCGAGAAAACGTAGATACATGTCCATGTTCCAGGTAAAATGTTGGGTGAGTGGATTTTGAAGATAGAGAATGAAAAGTAGAGTGACGTCATCATTCGGAAAATGGTATTTAGACTACGTTTGAATTCAGTATTTTGGAACCAACAATTGTATTTGAATTCCGACTATATGTGCTGCTTGTTTTGAGTATGAAGTACAAACAGATTTCAACAACCAGCATATTTGGTTTAAGTTAAGATACAATAATTTGCTTTTAATGAAATAAACTATTTACTTTGAATCTCGCCCCCTTGGCAAGTATCCTGATGGTTCTAAATAAAGTAATTTATTGACCCCAATGATTATTTTGACCCTACGAATATCTGATAGTAACAGATTCTTTTGCGCAATGGCTCTTTTTAACTACTTATTTCTCCTATAAACAGATTTTTTTGTAGACTGCGTAGTTCCGTGAGTAGTGCCTAATTTCTCATAAGATCCAATAATTAACTTGGATATTATGTCCTTTGTTGACGAAAATATTCTAACCTTGCATATGCGGACAGTTTAGTTTCCAATTTGCATTGAAAAGTGTCCTTCAAATGATTCTCTGACTATATTTTAAACCAGTGATAGCATTTTTATGATTGGGCTTAAAAGCTTTTTTGAACATGAATGTTTCCTGGAAGTAGTGATACCCATGAGTCAATTGACTTTTGTAGGCATTGTGATATGTTGATACCAACCAATCAATATCCACGACTATCCACAAATATATCACAAAGTTGATTTCCTTGGTTTGATAGACTCTTTAGAGTTTTAGGGCAGAGAAATCCATCTCCAATGAGGCAAAACAGGCGAGAATTGATGTATAATCAATTAGGAAGGAAATGCAAGAGGAGGAGGAGAATCTGGGAGACCAATTATATGATGCAGGCATCGCAGGCTAGAGGTATATCAATATTATCCATGATTTTTTAATAACTTAAACTTCAAACGCGTTTATCTCGGAGCAATGTTTTTCAAACTGGCCGGACTCCTTTCTCAAACAATTTTTGTTCGATTTACTTGAAATTTTTACAGTATAGTCAAAACTAGTGTCTGCTAGAAAGTATGTAGGATTATTTTTATATTTCAATTATCATTAACAATTTTCGAGTGTTCCTTTTTGACAAAAATCAATTTAAAAAAGTGCTACGTTTTTCTCTGGCTGTTATTATGCTTTATCGACAATTTTTTGTGTGATAACCATAACCTTAAAATTTCAGGAGAAAACGGTCCGGCCACGAAGCCATGAAAAACGGCTAGGGATCCGCCATTTTGTTTTTTAAAGCCCTGAAAAAACTCAAAGAGGATGTCAAATACTTGTACAATAAAGATCTTTTTACCAAATTTTGATATTTTGTTTAATTTTTGAGAAAAAAAATCCCAAAAAAATACTTTTTTGTACCTCTACGGTGGTGTTCTCTCTTAATTCACCTTAAATCAAAATTACTATCGATCTCTTGTTCTGGTATCTCCGTGATAGCATCCAATGGCACCATTAATCCTAATCATCCCTTCAATTCGCTTGCTTCAATGACTGTCTTAAGTTACCTTCCCACGGCTTCTGAAATCACGCGCCACGCCACACTGCGCTAATACACTATGGAAATGGTATGAATCGTAGTACCGCATGCTGGCGTGTGAAATCACGAGCCGTGGGAAGGTGGCTTTGAACTTAACGGTTTCCTGAAGGTCTAATAATTTTTCTGCTCTCAGTAGTTTTATGAAACTAAATCGGACCCTTTAATTTCTCGAATCAATATTTTTTCCCTGGTTCCCTAGTTTCCCAGAGATTTATAATTTTTTGGACCCCATTAACATCTGGCACTCATCACTATCTTCTCAATTCTTTATAAACAATACTGTCTTTAAATCCAATGACTTCCCATACCCAATGTCTTATTGCTCGATGACTTGTATAAGTCTAACAAATTTCCAGGATTCAACTATTCCCTTGCCTTTTTATTTCTTTACGGACTATGATATTCCGAAATGACTCCCGTCATGATTTTTCCAAGAATAATTTTACCAGCATTTCTAATAAAATTTTTATGGTATTTCATATATTTGTGTAAGCAAATCGTACATTCCTTGGTGACTCGCAATAATTTTGTGGGGATTTTCTAATTCAGTAGCCACTGGAGACTTTTCGAGACAGAATAATAGTTGGGAAGGTTTTTTTTAGTTGTAAAATGTTTGGCTGCTGAACCGACATAAATGAATTTTTCCAAAGAAACTTAATCAACATTTTTATTAGAGGTTTTCGTAAAAAAATTCACAAAGGAAAAAATGTTTTCAATGCTTGAGAATCAAATTAATACAAATTTTTATGGTTTTCTTTTTGATGTCTGATATTATTTTAATAGAATCAAATCTTGTTGCAGTTTTTGGATTGTCACCCGCTTTTCAAGTTTCTTGAAAAATCATTTTAATTCTGTATAAATTTTGGATTCACTGTTAAAAATATTTTGACTGCGTTCGAGCATGTTTTTCAAAGAATCCTTTAAAATTAATTTAAAAACAATTTAAATACAAACCTGGATTTGATCCAATCAGGCCATTGTCCAATTCCCATTTGGGCTTACCACTTTCCAGTGTTTGGAAAAATACAGCTAACATACCACCGAAAAATGCCGCTAACCCTGCATAAAAAATTATGTAGAAAACGATAATTTTGGCTGAAAAGAGAAGAAAAGAATTTCAATTAATCATTTATGTTTTAGCATTACAATATATATTTATTATTATTGACGGCACACAATCTTTATGAGTTTTTGATACAGTCAATGATGAATTAAAGCTTGAGCAAGTTAGTTAAAGATTCTTTGGCTTGGGCGACAGGCAGGGATTCAACAAAAAAAATTTCAGTTTATTTTAGATTTAATTTTTATTATCTAGTTTTTCTCTACAATCTATTCTGAAAGCAAATAGATTATAATTTCAGTTTTTTTTTTAAATTTTCTTTTAGTAAGATTCAGGTCGAGATTTTACCGAACAAAACAATTCCTAGGAAAGTAAGGCTCTTCTTCGAAACTAGTAATACTGCTCCTTTTCAGCATAGTTTAACTTTTTGTTAGCTGCTGCATATCTCCTTTAGTATTTCTGATTGCTATGATGATCAGCATAAAATTATGAAGACTCAAATTCATGCATCACAAGTGAATTTATCTGTTGTCTAAAAAAAATCAAATATTTTGATTTCTACCTTGAATCGAATACCACATATCTGTGCAAATGCTCTCGAATCTCGATTTTCCAGCGATTGCATGCATAAATAATGACAAGAAATTCTATTTTCAGTACCACAAACATATGAATACGTGACGAATAGGTGACGCCACCACCACAACGACTGCAATACAAATCATTGCTGCCGCCCCAAAAACCACCACTTCAACTATTCACATCCAATGTGACCCAGTTTTACTTCCGCCGTTCACATTTGCCAGCATTCATGCAAGGATAACGTTAAGGACGAATAGCAATAGATATAATGGTTTCATACCAGCTACCGTGCAGGATATCGTAGTTGAACGGGAACTTTACGCGTAATTTCAATTTCACTCAACCCCGTCTAAATGTATTTGAAGTCCGTATCAATGCAAATGAAGAGAAGGGTAGGAGATGGTTTGCCATCGCCAGGACATTTACATATATATTGAACATGGTTTGGATGTGGATCGATTAAATACAAGTCAAATGTCCATCATATAATAGTCAACATTGTATTCAAAGATATAGTGATCCGAAAATATTTTGCCTGCTGTGCTGTTTTTGGCCAATAATCCTTGGAAGTTTTATTATTGTTTTTATATCTATGTTGCTTGGATAGAGTTTACTGCTGGATGACTCAATTTCACATATCTGAATAAGTAAAATAAAAATAGACTAGCTTTTGGAAAACAAACATCCACAACAACAAAAATTGATGTCCGAGGTTATACAATGCTCATTCATACTCGTATCTCATTATGTATTGATAGAAAATAAACCATTTGACTATTTATTTCTCATTGAAATAAAATTTTATGGGGTACATGCGCCCAAAATTTTGCCTGCTGGCAGCAAAATATGTCCATATGTTTTTTTGCTTTTCATTGATATATTTTCTGGAAGAAAATTGCATAAATATGATTTAATTTTCGGTGTTTTTTTGGAAGTTTCTTCGACCGAATTTTATATATTAATTAGTTTAACAAAATGAACTTATTTGAAATTTCAGAAATGCTCTTTTTTTGGTTTAGATGTTTTAATGTAAAATTTAGAAAAAATTAATCCCGAAATCTTCGTATTTTCTTGGAAGACTTCTGCAAACAATATTTACAAACTAGTATATTTTTACAGTGAAATTTAAGAACGGTTTTATGGCTATCTTATTGATGAAATAGTTCGCAGAAAAATTTGGAGAACTAAAAGAAACCAAACAAATAGATGAATAAATAAACTTTTGCATTCATAAAAGTTTCACAAAACAGAAGAACTAAAAAAAATATTTAAGACATTTTTTACTCAGTTTTGATTTTAACTTCAATCCTTTTCTTATTATTATAACTCGTTCTATCCCATCTAAAAACCATACAAGCAATTTATTTTTTGAAATTTTTAGTCAATTATAGTAAAATTCTTCCGAATTTGTAGAGTACTGAATTTTAAGCCAAATTTAAATGTCCACGAATGGTATAGTAATAATCTATAAATTTAAAGAGGGCTTAAAAGTCACAGAAACTTTCCAAATCCTAATGTATAATATATTTAAGTCTTTAAAAATTTGAAGAATAAATATTACTTTATAACTCGATCGTTCACAAAAAGATACTTGCAAATAATTTGATAAAAAATTTCAAAATTCATCCAATTTTTGCATGAAAATACAAAATATCTCACAAAAGCTGAAGAATTTGTGCCTTTAAGGAGACCTAAATTTTTTTATAACCAACTAAAACCTGTAACTAAAGTGTTTCAGGGTTCTTTTAAAACGGCATTTTTTTTCAAAACGTATAATTTTTACGTCAAATTTTTTGTGGGCGTCGATCAATTCAATGAGGAAAAAAACTATCTACTAGAATGCAAAACTCAATATTAAAAAAAACTTTATTAACCAGAAACTAAAAACAATTGCAAAACCAAACGCAACATACACGTGTCAATATTTTTTGAAATATGAAAAAAATAGGATTTTTCTACAATTATTCAAAAAATGTTGAATTTCATCGTAATTTATAAAAATATTTTATAAAAAAATTTTTACTCGAAAATTTATATTAAAATAATATCTCAGTTTGAACCCTTCCTTTTCACGATTTAACAATTTAAGTTAAATTAAAAAATCTAATTTCAAAATTTCCCTTTAAAAACCGTGCATTTAATTATTAATTCAGTCGTACATTTCGTCTGGTACACACAGACTTCTTCAGTGTATATGCAAGGAAAATTTTGAAATTAATTTTTTTGATTTAACTTTCAAATAATGGTTTATAATCTAGACTATTGATAACGTGAACTAAAGTGAAAGACAAACAAATTGATTATAATGTAGCTACTGAATGGTGAAAAAATTGCAGTCTACTTTGTAACCCAAAAAAATGCCAAACATTTATTATTATTGTGTTAATTTTTACTCATGTATCTTTTTATGTTTTCTTATGCATGTTCTATTTTCCTGAAATCAGATTTTATTTTTCAATTTGGTTATAAAAAATATATCATAAATCATACTTTAATGAAAAGAGTCAAATCTGATCAAATTGTCACAAAGCGGAAATTGCTGAATAATTTCTTCAAATTTCGCAACCCATTTTATTGTTAAGAAAGTTTTCAATGCTACTTCTATTTTTTTTTTATTCATATGTAAAGAGCATCAATGAAAATTTAACGGTAACCATGATTTCGTAAATAAATAAACAGATAAACTTTATCATCCCACATAAATGTGGGATGTATTAAGTAGTCAAGCCAAACTTGAAGTTGAAGTTTTGTCAAGAAATGTTACGTAGGCGAGTCGAAAATAGAGCTAAAAATGGAATCAATTGAATTAATAATTATCTGCGAAAAAGTTCTTTTCTGTTTCCGTTCCATTGCACAAACATACCAACATTTGTAACAAATATTAATAAAAATTTAACTTTCAAACTGATTTCCTAAGTTGATAAACGGGCCAACTTTTTAGTCCTAAATATATTTTTAAATTTCCTTAATTTCTTTCGATGTATTTTTTGTTTGTTTCATTTATTTGTAGAGCATTAATCCGAAATCTTTTACGCCTATAAAGAGATTTATAGCATTATTCAACTATCATTAAAAGGTGTTTTTAGAATAAAAAGAAATTTCATTCGAGAACAATGTATTACCATCCCTATTTAATTTTGTGAAAAATATTTTGATATGTATTTTCACATTATCAAGATTATATTAACTCATTCAGGATGATTGGATTCAGGATGACGAGTAGGTTATAAATGCGAAATTTTAGTAATCTATAGGTTCATTCATTTCTTTTATGAATACATTTTTAAGATGCTTCAAGATATATTTACCAACAAATGAGAAATATCCTTAAATTGTTGTACATTAGATATATTTTTGGATTAGAAAAGCCTTTTCCATACATGATCGTACATATAAAAATATAAGAGATCAAACGAAATATTTACAGATTAAATTATTTTCTTGCAAAAAAACAATGGATTAAATAAATCATGCCTTCTCCATAAATGTTATAAAAGAAAATATAAACTCAGGTTTTTTAATTAACAGTGAGGATAGTAAAAATATTTTTTTATATGTAAAAACGGTTTTGTACAAAATTTTTTTACAGGGAACGTTGCATATAATTTGAAAGAACTTAGTAATTAGTGAAGTTGCCCTTGTTTTTTATTTGTGCTCCTTAATTCAGCTTTCATTGATTCTCCCGAATTTTCGTCAATTCCTTTTCAATTTTCCCCAAGATAATGTTTTGTTAAATGCCTCCTTTCTCAAATCATCTTCTATTTTCTTCCTCAATTTTTCGACAAGGTTCATGTCGAGCATCTGTAACGTGTTGCAAATCTTCTTTGTATGTTCAGTCAATAGATTGAGTGCTGAGAACTTTCGCTTCGGATTTTTATTCTGCTGGTAAAAATAGCCCGAAGGCAATCCTTTTCGAGCAAACAATAGATTTTTTCTAGATCCTTTCTAAGCTACTCGACTATTTTTTGGTGAGTTTCAAGCATTTCTTTCTATCTACCACAATTAAAAATAGCTTCTTTCAAGCCATGCTGGACATTTAAGCAGCATTTTTTATGAAATTACAGTTTTTTCGTTTGATTGGTGATTTGAGAACATTTTTTTCCCTCAAATATATTTGGGAAATAAAAGTTTTTGGATTGTTTCGAATCAGTGTTAAGATTTTTTTTTGAAGAAGATTGGCTGATGTTTCTAACCTCTTTGCCGTTTATTGTGACCTGAATTCTGAAACTTGTATTTTTGAACAATGCACTATACAATTGAACTATATTGTACAAAAATTTTCGAGATTTCAACCAGCGATTATCAACAGCAAAAAATTGATCCATAATTATATTTCAAATATTTTCTCAACGATAATTTCCATATTAACAGCAATTCAGACACAGTTCAAGTGTCCTTCAAACACTCAAATAAACATCGTTTGTCTTGAAACCATACTATGCATATTACAGCTACTACTGTTATATAACATTCTCTACCACCCATCTTAACCAAATGGACATCCTTCAAGGATCTTTGTCGGTTACAACTCAAATACCATTGGGAACTAACTTCATTGCACAGCACAGTAAATACACTCTCGTAACATAATGGAAACCTCAGATACTTATCCAACATCAGCCTGTCATTAAGTCATCGATTAATCGTCAATATATTGAAGATTTTGTGGTATCATCCTTCTCGCCGTAGGGAAGCTTCATAATCACAGCTATTATTTGCAGCCACAACTTCATATACAGCCGTAAGACTGCTCTAAATCGATTTTTGTGTTCATTTTATTGATCCGAAACAATGAGCGCATGAAGGGTTGATTTGGGGGTGTTTCTAGCTTTTTCCTTCTTACATACTTCTAGCTGGTAGAGTCAATTGTTAGCACATTAAATGCATCCAATACATAAAATGCTGACGATATAGTTGCATGGTTATTAGCAAATAAGGTAGCGTTCACTAAGAGTCTATTCACTCGTGAAGTTGGGATTTTTATGCTAATTACGCAACAATAAGTACTAAACAAAGGAACCTACTTAGCATGCAGGCATTTTGCATGGAATCCGATTATTGGGTTCTATTCAAATGAGGTGAAATGGAGACCACTTTGCATATCGTTTAAGTAGAAAGTAGATATATCCATTCACAAAAAAAAAAACACTTTACCAAATTACATCAAACGTCACGAATTTTCCATTAAATATTTTTACTTATCCAAAAATACGTGCTCTAAAAAATAACAATAATAAATTTCATTGCACAAATAGGTCACTACTAGCATTCCATTATTGCATATTCATAGTATTTTCACACAAGCATATGTCTTGCATATATTTGCACTTGACTTCAATCCCCATTGTATCGAAAGCGCAATCACGAAAATTGAAATTGTAATGGTCAGGAAATTTTCCAATCATTGGAAAATCTTGAAAATGCATTAAACGATTTGAAAAGAATTGCTTTTCGTTTCGTTTCGTCGTCGACTCTTTTCATGGTCTCGATACAGTCGATTATTTCTAAGAAATTCAATTGAAAATAGGTCGGAAATTGAAGAAAATGCAGATGTACGTTTTTCGTCGATAGAAAATCAATGGAATTACAATAGTAAGTATGGCATGACATAGTTTATGCTGAAAATAAAATGAGGCAGTCGAACAAAATGTTTGGATTTTATCGGCGTTAGTTGAACTGCAGTTCGAGTTTTTAGATAAAAAGTTCATTTAAATGTTTGTACGTTATCATGATTCTAAATTATTTTTGGAATGAAGTATTTTCAATGTACTCATCGTGCTATCATCAACAATTGCAGCACTTACCCGATGCCTATAACAATATCGTCCTTGAGATACAATATCCATTACAAAAGTGATTGTAGCCTTCACAGTTTCATTTTTTTTCTCGATTAACTTTCAAGTGACTTTCATCTTAGATATTCCTATCTAAAAGTTCAATTTAGATCTCAACTCTCACCAGGACTAAATATGATATTTAGAATGCAAACATGCCTGCTTCGTTCGACTACAATGTTTTGTTTGTTTATCTATAAATAACAATGACCCATCTCACAACAATAAGCTTCCTTTTGCTTCGACCTTGTTCTTTCATAAAACCCCATCTACACACTGAAGTAATAACAGCAAGCAAATATCCTTATCTGCGTGCAAGACAATTAAAATATCGCCACTTTGACGAGTTTTGCGTCCTTTCCGTTTGGCTTTTTTTCTACACCCCATCCATTAATACGGAAACTTTGCAGAGAAGCAACTGAGTCGTGACCTCAATTTCGCCTCATAAAGAAACAGGATCAAATCTTTTCAATGTGAAAACGGAAAAGTAGCTAGGACGTATAGATGAAACTTCCTTTCTTTGCGACAGCGACACTTAATCTCACGTGATGAATTGCCCCGGGGGATGCATCAAAGATGAACTTCACTAATGTCGGAATGTAGACCATTTGTAAGTTCTGGAAAAGATACTTTACAAATTGTTCGCTCTAAGTGGAACCGATTAAATGCTTATAGACCTAGTATTATGTACTTAGAAAACAAATGGAGGAAATAATGTTCGACTGGCTATGAACAATATAGGACGTTGAATTTGACGATGAAGCAATGGAGGCTATTCAACGAACTGAGCTGATACTTCAAAATAGTGAGCTTCGCAATACAGATTGCTATAAGCTTGGCTCAGTCTTCACAATAATTTCTGGGGAAAATTAGATAATTATTTTCTGGGTTTTAGCTTTTAGAATTTAAAAGGCATAAAGTATATATATGCTTAAGACATAGACAAAAAGGTTAAAATTTACTGCGAAGAAAGTATTTTCGAAGTAAAAGAATAAATAAAAATCATAAGTTTCGTTTAATGAATGAATGTACGTATTCTTCAAAGGAATTTTGCATGCTTAAAAGTCAACAGGACATAGTTTTATATTTTTCTGTTTCATTTTCTAGAATAAAGTCACTCACAGAAAAGCGTCCGAAAATCTTTCAAAATACCACAGCCGAAGAAATCGTGTAGACAAAATTTGAATTGAATGATTTAATATCATATCCAATAGATTAAAAACAAACTGCTGTGCTGCTTTCCTTAGACGGAATATTTATTATTTTATTTTTCGTAGCGAAGTATTAGTAGTAAAATGTACTGAAGTAGGGCAAAACTGGTGCGCGAAATACGTATCTACGAAAAATAAAATAATAAATATCCCGTCTAAGAAAAGCAGCACAGCAGTTTGTTTTTGATCGACGACAAAAATAGTTTTATCATATCCATGATTATCACCACGAATGGCGTATCTCTCAGTCCCCTAAAATATCTTCACCTTCAATTTATCTGCTTCAATGAATAGGGGCGACAATCTTTCTCCGAATAAAAAGGGCAATTTATCAGCTCTAGTGTGCATTTTATTATATTTAGTGTCACCATCATCTTTCCTTCAATTACTTTTTATGATAATAGCCAAATCTACAAAATTAAACTCAACTTTGCCCTGGCATTATAGTATCATGACAGTTTCCTCTTTATCGTATCTTCACAGGAATCCACATTGTAGTTTCGTATTTATCGACCGTTGGACGACATAAAGGTCAGAAAATCGTCAGCAACACAACACCAACAGAACTAGGACTAGAATTTCAACTCTACTATAGCCTTGACAAAATATCGCAACAAAAATATCCCAAAATCTGCTATGTTGGTTGATGAGGTAACATACATAAATCAATAGAATAGCAAAACAGTCATTCTTTTCTTCCGAAAGACAAACCAAATGAAATTTTTTTCACTAGATCTTATACCATACCAGTTGTCCTTTAGTAGGGAGAAAAAGAACTTACAATTTGGAGCGTTGATACGCATTTGCCATATTCAAGATAGTATCTGTCGTGCGAGGACAACAAGATGGGATTAATTTAATATTTTGATGAATAATCTTGAAGACAGGCTGCCACAATTTTGAGTGAAGTGCTACATCCTTGACTGAGGAAAAAGCTTTTCAATTACAGTTTGTGGTGAGTTTTTTTGTTTATCAAAATGATTCGAAATGGTTTTGACTTTCTTGTGGTTGAGTTTAGTCATAATATTTTGATGAAAGAATTTTTTTGTGGTTTTACATCCCTCTGTTTCTATTGCTAAAGTTTTTCAAGGATTTCTGGACCAATCTTTCACTAAATTCGTAAAACTTATCACATTTGGACTCACTACAATGGGGAAGAACATTGTCCCAGAAATTTTATAGACGCGGTTGTGCATCAAACTTAGTTCATAACTTCCAATTTTCAAAGATTTCCATCAACACGTTTTCTGTACATATTGTATTTCATAATATTCAATCAAATCTGAGTGCAGAGAAAAATAAATGAAATATGAAATCAAGTCTCCGATGGGAAAACTCTGGACTAATTTTCTAAATATTAAAATTTCACAAATGTTTTCGACATCTCGTGGATTTTTACTGGATTGTGGAAATCTCTAAGGTTAGATTAAATTTTAAGGGAAGTACTGCATGATTATTTAGTGATCAAAAGGATGAACAGTACTCGAGGGTTCTGAATTTTCAATCCGGGTGAGAGAAAGCTCATGTGAAATTTTGTAATTGGCGTTGGTGCTTATCAAATTTTCAAAATATCATGCGGGTAGTATAACAAACGGTATATAAATTGAAGTGTGAAATGATGACACTTTTATTCTAAAAAATGGTTTCAAATTATGTACAACTTATAGTGGTAAGATAAGGAAAACGAAAAGCTAGCTTTCCTAGTCTGGGTAATGATTTTTGTTCTTGTACATTCGGTTTTTGTCTTGGTCTTACATTTATAGACTTAGTCTTGGCCTTGGAATTGTTCAGATCTTGGTCTAGTTTGCATTCGATTTTACACTCAAATATTTTGGAAAACATCAACTTAACCATAGATGGATGTACATGAAATTCATTCATCATTAATAAAACATCTAGCGTAGAAGAACGATAAATTCTT
Organism: Oxycera nigricornis; assembly: GCA_963942545.1. Classification (NCBI taxonomy): domain Eukaryota; kingdom Metazoa; phylum Arthropoda; class Insecta; order Diptera; family Stratiomyidae; genus Oxycera; species Oxycera nigricornis. Next base: position 4,449,847 of record OZ012661.1, read on the forward strand.
ATTCCAATTTTTTCACCAAGAGTCTAAAGTTAACCTTTTTTGAAGAGACCTATTATTTACTCTATTACCGTTTTCTACGTATTACCAGTGATGCCTTAGAAAATAGTCTTTTGGCAGAAATGGAAGGTTTTTGAATAGACAAAAATCACGAGCCCTTAGTTGGATAGGGAATTGCTGTTAGTGTTACATTCTGGAGTATGGTAATTTAATTTATTTTTTGAATTTTAGGTCGATTGGAGCAAAACTGACGGAGCTACGGGATTAAACTCTGCTCTTCGACGTGTTATAAACTGTAAATCGATGTTTCTCTTTTTTTAAACGCGTTTTTCCAACACACGCTTTTTCAAAGTCGGTGAATGCTCTAACTCAAAATCTACTTATGCGATCCATTTCAAATTTTGCACACTTATTCTGTACATAAATCACGAGGTAATCACGTCGAGATATTTTATTTTTAATGATTATAATTTGTTTTATAGTAATAAATTTATCAATTTTTTAATGAAAACATTTGAAAAATTCATTTTTTTTTTACTTAGAATTGATACTAAAAATTGAAAAATCGTTAAAAATATATAAGAATATAAGAAAATTTGCTACCAGTGGTTCAATAATGAATATTTTTGGACAAAATTTTCGAGAATACTCTTGAATAGTTGTATTATTATGTACTTGGTTCAGAAATAAATTTAAATTTAGAGTATTTTAAAAAAAAAATCTTAAAATATGCTTGAAATATGTAAAAATAACCATTCTCCTTTAAGGGGGAGTATGGTTATTTTTCGAAGCAAAAATTCAGTTATTAGTACCAATAAATATTTTGTTTTGATGATTTTCCCAATACCATGTATTGAACATGGATTTTTTTCATAAAGATAATAGAAATATTTGAAGAAAAATACCTTCTCCATTTTATTCTTGGCTAAGTTTTGCCTGGAAAGTGAATAATCGTTCAATCTTTGATCGCAAATTTCAAAGAGATTCCATGTCTTAATTTTGATCTCATTTCGAAGCATATGCAAATTAAAGATTGTATCATTTTCACTCGTAAATAAGCTTTCACTTCAATCTTATCTCAACGACCGTAAAGCTAGTGATAAATTAAAAAGTGTTTCTATGGTATCTTCGTTCCACATTTAGCCTTGAAACAAGTCGATTTACCATTGAGGTTCTTGTAAGATAGCTGAGTGGAAAATCAACGAAATATATCCGAAAATGAAATATTTCAATATATATTCTCTATTTCCCGATGAAAACAACAACCATCATGTTCACTTTCGAAGAAACGGTAAGATATCAATACTGTTCATTTCCTTCGCAACGAATATCTATAACTACAAATTTTCCGAATACAGCATGGATCTCATCAAAAGATAATAACGAGATAAGAGCGAAAGGAATATAAATACAGACATAAACTGTAATAAGATTCGCAAGCATTCCAACTGAAAATCCAAGATATATTGGAAATTCTTAGGTTCGAATTTCATCGTTATGGTCTAGTGCTCTAGGAATCTTTCATTCTCTTCCTATTTATTATTATTGACCTTTTTGAATTTTTCTGAGTTCAGTTTCAGAAGAGTTTCTTTGTGAATCACAGATGAAGCAATTTTATTTCGATAAATAATAATCTAAATAAAAATCTTTCGAAAGTTGATTTTCACATTTTGAATCGAAACAAGAGGACATGTGTTATTTCAAAGACTACTGCTAGTTTTAGTTTACAGATTTACGACTCATAAAACTTCAATTTTTCGGTTGAAAAAATATTGAGTTCAATGATGATTCTGAGCAAGGAAAGTTTTCAAGAAAAGATAGCACGAATCGCGAGAAAAAAATGTGAAAATTAACAAAGCGATATTGCTCCTTACCGATTTAGCTATAATAAAATTAAAGCGAAGAATACAGCAAGGAATGGAATTGGTATAGTATAGTTTTTCAATAGAAATAAAAAAATAATTTGATCTATATTTTGTATCTGTTGTTCACTGACTCTGGACGTTTTTATTAATTGCTTGATACATAGACTGAAAATACTATGGTTTTTAGTATCAAATATTTATTTTCAGTCTTTATCTAACTATCGATACTTGAACATGTTGAGTTTCATATTGTGTAATAAGATATTTTTATAGTCCCTATCCATATTCGTTCTTTTTGTTTAAAACAGTATCTAGTAGATAGTACAGATGACTAAAATGGGACACATTCAATCATAAGCTGCTACAAATTGGATACCTCATTCCATGCAGATTAAATGGCTTTCTCCTTAATATATTCCACAGTATCATTCAAGCTAAGTATCTAAAACTATTGCTGCATCATTTCAACGCTACTTCAATAAATCCACTATAATGCTTGCCCATAAACACATCTATATTACCTAGTTTACCAGCTGGGAAAGATGCTCCACAAAGGATATCTCAAGAGCTTCTCAATACGGATAGTAATTAAATTTTGCTAGTGACTTATCCTAACTCGATACTCTGAATGTAAAGTGGACTCTCATCAGTTTAGTTCTATTGATAGATTCATTTGAAGAGAAATCGATTCGCTCAAGTGTAAGGTAGATTAGAGGTTGTTTAATTTAATTGGTTTAATTTCTATGTAAATATTCTTGAATTAAATCGGATGCAAAGAGAGTTCTCAGATTTCTTTTTAACTAAGAAGAAACCAAGAAAAGGATGCAAGCAATCCAAGATTCACTAAGAAGTTCACTTGCAGAGAAAGTTGAAGTCATCAGATGTATGTACATATATAATTCAAACTTCTGTTTCGGTTACTTTTTTCTGACACAGCCCTAGGTCATCTGAATTAGGCTGTCGACCTTTTTTAATAGGTGTTTGTGTTTCCTTCAGTATTATTTTCGAATTTGCATTTAATTTAGAAAATATTAACAAATAATTTTGCATACAAAGACTCCTTTCACGTTGCATTTTCCCATCAAAAAATATCAACTCAATTATTATTAGGGCGGCCTTAGCAACTTTTTTAAAGTCCGATTTTAATTTTATTAAATGTATTTGATAGATGAAGTGTTTTTTTCAAACTTTTACGTGCATTCTAAGTGACAAAAAAAATTAAATAAAAAAAGACTTTATTCTCTTAATTTTTTTTAATTATTGCTATTTTGCGGCAAGGGTAAAATGTTTTCAAATTTTTAACCAATCATATTTTATAAAAAAATTAATCAGGCAACTTTTATTTACTCACAACTTTGCTCTAAAATGAACCGTTACAAAGTTAAGCCTGAGAAAAGTAGGAAAAAATCGAGTTTTTTTTCTAATTTTTAAAAAATTTCGATTTTTTTTAATGTTCCCGACTTTTTCGAAAGGGAGCATAAATCAATTATTGATATACGAGTTCTTTCTGAACTTTTTATGCAAAAATCAATTTGCCCCCCACCCCTCAACGGTCAACTCAAAACAGATCCGCCCTGGTCTATATTTTTAAGCTCCCATTTTATCTAACCATGTATCCATTCTTTTTTCCCAAATAATTTTCATAATTAAATGCCAAATATTATTCAAGAAAATCTTTAAAGATAAACATTTAAACTAACATTTCGACCCATTGCATTCTTTTTAATGATCAAAATCTTTTTTTGGGACCAACGTACATAACAATTTAATGTTTAGATTCAGATAAGATGGTTTATTGCTCAAGCAGCCAACATAGTTTTTTTAAAATCTAGTACTTTTTATATTTTTTGATTGCTTCAACTGGTTTTGAGTAGTTTGTTGTGGTTTCCATTAGAAATTAATATGGAAAGTACCACTTTGTCTGTTCTAGTTATTCGACTTTTAAGAGCATGTAGAATGGTGGTTATTTTTAGTTTCCCACTTTTTTTTATCTAAAAGTAAGACAAATAATCTACAGAGCATAGTTCAAGAAAATTTAGAAGATTTATAAGGCACTTAATGTGCAAATTTGGTGAGAATTCAAAAGAATTTTGAAGAACCTAACAAAAATGATAAAGAGAACTGAATATTTTAATGTCTCATCAATCGAGTCGCATGAAATTTAAAAGTAAATATTCTTAAGTTTTATGCAAATCAAATTACATCTCCGAAATTTCTTATGCTTATCTAGCAAACAAGGCCTTATGCAAAAATAAGTTTCAGGGGTGCATATTCGGGACGCAAACCACATACTTGATAGAGAAAAATCAATATGAATCAAATCACAGAAATATTCGCAATTTTTGCATTATCTTCTCTAGTAGTACCCAAAAACATTTAAATATTAAATCTCAGACAACCTACCGAAAAATGTAATTTGATTTCAACACATGTCCATCTTCAAACCTCCACGTTCACCAGACATTTACTATTCCATTCTGTACTTAATCCTGCGAAACAGACAATCTCAACGAAAATAGGATGTCATTTAACTTTTTTTCTCGCCTATTCGAAATTTCTGTACATCCTTCGATCGGTTTTTATGAAGAACTATGAATATTTTCTCCAAGTTTTCAATCAACTTTTCTGCACTTTTGTGTCGATGTTGTCGAAACGATGATAACATGACGAGGGTCTAGAAAATTCAATAGATGATTTTCACGTCTGCTCATTCTTTTATACATGTTTGCTGCCGGTGGACGTTGGGATGTGAAATCTATTTTTACAATTTGCATACATTGCTGTTGACATATATAAGGATAAAATTTGATTTATGTGTCCATTAGAAAAGGACTAAAATATTATGGATTTAGTTGAATCTTATTCGTCCTACTGATATTCCTCTCATCAATGATTTATTGTATCCAAAAAGTTGGATGTTGAACGAACATTTTTTCGACTTGGTTTTTTTTTAATTTGATTTCTGTAACTAATGGAGAGATAGAGAAATGTTTGGATGTTTCTGTAAGACTCTAATTGGAGATGGCTAGAATATTCTACAGCTGAACTGCATAATTCATACAAACTAAGCCACGTTTTCCACATTTCAACGTTAAAATCAATATCCCACGCCTAAATACTTCACAAGTTACATAATCGTATCGGGTGCTATTTACTTTGTCCTTTATCCATTTCGTCCAATTGTCACATAAAATTCAACCAGACTGTCCATACCTACCTTAGCCTTCAAGTTTACGTGCATTTTCTCACGCAATCCTGAATTAATTTCATAATTGATAAAGTCCCAACTATTTGACGACAGTTTTGTCAGCGTCAGGAGTGAAGCTCGAAATAAAAGGAAATCAACAATGAAAATGCCAACGAAAACAATATCATTTGCCCAAACTACTTCTTAGATTGTCACAAAATACCACCCTTGCACGTTGTTATCTAAATAAGGTTCGCATACGGAAAGGAAACATTGTCAAGATCCTCGGCGCCATCCAATGACCTTAAGGACGGTTGGTTAGCTTTGGCATGGGGCTGACTCAAAACCAACCCAGCAATGTGAGTCGCGTGCGATGAATAAATAAAATGTTCCCGGCTAAACTCTGCCCTATTCACGTATCCTTCGGCCAAAGAAAATCGAGAAAAAAATAGCCTTCCCCAAAATTTCTCTAACCCCTTTTCCATTTATTCGTCATCAATAAAAACCCCTCGATTCAAACTGCTTCCTCTTCAAATGGTCGTTCGTCCTTCAAAGGTTTCACCGCTTGAGCTGAAGAAAGGTCTATTGAAAGACATGTTTGAACGATTCAGAAATACCTTTCTTGTGAAGAGGACAAATGGCTTTGCGCGTAGTAACCACTCAGTTTGATATTGGATGGGGCAACAAGTCGCACGGGAGGATGTGGTCACCACTTTGGCATGGGGGACAACTTCTACTTAATATCACTCTGTTACTTCTTCATGGTCCTTTTATAGCATTTTGACGACAACAACAGCCAAATGTAGGTTTGGCATTTGGCATAAAAGATTACACGCACCGTAAGGACATTCATAGATCATACTGAGAAGTGGTGCGAAGAAAATTTGATGCAACCGAGAATGAATGTGTTTTGGCTACATCGTTATCGTTGCCGTTGCGTTATTATGAGTGACGAGCTCGTAAAAAAACTCAAAAAAGGACATTTTTTTCATTGGCAGCTACATCTGATATCAAATCCATTCGCCTCGCAATTGCTTTCGCCTTGACTTCAGATCGATCAGAAGACGAGAAAAATTCAGTAGCGATTTCTATTCGAGGAGAGTAGGGAAAGGAAAAGAAAATTATATTAATGAAAAATTGATGCATGCAACGGAGAGTGGAAAAATAGCAGAGAATATTTACTTTCATAAATGAGATGACGGAAATGAAAGGGAGTGAACATTGCCACTGAAGTAGGATATCCGCGAAGCATCGTAGTGGTGCGCATTATGTAAGGTCACATTTTCCTATCGGGTGCGGATGCTTGTTTATTAAAGTATGACTGTGTACACATCCTTGTTGCATCAAACTGATAGTCGATCAGTTTCAACATAGATGATACACATATATCCTATCATACGCTGATTATTCCTTTGTGGAACGATGATTGATAGCTAATGGACATATACTTGCGCAATAGTACCATTAATTACTGGACTGTTCAGGGATTTGTGCATCGATGAAATAACTCAAACTGTGTTCAAAAATTTTAACACACAGATAAAATATTGATTGAAGAATGTTTGGGTTGCATTTGACTATCCAAAAACAATCGAGCGAATGTTAAATTGACTCTTTCTTGATACATATATTGGGCACTTACTCGTTTATAAAACATTCTTCTGTTGGCTTCAGCTGTGATCGTATATTTTCCGCTCAACATATTCTGCCAATCCTTTCTTTTGATTCATGGACATCATGTATATTAATTCTTAAAATTTTCATCAAGCAGCTCCTGTAGTCTATGACGGGTATTCAATGAATAAGACATATTTTTCAAAATTTTATAAAGGACCTTATGGCTTTCAGAGTATTCATAAAAACGTTTAGCGCTCAGCTAACAAATTATGTTAATTGCAACATTAATCATATTAATTTCAGTCTCCTATCGTCCGAACTTCCATCACGAAATTCACATTTGCCCGAAGGAGAATGGAGAGTCATAAAAAATTTTATAACTCCAAAAATATACTCAATTAGGCTTAAAAGCGTGACTTAACTCGATTTATGTATTTATGTTTTCTTTTCATAATTAACACTTTCATTGTGTCCTTCAACATTAAACCAACTTTTATGATCAAACTGAAAATCGTAACTAAATTCAAGTTTAAGGTCAGAAAAATAATTTTACAAATAGATTCTTTAAACAACAAAAGTTTTGTGTAGTTTTTTTAATTAAATTAAACTTTCGTCTCGTCTAAAATGCTAAATGCTTTAAAAATTATCATTCCTTGCGTTGATAGCAATTCAATTTACGCTTACTTTTCACTGATATTTTTGTTAATTAAAACTGGTGCAAAATTCAAATTAGCATTCACTTCAAACTTGTTTAATTTATCCCCAAAATATCGCACGTTTTTTTGTCATTTTTATAACCTTACCAAAAACATAAATTTCAAACATTTTTTCCCGGTTAAAACGGACGTTAACATCAGAGTGCCAATTATGAAAAATTAACTTAAAATGTTGCTAATAAGATTAGATGTCAATTAGCCGAGAGAAAAGCGGCGTAAAATCCTAAAACATGACCATGACCATTTTTGATTTTTACGTATTATGTTAACCAAATTTATTCCGGATAAATACATTTTAGACAACCTCTAATGTCAACAAATTGTACATCAATGCTTTTTAGCGCTAATTATTTTTTGGGGTTGAAAACATGTAGAAAAGGAGAGTCGTCAATGAAGCTGCCGATAAAATACGAATTTGAATATTTCAACAAAATGTTTTGACGAGCCTTTCCATGTCATTTTCTTTTTCCATTTCACTTCCTCCATCCGCAATTGTAATTTTTATCAAAAAAAATATTTTGGCAATGATTTACAACTAAGAAAAATATGTCCCAGATTATATAATAGGTACATTAAACACGGAAATACCATATTTTCCATTCAATTTCCATCAAGGCTACAAATTACGCCATTCAAATCAAGACCTCCACATTTTTCAATAGAAACTGTATGGCCTTCATAAAATGGTGTCGCTCAGCTTCAATCAAAAAATAATTTCAAGGAGCACAATCGTTTACAGACCAATCTCCATCCCAATTTATTCTATTCAATATTAAATCCTTCCTCGTTTTTCCATTCTTCTCTCACACCTATTATTCAGCTGGTGGGAAAAAAACAAACATTTTATTGCAATTTATTCCACTTGATCCTACCATGAAGATTCTTCGCCTCCCTTAGCACGTTCTAGAAAAAGAAGTTGTCCTTATCGAGGAAGAAAAAAATCGGAAAAAATAAATGAAAAACCAACAAACATTCTTACAATCATTGCTATTGCATTGAATTTGAATGGGATTGTCCTTTTTTTTCTTTCTTCTTTCTCTCGTCCGAAAAGTCACACCAGAAAGTCTTTACGTAATTGAAGTGGTTGGATTCAGTTGCATGGAAAATGCTGACTAACTATGATGGTGTTAGCCCCCAAGTGGGAGGCAATTTAGATTTATTTCGTGCCATAAAAATGTCCTCTTGCGATAGCTGAATTTTAGCGTTTATTTTCAAGAACGCTGAGTGCACAGGGAAAGACATTCGGTCAACAGGACGAGGCACATCCTGACACTTAAGAATGTTAAAGTGCTCTTTAAAAAAACTAATTGGTTTTATTGTTTGCATACAAGAATGGATAAAATCAATGAAGATGTTGATTGCTACAATATTACATAGTGTGTTAAAGGATGACTACGAGAAACGTGAAATAAATCGATCTCCAAAACTCATCAATGGTAAATCATTCGCTTTAGTCAGCAGTAATTTTCATTTCAATCAAAAAAATTTCCTCGGCCATGAGAAAAATAAAAAACAAATTAATAGGTCTTTCACAATGGCCTCGCTTCCTTGTCCTTATAACGAAATAAAAAGCTTCGCTATTATCAAACAGCGCACACTATTTCAATGAGCTAATTTTTTTTAAGTAATTGAATTGCTAAATATTCTCATCACTCTGGCAATTTTCGTTCTCAAATTAATCCTGAAATCCTTAAGCTTCGAATAGGGTCGACCGTCTTCAATGATTACATCTCATTTTGTTATTTCATGTAGAAACAATCCTGAAATACAACCACAAGAACGAGGAGTAGTATTTTCAGCTAGAAAAAATTTAACAGACACGCCACGGAAGACGCGCTTGTGTTACTCTCTTATGTAACAATGCGGTATTTTTTGCCAATGCCTAGCAACACGAAAAAATAATGTATTTTTCCGATCAAAAAATAAATATAAACGAAAAGGACGAGCAACACGGGAAGCATGTACAAAAGGGAAGTATTGTAGCTAGCGTAGAAAGAAAATCTGATTTCGAGGTGAAGTGAAAAGCTCGAATACAATTCGACAGTTGGATCTCGTAGTGAATTGTTTTGAATGGTACAGAATGGAATTTCTTGTATTGAAGCCGCTTTAGTAGAGCATGGTTCGATGGATTCTTGTAGGAAGCATATGTGACCTTTTCTGTTAGAAATATTTGGCTGGTGAAGTCGTAGGCATAAGGCTCATATAATCGAAATATTGGTAGGATAGTCTAGGATCATTTGTATGCTAGAAAAGTAGGAAAGCTAACATGATAAATTCCATAGTCATTTCAGGATGAAAATATGTACTATACAGTCATAAAAATCATGTGCGTGGTGTAAAATATGATTCCAGATATACAGTCTGTGACTACTGTTTTTCCACAGCTCGATATTCAACAGGAGAGTGACAAACAAGATGACCTATATACAGACAGAACAGTACTAAACCAATATTCAAAACATGATTTTCACCAATAAGGATTCAAATCACGTCTTTAAGTTATTTGAACACATAGCACTGGTGACGCGGTTAAACCACAACACCACTCAATTGTCTATGTGTGATGAAATTTTCATATGCAACGGTTGTGGTAGTTTTGTCAAGTTGCACAAGAGATCTCTATTCCATTATCTTCCATCTTCAGTTTTCCATTCTATCAGACACATTGTATCCTCGCCATTTCTCCATTTAAATACAATTTCAAGGAAAATCTAATGCAACCATCAATCGACTGAGCTAAAATGGAAATGATGCAATCGGAAAAGGATTTTCGTTTGAATTTGCATCTGAAAGAAATTTCATGGTGAAACTTTCATTGTGATGAATTTCGGTTGACGAAAAAAAATATTAGAACAAATGCGGGGATGATTTTTGAATTATTCATAAATGAAGTTCTGTGAAATTAATTCTTATGTAACCTGAAAAAATGCCGAACATTTATATTCAAGGGAGTTTTGTCTGCATTTCGAAAGGAGTTGCATCTGTGCTACAACATATGTACATAAGTGTCTTCTTTGACAAAATGTTGATGAGACTCGAATCAAAGCTCAAACACTTTTCAACTTTGTTCAACCAATGACCAAAAAAACCATCACTAAAACCTTGAATCGTGTACAAGGATAATAAATCATCGTCACACTGTGAACATCTTATTCGACTCAACGATGCCTGACCTAAGCCACAATATTCTCCCATTCATTTCAATTAAATATTTTGCTAGCATCATCATGAGATTCTACTCGTGTTTGATAAATCATATTTTCCAAAGCTCTATCTAAATAAAATCAATGGAAATAAAAGAATTTCCACTTCGTTTCCGCCTATGTAGCAACTGCCTGGACTGGAAACTCGATCAATTTATTTACAAATTATGATGGGACAATTTATGGCTGGAAAGATTTCAACGAGCAAGAAGTGTTTGCTTTGTGCTCTTGGCTTCGCCTGCGCCAATATGGCTCCATCACTTCAGGCGATGGACATATCGAAATCTCTGAACTACATAGTCTAAAATATGCTCCACTATTTAAAATCTATAAATGGCACTTTGCCAGCACTTGTTAGTATGTATCATTGTCGACATCATCGCCATCGCTAGATCTTCTTCCACTTAGAAATTGAATGCAATAGATAGATATGTATGTTCATAGTACGATAGTGTACCATGACTCTTCAGGAGGAGTACCGACCACCATCTTTTATGTCTGTTCCTTGGGCTACTTGGGTTCTCGCTAACTCTATTGATGTCGCCCATTCTAGGATTCTACTATCCCTGTAAGCGTTTTACTTTGTACACCGAATGATGTAGCACATTACATCATTTCACGATGTTTTATTCCTCTCTTACACAACTTGCTCCATGATGCGATAAATTTCGAATTGGAACGATGATCAACGGTCGCCCGAAGACATCCTTACATGGAAAGTCCTTTTACAAAACGCCATCCATAATCCACTTGTGACATTCGTAGTGTTCTCTCGCTCTCATGATGTTAAAGAAGCCAAAAAGCTGTTGGACAAACGGCACAAAAAGAATATGTGCTGGCACCAACACTATTTTCCATTTCTTGAGTGAATCAATTTTCTTTTAATCATGCTGACCCAGATGTGATAATTTTCCAGTAGAGAATTTTTTTTATGGAAATTCAACGAGACATTGCGATTTATAAGACGATTTAATCGTGCTATAAAATTATATGCTTATGAAACATCTTTAGTTGAGCTATTCGATGGGTTTTTTTAATGTTTTTCATTGAAAATAGATTGAAAAATTGTAATATTATTACCAGATCGAGCGGTAGCTAAGGGGTGATTTTTTTATGAATCATATGTTATTTATAAGCATTCCGCTGAATTTTTCTTGATCATCGAATGAAAAATAAGATGAGCAATAATTTTCTTCTTTTTCTGAATTGTGAAAACAAATACTACAGTAATTTAGGCAAAAATATTTGGATTTCAAGAAAGAAATTCAATCTTTCATTTATGTTATTTTCGCTGCTGAAATGTTTCAACCTGAAAGACGTGGTCTACAAATCAAGATTACTGAATGCGATGTGTTCTGGATGCCAAATATCAATTTGAGCAGTAAGGAAAATTTGTCAGCGTCAATCCTATTTATGAGCTACTAAATTCAAAATTATAAGTAATTACGGTAAAGGTTAAGATTATGGTCACCACCCCAAAGGTGGGTTGAAAGAGGGGGGTTTCCCTAATACTATGGCATAAAAAGTTCGTGGCGGTCACAGACTCATAAGATGTTATGGGGGCTCCCTCACAAGAAAAATGGGTATTTTGCTTAATTTTAGAGATCATATGAAACCGTAACATTGATCAGGGAAGTAATTTTTAGACATTTTTGGGAGTCCCACGAGGAGAGTGAGGAGACCGAGGCAGGTTGGACGGGGTGCAAATCGTGTCTCCTAAGTGTCACCCCTATTTATATTACATTTACGGTAAAAATGACATTCATCAATTTTTTTATAATATTTTTTTTATTTTTGTTTATTTTTTTTATTTTTTGGCAAAAAAATCTTTTATTTTTTTTTATTTTTTGCCAAAAAAAATCTTTTATTTTTTTCATTTTTTCGATTTCCAAACATGTCTAAAAATTACTTCCCAGATCAATTCTACAGTTTTATATGATCTCTAAAATTAGGCAAAATACCTATTTTTTTATGGGGGAACCCAAATAACTTCTTATGTGTTCTTGACCGCCACGAACTTTTCATGCCATAGTAGCAGGGAAACCCCCCTCTTTCCATCTCCCCTACAGGGTGGGGTCATAATCTTAATCTTTACCGTAATTACATTCAATCGACATAAATAAAAAATAATTTCAGTTTTGGTCCAGAAATTTTTTGAACACAAGTATTTGCCCAATAGAACAAAAGTTAATAACCCAGGAAATTATCTTTACAAACTGAAGTAAATGGAAATCCTAAATTCCAGAACACAAGAAAATACATATATTCTGTTTATTCAAACATTTCTCCATCAATGAATCCTCATTACCCCCCGTCCATATATCAACATGAACCACCCACTCGCGATTTGCGCCATTTTCACTTTGATCGTCGTCACTGCGGCTTTGGCTTGGCATACAAGTCAATGTTTCTTAGGCGCCCCTATAAACATTCAATTTATAACAAAATTGTAAAATTTATTATGGTCTACAAAACGTCTAGTGAATTTCAACGAAATTCAGTTTTATCCAGTTCCGAAACTGGTACAATCAATTCATCGCCAGGAATTAATCAGATTGACTCTTCATGTAGAGTTGGTATCAAGCCAAGTTTCGTTGAGGCACATACATATGTATGTACATACGTGCAATTACCGCTGATATTGCTGGCATATGTAGAAAAGATTTTGGCCAAATCAACAAAAACAACGAAGAAAAGGTTGTAAATGTTGCACGACATGTGATCGCAATTCAATATTGTTGTTAACCGATTCAAAGCTCTTGATAAATTTAGTATCAACGAATGGTATCTAATAAATTGATAGATAACAACATCAGCATATTGTCTTTCACTACTCACTATCCAGTTGCGGCATTGATATCTACACATATGCACATGGTTACGCATCGATCTAAGAGAAAATTGATGGGCTTAATTGCGTCAAGGCTACCGCTACCGTATTCATTATTAAAAATATAGAAAACAAATATCCAGCAGCATGACTCGATATGACCCAACCATCAACAATAAATAAATAGTTCATGAGAAACGATCAGCGATCTGTTAAGATCGATTGTCTTTTTTCCCTACGTTCGTATATGCTCAACAATATATCACATACGAGTATGTTTGGATATTGGACCCATACGGACGCATATGTGTTCTCTAGCCTACAGCTAGAATTAAGCATGAATGACGAACGATCCACGCACTATCTATACGTACATATATTTTTCCAGAATAAATACTGATGAGTCTGTTGATACGCAAAACATCAATCATAATTAGATGAATAATTTTTCAGATGGAAATATTTACATATGGCTTAAATAATTCTAGGCCTGTTTCATGTTCACATGCGGTTTATGGTTGAAGAGCTTTTAATCAAAATTTAGTTTAGCTTTGAAGTATGTAGAGTTCTGCAATTTTAATTAAGAGATCTGCTGTCTGTTCATATTGAAGAGCATTTGAAAAAACAGATTTTCAACTTATAATTAGTCAAGGATAAAAGGCACTTCTACAATGAATAATTGAATAAAAGTTTGCTTTGAACGTACTTAGAACTAAAACTGTCCAATAGTCTCTAAATTAATAATGTATATGAAAAACTAAGAGTTCACTAGATCGTCTAAAAAGTCTTTGATGCCTTTGATGTTTTACGAAGCTGATTAAAATTTATCGAAAGGTTTCAATTGGTTTATATTTAATGCAAAATGTGCCGACCAAACCAGGGTGACTTACGGAACAGAAGCAATTGAAGGTCTTGGATACATCAAAACGAAAAAGAACGCCTTTAATATTAAAGGAAATTATACTTGACAAGAAAAGTTAGTAATTATGCACAATCGGGGCTCTATCTATTTTCGGATATAAAAATCAACGAAACATGATATTTACAATGGTTTTCTTCATTTTTTGGAATTTTCGTTGTCATTGCGGATTAATAAAAAAAAAATATTCAAGAAAATATTTTTTAAAGACACCATTTTTCGGATTTTTTTCCATTTCAGGCAAAAAAATTATTATTTGCAGCAAAATCTTGTTCTTATTAAACTGTGTGTGAGAGAGAGAGACGAAAGTATGAGAAAACCTCGAATATTTTGAATATTTTTGGAAGAGATTGATTTTTGCAAAATTTGAAATAGCATTTTCATTTCAACTTAGCTGTTTTCCAAATCAAATTTGTTATTTTTTGAATCAAATTGGAGCTTTTCTTTTCCAATCGATATTGCAAAAGTTCCGATTTGAATTGAAAAATAGCATATTACATACTCTTAATTGATAGAATATGTAGATAATTGGAACCACCCGTATTTGTATATGGTATATCTTACAACAATTTAATTGATTTTTTAGAGGATAACGCCTGAAGTGCTTCTCATTTCGGCAATCCACAAAGAGAAAACACATCTTTCCGTATGCAGTTCATATTTGCTATTATAAAATTGAATATCTTTCGAAAAAGATTTGAGATATCCTTATTTTACCTATTTTAAATTATCAAAAAAAAAATTAAACATGAAAGGATTGAAAAGGTACAAATTTACTAAACCAATCAAATTAATCGTTGAAGAAATGGCAACATTTTCAGTTGAAAAAATTAAAACATTTGACACTTGCAACGTTCCCGCGTTTTATTAAACATTTTTTTGTCTTTTAAGGGCATAAATTGCTAAATTTTTTGACGATCACGATGAAACATACGTTTTTAAAGACAATTTTTATTTGTTTCAAAATGCAAAAAGGATTCCACATATTTTTGGACATTTTGTAAATGTAAAATATTTACTCTGTTTTTCTAAGGGCATTAAATGCTACATTTTTGACGATCATGAAGAAGCAAAACATACCTTTTTAAAGCCAGTTTATATTTATATGAAAACGCAAAAATATATACCTTCCTATAAGATTTTAAGGTATCCCATTGCAGTCGCTTTCTATGCACCGAGTACCAGGTTCAATGGTGCTTGTCAACAATAAGTTTTTAAAAATGCAATTTGTTGCCGAAATATTACTTCACTCAGCTGTAACTAAGCGCCTGAGAGAATGTATGTAATATGTAATAATGTTGCGGACCACTTCATCTACTAGTGTTACGTTGGTCAAGTAAAAGAGGTAACTCTACACCAAAATATTGGCAGGATGCTGAGGTAAAGGGGTGACGAAAAATATGGACGCTTATTTTAAATGATGATAAGCCCTAAAACATGGCGATCAATCCGGAGCTTTGCTATCGGGCTCAATTGAAGAGGTTGTGCCTGTACTTCCTCGAGAATTCATCAGGGGTATACTGGTACCAAGGTGTCCGGGGCCCCAGGGACTTGTCCCTGCCGGTGTCGGTGAGGAACCAGTGAAGGTTGAAACTTGGGGGCTGTGGTTGACACCCAAAAGCGAGTACTTTCATTTCTAATACAGTTTGGGGCTGGAGTTATTCGGCAACCCTTCTGTATCTTGGTGTATTGTCATGCTGTTGCGTTTACGACAGGGGTGCAGTTACCCAAAAAGTGACAAGGATGCTGATAGGTCCAAATCATCACCAAGGATTATGATGGAGTCCAAGCAAGCTTTGGATGAGATCTGGTACACATACTCGGAAAAGCAGTACTCATTAAATAAGTTATAGGCTACTGATTAGTACTTTTATGGGTACTTTGGTGCGAGCTTATCGTAACCCGTGTTTTGAAGATTAATTTTGGGAAAAGCACGTTCAATTATGAAACTATCTGCACCAAAATATGAAACTTCATCTTTATTAAAACGGGTTTAAGGTACCTAATTAGCTGTACTAGTAAAATTTAAAAAAAATTGATTAAAGTAAAAATAATTTCCACAAGTTACTAATTGTCTAGCTGACCCCGAAGGTTTATATAATTTTAGTTGATAAGATATAATTATAACATATAAAGTTTGCGAGCTAGTCCCCCCTCCCTCTTTCGTTGCATCGTTTTTGTGCATTTACAGCGGCATATGTGATTTTCTAAGTCATGAAGGGTTTTTAAAATGTTTTATTTCACTTGACATCGAATGTTCGCTTCAAATCTTTCGATCGATTTCAAAACTACTTCTACTCAACCGATTCTTATAAAACTTTACATATAATAATAAAAAGGTTTGGTACTGGATACTTCAGAACTTGTTTTTAACATTTCAAACGTAGTTAATTTGATCGATTGTACAATAAAGCCGTTTATCTTATTATGTATCTATTTCATTTTATTTCGAAAAAAAACAAAACCACTCCAAAGAAAATCAAATTTTCATTAAGATTCAAAACTGATAGCCTTCAAAAAAGATTAAAACATATCCTCGCCACATTTAGACTGCACATACATACCTACAAAATTATCTGTAGTTATTTAAGTACAAAAGTTTAGATAAGGTAGGCTTTCAAGTAATCTCCTCTAAAAAATTTTTTTAAAGATTACAACAGCTTGCTAACTACCATCTGCAATTAACAGGAATTTTAATTTCTTGCCCTCTTGTCTGATTTAAGCTGAAAATCGATATCTAATCCATAAAATTCCACTCTGCGTTTAGCATTCAATTAAGGAGACGGTTTTCAGGAACTGAAATTATGTGTTTTTTTTCATTTTTTATGTGGTAAGCGCAATTTTGAAAGGTCATGAATATTAAGCCTTAGTTGGAAGAACATTTTTATATATATATAGCAATTAGTAAAATTACTTGTTTCATGCTAATTTCTCTAACTAATTTGCTTCTACCAGAAATAACTAAATTCGCATAAACATTAAAACCGACCAAATTTATCATCATTTATCGACTTTAATGAAGATATAACCAACCTATCCACTATACTATCAAGTATACACCTTGACGCTGTACAATTAGTCTAATTATAATAATTTTCAAAGTGTTAATACTATAAGGCTCATTATATTAGACCCAAAAAAAACAAGGAACATCTACATGTTTTGTGTTTGGTGATAAACAACAACTCCCCCGAATAGCATGTGTAATTAAAGTTCGGTAAGGGGAAATGAGAGGATATATTTAATAAGAAACAGATGTACTTTACACGCATATAATGTATGACCATGTGAGGTTTTCATTTCCGACATTATCTGGTTGTAGCCACTATTTTTTGTTGCCATCAGGTATTTATGAATGATGGATGGGGATGATGTCATAGTCAGGAATTTAAATGGTTTTGCTAAAAATATCACAGCAATTAATCATTATCAAAGTTTTTGGAACTGACCACGTTACTATGCTGTATGTAGTATGGAGTGAAGATACTTTTTCTTTTGAGGGTGCTATGCAGACTGAGATTTTTCTTGCCTCTAAGGGTATGTGCTATCGTGTTTTTGACTGGATTTTTTTTGTACTGATATATTTCTTTAGAATGTTGCAGTTTGTTGGTCATCAAATCAAAAAAAAATTGTTTGTTGCGACTTTGTTAAGTTTCATATCACATTCCATGCGTTATCATTTTCAGTTGCAAGAACTGAGATATCTCCAACATATTGATGCTTGGAATGGCTATAAATGACTAAGAATGGAACAAATTAGACCGTATATCAGTTCAGATGAAGTTGCATGGACTATACTATCGGAAAAATAATAATTTCAAGTTACTCTGTCCTTGTGTCTGCATGCATTTAATATTTATACCCAAATGTACAGATAGAGATAAAAGGCATAATCAGATATTTTTTAACACAAAAACTAAATGAGTCTTGTAGTTCGGCTACCATAAAATTACATCTTAATCAAAATAACCCATAAATTTCAACTTTCAAACACAATTCCCGGAAAGAGCATCAAATGAAAAGAAAACTGTGCCGATAAAAATATCTTTATTGATGTCAATTTCAAATGTCTCCAAACAAATTATATTTATTACACTAAATGTTTGTGCGTGATAACCATTTAATTGATAGTGTTGTACACGAATTAATCTTTCTCACGTTTCACAAAAAAATAGCAACAACAACAAGCATATGTTATGTATATACAGAAAAATGAAACAGACCGATAAGTGCGTTCACTTGTTTAAATATGTATTTACAAAACAACAGAGTGAAATATTACAGTAGAAAAAGCTAAATCGGTTAAAAAGAACAACACAAAAGTTTGCTATTATCAATTGCTGATTCATAAGAAACATTTAATTGTTATGTTGACATTTGTCGAATGAAGTCTAGTTGCGGAAGAATTAAATTTAATGCAATATTTTTCATTTAAAAAATATTTTTTTGAATTTCAAAACAGATGAATACTATCTGGTAAGAGTGTAAAAGATGCGTTAAGTCTTCAGAAGTCACTAAGATTTCAAAGGCAAGGTCAATGAAAATAGATAGATAGTAGCTATGATTAAAAATTTTGAAGGAATCAGTAGCTAGAAGTAGAGGAAACAACATAAAATTGCGTAGCAACCAAGAATCGAATGAGGTTTTTTAGAATTCTAGCTTTTTAGGTCTACAGCCTAGTTTCATGAAACGACTTTAATTCTTCTTAAATGAAAGAAAAATCTTTTGGCAATTTAAGAGCCAGCATGTTGTGAGTATCTAGACTGTTTGTACAGTACTTATTTTGGATAAGTTACGATAATAGAGTTGGAAAAAATGAGTCCAAGTCAATGATACGATACTCATGCAAATTTCAATGAACTTTTATCCACGCTTGCAGCAAAGCACAAACAGAGAAGTAGTCCAAGAAGCTAAATCAGAATTCACTTCGGTATCAAATTTCAAAATTAATTTCGTTTATTTCACAGGAAAACAGCTCGAAAAACATACTTCTCAAAAATATTTAAAATATTTGCTATGATGATTGACTCTGCTGGAACAACACAACAGCCGCAAAAATTATTCCACAATCTTGACCCTCTTTAAAGCCGTTTTATTTTTGTAATCCGATTTCGATGACGCCCAGACATTTCTTGCACAATCATCCTTGACCACTTGCACAGAATTTTGTCACGTGTTATATGTACGGTCGCGTTCATCAAGCAGTTTTCAGGTGAGGCTGCTACTGCTTCTAAATATATTTAGATATCTAGATTTTACACATATGAACAATATCAGATTATGACACGTGAATTCTGACTATATAAATAACAGAAGAGAATTGTATTCGAATTCAATGGAAAGCCAATTTACATGTAAGTGATTTGGCTTCATTTTTAAACATTTTCTCCCTTCCTAACAGATTATGTTACCACCCTAGCAGACATAGATTTATGTAACATTGAAAGAGTTGATAAGATTATGCGACACGTTTTTCGGGGCTTCGACAGTCACGAACAGAGAAATTATTTAGGAAGGTTGTCTAGGCATCATGGTTTTTTTCAACCCATTCACTGCCAAGGACGAATATATTCGTCTTTGTCGGGGTGTTATGTATTGCCGAGACGAGTAAACTCGTCCTGCTTTTCTGGGGAAAAAATGCAAAAATACGGAAAAGGAATTCGAGTCCTGTTGAAATTTCCTTTGCCACAGACGAGAATACTCGTCTTTGATTTTATGCATGTAAATGATTATGTATGATGAATTTTCGAGCTTTCACCAAATAAAAATAGCACTTAAAATGTAATTGGCAACGGGAATAACTTCATATGATTTGGGCAGCGAAAGGGTTAAAAGTCTTCATCAGTTTTTGATCAGAAACTCCAAATAAAGCTTGGAGTCAATTAGTTTATTTTTGATTAGATTTATTTTATATGTTTGCTTAAACGTAAAAAATACTAGGAATTGTCTGAAGTGGTATTTAAGAATTCTATTTTATTTAATTCGGACACATATCCAACATTTTCTGATGGAATTAGATCGAACGAGACAGTTTTTAACATGTTTTCAACTTGTTTTCAAAACAAAACCATGTTTAAATCATTCTACTTTAATATTCTTTGCTGTAAAACATTTAATCCATATTAGAATCTCTCTATCCTTAAACTTTTCTTCAATCATATTCAAAAGTTCAAAAATAGCACAAGTTTTTCTTGGCAAACAGCAAACTTTTCCACTGAATTCCGAATCATAATTATGCACATCTACTTCCTTTCTTATACTGTCGCATCTGACACATGCACTTTATCTAAGCATGTACATATATTCTGTACAGGATTGTACTATTCCCAGATTACATAACCTGCCGACACGATGGCTAGGTGGAATCAAGAAAGAAAAGAAAAAAGTCCGATTACGTATCTTTATCTTGGTCGACGTTGTCGGAAGGACGAATGAATAACCTATAAAAAAAATCCGTGAACTTTGTGTAGATGTTTATCTACTAATCCTGGTATGCTCTAATTGAAATTAATTTTGCTGAAATTTCACATTGCATTCAGCATAGACCGGCAAGCCTAGAGATAATTGTGTGGAAAAAAAGTTACATAATTTGAAAATACTTCTCAGATACTTATTTGAAACGATATTATCCAAACCGTATCCTTATTGCAGCAGCGAAAGGAAATGCTAAGCGTTAAAGATTTGTGAAACTTTAAAGGCAGGACAATTCGAGCGGTTACTTCTAAAATCAAACTCCTCATTCCCCTTTATATGGATTTTTGCATCATCTACACACCCGGCGAAAAAAAGGATCCAATGAATTTTGATTGCATAAGCCAACAATGACATTTTCAAATGTCCATGTATGCGCGTTGTGTCCCCGACTAAATCCAAACGTCCATACAACTGACAAGGTGGCCTTTTTCAAAGGACACTATCATATTGGACGGTTGAATAATATCGGATGGATACCATCCAACCACTACACTTAAAAAGGGTGTGAATTATCGATCGAATAGTTTGATTCTATCTATGGCCCCATAATATCTCTATATTGCATACATCGACACTACTACTACCACTTCGACACTAAACTCACCCTGCAGGGAATAACGAAGGCATAAACTAACCCAATGTCTCCCTATCCGATCCTACCCTGTTCTGTTCCACCCTCTTGATGCAAAAATAGCAAGGACAAGATGTCTTATGGGATTTGGTAGCTCACCGTACGACGATGACGAATACATACATGCAAAACAGAGGGAGATAGAGAGCATGTTTGATACGAAGTCGGGCCGATAAAGTACAAGAAATAACTATGCAATAACGGTTAAATCTACTAATGTCTACATATTCTGTTAAAATACGTATACTATTTTCTCTTTCTGTTAGGCTTTTAGTTCAACAATAACATTTACACTGTTTTCCTCTGGTTTTCAATGTTGCCATATGCACATCTCTGTCTTATCTATCTGACTCTGTTCAATGGATTTCTACATGGTTCGCTTCTACTGGGGGAGCGAAAAAAGCTCAACAAACTACCCTATTAATTCATTTGACTAATCGGCGTGGAAAAAACAAATGTATCAAAACAGATAAAACCCTGATTTTAGTGTTTGAAAAAAAATTTCATATTAGCCAAATTAGACAACTCTCCGCGCAACAACGGTGAAACTACCAGAAAAAGCCAACTAGACGGGAAAACCTACTATTTTCTTTCTTATTCGCTCATTTTTGTCCCACATTTCATATAACAGCAGCATCAGCAGAAGCAACAACAACAACAAGTGAATGGTAAAAGCCGAAAGAAATAACTTAATGAAGAAAGGGGAGCGAATCCAATGAGAATGTAGAGAATGGTCGCGTTGTATCCATAACATATTCAACAAAGTAGAGCACGGAGAAAAATCATTACATGGAAAGAAAATCCTTGGGAAAATTCCCGTCACTACGGCGGCCATTTTGAATTTTCCGGAATGCAATTGTATGCGTGTGTGTGTATGTGTATTCATATGCTTAAGGCGGCAAGAGCCTCATGGGTTTAGTAATGGGAAGAACTGGGTGACCCCACAACAGGACACGATTTCGATAGCATTCTAACAAAAGGGAGTGTGGAATTTATCGCTTTGCCTATCACGCTATACGGAAAACTATTTTCATTTATAGAAGACACGAATTAGCATTCTTTTGAAAGGAAACGGTTTTATGATTGATCAATTCAGTTTTATATAAACTCAGAGCGTTGATGTGTAGCCTTCAACGAATGTTAAATCGAATATTATTTAAAAAGTCAGTTATCTAGATGCATCGCTACTCACCCCAACTCGAGCCAGTTCGTCCGAGGCATTGGCTAGTTTCACTATTCCACAGGAATTGCTTGAAACCTTCCCATTTGCCCATTTGCGGTGGAGGCAAATAATATTGTTCGGTTACTTTCTTATCGGCCATTTCGGTTAATGTTCAAATTTAATTTATTATTATTAAACAACAACAACAAACAGGACACTATTTGTAGAGTAGTAGATTCAACTAATTTAAAAGCTTCCTCTCTACGACCGTTATTTTATCCTTATCACGGAATTGATTGATCAATTCGCCCGGTACTGGAGCGTTCGCAATGTACACAGTAACGAACCGTCTTTTATTTTCTCGCTTGCTCGTTTACTTAAATCATCTAAAAGAATTTAAATAGGATTATTATTATTACTATTTTATTCGGATGAAAAGAATTATCCAGATATTCGTCCGGAATATCTGAATAAATGATTTACTCGGGTAACGGAGGATGTTACGGAAAAATGATACTAGGATATCGATGGTTTTCTCGCGAATGCACACACAATAGGAAAACTTCAATCCACTTTGGGCTTTCGATGCAGACTTATTATATAACAGCGAGAGTGCCTCAGCAACTTGAGGTGCCGTTAAATGGTATTATTTTTTTATGTATATATATATGAATTACAATAGAAATCCGTTATTTCACGACGTTATATCGAAACGGTCGAATGGTTTTCGTTAGTTTTTTTCTCGTCTTTTTGTTAGTTATGTAACATCACTTTTATTTAATATTTTCGTTTTCGGTTGTGCCTCGACCGAATTCGGCTTTTTAATGCGTTAATGTTACCAACACTGTCGCTGATACAAGCTATTCTCACTGTTGTCCTCTCTTTGCACTCGAATGTCTCTCTTGTGCTCTCTGGCGCTCTCTCTCTCGCTCTCTCGATTAACGGTAAAGTCGGCTAGATGGAAGTGAGATCGCTTAAGGGCACAATTGAGAGAATAGTGTAAGCCCTCAATGTTCAAGGATACACTTGTTCGGGTTCGTTCGGTTCAGACCGATTTGCTACGGACGACACACACTAGCTACACCAGTGTAGTATACCGTTCGGTGTACAGGAATCAAATGCAGTCTACGTTTGTATTGTAACGAATTAGAGGACTGTATCGATACAGCGTTGTCTACTCAAAACTCAAAAAAAGCTCCGAAATCATACACATCCGTAATATCTATATAATATGTACGACGAATAGGATGCGCGAACACATACGGGCACGTACACACAGCAACCGTTATGAACTTTCCATTCGGATCATATACATATATATATATATATTCGCACAATATGGGGTTTTTTCCTGATTTTCCTTATTAAGGATGTTTCCGCGGAAAATCCAATTTCCTAAACTTGTGCTACCACTTCGGATTTTATTGTCTGTAATTTAATTTTCGACTGTTTTATTCGAAACTACGCTTGCCGACAAATAATATATAATTGAACTTTTTCCCGATTTTTTTCGAACGATTTATTTTCAACGACAATTGACGCACGAATAAAACTGAATTTTAGACACCCCCTCTCTACTATGTCAGTGGATTGTTTCAACCGGAATTTTCCATTTTAAATCATTGATTTTTTTATTGCGAATTCGATTCAATTTGTGGTTGCACAACATCAAAACTTCTTTTCCAAGATTCCCAATTGGAATCCAGAAAAATTTAGAGTTATAAATCAGATTTTCAAACACTTTTCGTTAAATAATCTCTTTCAGTTGAGAAGAAATTGGATTTAGAAGCTAGAAATATTCAAAATCGGCAACTGTTCTGATTGAAAAACTTGAGTACAATTCAAACGAAAACTATTCAATGCTACATATGAAAAATCAACTTTAATTCAGCCCAAATTGCTCGTATCGAACTTGAAAATCTAATTTACAACAAGAACTTGAATCTATATTTCAAATGTACTTTTAAGAAAATGTTAAAAATTCCGTTTTGACAATCCCACTTCCACTGTTAAAATACCAATGGGACGACCACCGTTGCTCGCCACTCTAGAAAAGAGACCGCAGGAAAAATTTTCCGCTTCTTCAAGTAACATTACACATATGCATGGAAGTGGAGTTTTCCAGCCCCAAACTTTCCTATCCTATTCTCGCCGTGTGTGTGTATGTGAATAAATATGCAGGGTGCATGTGAGCTTTATGTGGAAAGCTTGCTCATTCCAGTCATGTAGCATGTTCATACGGAAGCAATACTTAGGTGTGATTGTAGTGTACGCCTTACGCTAGCAAAAGCTAGATGTCTTAAGACAATGGAAAAGATTCTTCTGCCCCCGAATCGGCGGCGTTGAGAATGTAGTCGAGAATATTTCCATGACATGCGCTGAGGAAAGTGCGATATCGGGATTGTGTGCAACAGCCCCAACATGCTGGAACAATATTGCAAAGCCATGCAAATTGAACGAAGTCAAATGGTTGATTCTTGATTTGTTCGGTTGGTGATGGAGTCCCAGTGGTTCTCACAATGTTGGTTGAATCTCAGAGACACCAGAAGCTTGCCTAAATTGACAAACCCCTAATCTATTTTTTTGTATCTAGGACAGTTAAAAAAATTCAGGAGATACACTTGTTTAAACATATTTAATTTGAAAATTCGCTGTCTCCGCTAAGCTGTTTCCTTGAGGAAAACGATCGAAATTACTCTAAAATTTAAATCAAGACATCTCGAAGACACCAGAAGCTTGCCTAAGCTGAGAAACCCCAGAAGACGAGTCTATTTTTTGCTTCTAGGACATCTTTAAAAAAATTCAAACATATTTAATTTCAGATTTAGTTAGGTCGCTAAGCTTTTTTTTAGAGAAAAACCATCGAAATAACTCTAAAATTTAACTCATGATCTCCTTAAAACTTCATTCACAAAAACGAAGCCACTTAGTTTTATGATACGTCTATGTTGTCCCTATAAGAGACGAAGCGACAGGCAGAAAGCAGTAAGCAAGGAAGTAATGAATAGGTTGGAAGTAGCGATTATGTTACTTCCACCTTTCTCAACCAACAAACGACAGCACTAAGAAAATATACTTTTACATTTTCATAAAGTTATTTTCATAGATTTAAGTAAAACCTGGCTCATAAGTGTTCGGAAAAATAAGAAATTAAAATAGATTTCAACATTTTAACGGGAATATTGCTTTGATTACTTCCATGGTTAAGCCATCACTGGACAATTTATTTGAAATGTTCTTTTGAAAATTACCTGAAAAATTACTTTATTTTGCATGAAAACAATCAACGTTAGATTCCTAAAAAATTCTATCAAAATTATTTGGGAGTGTACAATTCATGATTAGATAATAAGTAGCACGTACACTAGACCCAGTTTGCAGCGCATCTGTTATATAACGCGTTGTGTGGAATTGTGCACGCGTATAAGTGTTCCAATTGGCAATTGGCATCGGAGCGCATATTTATCGCACACTAATTCGGTCGCGGCAGGTATACGTACACGTACTTTTTGTCTCATTTTTCTTGACAGCTCAGAGTGTTCATGCTATTTATTATTTATACTACGGTAAAATTACAGTGAAAGTTACGTTGAAATCAAATACAATTTTCAATTGAATTTGTATTATTTTTAAGACAAAATATTTTCATAAAGTTTTTAATAAAAATATTCTAGAATACATTTCAGTAAAAAAATGACTGCGCATAATTTTCAGCGAGAAATACTCAGCAAACTTCTGTGGAAAAAACCACTTAATTGTCGTTGAAATAATCGCCATAAATGCGTAAAACAATCTGAGTCGCAATTAAATCGGGTCTTTCAAATAAAATAAGAAACAGCTTTGTAGTCTTGTACACGATTTCTTTATTGTAATAATAAAAATAAATATATGTGTCGGAGTTCTATGAAATGTTTTCTCCAAAAAAATATTTCGTTAATTTATTCGGCAAAAATTACGTTTTTCGGGAAATAGTTCATTAGGTAGTCAGTGTTTTGTGCTAGAAAAATTAGTTGGTCCCTGTACAAAGCATTGAAGAAACTGTCAACAGAATCCTAAAATACGTATTTGTGGACCAAAAAAAATTTAGGGGCAAAAATTGTGATATTCAATTTCTTCAAATAGTTTAGACAGTAAATTTTCTACAATAATTAATTTAATTTTCTAGCAAAAAAATCGTTCAAAACTCCGCAAGTTATTTGCAGTGAATTTTTTTATTGATTATTTTTAGTAGTAATGTTCAGGTAACAAATGCAAAAATAAATAAATTTGAAAAAAAAATATGTTGGAAAACCTTCTTCGAATAAATTTGCATGCAAAACAGCCACTAAACATTTTTCCACATTTATTTTCGATTAAAATAAGTTTTCGGCGAATGCAAGTGTGAACAAATTTTTCCTATTCCAGAAAACATTGGAAAAAACTTGTACAATTGAAATTCCTGTGAAAAAAACCCTCATGAGTGAATTTTTAACCAAAAAGTCTAAACTAAAAATATATTACTTTGAAACATTTCTTCAGAAAATGTTGAATTTGATTTTGATTTTTTCGGTACATTATCTACGAAGCACATAAATTTTTCAGCAATATTTTTTGGTGACTAAATTCAAAATAAAAATTTTTACTGAATATCTTTTTAAACACTGTACAATGAAAATTTTGCATTCGAGAATTGTTTACCCCAAAAAATTGTTAATATAAAATATGTATCTTTGACAGAAAATAAAGAGTTTTTTTGGTATAGAGACTATCATATTTTATGCTTAACATTAAATTTTTCCAATATATTTTGCCTTCTAGTTTTTGCAAAAACTGTTGTACGAATTATAACATTTTTTTGTTATAGTTTTCGGTGTTAAATTTTAAATTAACTTAATTTATTTTGAAACAAAGTATTCATTATTTTAAAATTTATTCCTTAATTTCTGAAGCAAATGGTGCCGTTATTTAATTATATTCAAACCATCATCAAAGGTTAACCATAAAAAATAAAATAAATATTAAGTAAGTTTTATTTATATTAAGTAAATAATATGAATATGATTAAGTGTATAATTTAATAAATAAATAAATGGCGGGCGAATTTGCGGAACAAAATTTGTAAGGATTTGAATTTTTTCGTAAATTCTTGGCAAGACTCTCTGTAATTATTCACGAATCAGCTCTAGGGTAAACTGTTAGCCCTTTAGATCCTTAATTTTGAAACGAAAATCAGTTGGAGGACCACTTTTCCGTTAAATCCATTCAACTCTCTTGAGATACACTCAGTCGGCAACGAGTCCGCATCTCTCTTAGAATCCCCTGCAACGAGTTGAAACCTCCAAATAGGACACAGTAGTCGTTCCGGTTCCCTATGAATCCTTCAGATGGTTACATCAGGATATTCTGTCGGCCGCATGCGTCATGTCCAAGCTATTGATTAGACTACGATGCGGTGAAATCAGTTCAACTTTCCCGATTTCCATTCGCCTGGAAAACGGGTAGTGTGAAAAAAGAGGCATGCGTGCTACAGCCGGCATATTTCTCATTTCCAACCCTTATGTCCTGCTCCAGTCTGTATGGCCTCTGTATGGTATTGGAATCGAACATCATTCGGTTCGGCCGCCTGGCAAAATGCAAGCAAATCTGTTGGGATTGTTACACAACGCTTTTCAATGGATCCGAACGGAGCCACACAAACAAGGGTGCAAACCGTTGGTGTCCTTCAACCCATACATGCCTAGATTGAGGACATAGGAAGCATACTATAAGTGGAAATGCATTTTTACATTGTAATAGTCTAAGAGCGAGCATGCTTTTGTGGAGCAGCGTTCAACCTCCAACAACGACACACAAACTTGCCCGTAGTTGATTTCTCTCGATTGGCGCCACTGAACTAGTCAACGGGGAGCACCGAATATCCTTCGAACCTGCAATAGCCACGTGATGGATGCCCCAGCGCAATGTTACGTCATACCTCAGCTGTTACACAAAAAAAACCACAGCTCCAAGCTTGCATGGAACTCTCCTAGTCTTGTTCCGTGCATCGACGAGTCCCTTTAATCCTTACAAGCAAAACTCCAAATTTCAGTCCAAATAGGGAACGAGTCAGAAAGCCCCGAATAGCGAATGATGGGAAAAACTCCTAGGAATTGAACTTTTTGGGGGGAAAGATGTAAAAATGATATGTGCCACGACGGCTCCAAATTGGTCGGGACAAATTGCATCGCGTAGTGATTTTTCCTTGGGCAAGCATTCAACAAAAATACGATTTGGAAATTTTCAGTAGATATTATGTAAAATCCATTTATGCAAGCTTCCCTGCACGTTCTATTGAGTGCAATAGGATGGCGATAGGGATGGAGAAATTCACCGCGAATCTTGTTGACCGGATCGACTATCAGTTGAAATTGTGCTGCTCCTTTTTTTTATTGCAATTTCTGGAGCAACTTGATTTTATTATCTAACAAGAAATCAGGACGAGTTTGAAAAGTATCGATGATAATAATAATAATAGTACTGGACCGGAAAGCGTAGAATTGGTGCCAATTGGATTGTCTCGGTTTTGTGGAGATGTCGGCAATTTCCTTAAACGGTCAATTGGACTTGTTATCGTTGAAGGGTTGGTGAAAACTAGGACACTCGATGCAAGCCGAAGCATGTGTCTGTGTGTATGTAGTTGAACTCTGTACTTAAGGTAACTTGGGGGTGAACATTATTATGAAAATTGAATTTGGATATTAATAACGACGATTTTTATAAATTGAGTATAATTGGTATTATATCAAACTATTAATTAGTTTCCGATAATATTCAGGATTAAAATTTACCGTCTGGGATATTTTTTGAGTTTTAAAATAAAAGAATCAAACAATTCTGGTTGGTTTTCATCAGTAGCTGCAAGAAATATGATCGCATGCCCTTTTATGAATTTAGAAACCCATTTGAAGCTGGCATTAACATAAAGACATTATCTTACAAAAACGTTAAAATATTTTGGCTTTTACGTAGTTAGGTCCTTTGTTGAACTAAAAAATTATTGAAAGTATTATTTTTTTCTAGAATTATACCCACATTCCCGAATATGATCCAGAATTTTGGAAGTTTTCCATTAAATTTCACTTACTCTTGATTTGCAGATGTTTTACAACTTCGTACGTTTTGTGTAAAGGATCATTCTAGTTTGGAACATCAACAGAAAAATTTTACAATCTAAATTTATTTAAAAACAATTCAAAATTATTTGAAATCTTGCAGCTCAATAATGTTTACAATTTTAAAAAATTGCTAAGGCCGCCCTAATAATTCAATTTTAATTCTTTTAAATGCATTTGATAGGTGAAGTGCTCTTTTATATATAAAAAAAAATTCAAACTTCTATGTAATGTAGTTTCTGACTTGGTTTCAAAAAAATTTAATTTTTATAAATAAATTTAGATTGTAGAATTATTATGCAAAATCTACGGACTCGATTTTGATGAAAATTTGTATGCTGATTTATTATGTTATAAAGATTTAAATAATTTAATTACGCAAGTTTTATTTTCTCAAAATTTGTTCTAAAATGAACCGTTACAAAGTTAGAAGTGAGAAAAGTATTTATAATTTTCAAACATTTCTATTTTTTCATTAATGTTCCCGACTTTTTTGAGAGGGAGGATTAATCAATTATTGTTATACGAGTTATTCCACAACTTTTTCTGCAAAAACCAATGTGACCCCCCCCCCTCAACGGCCACCAGTAAACAGATCCGCCATGATCTACATTTGTTTTTCAGTTAGTGTTTCCCATACGATCTAAAAGGCAGATCTAATAACAATAAAAACGTATTATTTGCAAATATGTGGGCTATTACTTCCTACAGTGCTCACAAGTTGGCAGGATGTTTAGCTTCAAGGGAGGTTTTTAGGTCTAAGCGTCATGCGAAAGGTTAGCCCAATCGCATGTGATTGTATGGCCGATTCAATTTTGAACCCCCAAAAAAGGTGTAGATTCTTCACATTAGAAAATGAATAAGAATTTGTAGGGAAGACAGTAGGTCGTCAGTGCGTGAATCTCACAGTTTCCAGGAAAGAATGTAAGGATTGAAACGTTTTGCACATATGCTCTTTTAATTTTCTGGTTTTCAGTTATTTAAAATGTACACTTTGTTTTTATTACCACCATCAATGATGAACCAGCTTAAATTGAGGCTGGATTTAATCTTCAGTAGACAAAAACGTATGCTTTTTTCTAAAGCCTTCCCCTTTATCGATTTGCAACACTCGAGAGAACGATTTATAACAATTAACGAGTTCAAATGTTATTTACTTAATGATAATGAAAAATGGCCACAGCTCGTATAATTGTGTTATTAGGTACTATAGTTATCTGTCGTTTATCTGGAGGTTGGCATTCAATAATATTCCTTAATGTAAATTTTACCCAAAATTTGAAAGGACCTGAAAATAAATGATAATTTTCCAGATCCTGCCGATGATGAAAAGACAAATTAAATGGATATAAATTGGATTATTGTTGATATTGGGCCGCTTGCCACAAATGTTTGCACTTATCCAACTATGAATTGTTCAATACCTTCAATGCTTTGTCCGTTTCATCGTCATCCACTTCGTTACTCATAAATGTGACCCACAAAAGCCTCCCATTGTTTCATAAGCAATTAGCAATTACACAACTTTTCGCGTAAACGAGCGTGTACATCCATCCATCCACCCATCCATCATCTATGTGTGATTTTAACAGATTCGTTTAACAATTTCCACTTGCTTGCGTGCAACATAATCACATCTCGAAGATCTGTTCAATTAGACACTCTCGAACAAATTAATTTGATACACATGCAAACCAAAAACTAAAATTGCCACCGGATTTTGATGTGCGAATGACATTGAAAGAAAACCAGAATAAGATTGTAAATTATTTATTATTATTAATATTATTATTATTATTGTACACGTCTCAATTGTTCGTAATTATTCATTAAATCTGTAAAATGCCGACAATATTTACGTACCATTTCGGTGTATACTGTCGAATTGAATTCAGCAAGATATTCGTTGTTGTGATTGATCCATACCAATGGCATAAAACTTATCGATTTTCTTGATCGGAAACACTTTCGAATATTTGAAATTTTCATTAGTTGCTCGTCAACTGCACGGAATAATTCGTTTTTGTCGAAGATTTTTGAACGGAGTATATTTTGAAAGAGAGACGAAACCAAGTCGTGAAGTTGAAGTCGCACATTTTCCGATGGTACTACTGTTCTTTCAATATTGATTTTTCTTTCGTTTTCGATTTGCCTGTGAAAGTTATTTTATTTAAAATATATTAGAGCAAATACAATAAGGCTCAAAAGATGCAGAGCCAAAATATTACATGCTATGTTAGTATAATATACTCTTTATTTATTTTTTTGATTACGAATGCTATGCCGTTTTTGCGTAAATTTTAACCCAGTTGTAGGATTTGCGACAAGAAGGAAGTAGCTCTCATACTGCCACTTTCCAGTTCAATTTCCTTTCAAAAATTTCTCCTCAATCGCAAAATACGAATTATTGAGAATTATCAGTGGCAAACTATACACAGGTGAATGAACTGGCTATAAGCAGAAATGCAATTGTTGACGAAATATTAAAATTGAAATTCTAAAATAAAATTTTGAGCTTTCCCAAAGCTAAAAAATGCAGCCACCTTCTTGCTGCAATTCTTGCAAATCTGAAAGTTTACCAAATTATCAATTTCTTTTACAAGTTAAATATGTTTAACTTCCCGGTCGCAAATCATTGAATCCAAAAATAAATTTGTTCAGCTACTAACACAATAAGCATCATTTTCAGAACAAAAAAAAAACAAAAAATATAGTCATCATTACACTTACTTCATTAATATCATACAAAATTTATCAACCAAAATGAAATCTGAATTGATAAGAATTTTATGAGCGATACTAAGCGGCAAAGACACATGTCTGCAATCGTTTCCATCAATAATTCCAGTAAAGATTACATAATTGTCGGCGATTTCGTGAAGAATACTAGCGTTATCTATTAAATACATTTAGTAAAAAAAATGAGAGAGGGTTATCTTGGAAATAAATTTAACAAGAAAAAAAATTAGTTTGAAATTTACTGGAAAATATTGTTTGTATTTTTTTAAACAAATCAATCGACTTACTTTCGAATGCATTCACAAAAAATGTACATAAATGATGAAAACTTTTCTCGAACTCTTTTAAAGCTTTTCGACTCGGGTATGGCATGTCTTTTAATTGAAGTATATGATTTTTAGTTTGTAAATTGATGATCTGAAAATTAGATTGAGATATTAAAAATAAGTATAACATTAAACGCAAAAGAAGTGTGTGCACTTAAGGGGGAAACCAGTTTAGACGGGTCAAAAAATGGACTTTTTCATTTCACAAATTGTTAGTAAAACTATTTAAGAGTATGTAGCCAAAATTTTAAAGCAAAATTCCGATTAGTCCCGATACTATGATCACTTAAGTGATCGTCCGCCGGTTCGGCGCTCGGTAATTACAATTCAGATTCGTTTTCAGCTTTTAAGATTCAGACAGACAGTTTCGGTATGACTGGCTGGCATTTAACTGGTTATGTTATTTATCTAACATAAATGAAGACGATTGTCTCATACGGTGGCAACCACTAGCGTACAACCCACATTTCCTGCACCAAACGACGTTTTTTACTCTTATCCAACTCACATTTATATAATACAATCGTTCCTGTCATCATTACCTGTGATTTTGATGAATTTCATACCGCAATGATGTCGTTTTGCAGGATGTGGATGCAAACACATTTATCCAGCTTTTTTGGGCAGGTATATGATTGTAAGACTTGACAATAATCTCCTATAGTTCCTCGAGAAACTATACATTTGGCTTCATCTGCCAATCTTTCGCTCGAAGCATCCAGTTTATTGGTTTCCTTTTCTTTTCAATGGGGAGTTTGTTTCCGCGAACCGTTCATTTGGCCTAAAACGCCAGTTTCAGTCGACTTTCTCCCCTTTGAGATGCAATAACTCCCACCAGTGTACAGTGATCAAAACGATCAATACCGCAAACGACTTGTGACAAAATTGCCATAAAAATATTCGCAATGTCTCGGGGTTAAAGTGAAAACAATGAAGTTTGGCGCTCGAAAGATGATTCTTACTTTTGGATGTCGTTTTAGGCTTGTAACTTTTTAATAATGATACCACGTGAAAGTTATGTATGTACAACTTGCTACAAATTAAATTCTACATAAAGTTTGCCATATTGAACTTTTTTGTGGGAGCCATGACTTCGGAGATATGGGGGGTGTCTCACTTTTATTTTGTTATCATTATGGAGCCCATAGGAATGGAGCTGCCACCCGAGAAACTTGAATTTAAGCTGACAGTATGACATACTACACATTGCAACAAAAATTTGCCTGCCTACCAAAATGCTTCGGGAGTTTCGCAATGGGGGGTTGCCATCGGAAGCCGATTATTTGGCGTAAAAACGCGTTTTTGGCGCGACTTTCTCGCCTTTGGGATGGAATAACTCCCGTTAATGTGCAGTGATTGAAACAATCATTACCGCAAACGATTTGTGACAAAATTGTCTAAGAAAATTATCGAAACGTGTTTCGCGTTAAACATGAAAATAAAAAACTTGTGGAGCTTGAAAGACAATCCTCCTCTTTTTGGGTGGCGTTTTTGGCTTGTAACTTTTCTATTATTGACACCAGTAATGTATGCACGACATGCACGACATGCACGACAAATTTAATTCTACGCAAGTTTGTCATACACAACTTTCTTGTGAGAGCCATGGTTTCTGATATATAGAGGTGTCCCACATTTTTTGGTTTTTAAGACGGAGCGCAGAGGATTGGAGCTGCGACCCCAGAAACTAAGCTAACTATAACATTGCCCACGCAATGCAATAAAAATTTGCCTGCCTGCCCAAAATGCACGGCCAAACTCCCATTTGACTGCACCATTAATTTTCTTCACGATTTAGACTTCTTTTTTTAAATTCTACTATTACCAATAAGCAGAAAACGGTTATTTTGTTTAACTTTCTCGTCGTTATGCCACTTTATATCGCCATAACCTGTTCGAAACCATTAATAGAGAAGTGACATTCATCCCTTTGCCTTAACACAGAGATAGGAGGACTAATATATTTATATAAATTTGTGACTTCTTAAGAAAGATTGCACCTTATTTTGCCACTAGGTTAATAAATCGAAGGCTTATATTGCTTTGTGAAGTTACAATTTCTACTTACATTGTTCGCCAAGCACTGAGCCAAGCTTCGTATCGTGTATCTGGAAAATTCTCGATCCTTAAACTTCACATTCAACAAATACAACGGAGCCAAGATACCATCGAAAAATTCTTCATAGTCCGACACTACAACGTGGCTTATTAAATTGAATACCTACAAACAAGATAACTGCAATACTAAATCTTCCACAAACCATAAATACTACACCCTACCTGTCGTGTATATAAGACACCATTCCATTTACACAAGTTCTTCTTCAGGAACTTATCCATCGATTCCAACGGCTGCCCGTAAACATTCATCAAGCTCCCTAAATGCCTTAGAAATATTAAAAATTCATCTTTCTGCTTATAGCATAGTGTGGTCAAATTCGCTTCCAATTCTTTCTCAACGTAAATATTGAACAGTTCGTGAAGTTCTTGACCGCCCAACGCTAGGAATATGCAACCGTAAGGATTCATTAGGAATGAATCGAAGACAGATCCGGCTAGATAAATATCCGAATAAATTGCTTCGTGTAGAGCCTCCTTCAGCGTCATATCCGACACATACACGACAATTTCATGCTTGCGTCTTTTGTAGGCAATTGTTTGTAGTCTCCAGTTCGGGTAGCGACAACGTTTTTCATTCACCGCCAATCCACGTTTCTCCATAGCGATGGTGAAGCAATCAAGCAGTTTTGCCGGGAGGACCGGAAGGAGTTCAAGATCGTTGTTGTAGGCGGTGATTTTTTTGTTCTTGATTAAATGCGGTTTCAGTCGTTTGTGGAGGGATAGTAGGGCGGCATGGCTGTACTGAATAGAAAATAAACTTGACAAGGACTTCATCCCGACAGCCTTTTTGAAATAGACTTACATTCTTCTTCGGGAATCGGATCAAAAGCAATTTATTTACGGTGTACGATGTGATTAGGTTTGGTTCGGTTATGTAGTACAAAAGATGACAAATTTCGTTTGCCTGCAATTAAAGAATGTGTACAAATCCTTACTTAGGGAGGAATATTGATTTTACATAACCGGGAATGCTTAGTAAGGATAGTAGTAGATAGTAGCTGTGCTGCAAGTCCTTCACTGAGATTACTTTACAATGGACAGCCGCTGAAATATTTGCAAATAGCCATTAATATACCGTTATCAACTGTGAATCCTCTTACCCGTTAGCCACTGCAGCAAAGCTTTAATGGATAGATCTTTTTTCGAATCTTCTCGAGTCGAATCGATGATCCAAGTCAGTAGAAAGTCAATTGTGTCCGGAAGGATTTCGTCTCTAGGAACCATCAAACATATTCCGCGGACAATTAAATGTTGCTCTGCGAAATACATGATATGTAGCTAGCATCAGCTGGCCATAAGAATTTCATTTAATACTTGGGAGGACTAAAATCTGCCGACATAATCTGTCCAGTGACCGTTTCTCGAGTCCATCGGTTCCGACAATTTCTTCGATTTGATGGAAACACTTTGTAATTGTGGGTAGGCTGGCTTTCGAATTTATAGTGCCGTTTAAACATGTTATAATCGCTTCGAGGGACATGGTTTGGCGGACTTGCAGAACCCAAACACAACACAACTTTATTCTTATCAATTGCAAAACATAAAAATTTGAATTTTAAATTGACGTTTATAAATGTCAAGATTCAGATTCAATCCAGTCGTTTGACGTTTATGAAGTAATTGACATTGACATATGATTCAGTTAATTAGTTTGAAATCGTCATAACGGTCAAACGATCTATTTGTAATGAAACATTTAAATCCAGTCGTGCTTTTCTCATCTGAATTTCAAGCTGCAAACTGAAGCGCCACAGCAGTAATTGGCGAAATACCAATTCAATATTTTTGGTGCTTCGTGAAGCGAGTAGTTTCGCTAGCCGGCCTATTCCGTTCTTTTTCGAATATGTATTTGGAACGTATAAATTTTCGGCAAACGAACCTTCTTTCGGGAAAACCTATCATTTTGTTTCGGTTAACGCTCTGCATACGATATTTTTTGGGGTGGAATGGAAACTCGGATTATCGGCGGCAGTTACAACTGCTTTGTGGAACTTGTAAGTGTTAAGCATGCGCGTCAATGGTGTTGCTCATTTTTGTGGTAAAGCAGGTCGAACAAGGGTGCACTGCACGACCGTCATTAAAAATTATTTGAAATTTGATACAGCTTCAGCTTTGGTCGATATAATAAATAAAATGAAATTATTATATGGAAAAAATATAATTTCTAGAGCACCATTTAATGATAAAAATGCTGTTATCAAAAATGCAGGGGTGTGCGAGTAAGACGGCGAACCAGAACTTCTTCTCTTTTGGCTTTGCTTCCTTAAACTCCAAAAATTCATCAAAAAAATCTTGCTAACACCATATTATTGATCAACTGAATAACTTTTTAGAAATTAAATTGAAACCAGATATTCAAACAGAATATCAAAATCCCATTGGAATCGTTCATTAAAACTCATTGAATTTCCTGTATTTTGACTGTTAATTTGGAAAAAAAAATTGAGTGGTAGAGTGCATAGCGTATACAATAATATCCATAGACAACGGTAGAGTGCAAAGCGTATACAATAATATACATAGACATTGGTAGAGTGTGTAATTCAAGTGAAGTACGTACTCTGCTATGGTTAATTGGGTTTGAAAAGCAATTACGGAGCGTATTTAACTGTATGGGGAGATATAAGGCTGGAATAATTTTATTGGAAAGAATACCAACCAAGATAATATATATATATTTGTTTTTTATCAAATTCGACAATATTTGATTGGCAAATTCGTAAACTTCATACAAAATTAGTGTCTTTTTTAATGCTGGTAATTGAAAATTTTCAAAAAAACGGTCTTTGCCTCTTGGCATGTAGAATGATAGAAAATATGGTTCCTTCTTTATCAATGTCTGCACAAAAGGGATCTCATGCGAATTTTGGCCAAGATTTTTTCACAAACTTTCCATTCAGTGGATGGTACAGCGACAATAATTGCTTTAGGACGCCATGTTTCGATGGCATCTTGGATTCTTATTTGGTGCATAAAGTATTTAACATGACATCTGTTTACTGTTCAATGGATGACTTCAATCAATTGGCGATTACATGCACCATTAAAAAACACGAAGCCAAATATAAATCTCGCAAATCAGCAACCGATTTTCAAAGTAAATTTGTATGATTCTTAGCCTTTCTTCAAACAGAATTCCCATTATTATCATTAGATGAAATATACTTAACTTGTAGAAAAATAACTGTGAATGATTGCTTGAATTAGTTTTTGCTTTGCTCTTCAAATGCGCACTTTCAGTATAAAAAAATCCTTATACCATTTTTTTCGCTAGTCAGTAGAAATGTCAATTATCTCCAAAACATGCTCCTGGATCTTTAACACTTGGTCCTGACGTGTACACTTCACAAATAAATGGTAAAGCTTGATCACAATCCAATGTAGTCCAGGAGCGATCCATTTTGATCGCTACACAACTATGATTTTCATGCAGCCTTTAAAACAGTTCTTAATTATTGAATATTACATCTTTTGCATAATTTCACCTAGGATATCCTGATGCCCAAGCTCTATACGAAAAGCATTGTAAACTTTCCCATTCACTTGTTCGAAAATCTCTTTCTGGGAGCGTATAATTAAGTCCTACATAAGCCATACGACCTAGTGTCTTGTTATCCTCAAAGCTGTTCTCAAGAAAACCGGCTAATCGGTTAGTTCTACTTTCAGATATGACATGTGCAAGTGATCCTTTCGATTTGGTAGCACAAGCTTCAAATGCTGTACTGAAATTCTGTTTCGTACTATATAGCTGGAATAGTCCTACTTCTGGGATACACGTAACATTTGGAGGAGCTGAAACGAAATGAGTTTTGCTTGAAAAGAGGGTACATCAAAACGTAACGTTTCTTACGAACTGGATTACTGTAGAGGGTATAGTAGTTGAAACGGCTATCATTCACTAAAGTAGTCAGATTGGAAAATTCAGGACACATTAAGGCGTGGCAACTGTAAAACTCTTCAGGTTGATCGATAATATGCTTGCGAGATGATTTGCGTGGGAAGCTAGTTCCGTTTGCTGAAAGGAAATTTATGAGTAAAAGGAAAGTGCCTCGGAAGCTATGGGAGATGAGCTGATACGACATTGAAGTTGACTATGTGATATTATTTAAGAAAATGAGATACGATTTGCACAAAACTATTATAGCAATTACTGAAGGCACCAGATAATAATAATCAAACGTGAGCAAGTTACTAATTTTGTTAAATTAAAATATTTTTCATCATAATTTTTAGTCTTAAAAATTGATTTAAAATCAAAATTAATGCAATGGTGCTTCGGCAACGTTTTCAGCAAAAAATATTACTTGGAAACTTTCTGGACTCGAAATTTAGTGGCATTCCATCATTCTAAAAATGTTAGTATCTAGTTCAAAATTAAATTAAATTCATTGAGAAAATTAAATTTATTATTGAATTTAGGCATTTGAAAAAAAAGTTCGAATATGATTTTTTTTATCCAGTTCAACTTGTTTGATCTAAAATAAAACAATGCAAATGAATTAAAAATTATCACTTATTTCGTATTTTCAATAAAACTTACTACTCACCTGAATTATATCTCCTTCCAGAAGAATATCTCAAATTTTGGAAAGGGCTAAAATTAAAAGCCAACCCTTTTACCGATTTCGTAAATGTTTCACACTCTCTCACTGATTTTGTGTTTGTCAAACCAACAATTGGTTGTACAGAACGATGACAATTTTTGAGTAAATGAAATCGATTAAATTCGCGGAATTTTTTGGGACATTGCAAAGCAGATGATAATTTTATTAAAATGAAAATTGACACGAAAATTAAATAATTTAAATGTAGAGTCATTTAAAAAAGTAAGACCACTGTAAAGATTTTATTTGTATATTATAAATCGATTAAGAACACACGTTCCGTCTGAAGATACAATTCACTGTGCGTAAAAGATACACACTAATTATGCAACGGAAATGGTAATATGTCTGCAATTATGGTGATTACAATTAATATCAAATACTTTGACACTGATTGCATTTGAAATTGACTATGATATAAATTTCAAATAAGAGTAATTGTTGTTATGCACGCATGAATAAATGTTTTGTTGCAGATGCGTCGAATCGGACGTATGCTTATAACATGCATGTTGAACAAAACAAATATAACTGAATTAAAGTATTATTTCTGAAAAGAAAATATTGGAAATGTATTAAACGAATACTTAATCGCGCACACAATTTGTACGGAATTTTACTTGTTGTTCTTCATTCCACTAGACCATTTCTGCAGTCTGAGGTGCTCAAAACTTTCTTTATACCCAGGCCAAATCATATTACGCACTCGACAAACAGTTGTTTTCTTTTCGTTTTTAAGTGTAACTGATTCACAGATTTGGATTGATTGATAGATTTTTTCTTACTGTAGTGAATTTTTATTTGTTATTTTAAAAATTCAGTTAGAAGATGACGCAACGAACGTAAAATACCACTATGTGGACCTACAGTTTTGAGGGCCTAGCGGCGCGTATCATGCGGTAACGCACACACCAAACCATTGTAGGATGGGTGCAGCCTGCATCGTCCAGGACTGTGGAGCTCACTTAACGCCGATCGTCCAGTGTTAGTGTATCTGTACCCGCGTATCTTTATTCCATCTTTTGATTCTCATTAAGGGGGTAGTCTAGAATTGAGCCCGAAAAATTGGATGCTTTTTTAAATTGATGTACAAAAAAAACGACAAGAGGTACAGACTTGAAACTTTGTATATTAGTTTATTAACATTTAATGAGTAAAAATTCTAATTTTTTGTGGAGAAAAAAACAAAATGGCGCCGCCGCAATGAAATACTTATTAGCATCAAAAAATTCAATTGCGCTTCGTAAAATTCTGGGCAAAATATTGATCTGAATGCAAATATCCAAATATTTTCTTGTTATTTAGATCATAAACGACAGAACGGGCCTAAATTAAGAGCAAAAAAATTTTTAGACGATTTGGCACGCACTTGAAATTACGATGGTTTAATGTTGTTGCATGTTTTCTTTTTGAAAACAGTGTTCTTCAAAGGACATGAAAAAATTTTGCTCTAAATTTAGGTCCGTTTCGTCGTTAAGTAATGAATAAGTATCTGCGAAAAATTTGAAGTAAATCGGTCCAATAGGTATTTTGCAGTTTTACGACGCACAGCGAAAAAGTGTAATTCGAGAAAAACACGTTTATATTTTTTACAACAGAAATTTTTGTGGTTAGTGTAAATTTTTTAAATTTATCATCAATCTGCAAATCCTGAATGATAAAAAAACGCCTTCCTTCTCCGCAAAATCTTATTTTTCTGTTAATTTAGCCTTTTTTGGCCAATACCGCCTTCTTTGGAAGCGCCGGTGCATCTTCTCTATGCGTTGTTTAACCTCTTGCGATCATACGCCGATGTGAAATCCCAAGCATCATGATTGATTGATGCTCAATCAATCAATTTTTTGAAAAAGCGAACAAATGAAATGTTTAAAAACTACTACCATGGGCTGCCTCTGTTAATTTAAAACCATTCAATAAAACGTTTTGGGTTCTTTAAGAAGAGTTCTATTATATTTAATTTTTTCCTTCTAATTTACATCTACAGCACAGTTTTAATCTTTCGTTCATTTTTCATTTTTTTTATTTTAAATACTAGATAGTCTGACTATTTGCATTACTACAACTAATTATTTTTATTTAATCTTAATAGAAGTTTTTAGCTTTTGTATCCTATTTACCTATGTAGTCACTAATTTAAATGTTTAATAAATGAACCAACGAACAAAAACCTTCAAATATTTAATTACAACCTTTCTCTGTTTATACGTACATTACATTTTAATTAATCACATTTATATGTTATTATTTTCATCTAAATTTCATTTAAATTGCATCTAAATTTTATGAAAATTATTTTCTGATCGTGATCATTCTTAAAAAAATTTAATATGATAGGAAAAATAGATTTTTTTTCCTTAAGAGTGTGGGGTTTATAGTTGTGGTTGTTTTTTGCTTTCATAATGACTAATATATTCAATTTTTCGCACAAATAACTAGCGTTATTTTGAAATTTTCTTTTGAAGCTCCTGTTCCTTCATTATCTTGCCAGGTGCCAGTTTAACAATTAGGAATGTACTCACTAGTTCTCTTATCAAATTTTGTTAATTTTTTTCTACATTTGAGCCAGTGAACATTCACAAGCATAAATTGTGCAGGGAAACAATATTTTTTTTTGGTAGAGTTTTCAGTATGTTGTCTATTTGTTGCGAAAATTTCTAAATAATTTTTTTTAAAGTAAAAGACACAAATTGAATTTGGTTTCTAGGATAAAAATTAAATATTTTTGTTTTTGCGATTTTGCTATTTAAAAATCTTCTTCTAATTCAAACCACTATTTTATTTTCTAGTCTTGTCATGTCATTCTGTTATCCATTTATCCGTTCCAAATTAGCTTCTTATATTTTGAAGTGTGGAAAAACAATTCTTTATTCATTTCTATCTTATTTTCGTGATCATTTTCTACCACTACATTTACATGGGTGTGGCTATTCAAATAATTAAATACATTTGATCACAAATACATAAATGCCTATGGTCCCGCGGTAAAATTCCGACGATTATAGTATGTTGCATAGTAAGTTTCATTAATCAGAAATATTCGAAGTAAAAAAATTTGAAATAAATCAATTACATACGAGTATACATATATGAAAACTTCGATTGTCGTAGATGCATTAGACAGCATGTTCTCTTGTTCTGAGTATTCTGAAATTAATTAAATTGAATGATCTATACATTAAAAGTATTTTTTCAGTAAATTAAACAGTCTAGCTGTTATGTTATGAGGAAAATATTTTAATGAAATGGCTACCAAAAAATTAAGAGCTAAAAATTTTACAGAACAGAAGTTTTGAGTGCAAAGATGGGCATTGGGTTATTCGATTTTCCTTGGAGCATTTTATCTCAACTATTATTTTGAATTTTCATTGTCTTGTAAAGTATTGCTGTAGTATTTTTGTTGTTTTTTTTGGATCCATTACCCAACTTT
Organism: Oxycera nigricornis; assembly: GCA_963942545.1. Lineage (NCBI taxonomy): Eukaryota > Metazoa > Arthropoda > Insecta > Diptera > Stratiomyidae > Oxycera > Oxycera nigricornis. The sequence goes on from OZ012661.1 coordinate 4,492,795, forward strand.
TTGATCCTAAATAATAATTCAATATCCATCTTAACAAACTACCCATCGATCTATTGAGCCTTTATTAGCGATTCCATTTCACTACCGTTGTACTCCCTACAATCTATATTTGTGCTGTTCATATTTAAAAGTGGTGTCTTGGCATCTACATCTAAGTCTACATCTGAACTAGTTAAGCCGTTATGATGTCTATTTACTGAATCTTCTGCTACAGCCGATGCAGATGACGAAGTGAGCTGTTCTACTTTTTCAAAACTACGATCTAAGGTACTACTTAATGCTAACATATCAGCGGTGATTGCGTTGTTGTTCTTGTTGGTTTTCGACGAAAATGTCCTGGAATCACTTCGTCCATGCATCCTTTCTTGAAGACTGATGTCGTTGGAATCGATCGGAAGGGAAGAATTTGTCCTGGTACCACATGATGATGATAATGGTAGCTCAGTAGGATTGGTAGTGGATGATAGTGCTGATGTTGTATTATCAGTGGCGGCGGTGGTGGTGGTTGTTTGGTTGAGCTTTGGACTATCACATGGCTCCTCAACTTCTGGTAGGGGTTCCATCATGTTGATGCTAAGAATGTTTGGTGAAGCTGGAGCAGCCGGTCGGACTATTTTGCCCTGATAATGAATACACATATATTTGATTATTGTAAATTTGGATATGCAGTCAAAATATGAATTTTGTATTCGAGGAATTTTAAGCAGCTTAAATAGGAATTTCGATCATCTTCAAATTCCCGAAAAAATGTAGCTTACAGAACCATATATACACTACTCAGGTTACGAGCTATTAGAACACTCTTGTAACATATATAGTTTAGAAAGAACTTTCGGTTGAAGTACCTATCAATTGGAGCTGTCATTCTGAGTTTTTTATATTCATATTTAGTAGGGTAAGGCGAATAACCATGAATAGACAATCTTCACCAAATACCGTATCAATTAACAATAGTCTGAAGGATGTTTGGAAATCATTGATAGATGCTCTCAATTTACTTTGAAAATCGGTTGTCGATACACAAGCCTAAGACAAACTGTGGACAGCTTTCACACTATAGCATCCATGCAATATGGCCAATACGTCATCTGAACTTGACGTGCCGAAGGAAATATTGCCGCATTAAGGGAATATTTTAAGTGGATCAAATTTTATCAAATCGTTGTAGGTTGCAGCAATTAAAAGTGTTCCCATCCACCACAAGGAAAAATTTATGTAAAAATAATGTCGGTGCTGTTGAAGAGTCAATCAGAAAACCATTAATTGCGTCAATAATTTTCTTTAGAGCAGTTGCAAGCTGACTATAATTTTTTTATTGGCTAAGATTTTGAGGTATTGTTAAAGTTACGTAATTTACTGGGTTAGCGGAAGCCTAAGCTTTTTAAAAGTAAACTTTTATCCTCTTTAAAAATTACCTGTAAATAATATGTCATCAATTGTCCTTTTCCTTTCACCGTCACTAATCCTCTTTGTTCGAAGGTATAGCCAAACGTTTGAAGTATCTGGCAAGTCTCTTCGGTCACCTATGACGACATTATTTATTTAGATAAAACAAGCTACATCAACTAGATATCTTCTCCACCTGTATTGCACCAGCTTTTCCCGTACTTTCCATTCGAGACGCAACATTAACAGTGTTGCCCCAAATATCATAGTGTGGTTTCCGGGCACCAATCACACCAGCCGTTATAGGACCATGATTGATGCCCATCTTTAACACAAAATGATTGAAACTCTGTTCGTTAATACCATGAAGTGCTTTCTTCAGTTCCAATGCGAATTCAACGAGCAGAGCCAGGTGAGCCCATCGAATTATCATTGGATCGTCGGGTTTCACTTGACGGGATAGATTTAATCCGCTTGCAGCCATATATGTTGAACCAATTGTTTTAATTTTAATAATATCTTGGAATTGGGGTAGTTCAAGAAGCTGTGAAAAGTATATTTTTTTGGTTAAAATTCATACAGATTTGTTGATTCACAAATAAATACCGCATCATAGTCGGAAATTACTTCGTTTAGAAATCTAAGACACTCTAATCCTTGATTATTAACAGTCTCTTCAGAGTAAAAATCTGAAAGTAGATTAAGGAATCTCTTATAATTTAGGTAGAAGCAGGGTCTAATTTAAAAATTTGCTCCAAAACAATCAAGAGTGACGAAAGATTCTGCAGATGGAAAATTAGTGGTTCATCTTATACCTGAAAAATTAGGCATACTGGCAAATAGAACTCCTACTTCGGCGTAGCTTTGCGAATATAAATCATCATGCGAGCGTTTCTTGTTTTTCATAAAATGCTCGGCCACGTGAACCGGAAGGACATTATAAACTAGAGCTTCGTTACGTCGACGCAAATCACTAACTTTTTCCTTCTGCTCAGCAACTTCGGTTTTCCACTTAAATATCACTCGATCTTCCTTATCCATCTGAAACATTAAAATTTAAATCAAAAAAGATATGCTATCAAGATATCTTCATCGGAATATCTGAATCAGAAGGAACTGTACTTACATAACGACTTAAAAACGATAGGGCTAATGTTACTACAAAGAGCATCGATGATACGTTATATCTTGTTGGTAGGCCGCTGTAATAAGTTGATTGTTATAGTATAAATATTTATTTCTTTTCTCGACTAAATGGTACATCCGAAAAAAAATTAATTTCGAGAAAGAAAATTTTCGTCTCGAATCTAAAAATTTACTTACACTAGCATCAATTGTTCCTCGAACTCAAAATGATTTCCCAGAAATTGAATATTTATTGCAAATTGTAGACCTGTTGTTTTTGTGGAAAAAAAAACAGTTTGATTAAACATATTTTGCGTATATGAATTGAGCTACGCTTACCTGCTATAACCACCATGAAAAATATTTTACATACATGCGACAATTGTGCCACAACAGCAACCGATATTAAAATTAATACGGAGAAATTTGTTAGAAACGACGGTAAGATAAGTTGCTCTAGCAGTTTGTGGCTCGTTAAACTACCATTCGAAGTAAGATTCGATGTGATATTTGGATTTATGGCTGGCATTCGGGAGTAGTTGTACTGAAATCGAGGATATTTTTTAAAAAAATCTTCCAGAATGTACAGCGTTTTCATCTCAAGTTCATTAATTTCAGGATCAAATATGTAAATAAATGACCGAATCGAATAAATAAATATTCGAGTTGAATAGAAAAAAGTTCGAATTAAATAAAGAAATTTCCGAATCAAATTAACAAATTTCCTAATCAAATTAATAAATTTCAAAATCCAGTCTGATGAAGAAATTTATTTATTTGACTTGCACATTATTTTATTTGCTTCGGTCATTGACATTGATTGGGCCCGGAAATTAACGAACTAAAAATGTCAATGCTATATATATATATATATATATATATATATATATATATATATATATATCATAGTTACCACATCGAGAAGATGGAAGCCTCCACAAAATAAAATTATAAGTATTGCAGCTATTCGTCGAAGACATAATGTATCGTTGAATTTTTTACTTATTTTAATTAGAATCGGTGGTGAGAACTGGAATTTCGTAAATTATTTTTAAAAGAAAATTAATTTATATTCATTATTTTTGAATAATTACCGTAAAGCTTTCTGCTACAGAAGTTATTACTAGTATGCTAATTAATGCTGATGGGATGACGATTAAAACGTAATGGATCAAAATTCTGAAATTATAGTTTAGAAAATTGTTAACACTTTCGAGTTTGTCAAAAAATTGCGAGTACATTTGAAATTATTTGAAGGGATGATCAACTCTTTGAGACGATTTAATCAGGTAACTTTTGGTGTTAATATTCATGTTTGATAATCGGTAATATCAAAATTAAAAAAGCACTAAAAACCGAAAAATTTAAGGCTGAGAATAATTGGAATACGTCTCAATACAAAGTTGGTGTTGCCGAAAAATTTGGATTAGTGTTAAGCTATTTTTAGGAGCAAATATATTTGTGTATATATATATATATATATATATATATGTGTGTGTGTGTGTGTGTGTGTGTGTGTGTGTGTTTAGTGTACTGAAATCAAAGATGGAAAATAACATCAAAAGCTAGGATTGAAATTCAAAATCTGTCGAAAAATATGCAAGTGTAAAAAGTTTTTGAAAGTGGAAAGTGAAAGTGAAATTTCGGGAAATATTTTTCATAAGGAAATTGTTTTCAAAATTTTGAAAACCAAGTACAGCTTACATCGAATTCTGAATTGAGGTTTCAAAAATGTTCAAGCGAAAGTATTGTCAAGAAATTTGAATAATTGTAAACATTCTGAGAGTGGTCAAAATTTTGGAATTTGTTCAGTCAGATTTTTGAAATGCAAAAAAAAAACATAAATAATAAATATCGGCCTCAAAGGAGGTCAAAAGTATCAAAGTTTAAGGTTACCAAAATATTTTCCAGTGGTAATAATGATTTCGAAATGGTCCATTTTTAACGATTTTTTTAATTGTCAATTTTTGAGATGCGATAATACCATGCATCAATATATTAGTTTGGAAAACAAATTAAAAACATTTATAAACAAAATTATTGGCAAACAAATTAGAAGTTAGAAATTTTTTTAAGCCTTGTCAACATTTACGGACAATAGTTTTGTCAGCACACATTTTTTAAATGCATGAAAACCATTTATAATTAATGGATAAGTCCTGAAATGAAGTTGAAAAATGTCCATTTTGAATACTGGCAAAAATAGCAGATCATTTTTTTGGAGTAAGTCAACACTTCTTCAATACTACATTTTTTAATGCATGCAATTCAGAAGTATTCAATTTGTAAGTCCCATATTTTTGATGCTAGATTTATTTTCTCTGGCTGACATTTGTCCACAAAAATAATACTGATGCACCATCTCCAGCTTATAATAAATTTCTACGACAAAAAATAAACATACGATAGCAAAGCTGTTAAAGAAGAAAAATATAGTTCATTAGCCAAATTTTTATTAAATGGATATTATTAAGGCTCAATTCACCCAACTCGTTCGAGGCCATACTTTCTCCTTTCCTAATTTGGGGCGTATAATCTAGGTGAATGGTCTTCATTAAGCTAATACATAGTCCACAAAAAATGTCTTCATTCTGTTACGAATCCTTTTAACGCATGATCTAACCGTGACGTGCAGTCTATAGATAGACCATTAAGATTCAAAAGAACTCTTATCATTTTTTTGTTGTTGCTTCTGGGCATGCAAACATGAGTGGTTTATCTCAGCCAGACATGCTTACACATCCTTCGTATCCTTCCTCTTGATTCTCATCCCGTACGTTAATTCGTGATATTCCAGTATCACTTGCGGAAGCTTCCTGCTACGAAGAAAACCACTTCACATACGTAGACTTTTCCTGACTTTCTTTCCTCGCTTTCTTTTCTTTTCTCTTTACCAAATCGCTTCTCGCATTTTTCCAATTGACTAAAGTAACCTCGTGACACAATTTCATTGCCATTTGCTTGCGTTTTCTGTGTTGCTTTCTTTTGCTTTTGCTTTTAGACCGGATATTGAGAATGTGGAGTTTTTGGTTAGACTTACCCGGCAGGAGGTACATATATATTTTTATATACATATATATTGTATAGTATGAATAAGGATTCAAGAGTCTTACGCAGATTGGATTCGATTATGTTTCATGGAGCCTTAGTTTAAATTCACCAATGTGTGATATATTTAGGAGGTTGGAAATGTTATTATAGATTTTGATGTGAATTATGCAATATATGTGCATATGTTGTTGATAATCTGGATAATTTATTTATGTTTTGGAGAAATTCGCACATGCATGCATCATAAATTTAGCGTTTCATGACTGATTATGGTTATGAATCATAGAAATTAAAATTTATATGTATCTCCTGTATATGGTAGAATAAGGGTATAGTGGCGGTCAGGAAACTAAAAAAATGGCTCTTAAATATACCTACGAGATCTTATCCAAACTAAATTTGCCATTAAATTTATTTATACCTTTTTTATACCAAATATATCATCTATTATATTTTTTAAAAATACCCTGCATCAGATGGAATAACGGTAAAATAACGGTCAAAAATTGACTCTTGAATAAACTAAACTAATCCACACTTAATACGTATCCAAAAAAAATATGATAGTTAATTCTCTAGAATAATCTCACTTACCTTGGCAAAATTTGTGATGAATATAATGCATTGAAAAATTCAATCATTAAAAATGCCAACAATGGACACGACGAATATGGTTCCCTATGCGATGAATATGCAGCTTCTAATTCGGCATTTTTAAATTTTAAAAATACATTTGTATCTTTGTGTAGATCTCGATGACCGTCACGTGATATCAATTCTTTTCGCAAACGATGCTTGAAATCGTCAGCCGCTTTCATTTTTGTAGCAGTTGCATCATCGTCTTGAGAATTGGCCTGAAACAGTTCAATTAAAAATGATTTCACTTGAAACTGTTATCTATTTAAAATTCAACATTTTTTCAAGAAATTTGTCAAGAATATAATAACTGAAACTTTTTTATACAATATTCAATCAAAATTTTGTAGAAATTTTATTAAATCAAAATCGTTATAAATGAGATACACTTCATTGATTTACATGCAAGCCTTCAGAATTGAAATTATTTCCTTTAAATCTCTTCTGTAGTACTATTGAATCCTGAATACCGTTCAAATTGATTTGCTACTAGTCTGGAACTATTTATTCATTTGAGAGCCATCCAACATGGATCCATTGAAAACAATCTTCTCTATCCAGCATTCAGTGATTGGAGATACAATATATCTTCTTCAGGTAGGATCTGTTTGTGCTGCTTTGGATTAGGAATCCCATTGAACTAGAAGGATACGCTTGTGAAACATAGTTTTATGGTTACAGCAAGTAAATTTTATGATAAGGAAGACATGAAAGCAATGGGGGCTTTAATTTAACTAGTCATTTATTCACAGAGCATTTTGCTTGGCTTTATTGGAGGTATTTATTGAATTTATTTATAAACAAGTTATATTGAGAACTGTGGTTCAAAACTAAAATCGCGTGTGCTGAGCAGTTAGACATACACTTTCAGCCATATTTGCACGTCGTCCGATAGGGACAGGCCGTACTTCTACACATGTTCAAAGTATGTTAGTTCCGAGAGCTAGAGAACTCCAAAGTATATCAGTGACTGGGTAGCATTTTGTATGGAGATTCGGTTTTGACTATGACCGGCCGACTGTTTGCGAGTGTCCGAGCGTGTGTATTATGTGATGGATCGTTAGCTGGGTTTCTGAGAGCACTGATGCGCTGAAAGACGGTTTGAACCCCGGGAAAGTGGTTTTAAGACGCGATTTCGTGAGATAAGTGAACAGCCTAAGTATTGTGTTTGAATAGAGATGAATATAGTTCTAGCAAGGTAAAAAATCCCCTGTTTTGAATGAAAGTGACGTGGAAAAAGTCACATGGCTACGCTCGTATCGTAAAAGCAAAAGCAAGAGAGATGGCTTTTGCTTTAGATTCTTTACTTTAAGCTGCCGCGGCGGAGTCATGCCTTCAGGTTTGCATGTTACGACGCAGTCGTAACGACTTTGCTGGTTCAAGACTCCAACGTTCAGTTACTAAACAACTGAAGTCAATACTTAAAAAATTGTTAGAGGTTTATTTGAGTTTATGCAACCTCTTCATAGGTATATAGTTCGGCCACGCCTCGAGAGGACTGTAGAGCTAAACCATCTGGTTTGACCTTCACTTTTAACAGACAGACTCTTTCTCAATATCCTTAAAATTAATACTCATCAAATCAGACCATCTTTTCACATCAAATCCATAACCACTATCAAACAACCATTCCAAAAATTTTGCTATCCTAATCCTTGCATTTAAAGTTAGTAATGAAAGTGTCTTGACGAGTTGCAGGATCAATTTCTAATCGATTTTTTTCTCTACCAATAAATTACCAGCACACATGCTTCCTTCTAGCAACCACCAAATGATATATATACGATACAATTTCAAGCTGTAACAGTAGATTCAGGATCAATTTGCAGAAAATTGCTTGGCAAATATAAATGAAGCGAAACGAACTTTTAATGTAGACGAATGAATGCAATGACGATACAAAATTCGAACCCTTTAATCTTCCCTAATGTATTTGCTTCTGGTTTTGCAAAGCACATATATTTCTCACACGGAAACAATTCAGCAGGAACGGTAGGGATTGATGATGGTTACAGTGAAGGGAGTATGCATTAACTGAAATGAATGCAAACACATTAAAAAGATTGATTTCAAGTTGTTCGTCTTCGTTCTTATTGGAAAATTGAAAATATTTTAGTTGAAAGTTACCAAGAACGTATCAAATTTATATTTGAACAGGGACGAGAAAATCAATGAATTTGTTATGCCTCTTGGCTTAAGCTCCCTAATATATTATTGAAAAAGTTTAAGGGCATCAGAATTGAATGCTTGGCAAACTAGGAAGACAATGGAAACTTTTCAATAGAGAAGGTAAAGTAAGGAAAATCAAAGGGCGCAGAAAATTACAGCGTGAACATTATTTCTATCACATAAAAACGTATTTAATGGAGGAATTCAATTCGCTAGCACTCAAAAGATTATTGATAATATAAGCTTAAGAATATGCTTGAAAGCAACATACCCTCAACTGATATTTAATCATGAGAAAGTCATCTATAGTAATAAACATCATCCGAAAGATATATTTCCGAGAAAAAAAGTGTGGAGCTTTTTTATTTTCTATTCCTATATTTTAATCATCCTAAAACACAGATTTACGACATGAAAAACAAAATGGGGGGAAGTTACAAACAAAAACTTATGAACCAAAACAAGAGATTGTGAAAATTTCAAGAAGAAACTTTTCAATATAGGTGCCTTTTATCCACTTAAATCCTTTGCTTATCTTTTATGCCAATTTCTTGACTCACACAATTCACTGGAGATTTTCCAAGCAAAGGATTACGTTTAGCCAATTTCCTTTTGCTTTTGTCGGAAGGGTTGTTTTAGAAAGGGAAGTTTATAAAAGGAAAATCTATCGAATTTTCGGGAAACGTTTCAGTGATTTTATTGATGAATGAGTGATGTAAGAAAACATTTAGAAAAACAAACTGCGAAACTTAAATCTAGTATAAAAGCTAATAATTAGGTACTCAATTCCTAAATTAAATCGTTTGTTAGCAAAGCTATCTATCCCAAATAAATCGAAGAAAAAAACACATTGAATATTACTTCATACGAATTTTATGCAATATCTTCCCTAGTTACCGTTGAAAAAGGTCTTACATAATTCGAGAACATAAAAGGCAATATTTTTATCTGAAGAATATTCAAATCTCCCGAAAAACATTCAGATTCAACATTAAATGACTGTTCAAAGGAGCAGAAGACAGATAAGCGGGCTCATTTCGCCCACTTTGCATTTTAGGCAAAATCAGTGTAAATAAATATTATTATTGCAGGAAATCCTTAAAATATCATGTATCATCTTACAATGGAAGCATTACACATTTTTTGGATTCCAGCATCTGAAAAAACTTTTCAAAAATCAGCCGAGACAGTATCTTTTTTGTACTATTTCTGTTTAAAGTGGATCCACACAAAAAGCTTCAAATATATGTATTCTCGGATTTCATCTCGTTTTAGAAAACAGCTAACATTCATCTAAGTTACACAAATCCTTGACAGATGCATATCTAAATACAGAATCTATCCTCCCAAGCGTGTATCATCTTCGAAAAATCTTTCTCGATTTTCATCTAAACTTCATCCTTATTCAGATCGATATCTTCAAATGTAATACATGTTCTGCACATCTCATCCTTAATCTAGAAATGATATCCAATCCCAGAAAATTTCATCGGCATCAATTCGATTGAACTCAATCGAAAGTATCTTTTTCATGACAAACTGCAATCAGGACTGTTACTCCGATGAAAATTGAACTTACTTTTGAATCCTCATCGGGAACCACTTCGGTTGGACTTTCATCTGCAGGAGGAGGAGTCGTATCTGTGGTATGGTTTGCATTTGCTGACCCATTTTTCTCAGCATTTACTGGCGAGACAAACTGTAACGAGATAGTAAATTGATAGTTAATTCATTTGATGAGATACAGAAGGATAAGGAATTGAAGGAAGTGGTAATTGAAATTTAAAAATTTAATAGAACAGATTGAAGTTAAATAAGTTTAAATGTATCTGGATGTGCAACAGATGAAAGTTTTTAATAAAAGATACTTAGCGTTTCAAAGTTATTGCTTTCTTATTAAATCTGAAGTTAGCTTATACTGAAAGGAAGCAACACCATGAAAGCAGTAAAGTAGTTGATGTTTTCATACCCGAAAGGGTTTACGTGTTAAATGAGTAGAGGTTGTTTTCCAACTTTGTAACTACTTAGTTTTCCCTCATAAATCACATTTTCAACAGAATGTGGTATTCATAAGTTAGTTAATGATTCTTTCAACGGTTTCCTATTCAGAAACTTTGGCAGTAAATTGTGATTTTTGAGACGAAAGGGAACTTTTCTTCTCGTGGACGTACTTGAAAATGATAGAAGCTTTTTTTCTACTAATAACTTTGAACCACTCTTGCTTTAATTAACTTTAATTAACTTGCAGGTAGTGATCAAAGGGAAAATTTTTTGTAACGATTTTTATTTTTCGATAAATTATCCTTTTTCGTAATTTAAAAACTTGTTTTTTCCTTGAAGGATCGAAAGTAATGAAAACTGGCAACACAAATTCATTTACAAATACACTGAAAAAAATTAATACCAGCGAAACCAGAAAAATTGAGTGCTGAACCGAAATGTTATTCCAAATTTCAAATAAAAATCGTTCGTATTGGAACAGAATAAATTTTGGCAGGCTGGCGGACACGATTTAAAAAAAACTATTCAACCGATTCATCTGATTTTTTAAAATGTTGTTGTACACATATATGGCATTTCATTAGGATCGGTATCAAATTTTACGATTTTCACTCAATTTTACACCCTCAAAAAAATTTTTTTTTAAAAAAAATCCGCCATTTTATTATTTTTTAATGAAAAAATTATAATTCCGGTGCCTGGCATAGGCACTTCAACAAGGATTAATTTGACGTTTTGCTTTTTTCCGCAGATGATCCAGTCAGCTGAAATCATGTCCGCCGTCATTTTTTGATGTTTTTTAAAAAAAAATTGTTATGGGTAAAAAAACAATGAAAAAATATTTTTTGTACACTCGAAGTACCAATTAACATATATACAAAATTCTAAAATGATATCTCTTTTCTTTCGTTTGGAAAAAATGGTTAATTTTGTTTGGTTGAAAATCGTAACCTAAAAGACTCCTTAAATCTGAGAAATTAATTTTTTATGGCACAATGTTAAAATATATTCAAACACAGTAGTTTGAAAAAAATGGTTTCTATTAGATCAACAAAATTTAATGCTCACTCAGTACATGTTTTCTGATATCCAGGCCATATTAGTGATTTTTACAACTAAGAGTGGGCCAAAAATATCTAATATTTATAAATAAAATCTTGAGTTAAAATAAATTTACGTTGAATCAAAAAAAAATATCTACTCAGACAGGACAATTTCTCTATTCATCAGGCAAAAATTTTGCTGGTGGAATTAAATGTAGAAATATGATCCAAATGACCTCGAATTGATCGTAATTGATAAAATTAATTCTTAATATTTTGTTTATCATTGATCATCGTTTTCAGCTGAGGTGTTAGAAATATATTTTTAAAACAGTATATACACTTACTGGTACCAGAACCTTCGTAATGAAATATGTTTTTAGGCCAGCTGCCCGTAGAGCTTCTTCACGTTTTTCACCATATGCAGGTTCCACTTCAAATTCGCCGGTTAGAAAACTTAGCGTCATATCGGAAATATGCACCCGTCTGTAAATAAGAAGAAAAAAAATTTTTCCATAAAAAAATTCGGTTAGATATTATCATCTATCTGTGATCATTCTAGATCTGATGAAGGTATGCAAGGGAAATGAGTCAAATAAATAAGATAATTTTAAGATAAGTTTTAGGAAGCAAAAAGTACATTCTCGGCAAAAATAAAAAAAATACTTCGTTCGAGAAAACCACACTTTGTATACCGTTTACATAGGGGGCAGGCCTGAAAAATGACCATACTTCCGTATTGCTTGTCTTTATGCAGACCAGAATAAAAAGATGGGAAAGCATGGTCCTTACTACTAATATAATATGATTATAATTATATTTTTAATAATATTAATATAATGTCTGATTTCTTTCAAAGTTTTTACAATAAACATAGTACGAAATAGATGGCCTGATTCCTTAAAAGCGTTCCATAATGAACATTTAAAAACTGTACCAGTTTTGAATACCATTTCTAAACAATTATTTTGCTGGACTACAAATTTTATATATAATTCTATAGTTATATCCCTGTCCGTTGCTTTTTTGAGTATTTGTCACGTTCTTCAGTATAGCAGGATTAAGGATTCAGAATGAATTAATGCAGAACAGAGAGTGCTCAGCACGTGGATGTACATTTATACACATATAAAGTGAATAAGCATGTCTACTTAATTTTAGTTTGAAAGGTTGTTCAATACACTTGCAGCATATTACAAACTTTATTCGTGACGTAGTTTTTTATTTATGCAGAACATACTTTCCATGAAAAGAGGATTTGTTTGGTTTTACCTGTAGTTGTGTATAAGTTGAAAGCTTTAAACAACTTTTCAATTGCTGATGATGATTTTAAAATTAACCTAGGATAGTAAGTTTGATAAGCATGATGTCCTGTTTTTGATTAAATTTGAAGCAAATGGTTATCTGTTGGCATTAGAGTTGCGAATATATTTTACTGTTTTCATTTCCACGCTTTCACAACAATTCAATCTTTTCTCCATTAAAGACAAGTCTCCTATTCCCAGCAAAAAACGAAGAAAAATAGACTCACTTAAGTGTCTATCTTAAAGAAGACCTAGCCATCCCATTTTCTCATTCCATCCAGAAAAAGTAAAGAAAAACAACAGTTTTCATAGCAGATCCTTTTGTTTATTTGCACAACGGCTACTTACTCGTACAATTGGATAGAGGAGAACGACATTGGTGGCACTTAAAGCAACATGCTTGTCTGCATTTACTTAAGAGCTCCCACGACTCCTGTTAGTTGCTCCTTGTTAAATGTGTACTACGTTTCGTAGACTTTACTACCACCACACTTACTGGAATTTCAGTTTGTTTGCTTGGCGCAATATTGGTATATGGTCAGTTTTTTTCTTCGTATGTTGGACATCATCAATTTTGAAAATTGCCATGAAAATATTTTGTTTTAGCACTTGATTAGTCATTCGGAAGTGTTATCCTCCATTACGGCAATTTTATGCTTCTGAATGGATTTGGTTCGGAAGAGTGATATTTTAGTCTGGCTTAGTGGTGATGTTTGAGAAGCTTAGATTTTTCCAGGACGAGCTTCTAGGCTAGAAATTGTGTTTATCGATGTTTCGATTGCATAGATAATGAGAAGAAAAGGATAAATGCTGGAAACATTTTAAACATATCGTAGCACCCTTAGATCTAAATTATCCACGAATATTTTGATAAATTCTTCTCGTGTGTCAATGGATATTTCATTCATTAAATATTTCGCCCTACTTTCAAATGCAACATTTTATACGTTTCAAAATTCCATCCAAAAATCTACACTGAAAAAATAATCCAAACATTGTTTTCTTCATTTCGAGGTGTTTTTTTTCTGTAAATAAATAAGCATTCTTCTGGGAGAGTATCACGAATGTAAAGTCGTTGCTTGTTGCTGACAACATAATCAACATCTAATATGAATGAATTTTATTCCACTTGAAATGGAAACCTGCTTTGCATATTCTCACTGAAATACAGAATGAAAAATGGAATAAAGTAATCTAAGACAGCCATCTTAGTTACTCAGTCACGAGAGTGCCCTTTTCGGCATTCAGAATTATGTTAAAAATGCAGTGATGCTAAGCAATCTACCAAGAATGGAATATAAGACAGTAATTTTGAAGAGATTCTACTCAAGATAAGTGTGATAGCTTATTTAACTTAAAATCTCGTGAAGTAATTTATTTTTTCGGATTTAAAACATATAGATGCAAAAAAATTTTCCGGATATGAAAATGTTCTGATTTTTTGTTGTTCGTGATTCGCAATTTTTATCTGATACTAGATAATTTTATATTTTCTTTAGTTGGTCCAGTATGGGGCCATCCATATATTACGTAACTCAATTTTAACAAACTCTTACCTCCCCCCTCCCTCATGTAACACTTAGTAACATTTTCAAAGACCTTTATTACGTAACAAATTCATCGGAAATCACATTATACGATACAAAAAATCGAAACGCATTTTTCCGGCTTGCGTGCATTGTACCCAGCAAATTTTTCGCCGATCTTCAAAAACCAAAAAAAAAATTCTTATTAAATCGATGTATAATTGAATCTGAAATATGAATGAAAAAATTCGATTATAAGTTTTTTTATGACAAAAGCACGAAAAAAATTTCAATTTTTTTCCAAATGCATCACAAATTTTCAATTTTCAAAATTTTCACTCAAAACCTGTTTCGTCGAGGAATCATACAGATAATATGAAAAATTTGCTTGGATTGCTTTCACATTACAATTGTGGACTCTAGCACGCACGGTAATTAGAGACTCGGACGACGGATGAAGAACAGCTTCTAATTTTGCGAATTTTCATGATAATCACTTGAAAAAAATTTGAGATGTAGTTCAAAATATAAATAAAATGGCCTATTAATTTCAATTAGTTCTAATCTCTTCTTCAAAAATGGTCACGAAAATAGCGTAAAAATATGCCTCTTAATGTGATTTCCTTTTTTAAGATCATCAAAATTTTGATACTCGCTTGAATACAATTTTTTGGGCGTTTGTAGTTTTTCTGACTGTAAAAACATAAGGTTCACATTAAATTTATCATTTGATTTTCAAACCTTAATAATATTTGAAAAAAGATTTTCCTGCATTTATCATTTTCCTTTCATACAATAACTTTAATATTTTTTGAAAAACTATCTACACTTTTTAAATCAAAGTATTTTGAGCCTTACATATTTTTGGAACCATGATTTTTTTCTCCAGATATATATGTTTGAAATTACAAAATTGAGTCTGTTTTTTTAAGAAAATTGCTGATTACTATTTATGGCAAAAATTTATCAATGGAATAAACTTATGTTTCCGATTCTGATATAAAAATACAACCCTGTTCTACGAAGTCATATTGTCTTGTCTTCAATGTCCTGCGAATCCGAGGAGAATTTAACCTGAAATGTTTGTTATATATTTAATATTTTTTTTCGATTTGGAAGCAAAAATAGGTTTAAATGATGAGATATTCACTTTTAAGCCAATCATTTCCATGAGAGCGCGTGACGCAAGCAAGCTTTTATGAGCAAGATTTTATATTCCTTTTCAATAGACACTATATTTTTTTATCTTCACATTAGATATTTAGCTTTTGCTCTTTATATTCATCAATATTCCATATACCATCCCCCTAATGTGCTGTAAAAAAATATGATCATATCTCCCTCTAAAAGTTCATGAATACAATTTTCGGATAATCGATTTCCAACGACCAAATAAGTTCTCGTCTCAAACGAAAAAACGCGTAAATATAAAAAAGATACATCCAAGTAAATTTAAGATTTATTATCCCACAAAAAATGAAGACGATTATGCATTTACTTTTACATAACCATCAGCCAAGCAAACATCCTTATTTGGCTCACTGACATTCTCTTAAACGACCATCATCATAACCAATAAGTACCGATAAAATTACAAATGAATTTAATGAAAGAACAACAACAACAACAGCAACAAAAAGTAGACTAAATTATCTGAACATAACAAACCACACGTTCACAATAAACGAGTGCTGACATTCCTTTTATGCACCCATTAAAATGAGGTTGATTTCCTTTTTTTTCGCATGCCACTCAGCAACCGATTCCTTTTCATCAAGCGACAATCGTCCATCTTAGATTATTGTCCTGGTTCTTCGATCAGAACGTTTTGCACATAGCATTAAGGCGATTCGATAAGGATAAGTGAATAGAAAAAGGACATGACATCGTTGGAAATGGAGACTATACAGGATCGGAAATGTGAACGGTTCGTATTGAATAGAGACGAGTTTCTTGCAGAATATTGAAATAATCATCATGTGTTGATGATGATGATGGCAAGGATGCGTCCATACTGTTTGTTTGTATATACACTTACCCAGCTTTTCCGCTCGACTCCATCTTATTGGCCAGCACAACATCCCTTGAGTATACATCGAATTGCCATTGACGTTGTCCTAGAATTCCAGCCAAAATAGCACCGGTATGGATTCCAACTCGCATATCTACTGGTGAGTTGGTTTTTTGTTGAACATATCTTGTGGATGAGATACAAAAATAGATTTCATTTTATTTTTAAGAGATTTGTATCCGAAGAAATAGTAAGATTGCGTCCTTTTTGAAATTCTTTTTGAAGGACATTTGCAATAAAAAGCTTCGCATTTTATTATGAACCTCTTACTCGAACATATCATCGCCAATTCTGTTTTATCCTATTTTAACTTATTTTCAATCACTTTACAGGCGGATCAATTGTTACTTGCAATACCATATCACAAATAGATACACATATCAAATAATAATACTCACTTTATTGCTTTCACCATAGATAGTCCCATATGAACACATAGAACTGCATGATCTGGCCTTTCGACTGGTGCTCCACTTATGCAGTAATAACAATCACCAAGGATTTTGATGCGCAACTGTTGGTATTTCTGTGAATGATAAGAATATTTCCGTTCAATCGACATGCATATGCAAAACACACACAATTTTCAAATGCATTCATGCATATTCGCAAACGGAAATATACATGTTCTATTCGAACAATAGAAGGAAATCAGCATATATGATATTTGTTCATTACAGGACTCCATATATCCATTCACATACCTCTGCCAACCTGTCGAACCGGGCAAAGAGCTCATTCAGCATTTTCACTAGATCCTGTGCACTGTATGTTGACGAGATTGCTGTGAAGCCAACTATATCGGCGTACAGGATGCTACAATAGAGATAAATTGCATAGTTATAGTATTGTGCATATATGAAAAGGAATAGAACATACAGGATCTGATGCTCATTTAAAACCATGAAAATAGTGTAAACTTACATTAGCAGATGAGTAAGGAAGAAAATTGATTGAGGAAGAGCTTCACCTTTAGACTAAGCAATTTTGATAGCATACGTGCAAGTGATAGAATTCTGATCAACATTTCATGATTTTGACCCAGATTTGTGTTGAGTTACAAACCCTGAAGGCAAGAAGGATTAATCAATTTCTCGTTCATCGAATCCTCACATCAATAAGCATTTTAGAAACTGTTAGTGTATGAGCGTTCGATCTCAAAGATATTAGTGCTGCATGGATGTATATTTCCCTTCATCATCGACTTGTAACATAATCATTTCTCATGTCCTTTAGAGCTCTCCAAAATAGCGTAATATCACAACCTGATCAATCAATTTAGCTGTTTTCCAAAACGAAACGATACATTTGATGGGACATTTCCAAAACGATTTCCTACGTGCCAGATTTACGGACTAAATCTAATTGTCCTGATAATTATCATCGAGTGTGTTTAGAGTTAAATTTGAATGCTTACACCTAGGAAATGATTGAAGCCCCCATGGCAAATTGTCTTTGGGAATTGGAATACAAATTGAATTTGAACCGAAGTTCAACTGAACGAAAATTAGTGTAATTATCCACGCATGAGTGGAATTTCTGCATGTCAGTAATCAATAGTTGATCGAAAAGGACTGTCTAGCAAAAGTCAAATTAAATAAATAAAAATAGTTTATGATTACCACTTCTGTATTTTGTTGGATGGAAGCAATTCGAAATATTTCCCTTGAACTTAGTCACATTCATGAAAAATAGCTTTGAGTCCTAATTTGACTTCAATAAGAAATAGACTGAAAATTTCAATCAAAACGTAATGAAAGAAACTATTCATATCCTTTCTGTGCATAAACATTTTTTTATATACAAATTAAAGTCTACTCAAATTTATATTGCTTTTTAGGTAAAACTTTAGGATCAAAGAAATCGTCATCAAATTGCTGTAAACTTTTGCTTTGTAATTAAATCAAAACAAATCCTACTAATAATCAACTAACTGAAGCTTCTTTATTCTCTCTGAAGTCTTTTGTGAAATTACCTGCTCGCAGAAAGCCATCTTAAATATTTATTAGCAAAAAATGAGAATTCCTTTGAAATTTTAATGCACCTTTCAATTATAAAATCAATTCAATTCATGTTGATTTTCAAAAAATTCGTTGAATGCCTTAACATAAATTACATCGATTTCGCAATCAATTCATTGGAATAACATATAAATCGAAGCAAAAAAAGGAACCCAATTTTTCATAATTTTATTTGTACAATACTAAGATTATGCGTAATGAATTCAGCGGAAATAGTTATTTGATCTGGCAAATCGTTGAGTCAATTTGATAAGGATATTTCGGAGTCAGTATAATATTGTTGATTGAATTTGATTAAAAAATCAATTGAATTTCAAGTCCAAATAAGTTGATTTGACGTAGATGAATTTTAAATACTATTTATTCAACAGGGAAAAAAATTCATAATGAATCAAGAAAACTCACAACTAACCGTAATTTTGTAGAAATTTAAGGAAAATCAAATGTTGTACGCTTTCAATATTGTAATTTCGAACACTTGATATTGTGTTTTATTTTAAACAATGCCCTATTAATTTTCTGTAGTCCGTTTTTCAATGCCTTATGAAAAATTTCACGAACCAAAGCCGCAAGGAAGATTACTTGCACTATCCAACAAAGAAAGAATAAGCCAGCGAGCTACAGCCATGCGAACAGCGATCTAGCCGACTCCGATTCCTGCCTTAAACTTGCTCGATTTACCAGCAAGTCCCACTACCGGTAACTGCACCACAGGTCATCAAACGAACGAAACCATATATGATCGCGTGTATTGACAAGGGTCGCCGGCAACTGTTCGGGGCGATCCAATCTAAAAACAGAAGACATGGTATGCTCTTCCGTGAGCCTAAATTGGTTCGTTGGGCGCATCGTCTAAATCGTATATCCAAAAACATTAATCTTGACGTCCCGATTCAGGTTTCCGTGTGAGCAAGAAAGGTTGGTTTTATTTATATTATATTTTAAGGTTTACAATTTTATCATGTGTCTATAGGATGGAATCTATATGTGTCACCTTATAAGGCAAATTCAGTTTCAATGCATACTTCAAGTCATGTGATTAAATGCTAAAGGTGGCTTAATTGACTCGAAACAATTTCACACGTTCCTCAGCATTAAATATTCAGTCTAGTAACTTACTAAATAATTGATTCGTCAAGCTACCACAAATTCTGTACCGTTCTCCAAACCATATTCATCAAAACTACACTTTCTCTTTAACGACAAACGAACATTCTCCCATTTGATTGATACATCTCACACTTCAAACATCCTCTAATTAACACTCTTGGATGCCCGATTCTGAAGAATCCTACTGCTTCGGGTGAATATACATAATCCGGCTGTCGCTATTGTATCGTAAATTAGGCCATGATATTAGCATGTTTGCCTGAACACAGACGATAAAATTTTCCATCAGCAAATTCATTTGTTACCCAAATGAAGGCATTTGAAGAGGCTTGATTTACTACCCATGGTGGAAATGTGATTGTCTACGGAAATTGAAGGGTAAACATTCGGGAAGGAAGAGATATTGCGTTGACTTTTCCATAGAAAGTGGGTCGGGTGTTGTACATATTTTCAAGATCAGTTCAAGGAAGATTTTAAACGAGCCCAACGTAAAACAGAAGAAGCTTCTAAGTTTAAATTGTATTTTCTATAGTAAATTAACTGCGAACCCAATATCCTTTAAGTAAAACTGTAACGATAGCCTACAGCTCTTAGTCCCGTCAACTTCGCATTACCGAATTATTAAATGTATCTTCTTACATAATCATCTATCGCCTGCATCTCATTACCAAGCTACTTGCCGTTAATTAAATCAATCTTCATGATGGTAGGCTTACTAATTAACTTGCCTCCTTGTCTCTGTCAACCTACGCAATTTAAACGTATCCACACCATAATAACGATTTAAATGGACTCTAGGGAAAGTAGGGTGCTATGTCAAATCCAACCAACTGTGATTATTATATTCTGGCTCCGTTTCGAATACAGGCACACATATGTACCTACTATCCAATATAGAATGGCGCACCTTTAAAAGACAAAAACAACAAAAAGCTTCTAGTGTCGTCGATGGGTCGCCTGATTGCTGAATTAAACGCAGGATTAGTTTGCTCCCGACAGGACACATTTACATGAAAAGGGCGGTGAGAAATGACAGTGTTCTGAGGTTAATGTTAGGATAAATATTCGACGAGCACTTGAAAATGTTCCACTTGAAAATTATAGATCGGAAATTGTTTGAGTGTTCTGTAAGGGAAATTGTGTTGTTGAAAAACTACGGTGAATAGTTGACAATTTTCATTGGTATTGTATAAGAATTATTTGAATGGATCAGGATTTAAATTGAAGCTTTGAAATTAAGGTCAAGAATATATATATTCTACAGAAATTATCCCAAATGTTTAATTTCTTGACAAAAGGAAACTCAAGTATTATCCATCCATCAATATCACTGTTTCTTTTCATTGAAAAAAATTCAAGCGAATTGGAAGATATTTAGAGGAAAGGTTTCTAATATACGAAATCTGCTCGAAAAGTATCACGAATTTTGAATTTCCGCGGGCTGTGTGAATTCAATTTTTGATATTTTTGGGAAGTTATGTTGGTATTTATGTCACGCACATATACTGACAAGTTCGACCATTTTGAATATTTAGTTAATTTTTGACAGCTATTTTGCTTGGACGACCAAAGAATCTGTATCAAATTTTGAGTGAAAACAGCTTTAAGTATGCAGACGCATTCCGAATGTTGACTGTGGCATATGGTGAAGCTACCTTGGATCAAAGTAACGTTTATCGTTGGTAAAAAATACTGTCAGAGGGCCGAGCAGACATGAACGACAACAACAGACAAAAACATTGATAAAGTGAAGAAAATACTATTGGCCAATCGTCGAATCACCGTTAGAGAAGTTACGGAGGACGTAAACATATCGATTGGCCACAGCCGGTTGATTTTTACCAACAATTTTGGCTTGGCCGCGAAATTCGTACCAAAATTGCTCAATTGCGATCAAAAATAGCATCGCATTATCATTGCTAAGGAGCTGTTTGCTCCAAAGGGTCATAATTTTTTACTTTGACTTTTTGTTCCCGAAACTGAAAGAGCCCATGAAAGGATGACGCTACGCAACGATTGAGGAGATAAAGACGACATCGATGAAGGAGCTGAACAAGATCACAAAAAATGATTTTTTGAGGATTGGAAAAAACGTTGACACAAGTGTATAATATCTGATGGGGACTACTTTGAATGGGAAAAAATAAATATTGATGAATGAACAAATAATTTATGAAGAAACATAAAATTCACGATACTTTTTGAACAGACCTCGTATAGTATAAAAATTCTAAAATACCAAAATTATTTAATTTAGGAATCCAATTAAAGTATATATTCAGTCAACTAATCTTTTTCATTTCCACTTAATCCTACTTTAAGGATATCTGGTGGACTTCATTTTTATCGTTAATTTTCGATATGTCCATTGGAAAACTTTTTCAAACGAACTAGTAATTATTAGTCTGCACCTTAATGAATCTAATTGAAATCCAGTTTAATTGTTATAGACGAACCAAATTTATAGTAAATCCTATTTCGTAACTCCTCACGCCAATGGGAAATGTCGTACAGGTCTATCCAATCGGTGAAATGAATAAAGGACATAAGCATATTTGTTGTCCAGACATTGTATTCCTTAGGACCATTAAGGTGGCTAAGATTAGAAAATACATTTTGGGTGATAGTGTGTACAAGGGTATTTTGACCCTTCGTAGATAAGTGGACTATAAAGTAGCTCTGTAAAAAGATTAAATGGTAACAGCTCTTAAAGAAGAAATTCGATTTTTATAATCTCAATTCGAAGGGTTTCATTCTAGGAAACCAGATCAGAAGTTCTGGGTGTATGACGGGTGTGAAATTGAGATTTTTTTGAACTGCAGATTGGCCTTAGAAAACAATATCAGAAAAATTTAACTAACGATAATTCTTTACAGCGATAAATTAAATGTTTATTTCGTCCTTCCTCTTTGATTTTAACTATCCAAACCGAATTTAACTACAAGACATATTAAACTATCTTCAACACCTTCAACTATTGCATGCTTATATTCCATTAAATTTGTATCGTTACGCAATTCACTCATTGTCGTTCTTATCCTATTACTAAATCATGTCCAATTCCATACTAACTTTGTATGTTCATTCCGTAGTCAATTCGATGTAAGATTTTATGATTTTTGTCCTTTTCTCGGTTTCGTGTTTGTTGTTCATTTTGGTGTGAACTTTTCCTTGGAATCGATAAAGTGACGAATCGAGCGACACCATCGAATAAACCGAATAGAATTCGAATTGATTTATTTAACAAAGGATTCAAGTAGAAATCCATTAGGTTTTATTTGGTTTGTTTGGAATTTAGAATGAAAGAAATGGTTTATGTTCAACAGATTGCGTAAAAAGTTTACTGAAAGCATAAAAAGGTTTTTTCCCACATAAGGAATGAATAAACTACAAACTAAAATTAAGTCTTTTTGAATGTTAAAGAAATGGAACGAAGCAAAGGTAAATAAGAAGCTTTACTTAAATTTTTGACTTAAGACGGGATGCTTAAAACTAGGACTTTTTGAGTTTTTAAAGGTAAGAATGTGGACAGTATACAATTTCATTCTATATGATTAAAGTTACTGAATGTTCATTATAATATATATATGAAATCAATTAAGAAGCGTCCATTAATAACGTAAGACTTTCGAAGGAAACTATATCTAACCAAAGAGATGATATGAAATAAGAACCAAAGCTGTCCTTTATCGTATATACATTTTATTATATGTTTAAAAGAAGATTTTGGCAGCTCAATTTTAATTTTCCTTATCAACAGGAGCTCTAAGCTCCGTTTGAAAGATTACAAATACTTCTCCATTTTCCTTTAGAAGGACAAACTAAGAAGCATCTCTCTTTTGTAATATACCTTAAATGATCATCCGATACTTAAAAATAATGGATGTCCTAATATCAGTGAAAAATAAAAAAACTCTATATAAGAAAATGAATACAGCTCACAGAAATTTTACGAATCTTTGCAAGGGTGAGGAGGCATTCAAAGACATCGAAAACGATCCAAACGTAATTGATCGATGCTCCTTATACCTTTTGAGTCGCAGCGTCTTGACATATGTAAATTTTAAGCAACTCCAGATCCTGATTAGATACTATACAACTAGAAAATGTTGCCTGAACATCATCAGCATCCAGCGGGACATGGTCGATGAGAAGAACGACAGGCATATAGCACAGGTGAATATTAAGCAACTAATCAGGAATACCTAATGTGGAACTGATAAGGTTTTTCCGACCATGTTTGCCTAATTTTGAACATGCAAAAAATAGAAGCATGAGCCAACATTTGCTATCTCGTTTGTATGTACTGATTTTTTTCTTAAGTTTGAGATAGTATTTTTATTCTGACTGGAATCCATTCGCTATATATAGTGGAACAGTTCTCATCGGGATTCGAACCGAATGCCAATATGCTGGAAAGCAACCGCTCTGCCTATTCATCCATGGAGACAACTATCAAACGAAACGTTGAACGATACTCATATTAAAGACGAATAGATACAACTTCGAAGTTCATGATGCGAAAATTATACGTCTGATTTTGCATAAGGGATAACTAGGAGATATGTAAACAGTCTAAAATCAAAAAGTCGACTTTTTAGGATGACCACGTTGGGCGCCAACTTGGATGAACGGTTTTTCGGAAAGCGTCCATCCTACGAAAAAAAATATTACGACTTTTGTTTGTTGAAAACCTAGCTTCCTATCTCCGGAGTTTTCATCACAAAATTAACAGTTTTTGAACTAAGAAGAAGAAGGTTTTAAGGTCTTAATGTTTTCTTGAATTGGTTTTTTGTTAAATATCAGAAACTGCTGATGCTACGAAAGCCTTGCGTCTCAGCTATAGAGCCTTGAAATATGTATCAAACTTATTTTGGGTGTTTCATTGTTGAATTGATCTTTTAAAATTTGCAGTGTGCCAAATATTAGGCTATCGTAGTCTGAACTTGACTTGTTCGCAATAATCATGCTTTTCGTGGCATTTCTTACAAACACTTGAATGAATACATGCTTCTAAGGTGAATTCTAATTGCGTTATTTCTAATTAAGGAATAATTTATCGTATTTTGTTAATAAATACGGAAATGAGCTGCAAAAGTTGGCTATCACTTTTTAATTTCAACTGGTTTTTTCAAAGTTAATCTTTATTTTTTTAGACCTTTTATAACGTTCGAATTAAAATTTCTTTTGCGCCCATGTTTCGTGTGAATTTATTTCAAAACAAAAACTTGCAACCTTTTCATACATCTTGAATAAATAAAAATCAAAGCACACGAAAGTTAACACCGTGAAATTGCCCGACCGTCTAACATAAAATGCATGTATCACATTTTATCCCATGTGTGTACACACATGTTATTTGTTCACAAGCCTTTATCAGGTCATATTTCCAAGCTTTTTTTGCAATTGTATTGTACTAACATCAAATTCTAATTATTCCTTAGAAACGTTTTTTTTTTAGGTTGAAAATAATTACAAAACTCTATACGACCATCATTTTCGATGAGTAGAAAGTCCTGACAAGCAGAAAATTGTATGAAATAAAAGGATTACGAGTATAGCATGTAAAACGAAACACAAGAAGTTTTAATAGAATTTTAACAGAATTCTTGCATGAGCATGTTATTCACAAATATCTTGAATGTAACCATGGAAATAACAAACCTCTCAAATGTGTTGAAAAAATCCTGCGTGACTCTAGCAAATGACTTTCAATGAGAAAAGCACATTTTTTATGGGATACTAAAAGGTTTAATTTTAAAATGAATTTAATTATATTAAAATCCTGCAATTCTTTTGCGGACGAACGTGAACTATTGGCCACATTTCTAATTAAAATTTTCCTACAGTTAACTCAACTTGAGGACTTTTCAATTACCACTTCAAATTTCCATACAGATTGTTCTCGTTGGGTTTATGAACGCCTTCTCGTAAAGACAATTTTGTGATACCTTTGAACTATCTTAATGATGTGGTTGCTTTCCCGTAATCAAGGATCTTTTTCAAAAACTCACCCCAAGCGCATCTCTCAGATGCTTTTTGACTAACTAAAACATCAATTACGTACTATTTTGTTTTGTTTCCAACTAAATAAAAAGTTTATAATTTAATTAAAGTTCCACTTTAAAGCAGACATTCAACATGACTCATAGGCTCATATTCAGTTAATCTCATCCCTCGTATATCCTCTTTGCAAGGTGATTTGCTTTACTAGCAATAGTGGAAAACATCTATTTGAAACCATTAATTTAGAGTAGGGATCCAGTGTACAACTCGTGTGTCTCTTTACTTACCTAACATTCTCATGTCGGCTCATGTAAATCTTCTTAAATTGTTCCGAGTTTGTCGAGCCTAAATCCTGTCTCATTTTAACAGCAACATGTTCGGGTAGAACGGAGAGTAGTAGACGTTCCTGGAAAAAAATATCACAACATAAAAACATAGCTATAAAGTCACGAACCGGGAGCGGTTCAATTGAAATGTAAAAGAAACGATTAAAATTATATTGAACTTGATTTAATTTAATTTCAAGACGGAAAAAAATCTTTGCCAAGTCGAACATCAAAAATTCAACGTTCTGTTGGCATATGCTCACAATACAAGACATGGTCCAATGATGAAGGACAATAGTACTGGGAAAATGTGATGAAGTGCTTCGCCAGAAGGAACTGTAGAATTGTTAAATGGAACGCATGTAATGTGCTTACGAGCTTTCTTTGTCCAGGACATACCAACAAGACCACATTCGTATTGTGAAGCAGTTCTAGCTTTGTGTCGTATATTGTGTGTATCCTAGCTGGTAATGTAACGCATTTAGATGATTTGGATGGACTTAGGCTTTTATCGGTACTATATTGTTGCAGAGAACAAATTGTGAGGATGAAGTGATGAGAGGATAGATTTTCACTACAAAAGAAACGATTTTTTCAGCTTCTTTAGTTATTTATGTATGCTATCTACTGTTATAGACGTATACTGGCTTAAGATTCTAATTAAATAAATTGTTATATCCTCTTTGATTTCATATCAATGTGATCTTCAAAATTGGAAAGGTAAAACAAAACAAAACTTTGATGTGCTGAAATAAAACCCACATCAACCCTTTGCTATTTTTCCATTAGAAAACAATATAAGCCAACTCTTTTATAGACTTTCAGAAAAAGGACTCCACTTCAAGCACCCTACAAATTCCATTCTCTGTCCATCTACTCTAAATTTGCAGGTTCTCAGAATCCACTTTCAGGAATCTCTTAAATAGCCACATACACTTGTCTTGTCTATTTCCAGTTTTCAGGATACGAACTTGAAATATTTCACGAAAATCACTCAACTTCAGCTTTACATTGTTGTCAACCATTTACGGTGACATTTCTAAATTTTAAACTACGAAAAGCACCTTGAAGAGAAACGGATCTTCTACCATAGAAATAATGGATTCGAAAGGAATTTGAAATATTTTCATAAAGTGTGTGAAACTGTCTTTTAAACAATGACACGAGTGAAAATGTTTCCACAGAAGCTTCAGTCAGTGTCCCAAAAGGATGGGTGTGAATTTTCCTTGACAAGAGTTAATTATGAGTTAATTTGATGAGAAGATGATGTTATATTTTGATTATTACAAAATACTTCAAGGATCTTTGATAATTTCATTTAACTTGAAGAGGAAATGTGGTGACAAACACGGACAAAAACAGAAGCTATTTAAATTGATATGTTCAATGAAATATGCCAAAAATGTGTAGCTGATTTCTAAATCATTAGGAAGTCATAAGGCTTCTTGTTATGATTTAATTAAAATTTGTTTATAACACCTTGAGTGTTGCACACGTGACGTTTTATTGATTTCAAAGCACAGTGGAATGCAAAAATTTGAATAAAAATTGAATGATTGGGAAAGCGATACAACTTCCAAGAGTTTTATTAATAATTTAATTATATTGATATTTTTGACTTACTTACCTGTTCAGCTGATTGTTCTTCCATTACCATTTTAACTTCTAAACTCTTTTTAGCCTCGAGAAATGCACGCTTTTGCTTGCAATGCCAGAAACCATAGGCCCAAACACCAATAAGAGCTGCTGGTGCTGTTAATGATGTCATTGCAAGGATCTGTAATAAAATTATAGAAAAAAATACAAAAATTAGATCAAATTCACATAAAGTATTTAAAAGCCTGAAATTTACTTTGAAGGCTTCATTACAAAATTGTCTACAAAACATATCTTAAATGTTTCATAGTAGTTTTTTTGTTATGAGCCAAATAACCAAAAAATGCTAGCTAAATGAATTTTGCGCCAGAAAATTGTGGCCTCAATTTTGACGTTTCTTATTTATAAAGGATAATAAACCAATTCAAAGTCAAATTAATTGAGTGTCTGAGCTTTAACTGAAATTTGAGTACACTTGATGTTGTAGAAGGAATTCATTGATATTCCCCAATAAAGTGTTTCTATTGGAAGGATGCAAAATCCGAACCAAACTCATAGTTCTATTCTTTGCAAAGTTCTGAGAAAAATTTAATTATTTCGAATAGAAAGCATTGAAAAATTCAGACTATTATGCAGTCCTTTACACAGAAAAATTTATTTCAAAAATTCATACGCTTTGGAAGTTTTCCTCGTTTATATTTTATTTTATCATTTTAAGATTATTTACTACAAACTCGGATGAATGAATGTGCTAAAATTTTAATTATATTGTTCGTAGAAACCCAACAAGTTAGATCAGAGGGATCAATGAAGCTTTCGCTTAGTTCAATTCATAGATGGGACTTTCAACCTTAAAAATCATAAAAAAAACTTAGAGTTTGCTTCTTCAAATTCTATTCACAAAGTAAAGTCTTTTTTAAACACTCTTCCTCGGCAGAATTTTTTTAGCCTATCATGGTAACATGATTCCCACTATAAAAGATATGTTATAAACATCGGCTAAATCGACTAGTCCTTATTATCTATTGCATTGAATATTTGCAAGAAATATTCGTAATATAATTTAAGGATATTTCACCCCGTACCTTAATAGCACATTTCAGTTTGCAGCCTAGATGTAATAGACAGTCAGGCTAAGAAAAATTTGCATGGTGCTGAGACTGGACACAGATCCTTGAAACATAATTACATTCGAAATGACATAAGTCCTCATCGATATGAATCGTGCTAAAGATTTTATTCAAGGTGTAAAATACCAGAAATTGGTTATTTTCAAATGTCCCCTGAACGATGAGCGTTATTCCATAAATTTTTCGGCTAATTTTGACTAAAATATTACTTTCATGAGGAAATTTTAACACTTGCTTATTTATTTTATTTACTGATTGTCATAGACAGATTTTATTTACGTTTTTCGTACATATAAATCACAAAATCAAACCCAACTAACGACAATTTGTGTGAGCCATCCAATTTATTCGAACCATTAATTAGAAACCATACTACTTTATCGGAACTCACCATATCCAGGTTATTATTCGATTTTCTGAAAGTGTTATAATCTGCCGACACCCATCAATTAGCAGATCAATTATCTATTAATGATCAATAGGGATTTTCCATGATGCCAATCAACCAGGACAAAAGCACAATGAATATTGACCCATAATTACTTTGGTTTACTATTGCAAATTCAAACTGTGAATTATTTCCAGGAAATCAATCCACAACTTTCAGTCTGTCTCTATAATCGGGAAACTAATGGAATTTCCATTATGGGAACACAGCAATTTCAAATAGTAATTAAAAATTTCATGAATAAATAATGTAATTTTCATTCTATTCAAACAGAATAATATAAATTGAAATGAAGGAAA
Source organism: Oxycera nigricornis (assembly GCA_963942545.1). Lineage (NCBI taxonomy): Eukaryota > Metazoa > Arthropoda > Insecta > Diptera > Stratiomyidae > Oxycera > Oxycera nigricornis. Next base: position 4,522,043 of record OZ012661.1, read on the forward strand.
TTAATAATGAAATTGGATTTTGTAGACTTTTATGTGCAATTATTATTATTTTTTCTCTTCCGCAGTATTAGTTTTTTTTTTTGTTTGAAATACAAATGGTCTAACTTTTCTTTCGATTGTTATAGAAAATTTGCCGAAGCACTTAAATTTTTTATGATGTATGAAAACGGAGATTTATTCGTAAAACAACTGTCAATTACTTCTAGGACATTCTTTTCGCATAATATATTTCAAATTCATTCACTTTGAATCCTTCAGATTCGTTGTTCGGCTACTTAAAATATAGATTGAACAATTAAAAATTGCTTCTGGTCAAAAAATTGGACTATGGCAGACGAAAAAATGGTTGAATTGTCTAACGTTAACATTTTGAAATCATAAAGATATTGAGCTCTAAGAACTCAGAGCAAATTAAACCTTTTCACTATAAAAACTAGACTTGATCCATAAAACATTATTATTTTCTTGGGATAGAAACCATTTCATTTTTCAACTGGAAATGCTTTAGATGAAAATATGCTTAAATTTTAATACAAATTATCTATTCAAACAAACAAATAATAGTTCTAAGAAAAAACTGCAGAGTATCGAAAAAACCGCCACAAGATGTTTTTTGATCTAATGAATTTTCTAGCTTTAGAAAATACTTCAATTCATGATAGAGTTAAAGGGTTCTTGTGATTCACCTAAAAACAATCCAAAAAAAATCATTCTGCCCAAAAAATAATCATATTTTGTCTATATATGATTAAGGATCAAAATTTTGAGCTCTTAATAAAATTCGAGAAATTATCAATTAAAATTCGATTAAGAAGGAATAGGGATGTAAGTCAAAAATTTCAATTTTTCAGGAGAGCTAAAACCAACATCATTTTGTGGTCGTAGGTTACAATTTTAGGTTTATCTCATTGTCTGGAAAATTCAACGTTTACTCCATTTACTGTACCGTAAGGATTTTTTCAAGAAAGAACTCCGTTTCCGTTCAAAAAAAATATTTAACCACAAAACCAATCATATTTTCAGAGTATAAAGTATCATATAAAAAATATTAAACTACTTCAGTGAAACTCTTAGAAGTGATAGCACAAAAATCATTAATTTATTTGATTATTTGATCTATCAAAAATAATGATGACATCATTGACATTTTAAAACCGAGGGAAAATTTTCCTTTATCGGGCGGAAATTTCATCAATTTAAAACTCTTTTGTCAACAACAACAAATGGTAAATCTTTCAGTGTAGCATGAATCATTACCTCAAAAACTTAAAAAAGTTATTTTGTGTCCAAAAAATACTGAAATTGTCCAAATCAAAATATTTTTTTCTGGAACAATACAATTTCTACCCAAATTGTTCAAGAAAATAACTTTTTTATATATTTTATTAAAAAAATGAGATCTTAAGAGCTACTTTGTTCTGAACAGAAATATTTTCTTGCGTGTTGGATGCCGGAAACCATAGCTAGATTTGAGCTGGAACGATAACGATTATGAACTTACACTTATGCTCAACAGACTCATTCAAACTTTGAAAGGATATTAAAGTTTTAAAGTAGGATTATGAACCAGCCCACAATGCCCGCACACATAAATAAGGATCATACTTTACAACTTTCAACATCCAACCATCAATTTTACCAGGGTCAAATTGTAAGCCCACGCCATGTACCATAAACTTGAAGCAATTCTTCAGGTATGAACACATTTATAAGTCATATTTTATCGCACTGTTGTACGTAAGCTCCTTATTTTTAGTACTATATCATTAAAATCCTTGGACACACTACTCCTGTTCAGCAACATGCCTGTAAGTATCACAATTCTTCTTGGTTTCAAACGGCAACCGAATCCTCTTACCAAAAACACTTCAACTGTGTAAGCTTTGCCATAAAATCTATGAAATTAATGGTAAAAGAAATTGCTTAACTTTCACCTCACATTTCACTTCCTACAGCTAAGAAGATTTGATAGGATTAATATGATATTTGGAAGAGTGTAGATACAAGTTGTGGTGATCGTTTGACCTTACATGATTTCTTAGTGCTGTGGGTACAATTTTTGTTGCAAGAAATTAACGTGGAGCGTAAGCCTATTAGATCATCGAGGAAATATTTTGAATGAAGGACGCAAAAAATCATTGAATTCATTTATTAATAAACGAACAATCATGAAAGTTCGGTGTTTTAGAGATAGTTTAAAATCTGCCTTATTTTATAAATGCATTTCTATCTATGGTCAATAGATTCCATCGACCTACAAACACCCACCCTGAATCAACCGGATCGTCTATATCATGGCAGGATATATCATAACTGGAATGTTCCCAATTGCTTCGTATTTAGATTCGATTGGAATGCGTCTGAAAATTAGGTGATATTAAGTTGGCTTGTGGGAAACATTATTGCAGAAAATTTTACTTATTGTGTATCTTCCCAAGATATAGACTAACTAGATTGATTTAGAATTGTCGCGAGTATAATAAAGGACCTATAAAGAACGTGAATGGGTGAAATTTGCAATGTTTCAATTTACTGGGATCTGCATTGGATATTTTTAATATGAAATAAGGACCTTATTGGTGAAATTTTAGAATAGTGCCAAGTGAGATGAGCCTGAGTACTAGGTGGTGTTGAATCGTCCGGTAGGAGCTCATATGCGAAATCAAGTTGATCCTTTTTTTGTTAGTTTCATTTACTTTGAAATGAACTACGTTACACCTTGATTGGCAGACACAGTTATCTGCAATGAATATTTATTTTTAACGTTTAGTCTCACGTCCGTCAAAATGTCATTATGAGGTACTATCGGTTCAAAATTGCGTACAAATGTTCATCTTTTAAAATTCCACAATTCCACTTAAAAACCCATAGCGTGAAATACATTTACTTGCATGTTTATTAATGCAACGGAACATATATCCTTTGCACGTTTCTATATGTTGTATTCTCCACTCCTGTTAGCTATTATTATAGCCACGTTCACAGTCATCTAACATGCTCCACCAGAATCAGACAACCATGTCGTTCCCATATGAATGGCAAACCGTGTTGACTCGATTAAGGATACTCACGTCTGACTTGCCTACATGCGCCTTTCGTTTCAGCTTTAAAGTGATAATTTAGTAAAGGTTGCGAGCGTAAGGAAGAACCAGAAATAGCCCAATAATTTATGAGCAACGAGAATATAAGTATTGGCTGCTATTTTCTGCCATAGTCCTGAAGTTTATATCTTTCCATAGATGTATATATATTTATGTTGCTAAGTTTAACAATAAATGTTGCTATGGAATTTTTATGACTTTAAAAACTTGAGTGTTGTGCACATTGCAAGAAAGTTCTTCAGTTGAAATAGGACAACGTTAAGAACACTTTCTTTTAATCAAGGACTTGTTTTGCAGGAACCATGCAATCAATTTTCACGTGCACATTTTACGTGCATGAAAGGATATTGACCTTTCTGCATTCGTGCAAGCTTTATTCGCTTTGGATATTTAGTCGAAAAAGATATCTTTTGCATTTCAGCATGGTCTAGAATTGCACCGAACTGAAAAATATTTATGGCTCCCAGCAAGGAGCGTTACAGCTCTACAGTTTTCAACAAATATTAATTTCAAATACAGAACATTTTAATAAGGAATTTAGCTTGGTGAGAACATATTTTTGCATAAACAATTCCGAGCACTCTGAAATACAGCGGACAGTAACGAAAGCCCAGCTGAAAAGTTTTTGTCGTTTAATATATTTCATTTGAGCGATTCCATGTCAAGAGGACAACTTTGGAACTTGACCCTTTTCGATTTGGCTGAAAATTTAGCCATGAAGATTCCTTCAATTTCAGCTCAAAATATGTAAAACTGCATCCAGGGTGAAGTTTTAAAATTTTGACTGTTTTTTTTATTTTCAAAGTATTTTTTGCATTTTTTTATGAAACGGTCTAATTTGTTCAAAAAATATCCAAAATTACTCTCCAATGTGAAATAATTTGCTAAAGAAAAAAATTCCAAAAAGTCGTGGAAAGCCGGAAAAACTGTTATATAGGCAAAATTTTGAAAAATTCATAGTAAAAATTACATCTAAGCAAAAATAATTTAACACCCGTCAAAAATTACAAAATACACTCTACTTTATGATGAGATAATTTGTTGTTGACTATTTTAACGTTTGCGCCCTCTACAGCGCAAAAAGTACGAAATTCATCAAAAAAAGACGTATTTCTGAACCATTTTCCTCACTTGTTTGAACACTCTGTACATCAAACATAATGCGTGAGTTTAAAAAAAGCTCTATGAAATGGAAATTTTGTAAAATCAAGCAGTGTGTTCAAACAATTGAGAAAAATGATCAAAATGTTATTTGTTATGTAGAATTGTGCGTGGAATCTGAATCCGTGCTCAGAATTGAGTTTTCTATGGATATAGAGTCGGAAAACTAATGACTTTTCCAGAAAATCGACTTTCGTTGACGATTTTCCGTACTTATTGCGCTGTAAAGGACTTGGATGTTAAAATAACCAACAACAAATTATTTCATCTTGAATTAGAGTGTATTTTGCAACTTTTGACGGGTGTTAAATTATTTTTGTTCAGATGTAATTTTTACTATGATTTTATCAAAATTTTAACTATATAACGGCTTTTCCGGCTTTCCACGATTATTTGGAATTTTTCTGAACACGAGATAGTGTTCAGCGAGGCATTTTACGTCGGAAAACATATGTTGGATATTTTTTGAGCAAATGAGACCCTTCCCTTAAAAAAAGCAAAAGATACTTTGAAAATCAAAAAATACAGACAGGGCGCAGTTCTACATATTTCGAACTATACATTGGAGAATCTGCATGGCTTTACAAAAAAAACAAGTGGGTAAATTTTCAGCCAATTCGAAAGGGGTCAAGTTCCAAAGTAGTCCCACGAATACGGGTTTTTAATTTCTCTAAAAATGAGACGACTTTCATTTAACGAAGGACATTTTTTATTGCTTCAAAACACAGTTTTCACTGTTTCACGAACGTGAATTTTAAAGTGTTTATATGTATTCTTGCAAAAAAAGATAAAACTTATGTATATTCTGAATTTTCAGAGTTTCAATGATATGTTCTACAAATATTTTTGATTTAAAAAACTTGTCTTAATAATGACCATCTTACTTCGTTTTTTTTCATACTTACTTGATCAAAGAAAAACACCTCACGTATCGTTGCCACCAGTACAAAAAACATTATTATGAAAAAATTGGCCGTGTAAAAGATTGCAGACAAAACGTCTGGTATCGGTATAGTCACTATCACCAAAAAGCACAGCAATATCCACCACCCAAGAATGTCCCTGTAACACACGAAAATAATGAGAGAGAGAAACTTTGACCAAAAAAAAAACTTAATGAAGTCCTTCGAGTGTCGTTGATAATCCTATATAGTAGCCATATCCAAGTTCGAATCAATCACTTGAAAATCTTCTCATGTCGCATTTGTCACACTTACCTAGTCGTAATAAATGTCTCCAAAAAGCTATAAAGTGAAATTTGTGCAATGGCCAGGATCCATGAAATTGCCGGAATGTATTTCCACGCCATCGATATTAATCGTCCTTCAGCTGCCACCCGAATGAATAGCAGTATGCATAAATTGATTACGAGAACAGTAACAGTAATGCCTGCAAAAGAAGACAAATGGTTTTTTGGGGGTCAGTTAACTGGAAAGTAGTTGGAAACTAATGGAAAATCAAGAAAGATTGTTGAGAAGAGAGTGTGGTATGGTGTTAATCGTTAATGGACCAGTGATTTTGAATGGGCAATAAGATGTCTCACTGGGAAGAATGTATGGAATCTGTTTCAATGGAAACTGGATATGGTCCACTTTGCTTCCTATCATGAGAGTTTTCACAAAGAAAAATATGTAATAACTCTAGTGCAAATGTTTTTAATTTAAAAGTGATGTGAGAATTTAAATGCAAATTAGATTTTCAAAAAAATTGTGCGAATTTTTGGAGTGTACTCTCTGCTCTAGTTTTTTCTACTTTTAACCTAAGCAATAAAGTGCATCACACGCTAATGGCGTTCGTGTTTTTGAAGTCCTTGAAATGCGTTGTATGGTATGTAGGGTCAAATTTTAAATGTGTTTGCAATATAGTCTTCAGACCCAGATAATATCTTCCAATAACTCAACAAACTGAAGCTCAAGTAACCTGAATTGTGTAAAGCACATACCACTTTGAATCCACCTAGTTTGGGAGCTTCCTTGTTTTATTCTTTACTGTGATCATATGTTTTATCAATATTCCATGATATGGGACAAATTTAGTTGAACTCCATCAAAGTATTTTAAGGTTCTTAAGCAAAAGTTCGAATTTAAATCGGCTATATTTTCTTGAAAATCAAAAACCTAATGTGCACGTATTCTTGATTAGATTAATATAATAGACAGTAATAGTTTCAATACAATTACGTCATCTATTTTAAGATGTTTCTATTGAGAACAATTATTTACAAAATCAATTTCGAATTGCAATCACGATCCATCCATGTAAACTAAACAGCCCACCTCATCGCTATGCAACACAAACATGACCTCAATTCAATAATTTTTCATTTTCCCCAGAAAAATTTCCATTTTCCTGCACGCTTAACAATATTTCCCGCCATTCCCAAACATTCATTCACTTACCGAACGCTACAATTGATTGTCCTTGCGGCACAGCAATCACCCATAGATCAAAGAGTATGGAAGCGAATAAAAAACACACCAGTCCAGGACGTCGCTGTTTCATCAGGTAGCTCTGGTACAGCTCGCGAAGAATGGTATGCGATGGTGAATCAGGATCAGATGATCCTTTGAAATAGTCAAGTGCCTCCAAGTCAGTGGCATCGTTCCCGGCGGATGCTGGCCCATTCTCTATATTCACCGAGCTATCAGTTTTTTTCGTTGACTTCGGCTCCTCCATTTGGTATTGATTTATTACGTGTATGCAAGTTTTCTTACTGGTTGGGCTGTATCCTAGCCTCAGTCCATGCAACCTGTCGAATTAAAAGCAATTTCTTTTGGCCGCCCTAAAATCCACCAGCTGCAAAATTGATAAATGTTCTTTCAACCGACTTGATTCTGTAATTTATTTAATGCAACCTCTATGTATAGCTGAACAGTGTCCTGTTTTTAATCGAAGCTAAGTGATGGGCTTGCAGTTTAAATTTCGCTGACTATCATCATGTCTTATACTGTATCTTTGTTTAGTTTCGTATCTTTTCAATAAGAAAACAAATCGAATGCCCCATTGCATGTTGTACATATTATATAGCTTCCAAGTTTGTTTGTTTTTCGGTGGGTAGTTGCCTCTGTCTGTGGGCTAATTGTCTGCAGGACATGATAGTGGTATCGGTGGTGGGCACGTACTTTTGGGTGGTGATAGCGACCAAAGTGGTACTGTTGAGCTGCCATAGAAGTTAGTATTAATGGTTCTTCTTCTTCTTCTTCCTCTTTAGAATTGAGGTCCTGTAACGAAAGAAAAATGATTTATAGTTCATCGGTCTACATGGATTGGCTATTTATGTGTTGATGGGCTCTATCGACGCAAGTACAAGAGGGTGCTCATCAATTATTGAAGATATTTGTATATTTTTTTTGCTTTCAAGAAGTTCCATTTAGGTCTTTGAACGAAATGAATAGCACTCTTGAAAGCTTTTGCTAATGATTATCTGAGTAACATGACACGTCGAGAAGTTTATCTGCTCGGTACGTTTTCATTAGGTATGAATGGGGAGACGATATCAATATGTAAATGAATGAAAGCAAGTCACGCTAAGCAATTTATCTTGACAAATATGACCTGCAAGTTGTGCTCATAAGATCTAAATGGCGTAGAGGAGTACTGAATTTTATCCTAGACATTAAAATTTGATCGAATTGCAGAGTATCGTCCACATTCCAATGTGATTAGTGTAATTTATTCATTGAAGCTATTATGGACACAAAAATTATGTTTAAATTATTTTATGTAGTGAAATGTTTAATTGAAAGTATGAGTCTCGGAGTACTACTTTATATCCATTTTTTAGCAACCAAAATATTGGGATTTGCCCAACATTTCAGTTGTTTGTAAAGTCATGCTTGAATGTAACAAAGGAAGGATTTTTCTGTTGAAATTCAAGCATTGATTAAAAGAGGATCCACTACAATAGTTCTTAACTCAAAAATACCATTTCAAAGATGTAAACCGTTTCTATTGACTACATTTGCATTCAGTGGGATAAGAAAGATATTATATGTACAGGGTGCGCCATCTTTTGTGTCGGTATGTAAACATTTACTAACTTTGACATTTGTCAAACCGATTGATTCGATAAGACATGTTTTTGAAACGGCAATTCAGTACAATTTGAACCATGAATCACTTCACACCGAAACAAGGTGCCGAATAGTGACGATGTACATCAAGAATAGTCGTTCAGTTGTTTTAACTCAACGTGCATACCGTCGAAAATATCGTGGCCAACAGGCACCGTCTGACAACACTATTCGTCGTTTCTTGTCAAATTTCGTTGTTCACGGGACAGTGGAAGATTGTCGTCGTGCCGTTTTTCAACGACTAAGTTCAATTAACTGGTTGAAGTGGTCAGAGATAACGTTTCCCAGAACCCAAAAGAGTCGTATCGTCGCTGCGCTCAGCATTTTGGCGTCAGTGGAACCACATTGCGGCGAATTTTGAAAGATGATTTGCATTTGTTTCCTTATAAAGTGTCATTAACACAAAAAATGTTGCCGACAGACCGTCCACGTCGCTTGGAATACGGCCAAACAGTTGCTCCAATGGTGGACACTGAACCTGATTTTTGGGAGAAAACTCTGATGACTGACGAGGTCAATTTCACACTATCTGGTGGCATACATAAGCAGAATTGCGGCATTTGGAAAACGGAGAATCCAAACGAAATCCATGAAAACTCATTGCATGACCAAAAAGTGACTGTTTGGGCCAGCGTTTGCGCCAAACCCATCATTGGGCCCTATTTCCTCAGAGAAAACGAGACAGTTGATGGAAACAGATATCGGTGAATGTTGGCCCATTATGTCTGCGAATGCATGAAAATGGACTTGACGGTTACTGGTACCAACAAGACGGTGCGCCATGCCACACTGAAAATCAAACAATTCAGTTATTGCAACGAAAATTATAAGGACGCCTGATGTCAAAAAGAGGCGACATTGAGTGACCACCCATATCTCCCGATTTGACCCCTTCAGACTTCTTTTTGTGGGGCTATTTTAAAAGCAAAGTATATGCCAGCAAGCCTCAGAGCATGACCGAGCTCAAGGCAAACATTTGTGTCGAAATCATCGCTATAACGCCCGAGATGCTCGAAAAGGTAATGAAAAATGCAGCAAAAAGGGCACATTTTGTTTTGGCCCCTAAAGGCGGCCACTTATTCGATGTTGTATTCAAAAAGTAGTGAAAATAAATTGCAAAGGACCAAATTGAGTAAAACTATCTCATTTGTATATAGAAATTGGTTTTTTTTTCAAAGTTAGTAAGTGTTTAAAAACCAACACGAAAGATGGCGCACCCTGTATAAAATAAGTTGCTAAAACACGGAGAAACAGTTGCTCGTGAACATTGTCTACTACACCTGATAAATATGTTTGAATCAAATATTTACAGGAAACGCTCAAAGTACGAAGGAAGCTACGGGAAGATTATTTCAATGAATAATGAACGTCCAAATGTTACAACAAATGAAAAAAAAATACAATGAATGAGACACACGTTTATTTTCAATACGTTTTTAAGACAGAAATAGTGAGAATCAACCAAAAATTCCACTATTTTCAATTATTGAAACACTCAAATGCTATCGCTACTTTCAACAAATTAATCATCTCTAAAATACAATCCAGTTTTTTATACTTCCTCTTATCATAATTTTTAAAGCTTCCTCTGGGTATTGTTTTAAATATCTTGATCCCATCCAGCAAATAAACAGAAAACCCTACAATTTTAAAATTCCAAACAACCAACACGAATTACATGAGCCCTGCAATTATGACTAGCCATAATTAAGACTACCCAAACGGAAGGTATTTAACTCCTTCGGCTATTTAAACCAAATCTGAACATCACAAAAGAATCTTTTTCAAAACACAACAAATTTCCATTTTAAGACCGGATAAAATCTAATAATTAACCCTCACACTATCCAAGTGTTGGTCAGTCAGGAATAAATTAGGGTAGTTGAGTAAATCGGCCAGCCAAACCTGATGGCTTAAAAAAACGTTATAGAAGAAGACATCACATGTGGCAGTGAATGATGAAAAACGAGAACTACTCTCTGATATCCGTACTTTATGATCCTTCGCACAATCATTCGTTCATCCATACAAAAAAGGATGGGTTATATGTTTAGGTTCTGAAATGGATGGGTCTCCCGAGTGAGTGAATGTGGAAAAAGGAGTAATGTAAAGCTTTTATGGATAGATAGATAACTGGCTAGCGGGCGAATCGCTGAAGTTGAGACTTAGCAAACAAGGATGTCCTTGAACAGTATCTTGTATAATAGATTTTCCCGTTTCATAATTTGCCTAATTTAGCCTGCTTGGAAATTTTTCTCTCCTCGAAACGAAGTAGAGAAATATAACCCTAAGGGCTTGCAAACAAGGACACAAATTATAATGGAAAAAAGATAAAACTGGAACATGGTTTCAAGGATTCAGTTCTGATGGGAACAGGCATTTTATGTGCGAAAAATATTTCGTATTAATTACTCTCAAGGGATGATAATACATTTCTTTAGTATTTAGAGCAATATTACAAAAGGATGAATCCTTTTTGGACGCACTTATTATGGTGTGAAATGATTAGCTGTATCATCAATATAATTAATACCTATCAAACATTTATGACGAATAGATTCATTAATACTGAAAATGTATGGGGAAAAAATAAGACTTATTCGACCTAAAACTTTTCTCGTTACTACACCAGCATTTTGTGTGCGTCCCAAATGCCTAGGGTCACGATAAAAGTTGTTTGTTTGAATGCTCGGAAAAACTTTGATAGAACTACGGAATATCTTGGAGATACAAGATTGCAACTTAAATTGGATAGACTAAAAATAAATCTATTGATTTGCTGCCAAGCAGAAAAGAAACTTTCCTTTGGAAAGGGGATCATGAATCAAAATGTGAATCAGTCAAAGTTCCTTGTCAGGAAAAAGCCTCTCTTTGATTGATGTGGCTGGGTTCAAAGTTGTATTTGATAACGTGTGTTTAGTTAATAGTATGGTAAGGTTATTTAGAGAAAATAAAGTCGATGGGATACACATTTCTGGAATAGAATATTGATAAAAGGACGATGTGGACTAGGGAAATCAGACTAAAAATTTACTTTGAGTTCATAAAAGACGACGGATGCAAAGTTTTAATTATAGTCTATATGTTTTAATGCCAAAAAAATTAAAAGATCTTGACATTGTGCTTATTGCTACAAAGTAAAGCTGATTAATAACTATTCTCATGAAACTTTTCATTAAGAACTGCTTTATTACAGAATGAACTTGCATCCGCAAATTTTCGCCAGAGCTCTTAATAGAATTGCCTACCAGCTGCAAATAAGTAATTACCCTTCAGTTTTCATCTAATTGATGAATGCAGCCTTCAAAATGAATGACATCTTATTGAAAATTAATCTAAAGCAATCAACAAACAAATTTAATTATTTTACGTGAAACCTGTTACATGTTTCCTTTATTTTTAATTATTCAAGCCCAAAAAAAACCTTATAGCTTGCCAAATAAACGTAGCAAACTGTCGGCTGTTTCGCAGAAAATCAGTCATATCTGCCTGTGAAAACCTCCTACCCAGCTATTTATAATTTATAGTTTTCTCCCAACAGCTTCCATGAGCTACCACCAAACATTAACTCCTAACCACCTAGAACAGATCATTATTATTATTAAGAAGGCAAAATCCTTTCAGCTGACGCTAACGGACAGCAGGAGCCCGCCCTAGCCAACATTAAGTACTAACACTATGCCAGATGAGACGAGATTGTGGTCCTTGATAAATTACCTTCATCGTCAATGAAATTTCCATACTGTGCAGCTTGTTCATATTCAGCTAAGTGGAAGGTTCTGAATTATTTACAAGGGGTGGCATTTTTATAAATATAAATATAGTTGCAAACGGATGAAGCGAATATTAAGTCGATGTGGCTGGAATGATTTTATCACGTAGAATATTGCACGAATTTTGTAAGCGGTTTCAGTATGTTACTAATAGATATATTCCTGGAGGAATCTTAGTATAGCTTTTCTTTTTCGGGGGAAATATGATTTTATGATTTGAATGTGACACCTGGAACAAATTGATTTGGAAAGTTTTTTTAGAAGTTAAGGCACCAATAGCCAGAAAGCTGTAAAACATTCAAATATTTTAAGACTCTTTTCATTTATATTGTATTTTACCTAACACTTGTAGGGAAAACATATTTTTTTAAAGCTCTTTGATAAGTTTTTTTGTTCATTTCAAAGGCCATTTTAATAAATCAGACGTACCCTTCCAAACCGCACTAACACCTAATATGTTTCGATTCAAAATTAATATAATGTGACCTTAACATTATCGACACCCACATACTTGCATCGTGAAAATTACACAACACTTCATACTAATCAGAAATCAATATAACGTTTGAATTTCAATTACCGTCAATTCCTTCAGGGAAACTCGAGCCCGATTGAGGCATTTGGGATCATTAGCACAAAATTGTGCCTGTAATATGAAATCCTTTTTTCAGCAAAAATGCTGGTGGAATTTTTTTTCCTTTCAAGTTACACCGTCTATTCCTACCACTTTATATGTACTAAGGCAGCTTGGAATCGCTATAAGAGATCATCGAATTCGCGTTAAAAAATTCTTCACGATTTCGATTCCTAGAATTGAAACAATTTTTCCTGGTATTGTGATTGAGACTGAATTGATAAGTAAGCTATTTTCAGACAGATTGAAACCTTTTTCTCGAATTTTTCTTTGATATTGATACGCATCTTTAATCCCAGCAAAGATATACACTTCAAATAGGATGAAATTGTAGAGATAGAAATATTTGAAAGTAGTTTTCAGTAAAACGATTAGCCAGGAATATTGATACCGAAAGGATATAACACGGATCCAACAATTTCGTGACTTTATTTAAAAGATTTTAATAATATCTGTTCATAGAATATCTTCCCTTAAAAATGTGGTTCTGAATTCTTGCCGGGTTCCATCAATCTGAATATTTCAAGGACAAACACCAACAGTTTAAATTCGTTTCACCTCAGTTTCCTCGTTCGCTCCCAGAGGGATTGAAAGCAAACATAATTGATTTGGATGACTTGACACGTTTTTGTGTGTCGCAAATAAAAAAAAATATATTTCCTTTTTACGATTCACCTTACTCAGCCGTGTCCACCACAATGCCTGCCAATAACAGGGCGAAAAAATATCTTCTTGACCCTTTCTCCCACGTAACAGATAGTCACTTGCAAGTTACAGTCGAGAAAATCTTTAGTAGCTAGATTGCGTGCTACTTGCTCATCTTCTTATGGTTTATGCTAGCCGCTTTTTTCTATCTCGTCAGAAAGGATAACGACGGACACAATGATGGTGTCAACACAAAAGGATATTAAACAACAAAGTCGACAACTGAGGCGACTATTTACGGATGGTGGTAATTTCGGTTGCTTGCGAAATGATAATGTTCAAGGTAAGGAACGTAAGAGAGATAATCTAAGGACGAATTGATGGATCAATGAATGAATTTGAATTGAATGGGATTTGTGTGAAGGATGTGGCTTATTAGCAGTGAAGTTGTGGCTGTTTTTGGATAGCGAAAAGTTTGATTTATTAGTTTTGAGCAGAAAGTTTAGAATCGAAGATGGGGACGTTTGCTCAAAGACGAATTAATCAAAAGGTCACTGAAGAATATTCCCATATTTGAATGAAGAGGAAGTCTAAGATGTCCTATCTAACTTTGACAATATTCCCGTTGATCTGTTTTGATGGGATCGAGAAAATTAATTCAAAAAATTATTACCTTTAACCAAAAAACCAGACGAAAAAACGTTCAATAATGAAATTTGACGTCAAAACCATTTTTCTATAATCTTTTGGGATACAATTTCTTCAATCACGATCAAACAATAACCACAATCTATCTGAATATTTAATCCACTGATATATAGCTAAAACATATCATCGTACGAATCATAAGGAAAAGTTCTATTGAAAAATGAATAAGACAGAACCGAATCTTGACCACTTTGGAGTACTACGCGGCAGTTAAAATCAGGTGAATTTAAAATAAAAAGGATAAATTCAAAGTTATCGAATTTTAAATCTCGATATACTCAGCAAATGATTTTATATTAAAAAATATTTCAACAAAGATGCCATGACGGTTTTCCATTTAAAAATTAGCGCTTTAATAATCACACGCGGAAAGCATATCATATCATCCTATTCCAATTAAAGAAATCACATCTTTCTTTGCTCATTAAAGCAATTACTTGAAACCAATTTACTGTTGTCTTCAAGTTAAACTTTTCCCTTTTCAATTCCATCCCAGACCTTTCAAAGCTTATTTAAGAACATCTATTTTGAGCTTAAATTAATCTTTCCCGGAAAGCTATTAAACTTTGAAATTAGTTCCGAACTTCTCCTCGAGAAAACACCCCACAAAAATAACTCCAGGCTTTAAACAACAAAACAAGTCTTCAGGCACAAACATTTGTATGTAAATTGCCATGATTTTAAACGGCGATTTATATTTTTCTTCATAATTAGGAGATTTCTTCTTCATCTTGTCCTTCATTTAAGTTGAGAAGATATATTTTTGTAGGCCATCTCATTAAAATGGAAGTTAGGCTAGCATGAAATTTACATCTAAACCTTTTAAAATTGTTCAAGTGTACAATTTTGTTGGTAAGTATTTCCAAATTAATTTGACCTAACAATATATGTCCTTAAAATGGAAGAATCCTGACTCTGAAGCTGCCGGGATGCATTTCGATCATATGAAAATGTTCACGAGACAGATTAATTTTGCGGTATGTAATAAGGTTTCGTGCTGGTTGAGAAGTTTTGTCGAGCTTGTAAATGAAATATCCATTATTATCGTTATCCTTGCAGCAGGCTGTTCGTTTTTACTTTACAAGTCCTTGCAGGCTTTTATGTTGGGATGATTAAGATGTGGAAATGTTGTGGTATTGTGTGATGACTTGGCAGATGTTAGGATGGTTTGAACATGGACAATTTAATTGAATCCAACAACGGAACATTTCACCTTTGCTTGGGTGATGTTTATTCATTTCAGTATCCTTTATCTTGCATTTGAGAGGTAACACGTTTGAGAATTTTCATGATATGCAAGCTATTACAGATTGAATTGTATTTGAACTGAAATTCTAAGCACAGTCTATATTTATGTTCACTGTCTCAGCAATAAATGCGTGGACAATTTAAAAAATTCATATCTTCCTCTTTGCATATTTTTTGCAAAAAGTATTCTATTGATCCTTTCATTGAACAAATATTGTTAAATCCTAACTTGAGTACTGCCGCAAAAAAACTATCTCAAAACTAACAATTACTCACCAAAACTACTTTAAATTATATCCCACAGATCCATACACACTCCAACACTTTGCATCGCAGCAACTACCACTTCCACTCTAAACAGTCAAATTAAAATACCAGCTCTTCCTTTTAAGCCAACCTTTCAAGTGTCCTTGCTTGCTTTTAAGAAAGAATAACAGACAAACAAACATCACATATTACACAAAAACAACACATGTGTGAGCGTTCCAAAAACACTAAACACCACTTCTAGGTTCACTCGACACAAAACTTTCTAAGCCCGGAGGATATTCTCACCACTCCCCCACCACCACGCATTCACTAATATAAACAACTCAAACAGAAGGAATATGAATCGACAAAACTGTTTTTTCACATGGGAATACAAGTGAAAACTTAGCAAAACACTATATCCATGATATTACTTGGTGTATTAACTTCACGAAGCTTCATTTTCTTAGCTTGCAGGATCCTCCTTGCATTGTCACCGCCTGTGCTCTATTTTGAAATCTCACTTGCGGCTACAAACAACAGAGCATTTGAAAAAAGTATGCACACACGATGGTTATCCTTCGTGCCAATTCGACACACGAACTCTTCAACACATCAAAGTTTACTGAATAGTGAAATACTCGTTTCTAATCCAAAATGTTACCGCACTTTTACAGACTGATCAAACCAAACAGGAGCACAATCAAATCCAACTTAAATTCAATACTACTATGCAAAAAGGACCTGTAATGTAACCGGCTCGCGTTCTACAACTCTGAAGGATTCCTACCAACTGCAGTATAGTATTTTAGAATATTTTTCGCAGAAAACAGATTTCCTGGAAAAGCTTTCTCGTCCTAGTATTCTCTGTGTAGCTGATTTCACAGAAGCTTTTATCGGAAGAGTCAGTCTCGGCACTTCTCTTCAGTACCCCAATAAATATGAAGAGAATCGACTAGCCAAAATAAGATATCCTTAAAAAGTGTGTTTTCCCATCCCGCTTTCTTGGAATACTATCAGATTTATATCCATTGAATGGTGTTTTTTTATTCAAATGTATTTCCGATAGGAAGCCTAAGGCGAATATCCTTCGCTGTTTGATGTGCATGACAGGTATGACAGTATTCTGTCCTTATTTAGTTACTTGCATTTGTCCTTCGATGTCCACGTCGTTTACCTCGTAGTTATATGTTCATCAATATTCGCTTTATCACCATTAACTTTTTGTTGGCTAATGGACGGAAAGGACTTGTTCAGGGAGTTGAAGACATGATACGTAGCCTCGATGAGTTTTTTGTGATTTTGTGGGAAGAAGAGGAGTGAATATTACGGCAGCAAAACTAAGTAAAATAAATTCCTGCTGAGCTATTTTGTAATGATTTGGCAAAGGTTTTCAAAATTCAACTCACTATCCTTAACTTCAACAACTTCAATTTCAAACATTTCATCTCTAAGAAAGAAGACATTATTCACATCATTTTAATTCGATTTAATCCTCATCAATTGCAAGACAACTCTAATCGGATCTTAATTTTCTTTGCTTCAAATACATTTTCTGGAAAGCTTTCATCCTGCTGGTGCTACCTACTAAATGCTAACCTCCTAAAAATATCTCTGGCCGACATAGTCGGAAAGTATTTTCTTTTTAAAATATATCATCCTGACAGGTGGATTGATAGCCATGCCCTTAGCCTTGTACATCAAATGAACTGTGTCCGTGTCATGCTAGTAGAAGATTTTATGTACAATCCTGGATTGAAGCTAAGAGGGCACTTGTGGGGAGGGGGCATTACATCTTAATTTGCGCAGACGTTCAGCCTCGTCTCCCAACTAGACAGTTAAAAGATTATCCTGACTTTAGATCACGTTTACTGGACGTGCCCGTAATAGACACTCAATCGTGTTGAAATTTAAAATTCTGAATAATTGTTTAATTATGTAAATCTTGAACTAAATTAATTTTCTTATTGCATTTCACTGTGAAGTCTCATAATGATATCCATTGTTCTGTTTTCTTTTGAACTATAGGTTAGATATTTTTCTATAAGAGTGGAATATCTGAAGGCAATGCTAGCTGTAAATATTGCTTAAAAAGGATGAAAATAAGACTAGAAAATAAGTCAAGAATATAAAAAGAGCCAGGACTCAACTGGTTGGCTGAATAATCAAAGATTTAATGGCCTGTCGAAAAGGAATATCTTCATCTGTTTAGTTTTTTGTGATTGCTATTTATTTAACACTGCTAAACGTTTTTCAATAATAATTGCTTCTTTCAAAAGGTGTACATTCCAATTATTTATAAGATATAATTTCACTTAGACTACTCCGACGATTAGCTAGAAGTAGCTCAACATCGTAACCCAATTTGGAAGTGTACTGTCGATTGTTTGTGGGCATTTTTCACGAAAAGTTCGATAGACATTAATAGTATCAATTATTTGTGTGTCCTTGGAGTAACAACGGTCCTTAAAATGTCCACAAAAAAACAATAATGTCAAATTTTACAACTGACACTCATGGGTCTCTACTTCGGACTGAAATTCTTTTCAAATTATTCTATCACTACATAATTAATCATTTAGTACTTCGAGCGGTTCATTGTCGCAAATATTGAAATAGCACGCACTTCAAGAAATCTACCCTACATTAATTATTGTTTTTGTCGTATTTTTTTCATTTAAATTTGACTACAAGTTGCATATGAGAATGTGATTTTAAACCCCAAAATTTACTTTTACTTTACTTTACTTTCTATTTTTCCATGATCAGATATATTTCTGAAAAAGTAAAATATTTCATTGAATTTGAAATTTCAATGCTCATTCTGAAGTTCTAATTACCACCAACCCTTCTTTTCATCTGCCTACAGAATTTGTTCTGAAATATTTCAAATCGGCTTTGAATAGTTTTCCATTCCCAAAAGAAAATTCAATGATATCGATATAATATCATCATTCGCATGGATGTAAAATAATTGAATATTTTTGAATCATGGTTTAATTGAATTATTTTAAAATAGCACTCCTAATTAAAATCATTAAAATTACAAGAAAATCAAACAATTTCACAAGCCCCTTTGATATTTTCTAAAATTAAAAAATGTGTCTTAAAACGACTTAAATTATTTATATTTGAACTAAATTTAGATTGTCTAAATGATTTCTTCGATAAAGTCTGAAGTGTGTCAGCTTAGCTGGAAGACTTATTTCAGAAATATACACTTCACTAATTGAACTCGAAAATGTTGGTTGATACCATATTCGTGCTTCTTATGCTCTCTTTTGCGAATCGCAATATATTATTGAGACATAGGATTGGGCAATTTTCGATGAATTTAGATTAATTAAAATTATTTTCGCAACATGAAAGGCGATATTGTAGAGAGTGGTAGTGGTGCCTTTTGCGCTAAAATGAATTTTTCTACTGAAATGACTTCAATGAATTATTGATTATGAATTTCTCTTGGAGAATGAGGGACAGGACGAAACTTTATTTGACAATCCTAAATTAAGGGAAACAGTCTGTTTGTGATTTTATTCAATGCAATGCAATGAAATCTAGTTTATATGGACAGTATTCATATTATAATTATTTACGTCAAAAAAGTATCGATTTGTTTGAAATTTAAATATGCTGTACCAATAGTGGCTCTTGCACAACTCCTCAAGAGAATTAATTTGGATTCCAGAACTCCTAGCTACGTCCCCAATTACCGTAGAAATTTGTGATTAATGATAGATCCAGGGACTTCTTTTGCTGAATTCTTGATATAAAAATGTATGAGACTGTGCCTCAAAAATTAGGCAATAAAAAGTCCAACAAGTTACGAGTCGAAAACAGATTTTCAAAACGATTGTTCTTATTAGGATTCAGCTAATTATTAATATTTAATCTCTCACAATTTAAATTATTCCCAAAAAGAGTTATTTTAAAATGTCTAAAATAAACTCAAAAATCTCCAAAAAGAGACGATACTCAACGCTAAATTTCAAATTTTTATACGGCCGCCTGCAAGAAAATGGTCTTGGTATTTTTTTCCTTGATATAAAAATACATTTTTTTGTTAAAAATAATTGAAATACTTTCTTCATAACCGAATTTCTTGTTTAAACTCATATTTAAGCTTGTAAAAACAACATAGTCATGAATTTTGTATGAAAATTTGCCCACGCTGGGCGCTAATTTGTCAAAACTAATATCTTTTCAATTTATATAATTCAAAATACAAATTCTATACATCTTTATATATCACATGATTATTCTAGATTTTGTTTCCTAAATAGGTGCATTTTGATACATTTTAGACTGTTAGCTACTCAGTACAACAAAATTATCTTCTAAATGGAAAATCAATCAATCGATATTAAAATAACAATAAATCGTCAACGTAATCATAAATCATTCAATAGATGAATCTGAAATATCAAAAAGCATTGAAAATCTATTAATCTGAATTTTTTTTTGCCTTAACCCAAGCTTTGAAGTCAAGGTCATAAATAACGAACTTATGCACGTTGACTTTCCTCTTCAACGTTATTGTCGACGACGAGGACATCAAACGCCATAACAACAATTACCAATCCGTTCGTTGTTTGGCAATTTTGTTTGGATAAATCAGGAACACAAACAACACGGAACATTGAGTCCTTTGGTAAGCTTACACTCCCACCACATTTCGCTTCAAGGATATTTACGACAGTCGACAGACAGCTGGTATCGTTGTGTCTTGAGGATTCAAGAAGAGGCTGGCACACTGATTTTATGTGAATAATTTTCAAAGGTGACGGTGGAATGGTTGACTATCAAACTGGTTCGAAGTGGGTTGCAGTAACGGATGTATACTTCTTGCATTAGCTGCGATTTTATATTTCACCCAAGAAAGAACTGAGAAGACCTGAGACAAAAGGGACATCGATAAATTAGGAGGCAAATTTTGTTTTATGAGGTGTTTCTTTTATTGTTTTTCGGGATCTTGATTTGAATACTTGGTTTTGGAAATAAGATTTTCCGAACAAAAGGTGTTTGATATATGTTTAAAAAATGTTATAACGACTTTTATGGTTCTCACGGGATCAAGACAATGAAAACATAGTAAAGAGGACATAAAGTATTGAATTTGTTTTCATGATTCGTGGATTGAAATGGAGGGTTTTGTAGACTGATCAAAATGCATGCTTAAAACCAAATCAAAACTTTGAACTAGAAAAAAAGAATAATATAAGGAACTTTGAAAGTTTTATGATGACTCCAAAATAAGGATCAATGCAAATTACGTTGATTATTACAAAATATAATGAGACAATAATGTTTGGCTTTGTCCACTAATCTGTGAAATTGCTAAACATTTTCATCCTTAATTTCACTATTCAGAGCTTGACACAAAATAGAATCGTTTGATTCCAAAAAAATCGTGAATCAATCTTGTTTCTTTAGGTCAATATTTAGTAAAGCATCTTTGGACTATATGGTGAAATTCTAGTATTTCCAAAATGCTCTAAATTTATAAACTGTAGAAAAGTGTAAAATTTATAGGTTCTAGAGAGACTTTTACAATAACATTACTACCTTTGAAATTAATATTTCCATACTAAACGAAAAAACTCTGACCATAAAAAAGAATCAATTCTGCCTCACAGGACGGAAAAACTTACAACTTTCACAAATTCATTTTTCTTCCTGTCAAATTTCTTCTTGTATATATTCCTCATCCAAAAAAAACAGCAAGGACTAACGACTCATCCACAGACACAAAACAAATTCAGAAATTTATCCACTTGAATTCTTTTTATTTCGAATTTTTCGTATGTCCGGAAAATCAAAGCTTAAATGCCATAACTTGAAATTCACAATTTTCCATGTTTATGTGCGATGATGAAAATATGAAAATGAAAATGAAAATATCAAACGCGACATGTATGAAATGTATCTACAGGATACAACCTGACAAGCAAAGCTAGCTATCGAGCTGACGATGACGATGATCCTATTCCATACCCAATTGACTCCACCAACTCATTTTCTTTTCTTGTTTTATATTTTTTTTCGTCTTGTTTGATTTCTCGCTAGAAAATTTTCACTCCTTTCGGTAAATTTGCCGCAATGGAAAATATTGGCTCTTTGATGAAATGTTTTCCTTGCCAGTGGACTGGAAACAAAAATTCGTCTAAGAGAGAATTGAATTTTTCTTGGCAAATCGACAAAATTAAATATAAATGGGATTATGACTGAGAGAAAAAAATCAAAAGGAATGGTTTTTCCAACATTTCTGTTAGACTAAAGAATATCAAAGAACATTGAATAGTAATGGGAAAACAATTAATTCATAAAGAGTGAATGAAATGTTAGAATTTGATTTTGAGTGAATCACTCAAATATAATTAACGGTATGGTATTTGTCTTTGAGTCCCAGTCTTTCTAGATGATGCTAAATTTAGAAAATTTAAAAAACTTGCATGCACGAATGCAGTAAAATAATTTTGCAAAACGGTCCATAAAACGACAAAATAAAAGTAAGTGACATTGTCTTCTTTAAATCTCTTTTGATTTCGTCTTAGTTTTTGTGTCCTTTGTTTAGCAATTAATTACTTAATATTAATGGCATCACCAAAATGATCCAAAGAACTGACCTAATCTGACAAATTCCGTCGTGTAAGGAAATATATCTTACATTTCATTTATATCAAAGGAAAAATCTAATCACTATGTTGAATAGCTCAGATCAGGACTCAGATCTTGTCACACGGTCATTTTTCCTTTTATTGGCCAGAAATCATCATTAGAAGTAATGCAATATTTTTGTTGGAAATAATTCAAATAACCAGAGCAAGAAAATATACAACAACGACTTTAAAATAATTATCTCAAAAAGGTTGTAACACAAAATTGTTGAAAATTCCTCAGAAAATGGAAAATAATCAATTCAAAAAATATTTACTTCATCTGGTAATAATGGTGAGGTTTGCAAAGCTGATAGATAATTCATCAAAAGTAGGTCAATATTTTCTTGACATAGCGTTAAACTTTTTCAAAATATACAGCCCGCTTGTGGAAAGATACTTTCAACTTTTTTTTCTTGTGAAATTAGATAACAAAGTTATATTGAAGCAATCAATTTTATCATGAATTTTCTTTTGAAAAGAATATTTCTGAAAACTTCCTGCTATTGAAAAAGTTTTCACTTCGAACAAAAAGGCAGAAATTTGTAAACTTTCTGAACTATTATTTAAGGTATTCATGTTTTTTGTAAGAGGATCTTATCGTACAGTTTGGAGTCAGGAATGAATTTTAAAAAGGTATTTGAAAGTGTGGGAAACTGTTTTTCAATAGAAATGAAAACTAAATCAAGAACAAGTTTTGCACTATTTCAAAGCTGATAGATTACTGATTAAACGTGGCATCCATGAACTCATTAAAGGTAAAAAATCATCTACGAAAAACTCCAAACTCTTTACGCAGGTAGAATGTTAATGTGATCCCGGAAAAATATGCTCCAGATGCCACAAACCTATATGTGGTTTCTAATTACATTCACATAGATCATGTTTAAAAGAATCATTTTGCACGCATCACAATGATGTCTTCCTTATTTCAAGAAATATAGTAAAAGTTTTTTTGCTGATTTCCCGCTTAAAATTTACAGAAGGTGGACAACAGCTTGAATAGGTAAGTAAATAAGCAGCACAGCCACGCATAGTATGCGGACTTGCGCACGGCAGAACGTGGAAGGGTGGATCCAGATGGCATCATCAATGCTTGATGAGCCACCGCTGACCTGTACGTCCTGCATTTCTCGAGACTTGAAAGTTTTAAAAATTCAAAACTGCCATATTTATTACAAGATATAGATAATATATGTTAAAAGCCCGAAAGGTGCGCCTTATTTGCCAAGATCTTGGTAAATTTACAGATTTGGAAAAACTTTGTAGGAGCCCGGCAAATTCGTAGCATTAGAAGACTCAATTGAGCAATGCTTAATTTTTTAAGTGTAGTCTAGCAGGAACAGGCAAAAACTCCTTTTGAACCAACTTAACGAATACTTTTGCTAATTCCTTTATTACAGAAACTACATCGCTTTTATCCATTATTTTAGATCAGGGATGAGCAACACGCTTGCGGCCCGTTAAACATCCCCTTGTGGCCCGATAAACATGTTGATGCGCCCCAAGCATTTCTAAACTTGAATTTATTTTATCGACTTTCTCCCATCAATATATTGTTATAAAATCAATTATAATAAAACGGTAGTACATACTAACTAACGAAACGAATTTTTGTGACGAGTTACTCACTTGTCGGCGACTTGTTCAAAGTTGCAATACGAAAGCGCCGCGTCTGTGCTTGTTTGTGTTTGCTTCTGTCACACAATCGGTCAGACTGCTAAGCTGACAACTAGCAATTTTAGCAATTCTTATGTTTCTTGAAAGGCGTGAGTGCAATATTATTGTCAAAAAGGTAATATTAGAGTTTTTACTTTAAAGTTTAGAGAAATCTTCAATTAGACTGTAGAAGAGCTACTTTGAAATCCATGAAATGCTTTCTTAGCTTCTGTAAACTAGAATTTGACGTTCGGATGAAATGGCTCAAAGCAGGGTTTCGACAGTTGCTTAAAATTGATGACAGTAAAGATGATGTTGTACTGCAGGGATGAGCAACACGCGGCCCTAAGTTTTCCTACAATTTTTTTTAACTTTCAAATTTTTAATCCATAATAGCATGTCGGAAAAGCAAACAAAAAACGGAAGGTTGCGGATGAGCACAGGCATTTCCAAGAAAAGTGGAAGTTTGATTATTTTTTTCACTTTCGTGAAAGATAGAGCTGTATGCTTAATATGCTCAGAGACTGTGTTGATATTAAAAGAATATAACATAAAAAGGCACTACGATACAAAACATGAACAACAATATAAAAACTTTACAGGACAACTCCGGATGGATAGTTTAATCAAATGGAGAAAAACTTAGGAAAACAACAGACTATTTTTAAAAATCAAGCTATTTTATCAAATACGGCAGTAAAGGCTAGTTTTGTTGTCAGTCAAATACTGGCAAAAAAATGAAACCCTTCGCGGATGGGGAGATGATAAAAGAATGTCTGACTGCTGTTGCAGAAATAGCATTTCCTGATAAAATAAATATTATTTCAAACATTAGTTTATCAAGATTCACCATTGCAAGGAGAATTGAAGACTTGTCCGATAACATAGCAGCAAAGCTTCGTGAACGCATTGAAAAATTCGAATACTGTTCTTTGGCACTTGATGAGAGTTGCGATACAGCACAACTGGCTATATTTTTACGTGGTATTGACACCAAATTAAATATTACTGAAGAATTATGTTCACTGATTCCAATGCAAGGGACTACAACCAGCAAAGAACTGTACGATGAACTAAAGTCTGTGTTGGAAAATTTTTCAATTTTATTAGAAAAGATTATTTGTATATCGACAGATGGAGCACGAGCAATGTCAAGCATGGGGGTATCGGGAAGGCTATTTCAAGACATTAAGAAGATCACAGGAAGAAAAATATTCGTTAACCACTGCATAATTCACCAGGAAAATTTGTGTTCGAAAAGATTGAGCTTGCCAAATGTCATAGTACCAATAATTAAAATAATTAATTTTATAAAGTCACGCGCGTTAAATCACTGTGAATTTAAAGAATTCCTGAAAGATCTAGAAACTGAATATGGCGACGTGGTTTTTAATACCGAAGTACATTGGCTTAGTAGAGGTGCAATGCTTAAAAGAGTATACAACTTAAAAAGCGAAATACCATTGTTCTTGGATATGAAGGGATATGCCTTTCCTCATTTTGGTAATAAAGAATGGATTTGCGATTTTGGGTATCTTATCGACATGACTCACCATCTCAATGATCTAAATGTGGAACTTCAAGGCAAGGGATAGTTTATTCACAATTTGTATGATAAAATTCAGGGCTTTGAGCGCAAATTAAAATTGTGGAAACAGCATCTTTTGCAGAATAATGTGTCTCACTTTCCACATTTAGAAAAAGAAAACGTTACTACTTCTTTAAAATTCGCACAATATATAGACAGTTTAATTAACGAATTTCAATTACGATTTCAAATGTTCAAAGCTGAGAAGACAGCGGTTTCCATGAAAATGTTTTCCTCGCCATTTAATATCGATGTGGATACAGTTCCCGAAGACTTTCATATGGAAGTGATTGACATGCCGAAAAATACTAATTTAAAAAATGCATTTTTCTCAGTAAACATCGAAAAAAATTATAAATCTTATGTGAGCGCTGAGAAATTTCCTTTTGGCGAAAAATGCAAAGCGAATCATGTCTCTGTTAGGAAGTACGTATGTTTGCGAACAGTTATTTTCAACCATGAAATTAATCAAAAATGACCACCGATCAAAACTGAGTGATACACGATTAAAAAGCTGCGTACGTGTAGCTACCTCATCAATTCCCGCTGATATTGATCACCTTGTATCGAAAAAACAGTGCCAAATTTCTCATTAAAAATTTCAAGTAAATTTGTTTTTCTGTTCTTTTGTTGTTTGTTTTTATTTTGCATTAAAATTTTTATATGAAATCTTTACATTTTTTTAAATTTTTTTTATTCTAATGTTTATTATAAATAAAGTTTTGTAAATTATTAATAAGTGTTACTTTATGTGCGGCCCGCCAAAAAAATTAAAAATTTAAATTGGCCCATTGATTA
This sequence comes from Oxycera nigricornis, assembly GCA_963942545.1. Classification (NCBI taxonomy): domain Eukaryota; kingdom Metazoa; phylum Arthropoda; class Insecta; order Diptera; family Stratiomyidae; genus Oxycera; species Oxycera nigricornis. Next base: position 4,548,336 of record OZ012661.1, read on the forward strand.
AAAAGGTTGCTCACCCCTGTTTTAGATGATAGTTCGTACATATATTTATGGAATGGCGCACGACATGGTTCGCTCAGGTGCGGCAACCACGCACTCCATTCAAGTCGCCCTGAAAAACCAGCTCATACAGCTCGAACCAGCAAATTTGGTTTGACAGCTGCCCGGCCGGTTCTTGGGAGAGAACCGTTATCGGATCGGGAGTTGGGTCGCCGTGGAAGACAAGAGGAGTCTTGTTCCTGCCGGCGAATCAACAGACCACAACTGACAAAAACATAAAACCGTCTCTTTGAAATCCATCAACTTATAACCGATTTTAAGTTCTAGGAATTTCCAAAGGGATGCAAATGACTGAAAGTCAAGACTTGATTTAGGCTGGCGTGCCATTGATGGTTATATGAATTTTTGCATATCATTATGCTGTTAAAAATTTCCCCGAAAATGCCGATTCCATATCAGTGAATGATTTTCAAATTATCTAAACATACCTTATACATTTTTAAGAGAGTTTCGCAGCGGGGATATTCAAAATTTTAAAAAACATTAAATCGATCAGCTTTTCAAGTGAATCGAATTAAACATTCAAATATTATACTGAAAAAGACTTCGAAATTCGACAATTGTATAGTCCTTTCCAGACTAAGAGGATTGTAACTTTAAAACTTTATTGTGAGCCAATTTTTTTCAGAGAACTTTTGCTTAAGTTTCGATTGCTTTTTTTGAACTTTTTCATTGAAATTAATGACAAAAAGTATTTTCAAAAGAGATTTACATATTTGAATTTCATTTCAATTCATTGACTTATCCCAGACTAAACAAAGTATGCAAGCTTTTTCACTGCTTTTCTGAACAGTTTCACATCAGGAATAAATGTAACAAAAACAAAATTTTCAGAATGCCTCCTACACTTAACCAAATTTACATTTTAATCGTATTGATTGTGTATCTCATTTTCTGGGTTTTTTTCGATTCAATCAGAAGAAGTAGAATTTTTTTTTGAATTTTGCTTTATTTTCAGGTGGATTGATGAAATGCAAGAGAATTGACTGTACCAGTTGGTAAAACTTCCTCAATTCAATAAATTGAAAACAAACTGTTTGGAGTTTACAATCCAAAATTTCCAACAGTTTTTTAGCATAAAAAAACATATTTGTATCTTCGTAACTAAAAGGAAAATTAAGTTTCACCCTTGAAAATAAAATATGATATTGAATTTAATGTCTGAAAAATGTTTTTTCATTAATTTTTTTCCCGCCCTGATAGATAGCTTGATTCCGGTTTCTAGATATGCTCGAATGAAGTCGAGGAAGTATTTATAATCCTGCAATATTTTTTCCCCAAATCAAATTATAAATGTTTGAAATACATGAATATTTCAGCTGAGAGCTTAGCTTTTTACTCTTGACCAGTCAAGCCCGACCTAAATAATAGCAGTGGCTACCACTGTCACTAAAAAAATTTACTTACCCTTCCTTCTCGCAATTCTTACTGGAGAATTTAATCCAAAGAAAATAACCGTCGTTATCCTTGATTGTCCATTCGCCACAATATCATAAATATATAGCTATATCGAGTTCACTTCCACTTCTCAAACCATAAGATCCTTATAAACGAATGAAGATAGTTCAAGAAGTAACGAAAGGTCCAATTAAGTGTATCTGAAGTATTTGTGCTTTAATTGAATACTTTCAAGATGTGGTTGGTTGGCTTCAATGGACTTCTAATTAATAACAGGCACCTAAGGCAGACTGGACCTGTTTTCTCTCCAAACACATTTCGATTGCTCCCAGTTCAACCCATCTTTATGGACTCAGTGTACAATGAGATAACTCCGCGAGCGAATATTCATCCGATTACAAGCACCACACTCTCAATGTATCCTCACCCAGATCCTAGATAGCTTAGCCCCTAACTATAGCAGGACACTTCTCTTTTCACATTCAATCGTATATTGGCCAGAATCGCGCACCACACTTTACACAAAATTTCCCTACACCCACACTATCTCAGCACCATTAGGCAGCAGATCCTTGCTGTCATCTCAGCTATGAGCACGATTGAAATTTCAACAAATTCAATTTAAACTTCCACTGAAAATATATCCTGATTCCGAAAATTGCCCCCAGGACCAGTTCTAAGCCAGTCTTTGTTCAGTGCATATCAACAAATCCAATCAGAATCAATTCACACAACACAATCGCGAATCGTCACACTATTTCCCGTGTAATTGCATTAAGAAGAATCGATTTTTCATCTTTAAGGAAGCAAGGAAGCCAGCAAACAACCTAGCCAAATATTAAATACTATTTCCTACGAGATAAGAATATCGTGTGCCTATCAGTTCCGCGTTACAATTCCTTCTGCTCAACTCTCAAGGACTAAACTTTTAGGTTACTTGCCGGGGACACGCAAAGTACAACGAGCTTTCCGTGGAACCTACTGATAATACAAGTGGAAGAGAATACAGCCAGGCTGGAGGATATCTCTTTGAAAATGCTATCGAGACTATTGCTTGTTTGGGATTTCGTTCCAGCTAAAGGAGCAATTTATATGCAAAGAGAATTCCAGTGTGAGGATATCTGAATTTTATTCATGTTATTCTGCGTGCGGCTTTTGTTATTGAAAGATTTATTTGATCATTTGAATTTGGATAGGAAGCAGGAATCGTACGGATGGTATAGTAAATGGCAGAGTGAAAGTCAGGCGAATGGTTGGATTTTAACGGTGCGCAGAAGAACATAACATAGTCGGGAGTTCCAGAATTCTATAGATGCCAAACATATCTTATAGCAATCAATCAACAGAATTACTTCGGGGAAGTAGTTCTGATTGTTTGAACTCCATAAGATGATAATGAAAAATGAAGAAAACGAGAAGAAGAAACAGAAGAAACAAAAGAAACAAAGCTTTAAGCAACTTACGAGGTAACCTTTCTTTAAAATATTCTAGGCAAACAGACAAAAGTGGATTATTTAAATTCCAACCGAATCTGGAAGCGAATCTTCTTGGCAAGCATTTCATGAAGTTAATTGCAACAACTATCAACAACTTGCGCATTTCCAAATAAATGAAAAAAGGACACTTCTTTTATTTCTTGCTTCCTTTAAAATAAAGACCGTTGAATATTCCATCACAAAAAAAAACAATATCTACATTTTATCTCAACAAAAAAGTTTGTTTTGAATTAAATTAAATTAAAATATTTGTTTTGAATTTGGCGTTAAACAACAACCTAAATCCTTATTATTGAACAAACTTTGCTTCTGTTAATTGTGATGACATGAAAGCCTGATCCAAATTTATCTGTCCATCCTTAAACCTTCTCTTGTAGTATCAAAATGGACCTACTAAGGTGTTAATGAGCCGCTTCTGAATGTGAAAAGCAGCATCCACTGTGGCTCCTAGTTTCTTTTTAGTTCAAACTTGGCATTAATTGTTTCAATCTTAAATAAAAAAAACATTCGGAGAATGGGAAAAATTACTATCATTCACTTCATTTTTATCATTGAAATGGGCAGCGCTTGAACCAGTGCGGGGAAATTATCACAACACAGAAAATTTGGAATTATTTTACCGTTAATTTCATTATTGAAGGCTTCCAACCATCCTTAATCAACATTAAGCATAATAATTGCAATATCATTATTATTATTGATAATAATAGTATGATATATGATAACAGTTTTGGTGCTCTTTCAAACTTTGGCGCTAATTACTAAATCTCTCTTCTGATAGTACATTTGTATATTACGACTGTGAATAGCTTCTATGTCAGTTTAAGTTAATCAGCTTATTTATGATAATAATGTAAATATTTATGTGAATAGTCAACGACGTTTTATTGAAGTCCAAGCTGGGTTTTAGTTTTTTTTTGTAGTTTATGCTGTTTATGAGACAACAGCTCCAACGCTGGAAGGAAACGATTCTGTTCAATTTTCGTGAATTTTTTTGCAAATTTGTGGTTGCTCCACTCTTTTTACATCTCGTCGTCGTTTGTTCTTCCGTTTTTGGTAGCCAATTAAAAAAACAGAAAAATTCAAAAAATTTACAATTTTGCCGAAACTGTAAGTGGCTCTATCATTTTTCACTCATTTTCACAACCAACAATTCATTTAGCCTATCCTCAAACCACTCCTCGACATACTGTGCCGACCACCAGAGTGACCACCAGAGCTTACACGTTTTCCCGCTACGAGGCAGATCAGCTGGCTGATCAATACTGACTGACTGTAGCCTGACTGACTGTAGCCGTCAATTGAGTTCCAGCACTTGCCCGAGTAGGTTGTATTTGTTTATGTCAATAAATATACTTTGTTAGAAAACGTGCATATCTTTTCTAACCTAACAATTGGTGACCCCGGTACCTATTCAGGTAAAGTTTTGCAATTAAATTGTTGTTAATGGCAAACGACGAGTTTGACGACGCCATCGATGGCAATAGCGGCCCAGATCAACTTATTTCCAACGTTGTGGCAACGTATGCCGCGGAGTTGAATTCAATTTCACTGAAGTTACCGCCATTTTGGCAAAACAAGCCCGAACTTTGGTTTGCCCGCATCGAAGCGCAATTTAGGAGTGCTAAAATCACTAGCGACACAGCGCGTTTCGACAAAGTCGTGGCGGATTTAGACTTACCCATCTTGGCGCACGTAGCCGACATCCTGGAAAACCCCCCAGACTCCGGAAAATATTCTGTTTTGAAGCAAAGACTTCTGACTGTGTTTGCTGTCTCGGATGACGAAAGAACGCGGCAACTCTTATTTGAATTGGAGCTGGAGGACCAACGACCTTCGCAATTTTTGCGTCGACTACAATGCATCGCCGGCAAGTCTGTACCAACGGCAATTATAAAATCATTGTGGCTGCAGCGCCTGCCACCTGGCATTCGTGCAATTCTTGCAGTCAGCGAAACGGATTGCCTTGATAAATTAGCGGCAGCCGCGGATCGCGTTACAACTTTTACCCCACCAGACAACGTAGCTTACGTTCAAGACGAACCCGTTTCGGTGGAAGGTTCGCGGTCTGAAGTGAATCGAGTGCAATCAACTCCTCGCCAAGGCAGCTCGTCCCATTGCAGCTCATGTGGAGCATCGCGCCCAAAAGCTATTCAGCCAAGCCGACTGTGTTTTTACCACAAACGTTTTGGGAGCGCCGCTAGACAATGTCGCCCGCCGTGTGACTTTCACACGAAGCGTGCGGGAAACGCGTCGAACCACTAGAGCACAAGGCGACAACTAGTGGTTCTTCAAGAAGTCGCCTAGAGATTTTCGACCCCTTGTCACGACACAAATTTTTAATTGACACAGGCGCGGACGTGTCAGTGCTTCCAATATTTTTTCTGCAGGGCACCAGAAAAGCGTCCCCGTGCAAATTATATGCAGCCAATGGCACTGAAATCGCTACATACGGTGTTAAGATCCTTACCATGTCATTAGGCCTACAGCGTACCCTTCGGTGGCAATTCGTCGTGGCTAAGGTATCGCGTCCTATCCTGGGCGCCGATTTTTTAAAACACTTCGGTTTCCTTGTGGATTTAAAAAACCGGAGGCTCGAAGACCCTATTTCGCAGGAGACAACCGCAGGAAAAATCAGCGAGCACAGTCAACCCGCAATTTCAACCGTCAGCGTAACTTCACCGTACTTTGCACTGCTTAGAGAATTCCCTGAATTAATGAACAGCGCGATGAATATGCCCATTTCTGCACATCAAACGCAGCATTTCATCACGACCGTTGGTCCGCCAGTCTCAGATCGTCCACGCAGGCTTAACCAGGAGAAACTGAAGATTGCGAAGGATCAATTTCAGTTCTTGTTGGACAAAGGCTACTGTCGCCCCTCCAGAAGCCCTTGGGCGAGTCCATTACACCTCGTGCAGAAGAAGGATGGATCTTGGCGGCCATGTGGTGATTACCGCCGCCTTAACGCAGCAACGGTACCGGACAGATACCCCATGCGACATATCGACGACATCACGTCCAACGTGGCTGGAAAACTTGTGTTTTCAAAGATCGACTTACTCAAGGCTTTCCACCAAATTCCGGTGGCCAAGGAGGACATACCAAAAACAGCCGTCACCACGCCATTCGGTCTATTTGAATTCACCGTAATGACGTTTGGCTTGCGAAACGCCGCGCAAACATTCCAGCGTTTTATGGATGAGGTGTTGCAGGGACTAGACTTCTGTGTATGCTACGTGGATGACCTTTTAGTTGCGTCTAGCTCACCAGATGAACATTTAACGCATTTACGTTTGGTATTTGAGCGCCTTTCGAAGTTTGGAGTGGTAATTAATACCGCAAAGTGCGTTTTCGGGGTACCACAGGTAGAATACCTGGGCCACGTAATCAACGAGAAAGGATCATCACCACCTGCCGCGCGGGTCGATGCAATCCGCAGATTTAAAAAACCTTCCACTGTGAAGGAACTTCGACGTTTTTTGGGGACTATCAATTTTTACCGAAGATTCATTCGCGACGCTGCCACGCTGCAGGCCCCGCTTAACAAATTATGCACCAACGTAAAAAAACGAGATAAAGCCGTTATTAATTGGTCCCCTGAGACAGAGGACGCCTTCGATAAATGCAAAAACAGCCTGGCCGATACCGCATTGCTCGTACACCTTCAGGCAAATGCCCCTCTTAGGCTCACTACTGACGCATCCGACAGTGCAATAGGGGCCGTTCTGGAGCAGTTACAGGGATATCAATGGTTTCCCTTGGCCTTTTACCAAAAGAAACTGACAGGCCCTGAGCAAAGATACAGCGTATACGACCGCGAGTTGCTTGCTATATACAGCAGCATTCGCCATTTCCGACACATCTTGGAGGGTACGGAATTTTTCGTACAGACTGATCACAAACCGCTTATCCACGCGTTCGCCCAGTCCGCGGATAAGGCATCACCACGACAGCTCAGGCACCTCAATTACATCTCGCAATTTACAACGGATTTCCGTTTTATACCAGGAGCCAGTAACGAGGTAGCAGACGCGTTGTCCCGGGTTGAAACCATTCAAATGCCCACGGGGATCGATGAAAATGAGCTGGCACGCGAACAAGCACAGGATTCAGAGCTACAAGCGCTGCTAGGTAATAATGCTACTTCACTAAAACTTGTTCGCAAGCGTTTTGGCACCTACGGCGAAATCGTTGTCGACGTCTCTCTCGGCATAATGCGTCCTTTTGTGCCACGATCGCTGCGTAGGAGAGTGTTTGATATCTTTCATCACCCTTCACACCCAAGCGGCCGCGCTACATGCAGATCGTTGGTAAGGAAGTTCGTTTGGACTGGCGTAAAAAAGGATGTTCGTGTTTGGGCTCGTGCGTGTGTTCCATGTCAGCGCTCCAAAGTTTCTCGTCATCAGAAGAACCCTTTTCAGCGGTTTCCTACACCGGATGAACGTTTTCAGCACATCCACCTGGACATTGTGGGTCCGCTAATCCCGTCCCAAGGTTTCAGATACTGTTTGACAGTAATAGATCGGTTCTCCAAATGGCCGGAGGCGATTCCTATGGCTGACCAGACGGCCAACTCAGTTGCCAAGGCATTTTTCAATAATTGGGTTGCTCGATATGGAACACCGCGTACCATTTCTACAGATCAAGGGGCTCAGTTTGAGTCGGCTTTGTTTGCCGCGTTAACAAAATTCATCGGCTGCAATAGAAACAGAACCTCACCGTATCATCCTGCAGCTAACGGATTAGTCGAGCGCTGGCACCGCACACTAAAGGCCGCTATCAGCTGCCATGGCCAAAATCCAGTGTGGCCCGACATTTTGCCAACTGTGTTATTGGGGCTACGCTGCAGTTATAAGGAAGACATCAACGCTTCTAGTGCTGAAATGCTTTACGGCACCACACTATCGCTCCCCGGTGAATATTTGGTGCCTAATGAACAAATTTCCGACACTCACGAGTTCCTTGCCAATTTGCGCAATGTTATGCGTAAAGTGCGACCATGCGCCACTAACCGAGATCGTCGAGAAACTTTCGTCCACAAAGGACTCAGCACGTGCTCTCACGTTTTCCTGCGCAACGATGCAGTGCGGAAGCCTTTGGCACCGCCCTACTCAGGACCACATCTGGTGGTGCAACGAATCTCCAAATGGCTCTTCAAAATTGAAGTTAAAGGGAGGCATGTTAGCGTGTCTACGGAGCGGCTTAAACCTGCGTTTCTTGAAACACCTGAGCTAGCGACACCACATACAACTCCACATACGACACCAGATCCTGTTTTCCCTTTTGCAGAAACACCATTGGTTGAAGCAGGCATGCCTCATCCAACTAAAAAGCAAGCGTTGGCACCCATCAACCCTCCGCCGCTCGGCACAAGAACCTACCCACCGGCCAAGAAGCGCATCTCAAGTGGATTCAACGCTACATACCAACAATTTTCACCGTCATCATTTTTGCAAGACAAGCCATCAGTAACGCAGCGTGTCACTAATCAGCTGACCAGTGCCACTCAGGGGGGAGTACTGTGCCGACCACCAGAGTGACCACCAGAGCTTACACGTTTTCCCGCTACGAGGCAGATCAGCTGGCTGATCAATACTGACTGACTGTAGCCTGACTGACTGTAGCCGTCAATTGAGTTCCAGCACTTGCCCGAGTAGGTTGTATTTGTTTATGTCAATAAATATACTTTGTTAGAAAACGTGCATATCTTTTCTAACCTAACAATACCAGTTGCTTTGCCATTTTCAAAATCACCTCCATCATCGCATCCCACACCCATTCCACTCAAATCTTATCATTCTGTTCGTATCTAAACTTGATTCTGACAAAGGAAACATTTTCATTTGTTTCCGCACTATGGAAAAGTACAATCATTATATGGAGTTGAGAGTAGTCAACGGTTTTCCTAAAATAAAGCAATAATTGGGTCAAACATTAGATTAACGCCCACAATGTGGTGCGAGTCCCCGAAACCTGGTCTTCCACACATTCGTTAAGTTCTGAAATTGTATCTAATACACCAAACAAAAAATCTCAAATGCAATCAAGATATTCACTAAGCGGAACTGAATGGCGCGAAGCTACGCTACAACTTGGTTTAAAACGGTACTACTCCGTGTTTAGTTTGGGAGTTGGCCACCGAAAAAAGTATCCTCGAAATAACTGAAAATCTTCAAAAAAAATTCCCAGAAAAATTAGGATATTGTACAGATTTTTAAATTTCCCAACATAAGGTACGGGAATTTTAAACAATTGAAATGTTAAATAAAATAGGCATTTAACTTTGAATTTGAAAACATACCCGAAACAATTTCTGAGATTTACTAAAACATTTGATAGAAGATAGAATAATGTTGGCAAATATTCTTCTATAGGAAATTCATAATTGGGAAACGAAATACAAAAAAACAAATTTCTCCCGAAAATTTTTTGTCATAAACTCACAGTGCAACATCTGAGAGTACCAAATTTACGAAAAAATAATAGAATTTTGGAAAAGATCTTTTAGTAAAAATTTGCCCAGTTTGTTTCGCGTACCGAAAATACACAAACAAATTTAAATTCTATTCGTATTCAGTCTTGGCGCCTCAAATCGTACACAAACAAAGCTCTTCACTAATCAAAAAAAAATCGCATCGTTCAAAGTCAATGATCGATACTAACTGGCATCTTTTTAATCAAAAAATCTACATAATGTTGACGAAAAAACATTTAATGCAAATATTTCCATATCCTTCAGTTTCCTTCAACTCCACACCACTGACCTCTCACGGCTGTCTGTAATTTATGTATTTACTTATTTTTTACGTTCCGAAAACCAAGCGGTTTGTATAAAAAAAATATATCACGCTGCCATATGCACAGAAAAAAATTGTTTATACATATTTCCTCCCCACAACTAGTAGAGTAGAAAATTAGTTGAAAAAAAGCTTGCCAAACATGTACATAAGAGTCAAAAACAAAATTTGTAGGATTTTTTTACTTGTGTGAATTCTAAGCTGAACCCATTCAAATCCTGTTCTATTTCCCCTCTTGGAAAATAAAATCGTTTAATGTGTAGATTTTATGTCCAGATCTTAATTGAGTAGCCTTTTATGCATATGTAAACGCATTTCCATAGATTTCAGTAATAAATTTGAAAACTTTTAGCTTTGAAAAGATACTAATAAATAAATTATTCTTTTGAAAAAATATAGGGTTCAAGCATTTTAAAGGCTTATTGTTTGTCATAAATAAAATGTCTCAAAATCACAATTTTTCATATACGCTTATACAAAAAGGATTAGTTGAAGATAGTGAAAATTCTTTTGAAATAATTTCTCAATTTGATTTAACGCGTAAAAATCTAAATAAATTCAATGAATTAAAAAAATTCTAACAAAACAGTAAAAAGACAGTCTGTCAACTCCTAACACAAAATGTTGTTCAAAAATAAGACGGGAAATTTTAGTGAAAATTTTCACTTAATCAGATTTACAATTTGATAGGAAAAGTAATTAAGGGGGCATATAAATATTTATTTGAATGGTATAAAACTTTTATACATCAACTAGCAACTATTAGACTTTAAGAAAACAAATTAAATTTATTTTTTCACTTTTATTGACACAATGGCGGCTATCACGGAGGCACCCAAAAACTTGGTTAACATAATATCCTCTCACTGGAGCATCTGAAACAAGAAATCCGAATGGCTTGTTGAAGTATAATTGATTGGCTATAGCCCGAAGCACAATTAAACATTTTGGACGTACAAAAACAAAATGGCGGATTTTTCAATGTTTTGACCCCTTTTTTGGCAATCAAATTGTTTAATAAAATCGTTAAAAATTTATAAACAATTCTAAATGGTAGTAGGTGGCAGGAGCTGAAACTACAAATGTGCTGAATACTCAGTAAAATTTTCAGTCCAATCGGTAACACAGATTTTTCGAAATCGTGTCAACCAGGTCTAAAAACGTTGTTTCGAGATAAACGCGTTCACACTTTAAGCACCTAGTTGGTACGCTCACACACGTTCTATTGTATCGCAGTATATATATTTCTAAGATTTGCCGACGAAAACAAAAGTTTTTACACTAATTAATTAAAAAATAATTAAAACGTTGCCCAATTCGTTCGAAAAAAATTAAATAATGTAGGATTTTTTTTCGTGATTTGGGTCTGTATAGCGATTTTTAAAAATTGTGCTAATACAGGATTTTATAGCTCTCAAATACAAATATATTCATGATTATAAATTTGCTATCCCACAAACTTTTCATTGCAAAAAACTGGTGCATATTTTTTGCAATGATGCAAAAGATTTCACATGATGAAAATAAGGTGTTTTACAGGAATTCACCTCAGATGTTCGTACAACCTCAAAAACTAGAAAGAAAAACTATCGTCAAATACTCCTGGAATTCCGCTCAATGCACTCATACTATAGATCATTAAAAAAATACAAGATTATTTAAATTACTTCCGCATTCCCATTTCCATGGAAGAAGACACAACCTCCAACCTGAACACAAAGCAACTCCTACACGGCAGAACATTCCTTCTTCGTAGATATCTAAATAACAAAAATGTTCAAGAGAGGCGCCTGCACGTTATCTAAGATACTCAGACGTGCATGTTACACTATGTTACTTCTCGTTAGATTTTTAGTCGTACATGCATTCATACATGTAATGTTACAAGCAGCATAGCAACTTGAAGTGGTCGCTGATCCCGGAACTAAGCAACTGATCCAACAACCCGAAGAAATGCCATTTTTTTGTTTCCTATATCTATTATTCGCTGCAGGGTATCTTCTTGTGTCGCTCCTCGTGCAGAAAAGTGGTTTCAATTGATCGCGGAAATAGTTTTGTGGTCATGCTAGTAAGTGACTTTTACAACGCGGAATGCATTGTGGATCTAGATGGTATTGATGTCTTCAAACACGTTTTCCAGCTTTGAACGCCGTAATAATGGTATTTTGACCAATAAAGTGTGCTGTGATTTTTTAAACGTTAATTCTTGCACCACTTTCTTATGCTGGAATGGTCTGACGCATTTCCCATAATGAGCAAGGCAAACAAACAATTATCTCACTTGGAATACTCGACATGTTAATTAGCACTATGCAAATTAGTTCAACATTCTTCAGCAACTCTTACGCAGGACTCGACTTCCACATCCATAATCCAGACCACCCCTAATCGATGGGGCTCACAACATTCGGTGCACTACGATCGCATGTCGATTGTTTATTATATCATCGGGATTCTGTCTGTCTCTCAATGGGAAGGCCTCGTCGATCTGATTGCAATCATGGCTCAACATTTCATATATATTTTTTTTCAATTGAAAAGAAAATTTTATATAATGCATCAGGAAAATGCACCATGCCACCAATGGGTTGCATGTTGTGTACGGGCCTGCAGTTTTTGGTTTCGGCATTCAACGAAGAAGGAAATGGAAAAGTCTTCCTGCATTTCGGCATAGGTAAGTGCATCGGCACGGCATGTTGGATCAATCCAACCCGATCGCGTCTCTAATGCCTCTTCTACACTAGCTTACTAGCTTACTTACTTAGTTACCTGCGCGAAGATAGTGGTGAAGTCTCTCCTGCAAGAGTTTTACAAGCAGAAATTGATTTGCGGCAGTGATAGAGTAGTTGTCGGCCAATCGCACTATTGCAAGATGCAATTGCATTGAAAGTGCATCGATACAGTTGGTAGAAGAAGTCATTGAATTGATCTTCATAAAGAAATCAATTTACTCATAGTGCTACCAATTTATTGAGACCGAATCATAAAATTTGTGATAAACGGTATCCATCCAATTGTTCATAATACTTTAGTAACACAGACGTTGCTTGATGGAAGAATTTTATATATTATCAACTAACAAAACCGAACCGTCACCTCCTCATGATGCCTCCTAGATAACCAAACAACGACAGTAGTGGTGACCGTGAAACTTCATTTTCTCGCTTACCGAGGAAAGGTACCAGTTCTTCCTTAATTGACGTTATTACGAAGAATTCTGCCTGATGATTCAGGCTTGATTTCTGCTGGAAAGACATTGATGATGATGGTTTATAGAAAAGCAAAATAAAACCAAATTTCGAAAAAAGCAATAGAACGTTTTGTTCAAGCAAAAATAATTCTGATCCACTCAAAAAAAATTGTAACAATATGAAAATGTCTTTTAAAAAATTATACAAACGTGCATAGAAAATTTCTAAAAATCTTTTTTATGAATTTTTTGAATTTTTTGAATTTTTATTCACATATCCATTGTCGCGTCTCCTTGGGGGGGGGGGGCTTTGATTAAAAATAAAGTGGGTCGTATTCTTTTTTTAAAAAAAGCGCATATATGAAAATTTCCTTTAATGAAATAACGAATTTCAAGCTTTCATCACGTATTAAACATACAAATTAATAATATTAATAAATAGTATACAGTGCGGATCGAAAGGTTTTTGGAAGTTTAGCTTCCTTTGCGGGGGTTCTAACGAAAAGTAAGTGAGAGGAGTAAGCATAGAAAAAACGTACCGAACGAAAAAACGAACGGAAATTTGTCTTAAAATTCAAAGTGAGCACAATTCATAGCAAGAATGTGCAAGTATAAGAGTAGAGCGACTGGTTCAGTGAGCAGAGTGCCCGACTCTTGCTCTCGAGGTAGAGGGTTCAAATCCCCGCTCCCTCTGTTTTTTATTTTAAGGTACTTTGTGTGAATAAAAGCTATAAAAACATTTATATTTTATCATATTATATGCATCCTAGATTTTTCAATTTGTTACATTAATTCCTGAATTTTTCATGCATTTATCTATATACAACTTTTTAGCCTTTACATAATCATTTGCAAAACGAAGCTAAACCTCCCACCGGACACTCCCACTCACTGCTTTTTTTAATATTTTCTACGGCTTTCCAGGAAGTCGCAATACTGAAAATATTGCAAACGACGACATGATTTCTTTGATTTATTTTTTTGCAATCAATAACCAAAAACCATCTCATTAGTCTCACGTTCAATTTCTTCAAGTCACACAATGAGTTTTTATTTGCACTCGAAGTAAATTGAGATTTATGTGCCGCAAAACTATAAAATGAAAACAAAAAAACAGATTTCCGTAACAATTACATCAGAAAAACGAAAAAAAGCTGTTAGTTTAGACTGATTGGTGAATATTTTAAGGCTTTTTAACCAATCTAAAATCTTAAAAAAATGTTTTGCATCTTTTTTGATGGAATATAAAGATATATGTTTATATTTCGTACAAAGGGAAATTATCTGCACAATACACTACATGGTCGTAATAATTATCCTATTTTTTAGCATCCGTTATCCTTCATTGAAAATTGGTTATAGCATCAAAACAAGATTTTCATAAACTGAATCACGCTTCACGGGGCTCACTTTATTTTAAAAATGAGAATCTTTTTGAGTTTTAATTTAAAAATAAATACAATATGAAAATACCTTTTTATTTTAATTCGATCTCTCGACTTAGAAGCACACACGCAAAAAATAGTATGAAATTATTAAAAAATAATTTCAAATTGTTTTATGGACACCCATACAATCACTACCGATGGAATAAAAAAATATTTATTTTTATTACTAACCACTGCCTATATAAATTGAATTTAAAGATGATTTTTATTTGGTTGTTGCATTTTTTTTAATCTCTTGCAATTTTTATATATCTTATATTACCTATCAATTTACAGTTGAGCTGTTTCAGTTATCCAGAAACCAATAAAACCAAGAAGCAAATCGTGGGCTGAGTGTTTTTTGTTAAGACCTGAATATGAAGCTAAGAGAATTCAAAGCACTGCAGGGAACTCTAATCCAGGATCATTTTACTTAGAAAATATTCACTTTTCATTGAACTTACACCTTCTGCTGATTTCGTGTAAATATTCATAAATTTGGAATTTTCAGTATTCACTACTATCACTTTCATTTGGTTCAGCATCGATAGGTACATCATCATACTTGAATTTGTAAATCGTGTTATATCGATATCGCGTTGTATCGAAACCGTGTTATATTGAACCCGTGTTATATCGATACCACGTTGTATGGAATTACAATACAAAATTTCGTTTTTTCAGCTTAAATCCACTCAAAAACATAATTCTTTCGTTCGATTGCTTTATACACCAACTGTTTCTATGCAAAACTGATGCACATTGCAAGACAGTCGTTTGTCTTCGTCAGCACAAACAGTGCAATTGCGCTGGTGTTTTGACCATTTTCACGAAAGAAAGTTCAGAGAAATGTGCAATTCAACGGCTTCGCGATTACAGATTGCGATAATGCAATAGACCTCATAACACAGCGCGGACAGATTGCATCGTAGTCATCGTCGTCGTGGTCTTCCCTGTTTCGGTTGCATATTGCACTCACCATCTTGATTGCATCGCTCGCAATTGAATTGGAATGCCGCTCATCGGGAAAACAAGATTTCCTTGTCAATTGTTATACAACACCCCAGATTGGCCATCGACGTCTTCACGGTTGTCATCTAGCCAAAAAAAAAGGTGAATCCACCAGTTTCCTTACTATCGCCTCCACAAGATCGGGATCCAATAACGGCTGCATCGAATCTGGAAGTCTACCTGCAATTGAGCGTTAGCCAGCTATTCCAGCAACAAGGAAGTGGTGAAAAATCAAAAGATTATTGCAGATTACCCATCGACCGTAATCGATTTCATCTTAAGGGTGCGATTGTGTAATATCGTCGTTACTATTGCCGTGCAGTAACCAAAAACAATTGCAAACAATGGTGTGGGCTCTTGTGAAAGGTAAAAGGTGCATAATTGCTGATCAATGGGGAGAACAAGTCAAGTTCCACCACACCAGCCGAATTTATGAGGTCTCTCTTGTTCGATGTAGCACTTGCAAAAATTCGACATGGCAGACAAACGGACAGACAGACAGGCAGCAAGACAACCTAGTCTGGTAAGCAGGCATGGTGATGCACTTTGTGAAAAATGTTAGCATTTAAGCGATTTTTCCTTTCGTTTCCTTTTCAATAAGATGCGAGAACATGATAAGGCAGTTGCATAATTGTTAATTGTTTTTTGGTTGAACTGAAAGTTAATGACTCCCTGTCTGGTACCGACGTAAATTCAAGGAGGTGGAAAGCAAATTGAATGCAGGATTACGAAAATAGAGGTAGAGTTTCTATCCAATATAGCCTATAATAGGAGCAAAGGGCAATCGAATTGTATAATCAGATTGAATTGAATGTTATTGGATCTTTTTCACTAGCAAAAAAGATTTATGTTTCTTATCATCACCAACAGCGGTCCAAGCTAAATCAAGTCAAGAACTTTTGATTCCAAACCTCCACACGTCCTTTTGATTTTTTCACCCAACATATCGCTAAGTTTCTTTGAAACCAAATTTAGAAGCAAAACAGAATAAATTTTAAATTCATTTTGAAACAAGAAAATAATACATGTATTATTTTGGTTTAAAAGAAATTGTTAATTTGCATAGAATTTTCGTATCTAAATGCACCTCTGCTAGTCTTGGCGCCTCAAATCTTACACAACCAAGTCTCTTCTCGTATCAAAAAACAACATCGTCTAAAGTCAATGGTCTATGATAATCTGGCATCTTTTTAATCGAAAAAATCAACATAATGTTGACGAAAAATTTAATGCAAATATTTCACTAGTCGCCAGTTTCTTACAACTAAACAAAACTGAACGTTCAAGGCTGTTCGGATGTTTTCACTAGCGTTGTACGTTCCGAGAGCAAATCCTCTTTATTAAAAACAAATATCATACTACCTTACGCACAGGAGAAAAAAATATCCAAACATATTTCCACTCGAAAATTTGTAAAGTTGAAAATAAATTGAAAAATGTACCCAAAACGCACATAAAAATCCAAAAAAAAATCCAAAAGATCATTAAATTTTTTTTTGCATAAATTCTATGCTAAATCCATTTAAATCCTGTCTTATATTACTTCTTCAAAGAAACCTTTGAAAAATAAATTTTCTATCCCAATCTTAATTGAGCTAAATTTTATGCAGACGTGAACGTATTATCATAGATTTCAGCAATAAATCAGATAAAATTGGTAGCTTTGAACGGACACACATGCACCCAACACCGGCCACTATGCATAAATTATCCTTTTGAAGAAAAAATAAAATAAATAAATTCAATCCACGCATTTGAAAGTCTTATTGTTTGTCATAGATATCTTATGGCAACAAGATAGTAAAATAGATACTATAGATCGATGGATTAGATAAATCTAAAATCGCGAAATTGATGCTGAACCGTTTAGCAGTTAGTGTTTCATGCAGGCCAGCGTGTAAGTAAATCAGTTGAGAAGCATATTATTATCGTCATTTATTTTGTCGACAATGTCTTGACGCAGTGACATTTAATACAAACTTGCCTAAGAGATCTGGCGAAATCATTTTGCCGATGGGTATGTGTACCTACTCGTATGTAGTATGAACAGAAATCCACTTATGCAAAAATCTTCGCGATCTCAATGAGTAAGTAAGATACAGATGGATGATAAACGCGTGTTACAGTTTGCGATCTCAAGGTGGATTCGAATTGAATATTTTGCAATTGTCGCTGTTTAATTGGAAAAAATACTATATTAAAATCCCTTCGGTTTTTTGGGTAAAAAATATTATGATGTTCTAGAATCTCATAGTTTCCATTCGTCATCAGATTTTTAAGAGCAATCAATTTACCTGATGGACCCAAATTGTAGAAAATTTACCTTTATCTTGAAGAATTTCTAATTGTTGCTACTAACCTTCCAAAACATTTATCTTTTGTAGCATTTGATAAAAAAAAATCGGTTTTCAATTTAATCCAAACATTTCCACCACAAAAAAGCTTTTGTCGGTTAGACAAAAAAGAAGTTTTATGAAAACAGTGAAATTGTGTATAATATTTTTTCTATCCAATAATTTTTTCAACTGTTATTATTTATGGAACACATCCTCAATTGTTATGCACAAAAATATAAAAAAAAAATCATTCAATTTATTAACAAAATCTTCGTGAACTCAGTGAGCGCCTGAAAAAATTTGCTGCGATCAAAGATATTTTAAGTTGAAAATCAATATCAAAAAACTGTGAGAATCAACCAGAAAGCAATCTTAGTATTGTCTGCAAAATACGGTCAACAATCATTAAAAACATTTGACACCATCTAAAACCACCTAAAACCACCTAAAAACTAACAAAAATCATCAAAAATTTTTGGAGGGTTGATGTTTTTTTTGGTGGTTGTTGTAGCTTCCATGAGTTATGATGGTTGATCAAACATATTGATTTGCTTTTGTAAACTAAACTTTCACTGAAAATATTTATAACTTCCGAACAGTTCGTCAGAAATTTGTCAAGCAATTAAAATATGGCGAAAATTGCAATTTTTTGACGAAAAACATTTTCGCGCTGATATCTAAATATAATTATAAAATGCAGGCAATTAAAAATATAAGCTTTATTTCTTATTAAAATGCATTAATATGGAGCGAATTTAAGGGGTTACATAGATCTTGTATTTTCAAAAAATCGATCAAATTTTCATTCGGTCGACTCGTTTTGTTTATACGGAAAAAAATATTTTAAAAACGATGAGAATCGGAAAAATGCTTAAAAAAATATGAGACGATAATTCATTCAAGCTCATATAAAAACTTTAAATTTCATATTTTTCTTCAGTTCCTTCGTTCAATCACGAGCCAAGGGCATAAACTATAAGAGAATTTTTAATTTTTGATTTGAGATGAACCTGCACCGAAATATTCTGCGTACCGCAAAAAAAAGGTTGGACGAGGAAAACTGCAGAAAAATTGATAATTTTCAATATTCTTAGCTGAATTTTTTTTACAACTTCTTGAAATGCTAAACTTTTATGTGAGTCAATTTTTAATAAAATAAATTTTTGGTGTTTAAAATACAATTTTTTGAAAAAGTTGTTTGTTTTTCCTTTCAATACCTATGTAATCCATTAAAACATTGATAAAAGCTGACAAAAATTGCCAAAATTGCCAAGCAATAAATAGTAGTCGAAATTTGCAATTTTTTGATGAAAAACTTTTCGCGCAGAAATCTAAATAAATAATAAAATTCATCCAATCATAAAACCTTAGCTTTATTTATTATTAAGGTGCATAAATTTAATCCGTAATTCACAATGAAAATGATTTTACGTTATTTTCAACACAAAAATTCATTTTCCGATTTTTCCAAAAATGAATTTTTGCAAACAAATCGGCAGAACAAATCAACATCGAATTATAGAAAACATTTAATCAAAATAATACGCTTGAACCGCTCGTTTCTAGAAATATTATAGAAAATAAAGAAGGAAACAAAGAAATTTTAGGACGAATCATTCGTTACTATACCTCAGAGTGAACTATGCCCAAAAAAGTATTCATCAAAAATATTTATGAAAATATTATTAAGAGAAACTTATTTTTAAAAATATCATGAAAATGTTTCTTTTCGATTTTCATAATTTTATTCTTGAAAATAATACGCATGAATGATTTTCACGATTTTTATTTCAAACTAAATATTTCCTACATTTTCTACAAATCAGTGTTAAAAATTACATAAATCGAAATCAAAAAGAAAAAATTACATAAACCAAAAATTTCCCAAAATTTTTTTTTCCCTAAAATAAAAAAATCCGAAAAGAACATCCAGACGTAAATGCTTAAATTATCAAATGGAGTTTTTCAATATAATTAATTGACACATAAAAGTGTTCGCAAGATTTTGTATTGTTTCGAACATTATTAAAAAAATCTTTTAAATGTTCGACTTTATCAAAAATTGACCAGACTGACACAATTAGGCGTTAATATCTGCTATATTTTATTTTCAACTGAACACTTTCTCGAGTGTTTTTTTTACTTCAATGGTAAATAAAGTAATTATAAAATTTTCAATAAAGGAATATTTGCAAAAAAAATAATTTGAAGGTATTTTTATTACCTATTCTCGAAAGTTATATAATTATCAGTGACCGACGTTGCTCGCTAACCACCATTCTCCAACTTCACCCTATTTTGAACTCAAAAATTTGATCGTTTCAGGCTACTGAAATTTATAAACGGCAATCAAGATGAATGATGAAATGAATTCAATTTAGGTATTCGTATTTAATCGAAAAATCCAAAATATTTACCACTTTTATCCTTACGTCCAATTCAAAGGTTTAGCAATCGTACATTAATACATCATTAACAGCACAATTGCTTCAGAATGATTTAATGCCATGCCTGACTAGCATTTCAAGATCGTACCAAAATAATTGTATAAAATTATCACACGTCTACGTACATATGTGCGAGCTGAACTACAGTTTCCGAAATGTATCTGATCATTTTGCAGGAGGCATAAAATATTTAATTGTACGCTCTTACGCAATTTTACGCAACATTTCAACGGGTAAGTCACACAATTATTCTTACTGCTTGAAAGGTGCGCCAACTGCACCATGCAACCGATTTAGGCCTTCGCGGCAAAGTGCCGGGAGTGCATGTGAAACCTGTTACCTGTCGTATCTTAAGACGTTACCTGCGCAAATCGGCAAAATTAACAAAGAAAGCAGGGCGCGGTGTAGGCCGTCGCCTTATACAATCTGGTGTGGTGCCGGTGGACCCAAAGAGTTGCAATGTGAGGTGACATATGCCAATATGGGACCAAATCTGAAAAGTCGTCGCATGCTATTATCACCGCCAACGCCTCGAGGGCAATATGTTGGGACCCTGCTGGCAATCCAATCCAATCCATCCGTATGTGCAATATGTTATTCGGTGTCCGGACTGTTGACGTGCTGCCCAGAGGAGCAGGTCATTAAAATGACTGCAGAGTGCAATAGTTATTTTGAAATGTCTTTAAATCGCTATCGATTCAACAGAAAACTGTTTTGAGTGTAAATTGACGGTGCAATGTGAACATACACGCATTAACTTTGATAGATAGAGCTGCCAGCTGTTTTCAAGAATTTTGGACTAGATCCAAACATATTTAATAGAAAAGCTTTTCTAGCCCTACAAGAAAAGACGACAATAAACACTTTAAAATTATCAAATTCAAAAAGAACCCTTCAGCGATGTTAGAGTATCCTCAGACGATGACCAGATGTTCCAGGAGCAAAACCGTTGACGGCAACAGTACTGACTGGTGCGCTGTCCGCGACCATCGACAAGTAGATTCGCGGAAAATTAATTTTGATTATCACCAACTGAATTTTGACGAAAACTTAAGTATTTTTTGACTCAAATGCATGATTTATGTGTTCGAAGGAATTTTCCTACAGATATATCATATTTCAGGTAAATGAAAATGAACTTCTAACGAAACTAATTTCTTTCGGGAAAAATTATATGTTCGAACTCCTTGAAATTTATGTCAATTTATCTGACCTATCTTTCAATAAGTATTAAGTTTGGACTGTGGAACAAAATAGCCAAACATCGAGTTCAATATAAAAATATGCTTTCAATCTCTTTTGAAGCACGAACTTTCGGCTATCAGATTATTATTATATGAATCGACAACACTCTTCAACCAGCTAAAAGGCGTGTGTACTCTCATGTGAATATTTCGTTTTCGAAAAACCCCATTTCAATTTTCATAGTGGAAATTTTAGAAACCATTCGCAAACGATTTTCCCATATGATTTTTGCCATGAGCACAACGCAAAGTTAACACACCTTTGTGCCTTTAGCGAAAATTTTCCGATTTTGTTGTGCCTAATCGTGACTGATGTAGAGCTGTGTCATAGATTTTCCATTTCATTTCAGCTTGGCATCAAGATACGAATGTATGTATCTAAGGAAATATTATGCGTTACGTTTCGTGCTCCTTTCTGCAATGTTGCAAAATATTGGAGAGAAAAATTAAATAAATTTTATATCGACGCAAACATGCGTACTGTGATTTTGCACAACGTTTAGTTGACCAATTTTCTTTGCAGAGTAGAGGAACATGGAGACATAATGAATTTGGTGTAGAAAATTTGAGGGAAAATTAAAACAAAACAATTCTGCTGACAATTTGTAAATGAATTAAATTTTGACCAGGAAAAATACCGGAAAAAAATTAAAAAAATTCAAATCAAAAATTGTGATAGATAATATAAAAAAATTCAGTTTCCAACCAAATTTATTTAAATAAATTGTCCTGGAACCATGAAAAGCCTGGTCTCACATACTCATCTTTTGAAAAAGCCTATCGACACATGATTTGCACAGTCCAAAGTTTCATCTGATCTACCCTATAATAGTCTGAATTTCTGAATTTAATAAAAGAAAAACATACCACCATACGCAAAGGGTCATTGCTATTGCTATACATGTTGGTGACACAATCGCCACTACCGCCGACTACATTTTGACGGCGCGGAAATACCGCTTAGCAACTTACAAACTCTTTAATATGTATCGGCACACATGGTAGATAGTTAAGATAGGTAGGTAGATAGGTTCACCACGTATGGCACATATGGTACAGCAGCAAGAATGCTTCAAGCGAAATTCAAACTAGGCCTAGCCAGCTATCTATCCATCTATCTATTGGCAAAATCAAAATTGAGACATCGAACAATGATGGAAATTATTGGCTGCGTGATAATTAATGATAGTTCAGCCGTAATAGATTTCATGCAAACTACATAACATACAGTGCATATGCATATGTGTTGCAACTATTTAGAATGTCACCGCTTATTTAATATTTGTCAATATTTTTGCGCGTAAGAGGTGAATGTGGTTGCCCTTAGGGTGGCAACTGATGAATGGGTTTGTCTTGTTCGAATGAATTAATATATGTAGATTTGCTTCAGTATGCAATATTCAACTGGGGATTTTAAAACGTAATGCCAGTTGTATGTGGAAAATTTTAAAATAAATTGTTCCGTGAGAAGTTTCCTCAGAAAGCCAATATTTTCTCTATTCTCTTTTTAACGAATGTGGAATTAGCCACAATAAAATTCATATTAAAAATTTTGTAATTTTTTTGGAAACTCTAAAAGAAAACCTTCGGAA
The DNA here is from genome assembly GCA_963942545.1 of Oxycera nigricornis. Taxonomy (NCBI): domain Eukaryota; kingdom Metazoa; phylum Arthropoda; class Insecta; order Diptera; family Stratiomyidae; genus Oxycera; species Oxycera nigricornis. The sequence goes on from OZ012661.1 coordinate 4,571,334, forward strand.
ACTCGAAATCTTTGCCATGATTTTGACGTAAAAGATATTTCCCGAAAATATACATTTTTAAAAAAATCATACCAAATTTTGGATGAAAGTTTTTTACAGATTCAATGAAAAAATATCTGGAATACACTTCAGATAAAACACCTCGAAAATTTGCTTAGAAAAATATTTTCAAAAACTATGAAAAATATAAACAATAAATTTTTAAAATACTTGCATAATTACAACCAAGATTACAATTTTGGCGAGGAAAAAATTGCACTCCTAATAGTCGAGTTTTGCAGTCCAATTAATTTTTCAATAGAATTTCTTCTAAAATTTCTTGGGTTTTTTAAGCACGTGATTGTTTTCGTTATCATGAAAATAATAATTTTTTGCATTTTTTTGACCATTTCGAATTTTTATTTTTTTCATTAACATAGCACTAAGTGACATTATAAATATATTACGGAAGAGTAGTTGTTTTTTAAGAGATTTTAATTTTTTGAGCAAATTCGTCAATTTTCCAAAAAAAAAACAGTTTAATTTAATATAAAATTGAATTTTTTGTCTTATTTTGTATTTCGTAAATATTTCTTATATTCTGAAAAACAATAAGTAAAGATTTGTTTCTTCTTCAATCTTTTCAATGTCATCCATTTGTACAAGAAAACTCAATATTTAAAAATATGCAGCGTCGATTCGATGAACGTTCGTTTTCAAGGATTAACATTATTATTTTAAACATTAATATATCAACTTACCGAATCATCATACTCCATTTGCCAAAATTTGAATATTTTATGTGATGTAATTTTACCGTTACTTTACCTTGAATAAGTTTATATCATATTTTTTGGGGGAAAAATTACAAAGTTTATTGTTGAATCAATCTGGCAAAAACCTTTACAGGTGGAAATTTTTACTTTTATGACTTAGAAAATTTATTCAAAAAATGCTCAGCCTTTAATAATTGTATGAATTAATTTTAGCAAATTTTTCCTCCGATCTTTCTCAAATATATTTTGAAGATAAATATATTTTAGGTATGATGAAAAAACAAGATCAGTAGATTTTAGGTAGCCATTTTTTAATGGTTCTAAAACCCATATAACTTATACGTATGTATATCGAAACTATTGAAGGAAAATTCCTTCTCATTTGCAGGTTTTCAAAAATTAACTAATCCGAAAAACCTATTGACAAGAAATTAGCAAAATTTGAGTTGTATAACTTTCCATTCACCTGAACAGAATATTTTAGTATATCAAAACAATTAGAAAATTGGTTTCACATTAACAGCAAATGTGGTTACTGCGTTTTATCCCGAACAAAATATTTTTTTTTTAATTTTGGAATGATTTTTAAATACTGAAGTGAATATGATTTTGGGCTTAAAACAACAAGAAATGTTGTCCACATGAAGTTACATACGATAACAAATGAAAAAAATTTATTTAGTTTAAAAAATTGAACATTTTTCTCTAAAACGTATGATTTCCGATTTAAGTCCTTTGATTTCATCAAAAAATTTCTTTCATCATAGCTTAATTTGTACATACACATCTTCAGATTACAATTATCTTAAAGTTCTTTTAAATTAATTTTGTATAGAAATTTTCTATTCAAAATATTAATACTTATTAATTAATTTAATAGATCCTGATAGCCACCGTTTTCCGTTTTAATATTGTGAAAAATATTTTTATAATTCATTTGCATGGGATTGAACATATTTTGTGTGCATGTAATATTTTATGATTAAAACTTTATTGGCTTCTCCTCTTCATGTGTGTTAAAAATAATGATAGTCACAATTTGTAGAACAACAAACGAGTTCTTATACATAAAAAAGCCCATCCAAATATACACCATGCTTTTTAAAGATAAGTATCTATTATTGACTGAAGCATTCACACGATTTGCATATCTTATCTCTCCCAAATGTATTTCCGAAACAAATCACACACTTTCAATCATTAGCCATATATATCACAAAAAATATATTATCGTTCGTTTTCATATCCCCAACAATAGCAAAACTTCACAAGCGCTAAGAAAAGATAGCGAGAAAAGATACACCGGATAGCAGAGCGTAGTTTCGATCTACGGACCTCTGGGTTATGGGCCCAGCACGCTTCCACTGCGCCACTCTGCTCCATTCCTGCTGTTGGTCAAAGTACATTCAAGTATGTTTAGATATAAAGTATTTCGCAAAAAGATTTAGGCATTTCATAAGCCGCAAAGCACTGGATATAATTTTTTTAATGAAAACTAGGAAATTTCATTCAAATTGCACGCTTGATGATTTTATTTCATATAGCAATTTTTTAGAAGTCATGTATAAATGCAGCAATCTAAATTGGCTACGGTGTGGCACTTTTTCACTCAAAAATTCAGAAACTGTTTGAGTGTGCTCTGCGCAAGTACAAAATTTGGATGTTGCCACTAAGGAAATTTGCAGCACTTGTTTATTGTTCAGTTTCAATATAATTGGTTTGAAGTTTTAGACGTTTAGATACAATTTAAGATTTTATACAGTATCCATTTTAAAAATCAAACAGATATTTGTGAATGCATACTCTTCATAAGTATTTACATACATATATTCATTCTTGTGTTTTACTAAGGTTTCAATGCCTTGAACTTTAAATATAGATTTGCCTTCAAAACTTTTGATTATTATTTATTCGTAGAGATTAATAGTACGAACTCGTCTGCTAAACAAATAAATGTATCTTTGCCGCAAAAGAAAACACACATCGACCACCTTTGCTTTCTTCCTTTTATAACACGAATACTGTCTGTCCTTCGTCAACACTCATAAATGCTATTGATCTGCAACGCCAATTACTATCCCGCAGCTCCATCCTTGGATACCCGCAGACTAGATATGAATTAAAGGTAGAACGTGCGACAGGTGAATCGTATTGTATCGTCCATCCGTCATACATCTTTTGGTCGTTGTTTATATCTTTTCTTTTCGTAACCCAAGACCAACATCTGCACATGATCATCAGAAGCAGAAGCTGCAGCAACGGTCGACATGTAGTTGGTCCTATTATCTCGTCTGGAGTTGGGCAGAAGAAATGCACCACGAATCCAAACAAAAAAAATTGAATGATAATCACCACCTGAAGGGCCAAAAAACACCATTTTTTGGTCTCTTGTTCTGATACTCTTCGATTGCAGTCCAAATGCTATGAACAATAAGAAGGACCTTAATTGCAGAAACGCTACAAGTTCGATGAGGGCATAAATGCATAAAATTGGTGTTGCCAAATAGAAACGATCTTCAAAACATCCAAAGACTGCCTAAGACCATAATTGTTGATCATCGAAGATATCATGTTAGGCACTTTCTATCCTCCATAAAATATACAAAACCAGCCAACTCACGCAACCGATCGAGGCAACCCTCAAGGCATTGTTTTATCGTCATCCCGACTCTGAAAAAGGATCAAATCGATTGTCAAAACCTGAAAATTAGGGCAGGTGTTTCTGCATGATCGGGTCAACATATTCTTATTTCGATGCAACTCAACTCAATTCTTTGCACGTTTCACGTTTTGTTTCGGTTGATTTATTTCTCCTTTGGCTCAAACTCGAATCCCGAAAGTGCTTCGAATGCAGTTTTAAAGGGCCCGGTCTCCGATCCTATGTTTGATAGCTTCTTCTCCCAAAGATATGTGGTTGTGCGTTCCTATCATGGTTTTTACACAATTTAACCTTCTCAAGTATTATTTTCTTAGTCTTTTGCGTGCCAGCTTTGGCCTCCATTGAATTTCGGTAGGCCCTGCAAAGAAGTTAGGCTTCCACGTCCAAGGGATTTTTTATTGTTGTCCTTTGGAAGATGAATCGTTGTGTAGCGCTATAGTAGCGGCAACAGCAGGTGCTGGTCGATTTGAGACATAGGATCGACCCTCATTTGAATAAGACGGTGTTTTGTTTTTGAGACGAGGTCCTTAGGGATCAAGTTGTTGGCTAAAAATTGATTTTAATGGGATAGTTGAGTATAGAACGGCTTGCGTACGATCGCCAGCATGCATGTACATATGAATGTAGCAACGAAATCGGTGGTTGAGGGCAATTGTTCTTTTGGCAAACCACACTTGTGTTGGGAAAGGAAGCAGGTGATTTTTGGTCGTTACATTTTTAAGATGATTGAAAGATTAATGGTTGTTTTCGAAAAAGTTTATCTTGGTTTGTCGAATTGGATTGGTGTCAAATTTTTGAAAGTATTTATTATGCATTAATTTTTGGTTGAAACGTTTCGAGAAATTTGCAAACGATATAAATATTTGGTCACAACGAAATTGTTAATGAATTTATGAGTGTCCGTATTTATTTATGTGAAAATTGGAAATTTTGAGTGTCGATGCTGCAGTACCTACTGATCCAGATTGCCCACACTTATGACATGATGGTGTAGGAACAATGCTACATGTGAAACCGACATAAAAAACGAAACGATTGTAAGAATCAATCAAAATTTGGAGTATTTGAAACGAGTACTGTCTCAATAGCATATGTAAAATCTCTGGTGGATCTAGATATATACGCACGCCTTTCAATGGGGACGACAGTTGTTCGCCAGATGTCGACAAAACTAGGTACCTGTAAAACCACAATAACGAAGTTCTCACATAGTGATCCTTCATCACTTGGTCATTAATTCTTATATGGCGATCCTGTTTATTCAAAAATTGAATCTGAAGTCGAATTCGGCTCACATTGAAGCGACAAGGACGGATTGGACTTCGAGTAGCTGAGGAGTAAGCTTTTCTTGCAGACACAAATAATACAAATTCGCATAAGCAAGCGAGATCAGCATCAAAAATATTTTTAGTTATTTCAATTACCTTGCTAATGTAGAACAGAGGTAATATATCATTTCAAAATTATAGAAAGCAAATATTTTTTCCCGAAAATTTCAATTACTACACAATTTTTCGATAAGGATGTGAAGATCTTTTAAAAATACAACCAAAGGATGATTTCTACAACTTTTATTAGCGGAAAGTATGCGGGATGCAAAACATATTATTTCTTTTAGATTTTTTCAAGTTCGATGATTAAAAAAAACTAATTTCGATAGTCCCCCAAAATCTGCACTTACAGAAATATTATCCTCCTAAAAATACTTAGCTTATATATGTAAATTTAGGATCCTGTATTGCTTACAGAGAAACAAAATTGATTTGCTAGTTAAAACAAAATTTATTTGTCAGATATAACATTTTAATGGCCTGTGGAAAATGAGTCCTCTTTAAATCATTTTTAATCAACTTTTTCGTTTCGTATTTCAATCAATTTTTTCCTAAATAAAAAATTAGTTGTTTTTTTCATTCAATTTAAACGTCCACCACTTACTTTATTTTACAACAAGGTATTTATAATTTCGAAAAGACTAAACGATTATCAGATTACAGTCAATTTTAATTTTATTATCAGATATTGCTGCGCCAGCGTATGGAGCTCACATAAATACCATATTCCATATATTTTATGTGATGAACAGGTGTGTGTATTTGTTTGTTTGTATGTTTATTTTTTATGTTTGTAGCAAATTGTTACAATAATTTTTTTTGCATTGTTTTCCTATTTATATGTAATTAAGGTTCGAACTCTGGAACGCATTGATCCGTTGGCAATAAATTGTCTTTACTGATCGCTTCAGAGTTCATATCACAGGTCATCCAAGGATGAAATAAAATGTCATCGGCTGTCAGTCTTTTTTTCGGATCCTGAATCAATAATGAGCGTATTATGCATCGTGCTTCGGGCGATAGGGTTTCAGGTGTTGAAAATTCACCACGTGATATTTTCGCGAAGAGACCGGTATGTTGTTGATCGTTGAATGGATACCTGAAACGAACGAGAGAAAAAGGATGTAAATTCCATGTGAAAAAATTCGAGAATAATTTTTTAGAGTCAAACATCAATCAAAGTATCAATAAATCGTCAAGGAGATGGCATCTTGTCGTTAAATGCATTTCAAGTGCGACCACAAAACATTCGTTATATTCAGTCGATTTCCTTGTTCACTTTATCTCATCCTCTTCAATCAACTGCTTTACAAGAAGTTAGGAGCCATTTCCGAGCCATCTGTTGCATTTTGGGATCAGAACATGTGCCCAATAATGTATTAAGCCACAAGAATCATCCGAGAAAAGAGCAAAAATGAAACGCCCAAAAACAGCTACACTTAAGCCTCCTTAAGGTCATCAATTATTTCTACCAAACTGGATCTTAATCGAGCAACCTTTTCCAAAAACCAAAAAGGTATCTTTTATATATTTGGCTGATATTCACGAAGTTATTATTACTGTTACTGCTGCTGCTGCTGGTGCCAATTTCTTTTTCTCGACCTGGTCCTCTGCAATCAAAATTCAATTCGGAAAGAAACTTCTTGCATCCCGTGAATGATCATTGATCGAGGAACTTCGTGAGTATCAAAACAAAATACTATACTCGTCTCATCTTCTTCTTTTTTTGCCCCCTCAAAAGTAACCTTTTCTTGGGCCATATGTTGCTGCTTCAACGGTCTCGATACGGGATGCAGCAGTAATATGCAGAGGTTGCTGGGTAGCATTAAATTTAATGGAAAAATTAAATCGGTCAAAAGGAAGGGCACACGCAAACAGAAGGTTTACCAACCAAAACCTTAATTGAAGGCTACGTTGTTGGCGATTGTTCAAGAAAAGATAAACGGCAGGTGATTGAGAAATCGAGACATTAAGCGGCGATGCAGATCATATAAGAGGATCAAAATTTTTTATGTTGATTTGTTATGGGTTGCGATAAAAAGGATTTAGGTCAATTTTTATATGTAAATTTTATATACAGCGGAATATTAATATTTACGAGTGGTTAAAGTTTATTTGATTGAAATTTTAAATTTAATTAACATTTTTTCTGAGTTCACTGATTTTATTATTCTTTGTTTTTGTAAAAAAAAATGTTTTGAATATGAATAAAATTTTTTAATGATATTACCATTCACATTTATTTAAATGGGGTGCTAGGAGCTATGAATGTACCTAGGATGATATGCTGTCATTAAATCGATTTTGTGTTGATTTTGTTCCAAATAATTTATAATTTAGAGCGAACCTTTTTTCGTTATAATTTTAACAGCTAAATTTAAGGGCAGTCTAGATCTTTTAGACCAAATTTCAATATATTTTTTAAATATAAATATTCATTAAGATACAAAACTTTTGTACATCAACAAGCAACTATTGAACTTTAAGAAATTTTTTCACTTTTATTTAAAAAATGACGGCTATTACGGAGGCCAAAAAAACTGGTTAACATGATATCTGGAGCATCTAAAACAAAAAAATTGAATGGCATGTTGAAATATAATTGATTGGCTAGAGCCTGTAGCAGATTTAACCATTTTGGACGAAAAAAAAATCAAAATGGTGCATTTTTCAAATTTTTGATCCCAGTTTGCAATTAAATTGTTTAATAAATCGTTAATTTTTAAAAAAAAAAAAGAATTTTGTAGGGGCTGGAATCACACATGTGCTGAATACTCAGTACAAATTTCAGCCCGATCTGTAATATAGATTTTTCAAAATCGTGTCAATCAGGTCGAAAACGATCAAAACAAGGGTAACTACCAGCAGAATTCATTTGAATCAAAAGGAGTTGGTGCCAAGCTTTCTGCAATTTACCATTTATTCGGTGAATTTTATCACAATATAAATTCACACAGCGAATGTAGAAATTATAAAAAATCACTTTATAAAGATTTAATTTAAAAAAAGCCGATGGAAGCGATAAAATTGTCGTGAAAGTAATTTTCTACAACGTTTCGTAAACAGTCACTTATTTTTCAAGTTAAGTTTGATCAGCTTCCAAGTTAACCGAAACGTTAGGCAACTAGATAAACTTTTTTTCGATTAAAAAAAATAGTCCACCTGAAAATGTGTTGGCTTTTTTTGCATTTTAGGTCTATGACAGAGTAGAAAAAAGTCTAAGAAACGCTATCCATTAATGTTTTCAAGGCACCGCCGCTTTAAAGGACTAAAGATTTGCAGCAAATACAAATCTCGAATAAAGTAAAATGAGCCTTTTTTCAGCTTCACTCATGATAGATTTTGGTTCAATTTTTTTCTCGTAAACGTTCTATAATGAAACTTTTTTTCAGCATTTGTTCAAACTGCTTCGAATAGATGACATACAAGTATCAATCACAATTCGTTCTCCTATTGATCCCTTTAAATGCACTTTAACTAATAGTGCATACAATTCAATGCAAACAACTAAATTGAGCTCCCATTGAGAGTCTTCATTCATGTTTCACGTAAAGCAAACCGAAACCGCGGGATATTCCCATCCAATCTACACACGCAGTCGGTGCTAATTACACAACCTTTTATTTGCCATTCAATAATTCTCGCACAAAAAGAGTGCAATAAAATTACACTTCCGACTCAATCCGCACTACACGTTTCGACGCAGCACGACACATAAGAAAGGAAGCCAATCGTTTCCTTTTCACATCCTACTCACTTGAAACGTTCGTATCCGTACGAAATCAACAACAAAAAATATCTTTTTGAAAATTAGGAAAACTGCACAACAGGCCCAGAAGCAGCATAAAGCAATAAAATCAAGGGAAAAATGCACAAAAACACCTCAAACAACCGAAAGGAAGGACGTTCGAACAGCAGACAAGAAAAATACGGAAATTTGATGAGAAAAGACCAATATATTATATATAGTATGTATACCATTATATAAAACTTACCTTCCGACCAGCATTGTGTACAGGATCACACCTAATGACCACATATCCGCTGCCTTTCCGTAATACGTTTCACTGGGCTTCAAAATTTCCGGTGCTACATAAACGGGACAGCCTCTTTTCTCGCGCAATAAATCGTCCAAAGGATCTTTCAGTATGACAGCATCCATGAGTAGTTCGAGTTTTAAAATTTTACTGAAAAAAAAGAGGAAGAAATATTGTTGAAAAGACTGGGCAATTAGATTTCAATGTGATGTTAATGATATTTATGTGTTTTTTTTTCGTAAAAAATTGACTGATTTGAATTTCGGACATTCGTAATTGATTTGAGATTTTGAGCGATTACGTAAGAGTCTCGCGTGCGACTGATTTAAAAATATGGATTGGAACCCGAAGATTTCATGTATAAGGTATTATGTATCATTATGTGAAGATATGGTATTAATTTTATGAAAATCCTATTACATTTTACAGATGAATATGGCCTGGGAAATATTTTTTAACAAGCCATGAAAAGAAGAATAGAGAACTACACCCTAACATAATTAAATTAATGTTAATTGTTTTATTTGAGGACATCATGATTAGACTAAATTTAGAGAGTCGAATATGATCACACTGCATCTATTTAAAGGGGTAGGTACAAAACTGCACGCATTTTACTATCGACAAACATTCACATCCCACAAAACTCTTTCAAGGCTACTACCCGATCCATTCACATCGTTCAAAATTTACATTTCCACCAATATCGTTTTAAAATCTACCAATTCTTGCATTATTGCAATTCGTTTTTGGAACGCATTCAATTTGTACGATGCTAACGTTTATCGTTTGCCAGCCAGCTTCATGATATCTTTGTATGCATTTCAAAAGAATCAAATTGAGCTAAACATGCAACCTATACAATAAATATCCCCGATCTACCAAAAACGATCGTGTGAAAGTCATTGTATCTTTCGACAATTACTCGATCGAATGAATACCTCCTGCTGACCTTAGTTCACCCCACAATTAGCAAAGAGAGATCATGTTACATGTACAGCAGCATGTGATGTGATGTAGGCATTTTATTAACTACATATGATTATTATTTCTTGGATGCTCCCGTTAATGGTGCAATGATGATCAAGCCACGATCGTAACAATTCAAAAATATTACACAATGCGTGTTTTTCTTTCATAAATACTTTATTATCATACTGGAATGATGCCGCCATCAATCGTTTCAGAAACACATATATGTACATATACATACTATGCGTTGCGTTGGAATCCATTATGAGGATCGGCACTAAATCTCTTCAGCAAGATCATCATCGATAGTTGCAATAAATTGACAAAGTAGTAACTACATGATCATTGATCAATTATGGTTAGACAGATGATGCTTTCATCACTACCACCTGGAGGATCTGCAATTATTATGTGACACTGAATTTGATATGTTGCTCAATTCGCGAGGATCATCATTGGCATGCCTATTCGGTTCTCATGTTATGTTTAGGAGTTCTATTGATACAACGGATTTCAGATGAATATCATGCTAGTTTGATGCACGTTATTGCTGCGTTAAAGTGATCATGCCAAGTTGATTCCTTGGGCAACACGATCGAGATCATCTCAAAGCTGAAGAAGCGTATACAAATAGTTCATCATTTTCTCACATCATCAAACGCAGCTCTTCGCCTAACTTTTGAATATATCCAAGATTTGAGTTCCATTCAACTGATCTATCATCCATCAGATGATTCTTGGAACGATCGACTGAATGTTTAAAGCCAACACGTTTTGCAACTCAAACAATTCGAATAATTAATCGTTTCACTATTCACCCATATGGCATATAATATGCTACCAAGTCAAACAAGGATATTGCAACAAGTGCACCAGGTATGGATATTTCAGTCTACCACCAATTGTAGCTGCACGCAAGACTCTGCCACGATCAGACTGGGTTTCGACGACAAACTTCCCAACCTTGGCGAATCTATCTGCACAATCCCGACTTCAAGAGTTTTGGATATTGGTGGCACACCAGACATTACCATTATGTGTTTATTGTCTACAATGAACCGGGGAGGATTAAATGATCGATTGTGAAAGATATAATGTGGATCGTGTTTTACTTGATGTATCAGCTTTTGGATTATGCTCTAAAGTTACTTATTATTAGATTAGAAACTGCCAACAGATAGTGTTGGTGTTAGTAATGGTAGTTGGTGTCACGTAGGGATGCGGGGGCGTAATAATAACAAGTGGTTTCTTAATTCATGTTATGGGGCGTGCATAGAGATCTGCTTGGAATTTATATGGGATAGGTCAAATATTTAATAGCGAATCATGATTGCCGTTGATTATAATGAATTGTCACGATTTGTAGACAGAGAGAGATCTTTTCGATCGATAGTGATCAACTATGCAATCGTTGATAGTCTTTTCAAGAAAAGGGAATACTATGGACAGATGGTGACATATAATTGCTTTATCTGGAAATCCTTGAAATTCTTTCTTGATGGTTAAAAGGTAGAAATTTTCAAATCAAATTGTTTTGCATTTGAGTTGGTATGAAATCAATTTGTTTTATCAAATTTAATTTAAAAAAAACTAACTAGTCGAACATTAGCCTTATATGATTATTTAGAAGCACAATCCGTTTTCCAAACGATTTTTAGAAGAACGTGAGACCATCGCCACCATTCGAAAATAAGAACTACCACCCCAAAGCCATCACTGGCGACAGCAGGTGCTGCGAACCGTCAAAGATAACAGTTCCGCACTCCTTTTAATTTCAAGTAAGTAGCTGACCCTTTAGCAGGGTAAGTGAAATGGAGAACCTAACCGCGCTTGTGATGCAGCAACGCACACAACGATCGAGGGTGATGCAGCGTCATATACCCCTGTGTGCAAAATAATAGCAGTGCACACTCGAAGCGTTATATTTTTGGAATTACAACATAAATTTTGATCGTTTACCAGAGCCATCTGTTTATGAGCGATGAAAATAATTTACCAGATGTTTTACATAACCTTTTTGTTGAAACGGCAGCAAAGATCGGAGGAATCACCTAATTTTCGGAGACAAGGTGTCATTTGAATGTGCAAAATAATAGCAGCAGAAATAAATTAAATTCGTTTTCGGGAAAAAGTTTGTTTCAATTTTACAGGTAGGATATGATAAGGGCAAAGAAGGTTGACAGCTTTCAAAAGTTTTGTTATTTTTAGTATAAAATAGACCATTTAGGAATAATGGGCCGCTTCGCTGAAACGCAAAACTTACAGATTTATTGAAGAAACACTTGGCTGCTCTAGTAAAATGGTCTTGAATGCAAAAAAGTGGGTGGAAAAGCCTGAAACTCGTGGAAGAGAGAGATGCCAAAAAGACCCTTTTTGACATCTACAAGTATAAAACAGGAACTCAAGTTGGATGTCAACACTCGTACAATCAGAAGAACACTTATTAACGGCAAATTATAAGGTAGAAGTCCGAAGAAAACACCATTACTAAAAGAAAGACACTTTCGAGACAGGTTAAAATTGGCACGAAACCATAAGGACTGGCCTGCTTCCAAATGGAGGAATATTCTTTGGACTGATGAATCAAAAGTTGTATTATTTGGCTGTCCGGGAAGGAGACAATACATAAGAAGACCGCCAAATGCTTCTCATGATTCACGGTATACCACGAAGACAGTTATGCATGGAGAGGCAACAATCAATGTTTGGAATTCGTTTTCATTTTACGGCCCTGGCCCCATATTTTGGATCAAAACCACGATGGGCGCCAAAATTTACGTAAACATATTGGAAAATGTCATGTTACCTTTTGCGGCAGAAGATATGCCCCTGAAATGGTTCGTTATACAAGATAACAATCTTAAACACACCAGTCGCTCAGCCAAGATTTGGTTTTCGACCAATAGAATAGAAGTTATGGACTGGCCAGCTTAATCTCCCGACCTCAACCCCATAAAGAACTTATGGACTGATTTTAAGCAGGCTGTTTTTCAAGCAAAGCCGAAAACAGTGAATGATCCTGGACGGGTAGTGGAGTTTGCATGGAATTCTATTACCACGGAACGATGTAAAAATTTGGTAGAGTTGATATGTTAAAGTAATAGCCAACAAGGGCTATACAATAAAAATTTAATATTGCTAAATAGCAAAAATTCTCCCATTAAAATATATATTTTTGCATCATTATTAGTAATAAGTTAAAAACTGCTATTTTTTGCACAGCTCATTTCAAACATGTTTGTCAAAATTATGAAATTTGAGACAAAGGGCACCTTAGAACATTTTTTTGTCTTTGCTATATTTGTATTGCCACATTTATGAATACATTTTATATTGTTCGTTACAACGAAACTGGGCGTTTTTGAAAATTTAATCAAATTTACCGGCACTGCTAGTATTTTGCACACAGGTGTATTTCCGGCGAGTCCAGCTAGTTTCGATGGCCCAGCGATAGTGTGGGGCCACTGTAGGGTTATTTTCTTCGTGGTTTATTTTTGTTGAAGCTATTTATTGAAGGGAAACTGAAAAGGGAAAATTTACAAAACTAACTTTCTTTTTTTTACAGCTTCCCTTCAATAAATAGCTTCAACATTCGGTTACACTATCATCTCTTTCTAAAGTAGTCATTCCCCTTTGAACTAAGGTCTTTGACTCACATCCATGCATATTGGACGTTATTTGAATAAACAATTCCACCGTTCAATTTCTCAGATTACTATGCAACCAACATAAAGGTTTCAATCTAATGATCTTGCATAACTCTCCGTAACGTGACTTCCTCACATTGAATATCTTCAATTTTATTTAAATTTTTAACATTTCCCTTGCATATCTTCTTCTTCACACAGTCATTTAATTTTCACTTTATCCATAAATTTCTTTTCGTTTTTCAATGAAAGGAGCTGAATGAATTGGTTGATTACTAGTAAGCTCAAATCTTATATGTGTTCATACCTATAAAAACATACAGACGAAAACTTTTGATTGCTAAGTAGCATAAATACCAACAACAACAAAAAACATTCCAATTAGTTCACACGACTGTATCTAATAGCCAAGCTTATCACACTGGCATACCGGACAGTAAAAGATACACCAATCTTATATTGGACTTATAAAAAAAGAAGCTTTTCACGGAACTACAATACGAGGTCTTTGAACCACATAAATGCGTGTGTACATTGAAATGTTACACACATGTATGTATGTTTGCAGTTTGACGCGATCAAATGTGAATAACTTCTATTGGAATGTGAAATGAAAAAGACACAACCCGGAAAGTGTAGTTTGGCTTGTACGTTTGTTTGTTTGTTTGTTTAGTACTTTTCGAAATAATCGTGCCATGCAATAATCGCAACGCTGTGACGACATCAAAGTGTATGATGATCAGCCGAGAAAGTTAGAAAGTAGCCAAAATAGAGTGTAATCGGAAGTAATAGCAAAATGAAAAAGAAGACGAAAAAAAATTTGTTATTCGCCAATTTGGTGGCATTCCACGTGATCGTAAACAAAATCATTTACACAATATTTTAGCTTTCCATGTAAAATGAACTTTTGCACCGATTAAATTTTCCGGTTTCGCTTGCGATCATAATTTCAATTTTTTAAGGTGCGACGAACTCAGGATACATTTATAGTACGTATACGTTTAATGATCGCCCAAATTCATGATCATCGTCAGATGATTGGATTATCTTAAAGACTTTTTCAAGAGGTTTCACCGAGCCCCGGTAGGGAGTCAATGATCTCTTTTGAATATGTTTTTTTGGATGAGCTTTGCATGAATACGAAACGAAGCATATCTTCTTTTTTCTCGCCAAAAGAGGTGCTTAGAATTACTAAGCATAAGCTCGTATGTAATCGATTATGTGACGACGTTCTGTGGTATGCTGGGAGCATAGAGTTCAGTAGACTCTAGTAAAGCTGGGTTTCGTTCAGGAATGTAATTCATATGTAGCTACTCGTACAATTCAAAGACATGTTGCTACGATTCAAAGCTGATTGATTGCTTTTCATTAACATTTAAATAAAAAATTCAAACAGAAGATTGAAAATCATTAAATTTGATTTGATACAGTCCGACCAACATGCACTATTTACTTAAGGGGGGGGGGGGGGGTAAAATATTAAAATGTATTTTTTTAAATGAATGCATAATGTCTCAAGAATATTGTGTCAAAATTTCAAGTCGATTGGAGCAAAATTGTCGAAGTTATGAGCTATGGCAAAATTCGCTTATGAACGTTTTATACCAATTTTTTTAGTGTTCAAAACTTTAAAGCGTTTTCCCCACAACTCACGTTGTCAAAGTCGGTGCCCCTCATAATTTCCAAACTACTGCACCGACCTTTTTGAAATTTTGAACATTATCTGTGTACATAATTTACATGGTAACGCTTTTTTCCAAATTGTTAATAATTTTTATTTTACAATAACAAATTAGCCGATTTTTTCCTCAAAAAATCACGTTTTTCCCTTCAAAGTGTTCCAAAAAGGTGAAAAATTGAAATTTTAAAAAACCCTCCCAGCATTGCTTCGGGAAAACTATTATCTAACGAATGAACTTTCATTTTTTTGATTTCAAATGATCCAGCACCAAGTTATGAAGGGCACCGCAATTCGACTTTTTCCCGAGGCACGTCCGAATAATTGCTGCCATTGCCGCATTTTTTTCAACATTGGGAGGTGGAAATCTTCAAAAGATACCAATCAGCTCCTGCCACTCGGCATGCCGGATTTCTACCGACTAAAACCACTTCCGTTTCTTTCAATCACTCTGTCCATCAAAATTTAGTAACTCCCCGTATATAACATTTTAGGACATAGTACTTCCCAGACGATAAGAATCGGTATAAGGGATAGTACCAAATCTGTAAGTTTTAGTGTCCTTTTATTTAGATTAATAGTTCAGACTATATGTTTGTGAATTATTTCCTGTTGATTACATGTTTAGTTTTGAGTTTAGTGGAGTTGATTGTACTTGTAACTTACTTCGAAAGTAGGTTCTGAAAGAGATGTTTTTTAGTGTCGTTTTAAAGGAAGTTGGGTTCGCTATGTTTTTAATTTTGTCCGGTAGTGTATAGTAAAAGTTAGCTGCTTTGTTGAAGGGGTCTTCGTTTAGCCGATCAGTTCTGGCAAACGCTATAGCTATATTATTCATGTTTCTCATTCTGTAAGTGTTTTTTCCCTCAATTCTATCTAATTTCACAGCGGCATTCTCATTACGGTGTAAATTCTTATGTATGAATTTAGCTCTTTCCATGAAAATCATGCCTTGCAAATTCAATTCTTGGGCTGTTTTGTAAACTTCGCGAAAATTTTATACAATATTCTTCGAATGCCATACTTTAATGTACCATTGGTTTCAGTACAGAGATTTTAACTGTGTCGTCGAAAAAATATTCACAAAAACATGCCTTTTTGTACGAATTAACCTTACCCCGCCCTTAATTGGAACGGAGACGACATGTGACAAATTCATGCATAACAAGCTAACCGTTACTATGCAATTTATCATTGCATTTTCACGTGTTCCTCATATTTCCCAATTGCATCTTTTAACGCCATAACACTAAGTTTTCGCCTCCATTTCACACATACGCCAGTCACTTCCAATACGAAATTCCATCCATGAGTAGTAATTTATGCAAAAGAATTCTCCTTCCGCCACAAACACGTTGGGGGCACTCACTATTGACAAACATTCGTTGCAACAACAATAGAGTCCGTCAATCTATTGCTATTGCAGCATATTTCCATTATGCAAATAAACGTAATACACGAGTCCATGTGACATAATAACGGTGAACTTATAAGAAGTGTCCATGTGACACCATTTCGGACACGTGTGTATCTTTTTATTATGTATACATATATAACACGCATCTCAAGAATCTTGCACCTTTGTATCTTTTTTTCGTAAAAACTACACACGTCAGCCACGTTCTTTCCTTTTTTGCAATATTTAAGTCACCCTCAGCGGGATATCAAGACATTCATTCTACAATATCTAGTGGCTGTTATGTATCCTAATATCTATTTTATTCTCTTGGGTAATTTTAGCCACGGAAATGTGGACATGGCATTGTAATTGCATTAATATCACTCACTTGCATGCATGTGCTTTTGCGGTAGCTCTGACTTCAACGAAGCAATCTTGATTTGGCTATGGTGTGTTAGGTTTTTGGATTTTAATTGTTTTATACGAAGTGGAAGTAAAATGAATGTTTGGTGTGTATGTTTAAGAATTTACCTATGACGAAAACATGTGGGTATGACATACAATGGCCGTGATTCAATCAGAACCACAGGAATCTAAAACACGATAAATGCGGTGAGTTTTATGTACAAAAAAGTAAGACTATGCAAAAAAACTATCGATCGAAAGAGAACACTTGATTCATTGAAATAAAGCGGGATGAAATTTTAAGGTTTGGGTCACAGAAGAGTCAAAAAAGCATCAGAAATAAGCGATTTCAGCAAATTTTGGCGGCT
This sequence comes from Oxycera nigricornis, assembly GCA_963942545.1. Classification (NCBI taxonomy): domain Eukaryota; kingdom Metazoa; phylum Arthropoda; class Insecta; order Diptera; family Stratiomyidae; genus Oxycera; species Oxycera nigricornis. The sequence goes on from OZ012661.1 coordinate 4,588,582, forward strand.
TCTAAATGCTTTTTCCAACACTTGGAAATTCTTAGAAAATTTAACATTAAATGTGGAAAAATACTAACTGAATCCATAAAGAAAAGAAGCATTAATTGTGTAATTGTTTCTTTCGGGTAACGTGAAAAATATTTACCTCAAATGTGTCTGAGTGATATGCCTCAAAAAACCTTTTTTGGAGTAACACAAATAAAAGACAACCATCAGCTACTTATTAAAAACGCATTCCTGAGATTAACTGAGGCTTTTTAAATAACAAAACATGTTAATTTAACTAAGTTTCGATCACAGTATTGCGTAGTTTTGCTCTTAACACGTTGAAAGCCATGGTGGTCGATACCGAGTTTGTTCGTAAAGACTGGCGAATAATGCATAATGCATAAGAAGAAATTCATGTCGACCTGACGAGCAAACCATGTGGAATTATCAGGGCATGCAACGTGTTAAAAACTCAATCAATCGACGAATTGAGTCAAAAAAATTAAGTTAGTCACCAAATAATAAACAAAATAAATGAATTTATTAGGCAATTCTAATGTTTCGGATGAAAATTAGAGTTGATACCGACTGAAATATTTTTTTGGCGCTACAGACCACTTTGAGTAATGACCTTACATATACGTTATCGTCTTCGTCTCCATCTGCCGAAAACTACTGGCTGCCCAGCCGTTTAATTGCGTTGAGTCTGTTTCATCTACTCAATGAACCAAACCAGCTAAGTGAAGTTCGATTCGCATTAAACTTGCAAAAACAGCATTTTAAAGTGAAAATAAAAGATGACCAAAAGCTATTGACTATCATTTTATTTTTAAAAATTTACGAATTTTTGTTGCTTCTCCGCAGACCGAAATTTAAAGGTATGTATTCACTTTTACCCTTCACTTACCCGCGCGGGAGGGTGAGGGGACATGGGCGGAGAGGGGTGCAAAACGTGTCTCCAAATCGTTACCCCTATTTATATTACATTGACGGTAAACATGGCAATCATAAAATTTTTTATAATTTTTTATATTTTTTTTACAAAAAAATCTTTTTATTTCCTTAAATTTTTTAGACTTCCAAACAAGTATAAAAATCATTTTTCAGACCAATTTTGCAGTTTTATATGATCACTAAAAATACCATTATTTTAGTTGGAAAACCCGCATAACTTCTCATGGGACCGTAACCGCCGCGAACTTTTTATGCCATAGTAGTAGGAGAACCCCCTCTTTTTATCCCCTTACTCCAACCCCCTTCGAAGGTGGGGGCAAAATCCTAACCTTTACTCAATTTTTTTCTTCAGTTTTAAAATATTCCTATCCTAACTTTAAGTTTTAATTTTTGCATTTTTTGATTTTTTGACAAAAATATTAATGGTCCTTTTTTACACTTCATTAGGCATCTGATTATCCTAGATGGGTAAATTTAGTCGAATGAAATAAAATCTACAATAATTTAATTTTTAATGTCATGAAGCTGAGCCGAACAACAGAAAATTTATCTTTAAATCTGTGATGAAAATTGAAACTTCATAAACTAAAGTATCGCAATGCAGGTGTTGAGGACGAATTTTGACATGCATGAGTGGCACATTCGAGATGAATTTTGCAAGTTTTGGAAGTGTATATCCATTTTTTTAAGATAGAAAAATTCAAACAATCGAAACCATTCATTCAAAAAAAAAAATTTCAAAACGGCGAGTTTCGAATAAATTTTGAGAGCTCTGTATCTTTTCAGAGAACTACTTAGTCTTGATCCATAAAACAGCCAAAAATTACTGCGTCCTGATCTATAAAACGTCCAAAAAATTGCAAACTAAATTCAAGAAGCGGAATATTTATCAAAAAATCAAAGAAAGATATCGAAATGGAAGCCCAGTTTAAAACGAAATTTTATACAAATTCATCCATTTATTTGCCATAAAAATAATTTTTCAAATTCATTACTCCTCATTTGAAATTTCGCCTGTAATCTCTGCTCATTTTGAAATGATTCCATGAAAGCACAATACATTATATTTGATGTGTCTATGCATCAAAGTTTCACCAAAAAGCTAAAAAAAATTATCTTTAATTCGCATTCGGTCTACAAAGCATGCCACATCAGGCGTGTATATCAGCCTATTTGAAATACAACACTAAATATCATTTCTACACGTTTTCAATAATTTATTGCACGCTACGATTCCGAACAGAATCAAATATAATTGGTGGCCGATTCCACAGATTAGTTAGTAAGGTACCAATATTTCTGGGCATTCTCTAAACTCTATGAGCAAACACGGTTCGAAGTAGGTACATATACCGCGGGACACGATACTCTACACCGTATTTTATCTAAACGTGTATATCTATTTTTGCAATTTTACTTATGCAGTTACACATTTCATAAATGATTTCATAGTGTGTGCAACAGAGATCTCGCGATTAGTTAATTGAAATGCGAGAATGCAATAGTGAATGAATGATACAAAATCCAACGATGAAAAAAGCACATATCGGACAAATATTGAGTTCATGCATAATGTCATGCGATTGTATGTATGTGGTGTTGAAAACTAAATTGTAACAGATGTCAGAGATACAAAAGGCCGTGGAGGTTTTCTAGTTATCCCAGAACGGTTTTGTGTTGGGTGTAGTAATTGGTTTAGTTTCGAAGGCAAGTGTGAAACTGATTTAATTGGAGGCAAATGTTGATGGTATCGAACGTTTGTGGTGATTTGGTACTACGTTGAATAGAAATTTCATGGAAAGTATAAAATATAACTGCCATATTTTATATGCAATGTCGAGGGTTGAAGCGATTATCCCAGCACCGACAAAACTCATTTGAAATCCATTCATCATTAAACTCAGCAATCATCACTTTCATTATTCTACCCAATATCAATTTAACAAAAAAAAACATGTCGGTGGTGACATCGCAAATTAAATTTGCATTAAAACATATTACCAAAGCTGATGCGACCATGAAACCACTCATTAATAAACAATTACAGTCTCACTTAAACTCCATACGAAGCCAACACCAAATAAGACATTTCGAATTATCTAGTAGTCTCCACACTTAATAACTATAATCTCCCAATTTCGTATAATGCAAATCAAACATGAAATTTCGCTACCACAATCTGCAACATAATCCAATGTTTTTTTCATTCATCATTTTCATGCCTACGCAACTTGTTTCAATTTGAACGTAGGGAAAAAACAACATTTTTGTATATACTATATGCAGATACTTAAGAATTTACCAATCCATTTAGCTCACATACATATCAAGTGTGTTTGCATAACATTTGACATTGATTCGAAGAATTTCTGACATAATCGAAGGTCAACTTCATCAACCTCAAAATCAAAACTGAAAAGTAGACCATCGAAAAGAAGTTCATATATGTATGCTTTTGTTGCCAAAAAACTATGTGATTGAGATAGATTTTATTAGATGGTTGCACATATGAACGGAAAATCGTAATGTTGACATCGTGAGAGGAGGATTGGAATGGTGTTCAAATGAAAGGGATTGCTTTAATAGAGGATTGGTCGGGTTTTGGATTTTTTTTTCGTTGCGTCTAAAGCAGGAGCTTTAATTATTGATACGATCCTAAGCTGCTACTGGCGGCACAGTTTTCGCCCACCATTTTTTTCTTGTATAAATGATTGTGCGATTTGTTGTTGTTTATTTAATTCACAAGGTATATATTTTGAGTGAATGCTTTTTAAATATTATCATTTTGATGGAAGGTTTCAGCAAATATTTGAAAAAGTGGTACGAAGACGATCCTTGGTCAAAAACTCAATTGGAACAGCGACATTAAAATAAAATCATGCCAGATCAGGCGGATAATTTTTGACCAAATTTAGAGACTGAATCCCAAAAAGATGTACTGGTTTGGTAAAACAAATTTCGAACCAATAATCATTAACAGATCGATTGTATGGCAGTTGCAGATTGAACAGAGCTCTACTCTCTATTCAGCGAATACTAGAAAAAAATTAATGATTCTTTTAGGTTACTATTTTTGTAAAAATCAGAACAGCTCGCAGAGAAGGGGATTTTGTATGGCCCAGGCATAGCGGAGTAGAGGTATATAGCGTTGAAAAAATATAGAAAAAAATTACACGCGATTTTCTCGAATTCATGTTTTTTAAGCTGGCGGACACGATTTAAAAAAAAATACTCAACAGATCACTTTAATTTTTTAATATGTTGTTGTACACATATATGGCTATAATCGGTAGCGGTATCATTATGATCGCTATCAAATTTTCCTATTTTCATCCCCACCCCCCCAGATGATCCTTACCTGAAATCACGTCCGCCGTAATTATTTGAGTTCTTTTTAAAACTGTTAAGGGCAAAAAACAATAAAAAAATCTAAGAAAAATATTTTTGTACACCCAATGTACCAATTAATATATGTACAAAACTTCAAAATGATATCTCTTTTCTTTCTTTTGAAAAATTGGTTAATTTTTTTTGAAAATCGCAACGTAAAACACTCATAAAGTCGACCAGTTGCGATGAAATATGTACTCAATCGGTCAGCTTTTCACTTGTATGTGAAGAAATAAGTGAAATTTAAGCTTAGAGCTGCACTTCAAAATTTTCAGTTATCTCCGAAATCAAGAGAAATACGGAAAAAATTCGACTTCACGAATGAATTCAACGTTGATATCAGATATCAACGCCAACGCTTTGCATCCTGGTTTAAAAAAGGAACCTTAGATTGCTTTACTCAAGAATCAAAAAATATTTGATGTAAGACTGGAAGAAACCTCTCCAATTACAGCTCACTTCGCCAGTCTAACTTTTCCCAAAGGAAGCATAGGCTATAAACTTATGCATTCAAGAATTTATCAGGAGAGGAATCCAAGCAAAAGACACCAGGACCCATGAGAGGTGAAGAGTCAGCTCTTCTTACGAAAATAAGAGTCGAGCTGTTTTGCAGCGTATATAATGGATCTTCAGAATTGAATATACAAGAAAAGTTGAGAGACTTTTAGATGTGTTTGCCAGCTTTCAAATTCTCCAAATTTTTAAGTGTCCTAGAAATTCGAAGAAAACCTAAACCGAACAAACAAGAACCCATGCGTCCCAATGGGTCAATTTTCAAAGCAAAATCTAAAAACGAACAAATAAATCGTAAATGAACTAAGTCAACTCTGTAAAGGGACATTTTGAACCTATATAAGTCTCTTAACTTGTAAAAGCGTTCACTTAAAATAATAGAGGTCTGTTTAATTTTTAATGTCCATTCCAGCTGTTTCTTTAGTATGTGTTACAAAAAATTGGCACAACTTTCAGTCTTCCGAAATCACTTCGCTAATTGACTCACAGTACCTTTTTGGACATTGAATCATATATTTCACCTCAAGAAACCATAGACTTCATCAAATCGATTTACAAAATCATATGGCATCACAACCATGGATACAGTTTACCACATCACGTCCAGTATCTATCTTTCAAACACTAGCAAACTGACTAGCAAGCTAGCTAGTTAGCGATTCGATTACTTCACCCACCACAACATTCTCTGTGAAACCAATGAACCGATCAATGAAATCAACTAATAAATGATCACCATGACATCCAATGTCAACAAATTACAAATATTGCAATCGATACATATTCATACATATACAAATCCATTAAATATCGTTCGATTATCGAGCTTTGTATCTTGACCGAACGCGATCGCAACTGAACTAAATATCTATTGAAGGTGTGTAATAGATAGTGTGGAAGACATAATATGAATGTGTTGCAGATATTACATCGAATTGTTGCAAAATCTGTTTGAATGCATTGCATTTTGTTGCTATTAGGAATTATCATCGATCTTTTTATGGTAATCAAACAGAGAAATTATGGAATGTGATTGATATTCTCGTAAAAGATACACAAAATTAATTTTCCATAGTTTTTGGAGTTACAACAAGTTATTTCCTTTATGATATGTTAGTGGAAAATAAAAACAGCTAGTGCCCCGCCATTTTTAATTTGATTTTATTTATATGTATTGTTCAAAAAACTTCAATGTATTTGTAGAAAATCAAAAATATTTTACATAATATCATTTAAATTTTTTATATCCACCGTGACAAGGCAGTGTGACCACTTAAATCAAATTATATCTTTATATGTTTTTTCTACTTGAAAAAATTATCTCCTATCTCTTTTTTCTAACAGTTATTGAAGAAGGATCAGTGCTTTCAGAGATACCAACATGAAAAAATTTCATGTAAATTTTCACTTTAAGAAATCGATCGTTTCACGCTTAAGGTACCAGTTCACTTAAGACGGCGAAAATAAGACCATTTTTCAAGAATTTGTTTTTCAGATACTTTATTATATATTGACATGAATCTTTTTTTAACATATTACTTCATATTTGAATAATACAAAAAAAAAATATTTTTATATTTTTTATTTTTTATTCTTTTTTATGGAGGGCGCTGAAATTAAGCTCTGAAAAAATCATTACTCCACGGCAGCGAGATAATCTATGGATTGGTAGATCTGAAACAAAAAACTATAACGGCACTTTAAAAAGCAAGGTCTTTTACACCGTAATCCATCACCATTTTCAAAAAAAATCATTTTAAAAAAAATGGCGGACTTTTGGAAAAAAATGTCAAAAAGTGACCCTTTTTTGTAGTTTTTTAAAGCCAAAACTTTTGTTCCTCAATTTTTTGATGAAATTCTGGTAGATTATGATGTAGTATTCTCTAACAAATAAAACGCAACAAAGTTTTTGAAAATTGGTTCGGTTGATCCGGAGATTAATCTCTATGCCATGTTGTTCTAAAGAGACGAAAAATGCAAAAAAAAATCCATTTTTTGAAATTTATAAAGTGCACTAGTACTTTATTTTTTTTTAATTTTACAGATCCTGGAAAATGATGTCGATTTTGGTTAAAAAAATTTTTTTTGGGCGAAGCTTATTTCCTATTTTGAAAATTATTCTAATAAATAAAGATTTGGGTTCCTAGAATCCATACGAAATATCTAAGAGAAATTAGTGTGCAATATTTTAAATAAAGCAAGAGAGAGATCATTTTAAAAAAATTCAACAGTGTAATTTTAAAAGTTATTTCAACAAGCATGGCCCCTATATATCACACTCCAGTCTAAAATTCGATTTGAATAGCACAAGGACGACGGCATCTTATTTTTAAGACCGAAAGTTTTGAAGCCGAAAAAATATTAGAGAATGTAGCAGGAGTTTTGAGAGATTAAAAAAATGTTGTTGAGTAGAAAAAATATTTTATGTGGAAATTTCAATTGTTCCATTTGGGATCCTGTTAAAGGGAGATGCTGGGATTCTGTAAAAGCCAAAAAGTTATGACAAATTATCCAAGGGACTATGAGGATCTTAATATAAAAAAAAACTAATAACATTCGATTTGAACTAGTATCTGGGATAAGTTTTTAAATTTCCAAACTCATACCTTGGTGGAACGGTTTCGGGCAATTAAAACCTAATTAGCAGTCATTGGCTCAAGTGATTTATTAGTGAATCGGCCAAGAAAGTCTCAATCGTGAACTAAGCAATTATGTCCAATAATCATGCAGTACGTGTATTGCTCAAGTCAACAGACAATTTATCTACTCAATATTCTTGAGAAATAGTTCTTAACATGTTTATAATGCACTTAACTTCATTGCAACAAAAATCAGATACTGTTTAACGTAACAATCATTTGATCCAATGCATGCGATCATGATCTAATATATCAGCAGTGGCTGGCTTCAATTGAAATTTAAATATTGTGGCATTAAAGTATATACATATTGGATATTGAATATTGAACGATATGCATACATACATATTATTCTGAGTTGCAAGTCTTGTGGCCTCATGTTGCTTGGCACCTATGATCGTACATATACTGAACAACAGCGAACGCTACAGCCAATAAACATAATTTGCCGCGGCTTTGATCATGCCAAAGCAATATCGCAACAAATCGCAACCTTACAAACAAACCTTAAAGTTCAATTGAACGATTATGGATGGCCAAGGGGGCGACCAACCACTTTGCCAACGTTTCGTATAAATATAAATATATACATAAGTGCATGTACACACGCGGGTAATGTTAAATAAATTCAATTAACTCGTTCAATGTGATTACAAAACATTGAATATGTAGAAATATGTTTCATTGAATAATTCCACGTTATCAGAAATGTTTACAGTAGCAGTTGAAAGTCTTTTTATGCTCGATTTGTGCATGGACTAAGCATAATTGCAATCATGTTAATGTATCTGAGATCTCCATTATCTCGAACATATATCTTCCGGCTGATGTCGTTTTCAGATAGGAGCTGCTACAGTTTCAGCGAACTAGGAAGCGTTCGAGGGTAGGTAACTTACTTTATATGACTCGGCGCTAATAGCAGCAGAACTTGTTTCGTCGATTATTTTGCAACTGACTTATTAACACATTTCGGTGTGAGTCGGATTCAACTACCTTAGGAGAGCCTTGTGAACTGCAACTACCATTACGGCCATCGATCTTTCTTATCTGCTTGCTACCGATCGTTTGTTTGTTCGTTGTCCAACCACGAAAATCCATATTAGCGATACATTAGCAGATTGTTATGCTTTTTTTGGCCGCAATATCTTGAAGCGCTCCATTGCGAAAGATGCATGCCCTCGACTTCAGCCGAGGCACTTAAACTGATCGCCACTTTATCATTATTTACATATTGCCTGGTTTGATCAATGCACCTCGTAAAATGATATTTTTCGTTGCCCCTTTCATTTCTTGTCATCGGTCCAACAAAGATACAATTGTATCTTTCGTTCTTGCGCTACTCGCATCTGTCGCCGTGCGTATCGTAAGCTTTAGACATATGAACAGTGGACGAACTAACGATATAAGCTTAAGAAATCAGACGAAACTCACTTAAGAACTAGAACTTGGGCTTATATTGCAACGACAACGTTGCTGTCTTTTGCGTCATCGTCTTCGAGGCACGGCAACTAGTTCGTTTTTCGCAATTTGATTGCGCGATTGTGCCGCAATAATATGTATCTAAAGTAGTAAGCGACAGCGGCCACAATCGCGCAACACACACACACACATTCAGCCGACGAGGATTCAGAATTAGAATTTTAGGGCAAATATAAGAACTATGTATATGATGCGATTTCTTAACCCGGACGACCTCCATTAATAACGCACACGACGCTCAGGTTGTTGGGCTCAATGTTGAGCCCCGAACAATTATTACTGAGTGTATTATGTAACTGGATCACTTTCAAGATATTCGATACTTTAAGACCACACACACGCATAAGTCTTAACACGCCCAGGCAATGTGAACCTTGAGTATTGCAGCTTGTTGAGATATAAATGGCAATGATCGAGTGTAGGTCACAGATAAGTAGGTGTACTATAGAATGGGGGGATGATATTCAAGTGGGCTCTGATACAGATTTTGAAAGGATCTTATACACGATTCGAGTCTTTGCTGAATTTCATAAAACTATATCTGCAAATCTTTCGCACATAATTCGGGAAGAAATTAGAAAAAATCTGCAAATTGTGTTGTTTGTTGCAATTTCAGTGTGATTCTCTTGAGTGCACTAAAATTTTGTCGAATTTAACCCTTCGACTGCCTACCTGGGTCGTTTTCGTCCGAGCGAAAATTAAAAGTTGTTGTAACTTTTGTACACCGCTAGGAAGGGCGCTGCTGTGCCTCTGTAAACAAAGTTACGCTCCTCTAGTATCTGTCTATCAACTTTCCCTGTCCCGTTATAGCCATCGTGATGACAATATCAAAATCGATCCGATCCGAAAACGAATCACGTAGGCAGACGGCGTTGATCTCGACGATAATCAATTTTTTCCGTTTTTCCGTTTAAAAGTGTTAATTGTGGCTGTAAAAGTACCACAAAAAATTCTGACCGCGAAAAAAAATTATAAATTTTTTTTTCCGTTTTTTTTATTTTGTTTTATTTTTTATTTTTTTTATTTTTTTTATTTTTTTATATTTTTTATTTTTTTTGTTTTTTTTATTTTTTTTATTTTTTATTTTATTGTTTTTTTTGTTTTTTTATATTATTTTTTTACCTTTTTCATATATTTTTGTCCCACACAAAAAGACAAAAAAACTAATTATCGTTGCTTCAAATGCAAAATACCGACGTGCGACGACCACCGCCGGGTCGTTTGTTCGTAGTGCTATCAATACTAAAAAAACAGTGTACAAATAAACACGTTCTATTTGTATTTTTCTATTCAAGTATAAAAACATGTTCAGACTCGTAAATATTGACTTTTTATTGATTTCATTACTAATTTTTAAATTATTATATTTTTATTACTACGAAATTTAGAACCAAATTATTGGCCATTTTGAGGTTGCAAACTTAAGGGTTTTTTTAACAATATTTGAATGCGGTATATTTTTTTCTTGAAAGCTACACTCTTTCCCTTTAATTTTCTTTTTTTCGTTTCAATATCTTTATTCGTCTTAAAGTTATGATTTTTTTCTTTTGTTTTTTTTTTTGATAAAAAAATATATTAATAAATCTAATTGTTGATAATTTTCTGGTTGATACTTCAAGTTAAAGGTTTTAAGAACCTCCATGAATTTTTTTCAGATTTTTTCCAGCACTTTAACAGCTTGAAAAAACGGCAAGACGAAAACGACCCATGTAAGCAGACTGAAGGTGCCGAAAAAACGTAGGCAGACGAAGGGTTAAGATCTAACATTAAAAATTTGCACAGCTTCTGTAATTCCCCACGTCGAGTTGATTTTTTTTTGTCTTCTACCTATCCAAAAGACATGTTTAATGGTGATCATTAAACCAACCTCATTATCATAATATCCAAAACACAAAACCATATTAGCCATTCGTGAAACTATCGTTCCTGTAGCATTGACCATCAAAGATTAAAAACCTATGCTTGATAATCTTTTAATTTCGGATCAATAAACACATTATGCATCCATATTTGTACATATATTCCCAAGACACGGTCGGGAATTGCGAACAGGTTCTAGCGTCTATCAAGCCCAACACTAACTAAAAATGGCTGCAATTCATTTCTTTTTCTTCTTTCTAGTGTAAGCTTGTCTTTGCCAAGTGGATTGCAAACAAGTTTCAATCTTTCTTTGAAGAAAACGTGTCTATGCTAGCGAACATTAAACTCCCCAAACAATAAAAGTCTACAAACTATCACTGAGTGCACATAAATGTTAGAAGATCGTTTTTTTCGTGTTGTTCTTGTATTGCAATATAAGTATGGCGCCTGTAGCGACGCCGAGTGTAAGAACTAATAAAAATTAAATATATAATATGTGCTCGGTCAATAAATCTTTGATTATCTTTACATACATTGTGTTTGTATCTTTGTATCTTCCTCTGATTTGCTGTGACCTGTTGGACGTAGTAGAGTTGCATAATTTTTACGTTTAAAATAATTTTTTTGAATTTGTTTAGAAGGATTTCGTTTTCATGGTTTCGATCGTGGTGGGTGTATTTACAAACAAATCAAATAAAAATTGAGATTATATAAAAGAAATAGATAGGAATTGTTTATGACGTTCCTTTTTCTAGAATTGGATACGTTAAATCGATTTAAATCTTTGATAGATTGTTGCATTTGTTACGTAAACTTGTCAAAACCATGCGATAAAAATTTATTGCTAAATATATTTCGAGATGCTTGTTTTTTTATTCTGAACAGATTTTGTGACAACGAACTAATGGATTCGAAAGGTTAAAGCAAAATTAAAGAAATGTTTGAGGGAACGACACCATTGCCTTGAATTAGTATGCGTTCACGCCAAGAACCAAATTTTATTGTTGACTGATGCGGTTAGAATTTTCAGTACTCAATTGAAAGAAAATTCAAAATATTAACTATTAGATTGAATCAATCAACTGAGATTCAATCTAAAAAAAAATCTTTGAGTCACGAAATAAATATTTTTGGATAAAAACACACACAATAAAATTGATTTGAATCACACAAAAGAACTTCATACAGACTCCAGGTTTAAAAGGTCTTTTAGGTTACGATTTTCTATAAAAACACCATTTTTTTCAATAGAAAGAAAGGAGATCTAATTTTGAGATTTTATACATGTGTTAATTGGTACTTTGGGTGTACAAAAATATGTTTTTAGATTTTTTATTGTTTTTTTCTTCACCCATAACAATTTTTTTGAAAAAATATCAAAAAATGACGGCGGACGTGATTTCAGGGGACTGGATCATCTGAAGGGAAAATAAAACGCCTAATTAATAATTGTTTAAGTGCCTATGGCAGGTATCGGAATGATATTTTTTCATTAAAAAATAACAAAATGGCAGCCATTTAAAAAAAATATTTTTGAGGGTGCAAAATTGAGTGAAAATCAGATTACCGATCATAATGACTTAAAAAATCAGAGTGATTGGTTGAGTATTTTTTTAAATCGTGTCCGCCAACAGCTTAAAAACGCGAATCCGAGAAAATCGTGTTTATTTTTTTATGATTTTTTTCTTCAAAAAACGCTATATACCTCTACTCTGCTATGCCTGGTCCATACAAATATCCTTCGTATTTTCATATAGCTTCTGACTAGCTAATTGTGCATCTCTGTGAGCTGTTCTGATTTTTACAAAAAAAAATTAACTTAAAAGCCCTTTAATATAACTCTCATATAATCCAAATAACTATTCTGCATTCTTCTGAAGAGCAATTCGCAAAGCGTTACATCAACAACATAATTTAAAATTAATTTAATATTTGATAGTTGTTACTTTCAAGGGAAAAAGATGTTCTTGTGCAACTGGCCAAGTAAATCCACACTACTTGTTTCTCATTGGAAAGTGTCGTCATTATTAGTTAGTTAATATGTAAAATCGACAGTTATTGATTTTGTAAATTCACCTAACAAGCAATATAGCACTTAGTGTTGTTAGCATTATGAAATGAGACATGTACACGATCGAAAATAGCATAGATTTACACATATGATAATTATGAAATGAATAATTACACAAATGGATAATAATCAGACGTAAATAGTGATGAAATTACGAGGCATTTGAAGTTGGTTTTTCTTGGATTTGCATACTAATTTGTAGCACTTATATAAATTTCTAGTCATATTAGAAATTAATAAAGACTTTCTAACTTCAATGTTTTTAAATTGAAGCGAAAATAGCACTCTCTAGTTTAGTATTCTCTACAAATTTTTGATCGGAAGATGCACAACTGAAATCTATTACGGGTACTCATATAATGTGTTTATCTTCACATATTTTTGAAGACACAGACGCTATCCAAGCAGCTTTTGTTTTTTCAATCGAAGGGGACAAAATTTTAAACTTTTTTGGGAAACATTTATTTGTTTGCAAGCTCAAGTTGATTTAAGAGGATAAATGAAATTTAGGTCTGTAGTTTGATTTTAGCCGTTCAGACAAAATATTATCCTAAAGCCTAAAAAAAAAATTCATATGCCCAGAAAAATTTACTAAAACAACATTGTCCTGTAGACATCGATTTTTCCAGGTATTATTGAATTAATTATTTATTTTCCACAAGCCGCCCAAAAAATTCAGTAATAAAATTGTTTCTGACCCCGGTTAGTTCTAAAAATTTATAAGATCCTATTTTCTTTAAAACTTTTGACAATAGTTTTTTGCGAAGTATGTACAGTATTTTATTCTGATTGTTTGTTCTAATTTAGAAAAAAACGCAGCATTTGTTCAAACCAAATAAAATAAAATTTTGGTAAAACCGGGACTCATTTTAAATAACTACGTCAAATATTGTTGTTTGTAATAATTTTAGAAAATAAGTTTCACACGAAGTACAAAACCCATCAGATTTTTTTTATTATTCAAGAGGGTGTGTAGTATTTATTGTAACTAATAAAAAAAAATTGGAACGATTCCTGGGTTTTCCTGAATTTCTTTGTCGTATGTATTTTAATTATTTATTATTTTTGCGATAATTTTCTTGTCAAACACAAAAGTGTACGATTCATTTTATTTTTCCTAATCCAGCATGTCATGCCAAATTTAATTTAACTAGTAAATGAAAATTGGTACAAAACTTTGGTTTATTTAAAATTTCTGTTTCAAAATTTGCGGTTTTTTTTTTAAATTTTGACAACACTTTTCTAGCCAGTAATAATGTTTTAAAGACGTTTTTTAATATGGCGAGATATGTCCAACGTATTTAATTCAATTAAACAGGAAAAATTGAAACGAACACTTCTAAATTAAAGTACCAAATAGTTTGTTTAATTTTTTTTAATTTTATTTAAAATTATTTACATATATGATAGATGAAATTGGAATTTTAGTCCAATAGTCGAAAAGAACGAACCGTGATTAAATTTAAGGGGTGATGCACAATTAAGCTAGTCAGGAGCTGTATGAAAATGAGGAAGGAGTTTTGTATGGCCCAGGCATAGCAGAGTAGAGGTATATAGCGATTTTTTAAAAATAAAATCGTAAAAAGAATAAACGTGATTTTCTCGAATTTATGATTGCTAAGCTGGCGGATTACTCTGATTTTTTAATATGTTGTTGTACACATATATAGCTATAGCCGGTAGCGGAATCATTATCATCGGTTACAAATTTCCCGTTATTCACTCAATTTTTCAACCGCAAAGATAGTTTTTTCTAAATATGGTCGCCATTTTTTTATGAAAAAAAATCATTCCGGTAGCACTTAAACAAGAATTAATTTGGGTTTTTTTCCAGATGATTCAGTCGCCTGAAATCACGTCCGACATCATTTTTTGATGTTTTTTTTAAAAATTGGCATGGGTAAAATAACGATAAAAAAATTTAAAAAATATTTTGTACACCCAAAGTACCAATTAAAAATGATATCACTTTTCTTTCTATAAAAAAAATGGTTAAAAAATTATTATTTTTTGTCAAATTTTTTGAGTTCTTTTTTGAATTTTTGGCAATGATTTCTTCGACAACCAGCAAATGTTTAAAAACAAATTTGATTCAGTGAAGCATGTATAATTCATTTTAACTAATAAAAAAACTAGAACACTGGCTTTTCATAAATAATTTTGTCAAATCAGCAGACACTATGTCCCGAAAAATTACCACACCACCCCCAAACTATTAAACTAGACCTTGACATTGCATTTGGACTGTAAAAACTTCCATAAAATTGAATTCCAAACCAGATCATTGAATCAATTATTACAAATCCAATTTTAATATTTGCAAAACCATCAAAATTTGCATACAAAACAGCTTTATCAAAAAAAAAACATGTTTCGTCACAACAAACCCAAATAAAAAATTGATCATCATGCAAATTTCATTGAACAATATCCAAAAATCGTGATATTGCAATCGAGTAAGTTCAATGACGTAACCCTCGCCGAAACAAGGGATTAACGTTTGTAATTCGATCATCGATTGCCCAATATCCATTATTCAATTCAAGTGCCCACCCCGCCGGGTTTGGGGGCTTCAAGCAATTTTTTTTTTGATGCATACACTCATATGTGTAAAAGCATTCAATCGTAGTAGATACATGCATATAAGTAGTATACCTGGCGATTACCATATGTGTTCCAGTTTAATAGTCAGTTAGTCAGCCAGTCAAGTCATCATCATCAGCAACATCATCGCAATCGTCATTAACGTGTGAACACAGAGGCCGAGGTCATTGTTTGCATGCTATATAAACCTTAGTTCATGCCATTGTACTCAATATCCGCTGCTTTTGTATGGACTTTTTCACAACACAACGTTGTAGGTATATTAACACCTAAAGAGATAGATAGATGGATAGATAGATATTTGGTATTGGTCGTTGTTTATTTCCGAAATACATATATGTATATTTTAATGTGGCACACACAGTGTGGGGTCACAGTTTGTTGGTTTGTCTCAATTTCCTAACCTCAACGAAGGTTTTCCATTTGCGAAATCACGGCTTTGAATAATTCGAGGCTATTTAATTCTTCTTCGAGATTTGTTAGTCATACATACTATATATGCATTTATGTACGTGCTTGGAGTTTTTAATTCAACATAAGATAGTTCATCGTTTTACAGAGATGATCGGATAATTTGAGGTTTAAAAGATGATCAGCTTATGTTAAGCTACAATTTGTTAAACTCTAAATGTTCATAATATGTCCTGATTTTTTTGGTCCGAGCTTATGAGGCATGCAATCTAGGCTAACAATGACTGAGGCGTTTTTTTGAGAAAATTAAATATCTGTCAACAGTCTCATGTGTATTTAGTCTGACCTCATCTCAACAGACATTGCACCAATTATGGTGTAAGTGATGTCTTAAATAAATAAGACCACAATCGTCGTCTTCAAAGTGATTTGACTTTAAATGCAATTGTATTTATAGATGCAATGCAATCCTTACTTAAGCTAATTAAGGAGCGTGCAATGATCAGATGATGAAAGAACTACAAAGTGTGATATTTGCTTGCGGTATTATAGTCTAGATGGAATTTAATATTATTAACATTCAAAAAGACAGATCAAACAAAATATAGATTCAATAACTGATGAGGATTCAAATCCTACACTATTCGCTGTAGTTTTATTGGATCTCTGAGTAGCAAACTAAAACTGTCAGAGATCTTCACTATGAAGCTAGGAATATGTGAACCAACATCCTCGTTTTCTTGCATTCGAAACCCAGTCAATCATCATACATTGATGTGCTTCTCAATCGATTAATCTTCATCAATTCAAACAATCCCAGCAAAGATCATATTCACACCTCCTCTCACACCGCACTATCAACCACATTCAACCGCAGAATTGAAATCAAGTTTACATGCGTTACGATCATAAGGTAATATATCACCTGAAAACACGTATGCCTACCTTTGCATGGCGGGTTTTGTTTATACACACTCAAGCGCTTAACTTAACTGACTTTCTGCATATGAAACGCGCCAAGGCGTGAAGAGGTGGCTTGGCCACAGCAAGCTGGATCGACTTAGTATGGTAGTATGACTTGAACTGGCTTGGCCTGGCCTGGCATGGTCTAGCTGGCTTACTGGTAAGTTTCTTGGATAGGTGATCTTTAGAAAGAATGAGGTGGTCGTGAAAGATTGCAAGATCAGCACCACACACACCATACATATGTTATGTTACAGGCAAGCAATCGGCTTAAGCTCTTTCGCTAACTGACTGACTGACTTCGGCTCGGCCGGTAATGGAAACCTTCTATGGGTCGAGGTTAATATGCTCGTGGTGCACAAGGAGAGAGAGAGAGACGCTATGGCACAATAATGAAGCAGTGTAATATTTTATTGGGACATTATGATAAGGGTCATGTACACGTATTGTTTGTTTATTGTGCATTTTATTACCATTGGTGTATAAGTTAACACGACACTCCCATTCAATAATGCAACGATGCATTACTACAAGCATGACCAGAGGAAATCGGCCAGACGCGCAGTCAGCGCATTAGGAAGTAAACATAAGACACACGCTACTGAACAAAGGGAATCGGTTAGACGCGCAGTCAGCGCTTTTAGGGTATAAATAGGATAAGCGCACTTTAGACTAAGTTCTTTTTGTAATCTAGAGTCATAGAATAAAGACGCAAGACTTTTGTCTTGCACTTATTAAAAAAGCATCAAGACGCTTTTTTATTTCTAATTAACTGGCGCCCGAGCAGGGACCGCGTTCCGCCACGCTGAAAAACAAGATACGCGGCGAAAACCAAGTACGCGTCTTGGAAAAAGTTATCGCGATACAAAAATCAAGTACGCGCGTTAAAATAATAAATAGTTTTCACGGTACGAGTCAAGTACGCGCGCCTTTTTTGCAATTTTGTGCACGGACAAAAACCAAGCCCGTAAAATTCAAAACCCTCGCGAAAAACAAGCTAGGTGCAATAGGTGTGCTCAGTGAAAACCCTTGCGAAAATCAAACAAGGAGAATTCGGCGTGTTTAGTGTGAGAAGGCTCCTTAGTAACCAACTTGGAGGAAAAGGAAGAAGCCAACACAACTTGCGGGAGAGCGGTCCACAACCAAAAAACCTGGAGCATGCAGCTTTTTAACGAAATTTTAATTATCCTGTAAGTAACGTTTAAGAAAGTGTAGCAACTCAGCTAATGTAAATTCACTTTTTAACTTCAAAATTAATATTTCATTTGAAAAACTAAAGAAATTAGTTACTTGTTTATATTAACTGAGTTGAAATTCATGAAATAATATGTTGTACTTAATCTAAAGAAATTATCGAACGAATGTAAAGTGAAATCCTCGCGAAGTAAAGTGATTGCCAAATATAAAAGTGACATATTAAATCTACTAAAAATTTAAACTATGGCCACCCCGAATAATTTAATTCGTTCTCCGGTATTGCGGGTTGAAACTTCCGGAAGTCCGAGCCACCATGTGGTTGCGTCGAACGAAAATAACGCGGAGTTAATTCAACTCATAACTAGAGTCGTGTCTGAAACTTTACAAACACAGGGTAGGCAAATGTTTAGCTCCATAATGAATCCCGCGACGGATATAAATAATGAATTAGATGTCGAAATAAATGTCGACAATGAAAGGAACCTATCCGATATGGATAGGATACCGGATGTCGTAAAAAGTTTAAGGACATTTTCGGGTGACCCAAGCGAATATAGTTCGTGGAGGAAAAGTGTTGAAAGAATCCTCCATATTTACGAACACCTAAGAGGTACACCTAAGTACTATGGCATTCTTTCCGTTATACGGAATAAGATAATAGGACAGGCAGACATTGCCCTTGAGTCCTACAACACCCCCTTGAATTGGAAAAAAATTTCCAAATGCCTCACTCTGCATTACGCAGACAAGCGTGACCTGGGAACACTTGAATATCAATTAACTACACTTGTTCAAGGTGCAGGCACTATTCATGAGTTCTATCAAAGTGTTTACCATCATCTTTCCTTAATTTTGAACAAATTGTCCGCTATGGAGTTAGGGCACGAATCGTTGAGCAGCTTAACACAGTGTTACCGTGAGAAAGCCTTAGATACTTTCGTCAGAGGCCTTAGAGGCGACTTACCACGTCTTTTAAGTATCAAAGAGCCAGTAGACCTCCCTCAGGCTTTGCATTTATGCCTAAAGCTTGAAAATGTAAATTATCGAACACAGCATGCTCACAACTCTTCGAATAGACGCTTCTCGCGAATTCCGCACGTTCCACTTCCTTTGTCGACAAGGAAAATCTATCCGCGGCAAAATCTAGGCAATAATGTAGGCAGAAACGACTTTCATCCCGAGCTTCTTTGCGATCCCCGTGCTCCACAGGTACCACAGTTTCATAGGCAAATGCAGCATCAGAGTAGCAACCTCAATTATAGGGCATTGCCTCCAAAACCGAGAGTATACGAGCCAATGGATGTTGATCACTCTATAAGATCCCAAGCGTTAAATTACCAAAACCGACCTCCGATTAGAAAGTCTCAGTTCCCTAGTAAAAGACTACCATCACAGCAAGTGAAAACACCCAATAAAGTTCAAAGGCTTTTTAATATAGAACCAACTAGGTATAGTTCAGATGTGCGTGAAACATATGAAATGGAACAACCTGATATAACAGAAACAGTCATAACAGGAACAGATGCGGATATCTCTATTGAGGACTATCTTGACTCTTTAGATCTTAACGAGTCCGAACAGGCAGAGCAAGTTGATAACATTAATTTTTTAGAGCTGTGAGCTCTTCGCTTCCGTATTTAGAATACACGGCGAAGAGCGGTCAAACCTTAAAAATTCTAATAGATACAGGCTCTAATAAAAATTATATCCAGCCTAAACTTATTCGTAATCCTATTGCTAACGAAAGTCCTTTTATAGTTAACTCAGTTGGTGGTGCAATCAATATTACGCACCATGCATATGTCAATCTATTCGGCCCGTTCGCAGAAAAATTGAAATTTTTCATACTTCCCACTCTAGAAACATTCGCGGGAATAATCGGAAATGATAGCTTGAAAAAGTTACAAGCTATTATTCACACTAACAGCAATTATATGTCTTTAAAAGCAAATCTTCACATCCCTTTGAAACAGCATCTATCCCAAACAGTAAATCATTTGAACCTTCGGATTACTCATATGACGGAAAGGCAAATTTCGCGACTTAAATCAATTTTAAAAACACATTCTAGCGTGTATGCCGAACCCAATGAAAAATTAACTTATACGACAAATGTAAAGGGAGAAATTCGAACGGCAACAAAAGATCCAGTATATTCTAAGTCATACCCATATCCACAAGCACTAAAGAACGTAGTGGAAAAGGAAATTAAAAAACTTTTAAATGATGGGATTATTAGACCTTCAAGATCACCATACAACGCTCCAGTATGGATCGTTCCCAAGAAAGAGGACTCCTCCGGTGAAAAGAAATTTCGGTTAGTGTTTGATTATAGAAAATTGAATTCTATCACAATCACAGATTCTTATCCAATCCCAGATATCAACGAAGTCCTTTCCAATTTAGGTGGAAATGAATTCTTTTCAATAATTGATCTGAAAAGTGGATTTCACCAGATACAGCTTAGAGAATGTGACATCGAGAAAACGGCTTTTTCAATAAATAATGGTAAATATGAGTTCTTACGCCTTCCTTTCGGCTTAAAGAATGGACCCCCTATATTCCAAAGAGCTCTAGATGATATTTTAAGAGATCATATTGGGAAGCGATGTCATATTTACATAGACGATATTATCATTTTCGGTAAAGATGAAGAAGACCACTTTCGGAATCTTGACGCAGTACTCAAGACCCTAGAACGTGCGAACATGAAAATAAATCTTGACAAATCCGAATTCCTTCAAAAAGAAGTAGAATTCCTGGGATTCATTGTCAGTATCAAGGGAATAAAAAGTAACCCCAAAAAGGCACAAGCTATTGCCTCATTCTCACCCCCGACAACACTCAAGGAGCTCAGATCGTTTCTTGGTATGTCAGGGTATTATAGGCGGTTTATAAGAGACTATGCCAGAATCGCTAAACCCTTGACATACCTTTTAAGAGGGGAAGATGGACGTGTGTCCAAGCATGTTTCAAAAGACAAGCCCGTAGTTCTTGATAGTAAAGCACTTGAAGCTTTTACTAAATTAAAAACTTGTCTCGTTTCTAAAGAGGTAATCTTAGCTCATCCAGACTTTAGTAAGCCATTCGAGCTGACCACCGATGCCTCGAACTTCGCAATCGGCGCTGTATTGTCACAAAACGACAAACCAATATCCTTTTTGTCGCGTACTCTTAATAAGACCGAAGAGAACTACGCAACTAACGAGAAGGAAATGCTCGCGATCATATGGGCACTTAACGCATTACGAAACTTCCTCTACGGTTCAAAAAAAGTGAAGATTTTCACAGATCACCAGCCATTAACATATGCGTTAAGTAACAGAAACAACAATTCTAAGATGAAGCGCTGGAAAGCTATTTTAGAGGAATATAACTATGAACTGCAATATAAGCCAGGTAAGGCGAATGTTGTTGCCGATTCACTCTCCAGGCCTCCAAAAAATTCACAGATAAACTCAATGACTCCCACGGAGCACAGTGCCGAAAGCTCGGCACAGGATCTTATCCCTTCTATCGAGATGCCAATTAACGTTTTCAGAAACCAAGTTATTCTAAAAGTAGGAGACGAAAATAGTTACCAACTTCTGAATCCTTTCGAACACTACACTCGACACATTATCATCCAGCAAAATTTCACAGAGCAAGATATAGTGCAACTTTTTAAAAGATACTTAAATCCTAGCATCCTTAACGGATTACTTACAGATGAAGGTACATTTGGCCTTATCCAGAGAATCTACCCTGTTCATTTCCGTAACTATAAAGTAAGGTTTACCAGAAAAATGGTTGAGGATATCCCAAACGCAGTAGAGCAAGAGGAGAGAATACTCCGAGTACACAAAAGAGCACATAGGAACGCCGAAGAGAATCGTCTCCAATTATTGGAAAATTTCTATTTCCCCCAAATGTCATCAAAAATTAAAAAAATAGTTAAGCGTTGTACCATATGCAAAGAGTGCAAATATGACAGACACCCAAATAAGACTGTCATTAACGCAACCCCCATTCCAATGTATCCAGGGCACACGATACACGTCGATTTATTTGCTACAGAAAAACATCGAGTTCTATCTGCAATCGATAAATTTTCTAAATTTGCTTTAGCAAAAAAAATTTCGTCTAAATCCGTAGAAGATATCAGAGGTCCCTTGAGAGACATTATTTTCTATTTCTGTGTGCCGGAAAATATAGTAATTGACAACGAAGGAGCTCTTCGCTCCCCAACTTTAATGTCAATGATGGAAGATGAGCTTAAAATCAAAACGTTCCAGACGCCACCATATAAGAGTGAAGTAAATGGGCAAGTCGAAAGATGGCACTCGACATTAACAGAAACGATGAGGTGCCTTAAAAGAGAAGAGCCCTCTTGTACATTCGATGAATTGCTGGAAAGAGCAGTGAATGAATACAATCATTCAATCCACTCAGTCACTCGAAAAAAACCAGTAGATTTGTTCTTTGGACGCTTCCCTAATGCCTCTCCCGAAGAGCTAGAAAACATCCGGTTGGCAAATATTGAAAAACTTAAAAATAAGCAAAGTCAGGACCTAACGTTTCACAATAAATCAAGGCAGCCAATTAAAGACTACCCAATAGGAGAAATAGTTTTCGTTAGACAAAATAAGCGAAAGGGATCAAAACTTACACCTAGATATCGCCAAGAAACTGTCAGAGAAAACAGACATACCACCATACTAACAGCATCCGGTAAAATAGTCCATAAAGATAAAATCCGTAATTGATTGTTTCAAGATGCATCTTTAGGCGGTACGAAAGTACAAATTCTGGACTTCCCGAACTCGCAAGTAGTGACCCCTCTTGTAGACAAACTAGAATTCGCAATAGGAACTTTAAGCTGATACATGAATCGATTTGGACTAGTATAATCATATCGCAAGCACATACGTTTTTAAATTTTTTTATAGTGCAGTATCATCCCCTTGCAAAATACCTATCACATGAATTACAGCAAATAGTAACCGTCGTCCGTAACTTCATGCTTCGCGGAGTAAAAATACCACTAGATTTTATAAGTACTGCCTGGAAATTGTTCGCCGGCAACCCAGATCACGAGGATTTCACTACCATTATTTCTAATGTGTAATGTAAGCGAGTCATTATAAACCAGTTGTACAATGGCCGCATAAATACGATAACTAAAATAAATAACGAGATTAAAGATTTACTTAAAAAATGTAGTCAAGCAAATAACAACATTGTTTTTCAAATTCAATTTAAATTTAAAATTGCGAAAGAGGAACTTATTAATATTAACTATGCAATTCATTGGCTGGCAATGTAAATTCTCTAATGTTTTCAAAACCAGTAAAAAAGGGAAATTTAGTTAACGCGATTCAATTTGAAAAAATCATTAAATGCCCAGATACAATTTTCGAAACTGTAATTGCATAACTTATAATCATTTCTTTATTTGTAAAGATTCTAATTTACTAGAAATAAGCAATACATCTTGTATCCCTAATTTAATGAAAAGCGTCAACACGAATTATAATAAAATCAGCAACGAGAAAATTCCAACCATCGATTACATTCTTCCTGGAATTTTATTCCTAAACAACTTCGTTGGTTTCCTCACATACAATCTAAATGGCTCATTTTTGTTCAAATTTGACAATGCGACCATAAAGGCAAATTAAAGAACATACTTCGAGAAGGAGGAATCGGCTCTACAAATTCTCCTTACAATTCTGCAAACATCCCAGAATGGTTAGGAATTTAAACCATTATCGTTGGAAGTTACGACTGATCTTCACATCAATAACTCCAAAAGAATCAGTCTTCTACAATATGAAAGGAATAGCTACCAATTCACCAACTATGGACTCGCCAGTGTGATAGTAATCATACTTCTAAATTTTGGAAATTGTATTCTAAAAACCAAAATATTAAAATCTATTCCTCTTCTACACAGACTCCAGAAAAAGCAAAAAAGCAGACTCCAGAAAAAGTTAAGACATCATTAGTTCAAACTAACAGCACACCTCAGCTAAGATTCAACTTACGTTATTTTTGACGATAGTGGACCATCGTTTTCAAAGGGGGAAGAGTTAACACGACACTCCCATTCAATAATGCAACGATGCATTACTACAAGCATGACCAGAGGAAATCGGCCAGACGCGCAGTCAGCGCATTAGGAAGTAAACATAAGACACACGCTACTGAACAAAGGGAATCGGTTAGACGCGCAGTCAGCGCTTTTAGGGTATAAATAGGATAAGCGCACTTTAGACTAAGTTCTTTTTGTAATCTAGAGTCATAGAATAAAGACGCAAGACTTTTGTCTTGCACTTATTAAAAAAGCATCAAGACGCTTTTTTATTTCTAATTAACTTATATATGGATAGATAGATGGATGGGATGGATGCATGCATGGGTGATGAAATTTTTGTACAGAGCTCGTTCTTATCGTGCAAGGTGATCTTGAAATTGATTTTCGGAATCGACTTCAGAAATTTTGAATGTTAACAGTTGATCGGACTTAAGTTAAGCTGCTCTAACTATGTGGGGCATCAACAGTAGCTTATTAGTCTATATGAGTGAGCATATGAAAACGTGGTTTACTACAGCAAACCAACAAATAGAGTATGAAGCTTCTACTACCGATGCGCCAAGTTTCATTTCGACCTGAGGTTATACAGTCGCTCCCGACCATTGTTAGTAGTTTTTTCGTTCTTGCTTGTAACGAAACTGTTTAGTAAATAATGTATAGATTTTTGCATATTTAGGGGGTAGTACCGGTAAGCATGCTAAAAAACAATATTTCGAAAAAATGATCAAAAAAATATAACGGTTGCTTGAATTTTTTTTCCGAAAAATCGTTTTTTTCACTTTTTCGCTTGCCAAATTTTTTGGGATTGATTTTTTTATACTGTGGTAGATTACCACACAAGATACTTGTATAAAGTAGCACACCAAATTTGACATAAATCGGTTCTGCCAATCCGGAGAATAAGTGTCCGCAGTTGGAAAAACGTAATTTCGAGAAAAACGCGTTTAATGTTTCGATTACCAAAAATATCGCTTGAGAAACGAAAAAGGCGTACACGCTCAAACTGCCGTAACTTCTTTATTTTTGTGAATATCTTGATAAAATTTTGAGACTTGATTTCTGAAGGTATAATAAATTGAAAATTGATTTTCCAAAATTATAACCGGTAGTACCCTCGTAAATTAGTAGAGGGATGCATTTTGAGTGAAATTACATATCGCACCAGCGTTGATCGCCATTTTGGAATCATATTTTTTCCCGCTCCTATCTCAGAAGCCATTGATTTTACGATAAAATCATTACAAATCTTTATTATTCAGAACTGAATTTCCCATTTTTTTTATATCAAACTTGTCTTCGTCAAAACTTTGTTTTTTGAACAACAGGACTGTTTTTTCGATATGCATCAAAAGCTGTTGACATTATACAAAAAAATGTGTGTCGAAATTATAGAATTTTAATTTATCTAACAAAGTCGCTTTGAGTGTATTTTATTCTAGGATTGATAGTTTACGATTTAGAGCGCGACATAGATATGTCCCTGACTTGCGGACGAGCGCGAACACTACTCTTTTAAACGAGGCATCTCATCAAATTATTAATGAAATGCGCCCCTTTTTACTTGAATTTTTTTGAAAACTTTCCACGAAAAGCTCAGCAGACGACACACGATGATTTTGTTTGCTAAAATGTTCATCGCCTATGAAAATATTTTCATTTCCTTACGAAATTTGGACGTGGCTTCACCTATTTTCAGAAAGGTTTGTTCAATGTAACCTTTTCATTTTGCCAAAATACTGTCGTGATATTCGGATTGTACTTTCACGGGCGTTGGATAAATCATATCTTGCATACCATAAACGCTTGGAACTCACAGTTAGATAGATATTAAGGGGCTAATCCACTGTTAAACTGTTCAAAATGAATTTTTTTTAAACAGCTACCAAAAAAAACTATTCAAGATATTGATTTGAAATTTTATATGCATCTTTGTTGAGGTTAAAAGTGGATATTTTAATTGGAAAAAAATATTAGAATGGATGCGGAATGGATCGCCGCAGCACCGCCGGAAAAAGGAAATTGCCCCTCGTAAATTCCTGAACAAAATAAGCATCCTTGAACAAATTAACAATATTTCATTAGGTTTGAGTATAAAGGACTGCACGGGCCTAAATTTAGAGCCCTAAAGCGATTCAAAACAATGGTATATTTTTGAACATTGGTTATTCAGTTTTTCACGTTTTTTTCTATGAAAAAAATGTTTCCCAAATCATAAACAAAATTTTTTTTTTGTTCTAAATTTAGGCCCGTGCAGTCCTTTATACTCAAAACCAATGAAATTATTTTGGTAATTTGTTCACAGATGCTTTTTCCAGGAGTTTACGAGGCGCAATTTGCTTTTTTTCGGCGGTGCTGCGGCGATCGCCATTTTGTTTTCTAAAAAAAATTCTAATGAAAATGTTCACTTTTAACCTCAACAAAGATGCATATAAAATTTCAAATCGTTATCTTGAATAGTTTCTTTTTTTTGGTAGCTGTTTAAAAAAATATTCATTTTGAGCAGTTTAACAGTGGACTAACCCCTTAATGTATAAAAATTATTCACATAGCTTTGCAGGTACACCGCATTTAGTTTGCAACAATATGAACCTGAAAAGTTTCATACGAATCGAATCGTGTCTGATTTCGTAAAACTACCCAGGATGATGTTGAGCTTATGTCGGCGTGCCATTTGTGTCTATATCTATTTGCGAATTAATAATGTTGAGCGCGATTGAATTTTAAACTACATTAATTGTACAAAAATTGCTCGTATGAATTCGAAGATCAGTGCGCCTATTGCCTCTGCTATGAATACACTATCAGAACGCACTGCTTCCTTGGTATTTAAGCTTTCGATGCTCTTCAATGTCACTCCATAATTTGTTTACACAGTTTATTTCCGACAATGCAATTATCACTTGCGTGGCACCAAATTAAACCTGCCAAGGCACATGGGGCATCGCACCACCTTCCCAAACATCTATTTTTATACATATCTCGCTATCTGGTGAATAACCTTCCATATATCTCGTCGTTCCCACCGCGTCATACCAATGTCAATTATTTCAGCTTACGCAAATCACTTCGAAATATAAATTACTTTACATTGTTGCTGAAATGCTTTTGCAACGCGATAATAATGTGCAAGCCATATACAAACTGCTCAAGCAAGGCGGGGGTCATTCGTTATTTTTTTTCTCTTCAGGCGCGTATCTGTATCTTTTGTCCGTGGAAAATGTCATCGATCTTCTTTCGCGTCTTCTCAGACAATCAGCATAGTGTGAATATATCAACGCAGCCATCAGAGCCAACCATCTTTGAATCAAGCTACGCAAACTAGACATCAACAATTAACTAACCTTCACGATGAACATACAATCAACATTTCCCACTTGCCCCGAATCTCCTCGCGCAACTTCCATTGCCGGCTAACAACACACGTTCCAACATTTTCAGAAGACGTAAAAAAAAATTGGACAACATTTGCAACACCGAACCACATCCTAACCTTGACAATCAAAAACGCTGGCGGTGATGCAACATGTTGCCGATTGCGAAAGCTAAGCAAGCAATCGAGCGCCATTTCAATTAAATTATCTCCAATAAACACTTCATCCACCATCGCGGTTTGGGGGAGGTGGCGGTCAGAGCTTTTTCACAATGAGCCCCCGTTGTTGTAATGTTGCTGCGGCCGGGCAGAGTTTCCCGCCCAGGGCAAGTTCGCCCGCCCGCAATCATCAACGCCACGTACTTGGCAAAGCGGTGTAACATTGTGTATTTTCTGTTTGAATTATTGCTAAACATTTATTTCCACCAATTTGTATTTTGGCTCGGATTTCGATGATGATGATTTTTTTGATATTTTTGCGTGGAAATATTTTCCATTAATCTATGATTTCGTAAATAGCTGTAAAACGGTGGCGGTGATCAACGAATCGAGTGCTCAATGCTATTGAAATTTTTCTAGCTGTTGAGATGAAGGTTTTCTACCTTCGATTATAGTAGATTTTTTCAAGTTTAAAACTAACATTAAAAATTTAATTTTCAGTGATTTTGCATGCTCGAAAGCACCCTTACATTTGCGCATTCACTCTCGACTTAAGAATCTTGCTTTATTATTTCCCACCCTTGGTTGGTTGGTTGTAGTGGCAGCTCCCTTTGTCAAAAGGTGGCTCACTTAGTCCACGATATGCCCATTGTGATACCACAAAGAGATAGGGTACGGCACTAGAACCTGTAGGATGACGAGAACCATTAAGATTCTCGTATGAAGCTGGTTACCACCCCTAAAATGCATTACTGTATCAACGATCACTCAATAGTATAGTATAGTTCAGGTGAAAAATTTAAAATGCAATCAGATCCGCACGAAACTCAGATCGACCGACAGTTCCTGCCATCTAAAATGAGGATATAGATGGATAGATACGTAAATAAATAAATGGACAGATCGGTAGAAATACATTTTTGGTGCCCTGCAAAAGAAAAGGAAAAGAGAACTTGGAAATAATTTTAGGTGAAGAGAGTCACACATTACCACCAAAAATTTTGTGTCGGTCAGAAAATAGTTAATGGTAGTGCCTTAAAAAATTTCCACCTTCCAAAAAAACATAGAATGATAGTGACCTTCATGGGCATCATACATAGATAGAACTGGGCCTAGCAAACGCTGGCCAATGTCAGAGAAAATTAATTTCAAAGATTTTTTTGAAGTTATCCCAAAATAACGGTAAATTAGCTCGAAAAATTCGATCGTTTGTTTCATTTATAGGATTGACATACAATTACATTACTAAACGTGGCACATCAAAAAAAAATCGATATTGAATTTTATCTACATTTTTTAATTCTTTTAATATTATTACTTTTACTATTTCCTAAAAGCATTTATTATTTTATTATTATTATTATTACTATTTAGTCATTTGAATCATTTGAATGTTTTGGACATGTTAAATTTGGAATGTAAGCTCCTCAAATATTTTTTAGAGGTCTTGAAAATAAAAAAAAAAATGTTTTCTTGTCAAGGCATAAAACTGACTATCAAGAAATGTCTTCCCAATAAAATCACTAAAATGATTAAATAACCATCAAAAACATTTTAGCCGCAAGCAA
This sequence comes from Oxycera nigricornis, assembly GCA_963942545.1. NCBI lineage: Eukaryota > Metazoa > Arthropoda > Insecta > Diptera > Stratiomyidae > Oxycera > Oxycera nigricornis. Next base: position 4,617,815 of record OZ012661.1, read on the forward strand.
AAAAATTTTACCTATCCGCGATCGGACAACTTGAAGGCTTAGGAAATGGAAAAATACAGCTGATACCTTCCCTTTGTTTTTAATGATTAAATTTTAAATATAATCCCATTTTTTTCCAATAAAGTGATTTAATATTGTATGAATAAAATAAATTCGTTTCATATTTTTTAGTAATTTTTTTTTTAAATTTACTAAAAATTAAAAATTATTTTTTTTTTGAAAAAAATTTAATACAAAAAAACTTTACCTACTTTTTTATTAAAAAATAAAATCAATAAAAAATTTTACTCTAGTTTTTGATTAGGAATGAAAACATGTAACTTTATTTTTTATCAATAAAAAATCATATATGCACAAAGGATTCTTTTAAAGGCAATATCACTGAGAGCCATCACACCAAAAATTTGTGATAAGGATCGAACAGATTATTTTCCTCGAAAGGAAAACGAAATCAAACAACTTTTCTTTTTCTAATTTGAAAAGTATTTCAGCTTGCGCGAGCACAAAAATATTTTTCATGATTCAAAAAAATCATTTTCTTCCCTAGATAAACTGACTTAAAGTTTTTGCTAATTGATCTTCAAAAAAATGTTTTGACGGTTCGAAAAATAGCGAAATCTGTCTATGCTCAAAAAATTTCATAAGACAATTTTAGCAAATGTTTAATTTTTCTGACTATACAAGAAATTGGGATCTACGAAATTTTTGTGGAGTCAAAAAACTGATTATTCGGTCAATCGTGAAGCTAGAGAATATTTCAACCTTCGGTTGGACAATCTTCAGCTAAGATAGTAAAGGCATCAATCGAATTGGTGGGAAAAAACCTATTTTTAAAAATAACCCTATTTTACCTGTGTTTTTTTGATTGTTTTAAACAAATTTTAGAATGCCTAGAAGCCTCCTAGAAAGGAATGAAATACTTCTCGAAAAATGGAAATAGCGATAATAATTATGCATTAACGAAAGTACACGCGAATGAAGTCGTGATCAGTGCTTCCAATTTTTCAGAAACAGAAAAACTGGAAATCTTTTTATACATGCAATTTTTCGTACACAAATTTCGATCACACAATCATTGCATTTCGTTAAATTAAATTCAAACAATTTATCCACTTACTATTTCAAGCTGTACAACACAACTTCATCAATTTATTACCATGTCACATAAGATTTCACGCGATATATTTCATACAACTATGAAAAATTATGTGATGAAAATAATAACAGGGCGTTTTGTAGCATCAGTCAAACTGGCTGAACTACATATTACATTGTTGCACGCTTTGACCACGATACTAATGAGACAACATACAACAAATGACTGTTAGTCTGCAAATGCTTTATACTCGGCGTCCTGGCACGGGTGTGGTGGATAATATTCATAAATTGTTCAACACTCCCAGAATTTATGTTGAGACATGCCGACTAGCGATTTACATTTGATAAAGATGTTAAAACATTTTTTTGGGGAGAGATAATAAAACATAACAATCATAAGCTGAAGCATATATTAAAGAAGAGTTACAGGCCAGATCAGATTTTTCTTAGAAAATGTGTGGATGCCAATGTTTAGTCATCTGGACGTCCTCCAAAAACAAATTCGCATAGTGTGAAACGCGCAGATTTAAGAGAACTATCGAACACAGGAGCTTCATCATCAAAAATTGTTAGCCGGTTAAACTTGTAATGTGATCCGAAGAAGAAAATGGACTGCATCCTCCAAAAACTTTGAATACCACAAATGTTTGCAAAAACCCAAATTGACGAAACATCACATCGAAGCTAGAGTGAAACTCGCCGAAAATTTCATCCAAAAAGGAAGCATTTGGGATCATGTTAACCTCAGCGACGAGAAAAGAATCAATCTCAATGGAACAGATGGATTTAACTACTACTGGCACGATTTACGGAAGGATAGAAGAATCATGCCAAGAAGAGCACAGGGAGGTGGTTCTGTGATGATTTGGAAAGCTTTCAAAAAACATGCTAGCAGCGAAATAACCTTCGTCAAATGTAGACTTAATGCTGTCGGATATCAGGAGTTGCTAGAGGATCATCTACTGCATTTTGTTACGCTAGCGGAAGACGAAAACATTATTTTTAACAGGATAATGCATCCATCCATACGGCTGCCTCCACAAAAAGTGGTTTTAGGATTATGGAATTCAATTATTACTATTTCCAGCGCTAGGTCCCAATCTGAACCCCATAGAAAATTTGTGGGGCATCTTAGCGAAGAAAGTCTACAACCAGGAGAAGTCATCCATTGAAAATGTAGCAGAACTGAAGGAAAGAATAATAGTAGCCTGGAACGAGATATCAGATAGCGTATTCAATGGTCTTGTGAATAGCATTTCGAGTCGATTGTTAGATGTAATCAAAAATAAGAGCAAATGGACTAAGTATTAAATGAAAAACTTAACAAAAATTACACTTAGTTTATGTTATTCTTTTTTTATTCTTTTTATTTTATGTTATTCTTTTTTATTTTATTTTCGAAAGGAATATAATCAACCTTTCATTCTTACTACATTTTCTTAAAGGCATATTATCCAATAAACTCAACAGTTATTTCTTGTTTTTATGAGACTCAAAAATATTGTTGATTCTATAATGATTCACTGCACTGTATTTAGAAAACCTGGTCGAAACAACGGTTTCCCAATGAAACAAATGAAATTTTAAAGCATGGGAAAGACGAAAAGTGTTTTGCAATCTAATTCTTTGATTGCAGATGGCACCTTATTAACGCATATTTTCCCACGACGTATTAACACGGTAGCGATCTTTTTGTCAAATATGGTTGAACTTGCATGAAAATTGGCCAATCGTTGAAGATGGTAAATAATAGCAAAGAGCTTCATCTAAACATTTTTGATGCAAACATATTAAAGTAAGAACACAAATAATAGGACATGTTAGCTAAAAAGGAGAAAAAAGGTCAAAAAATCAATCAAGGGTCACCTTTATTTATATTCGGCATTTCTGGAAATCCTACAATAAAAAACGCTATTATTTTTATAAGCAAATGCTCTCAGTCCTAAAAAATTCATTCGTTTTTCATCTGTTGCTGAAAATATTTTTTATCTTTTACATAATTCAATTTTGTCACCTAACCGTTTCACAATATGTACAATCAATCTAAATTTACTATTTGCCAGCGCAATCACTTCATTTTCACACACAACATACTTAGTTTTTATGATCTTTGCCGACGTTGAAACATGTGTGTAATGTCTATTAGGTGTTTGGCAGGGCCACAAACAGCACATGTAACAAAATGAGTCAATGAACTTGGTTAGAAAAAAAACAGCAACAAACAACCGCGGGGAGAAAGAAAGAAAGAATGCGTAAGTGGATTGCTTGCATTTATGATTTTCACACTTTCATTTAGATTCGAGTGAAATGTAACAATTTCAGATACGGCAACTAAAACTTTCTCCTCAAGTGTATTTTTTATGTGTGTTCAAATTAATATTTCCTCGTAGAAATTTTAATAGATGAATACGAGATATTTTTTTATTTGATGAAAATCATTTCCCTTCGTGAAATGATTTGATCAGGAAGCAAACGATGAGTTCGTTGAACGATTAAGATATTTTTGAAGTAATTGTTTAGGTAAATTGATGCACTAACGAATATAGAAAGTGATTCATTCATTGGCAGCGTTGGTAGGATTTAACGGATCTATTTGGAGGATATTTCTTTCTTAAGAGGAATGTGTAGTGGCAGCCCTCTTTATCAAAATATGGCTTATTTAGGCCTTAATAGGCCCATTGTGATCTTAAGAGGGATGGTTCGATATGAATTATCGATACTCAAACTTCTCCAAAAGTTATAAATTCTGACGTTCTTGATTGAAAATCTTATCCTAAAAATATAATAATTTTGATTAATTTTCGGCACTTTGGTGGAGGTGCTTGTGTTTTTTTTTGAGACATGGGTGAAATCAAATCCGTTTCGCGCGTTTTGATCGTTATGTGTGATGAAAATTTTGAGGATTCTACACTAAATTTCGATAGTGTGATACGGTGAATATCACTATTTAATATGTTCTCATTATCAAAAAAATCTTCCTAAAATACATATAAAACATTAGATGATCTGCTGTAACACAACGTCTCTGATCCAATCTGTTTTGATCAAACTCTAAATTCTTTTTCATCACAAGAGCTACCTACCTACCCGCCCCGTTCGCTACTAACTTACCTAAGATATTTAGCTCAGATATCCCAGGTAAGTTCATTTCACATACTCCCCGTTGTGTCATGCCAAGATTATTGCATCCATTACGTACATGTCATTTCTTAGGAAGCAATAGGCGTGGGTAGTTCAATCTTAAATTGCCGCACTAGCGTTTTGAGTAATTTTCGCTTGCACAAAACTATCTTTTGAATGTCCCCGTCTGCAGGTATTTATACGCAAGTTGTATACACATCTAGAGAATACTTTGGTTACGATGAAAGCAATTGCATTTGTCGGCCGTGTATTGCGTGAAAATCTAAACGAATTATTAAATTAACTTCAACGCAATATTTAGGCTCATGTCCACAGACACACTAACAGCCATATGTGGGCTTAAAAATTTGTTGAATATGTCGCACTATTATGGAGTTTTTGCAAGCTTTTGTTTGGACAATTTATATATGGGCGGCACTGGTAGATAGATTTTATGAATAGGTTGGGTGGTAGACCATTTCGTGCGCTAATAGTGGCGACTGGCACAAACAAGCATGCCATTTGGTTTTTTTTTTTTCAAATTGAATAGAGAATAATTTTAGCAATTTGTCATATGCAATGGATTATTGTCGCAGTTAGTTGTGTAAATGCTCTAAATAGAATATAAATTAATGGGAAAATGTCGTCAGGCATTTGTGCGTATTATGTGAGAGTGATATTTGATAGAAGTTGTTTTAATGGAAAATGATAGATATATGTATGTATATGTGCAGAAAAAGTATCATTTAAGATTATGTAATAAGTGGCTTACTTTCATTTTACATCAGTTTTGATATTAGATGATATGCAGGAATGGCAGAAAAAAATCTGCAAAATTATTATTGCTTCCGGCATGGAATCCGCACAATCAGTACAGTCTACTCAAGAAGAACTTTGGATCCGTTTTTATATTAATTTTGGAATTTTAGCTTAATTTGTTTAACACGTAACTTTTCATTATTCCTTTAATTTCAGACACCACCTTGAAAATGTCCTAACCTAAAATAATCAAAATTTTAATAGTCCACAAAAAATCAAATATTTCAAGTGGCCTACCGGTAGGTGACTCATTGTTGTTTGTAGAGAGGGAAAATTTAACGTTTTTTGTGATTTTTTTAAGTGTCAGGAAAAGTTAAAGATTAATTCTTTTTAAGGATGGTTCTAAGCATGTTTTGAAGTTTAAAAAAAAATTGTTCGTTGAAAAATATTACAAAATTGCTGCCCAACAGCCGTTTCTGCGCAACGGTCTTTTTTGGAGGGGCTTCGCGGCACTTGCACCAAAAAATAATCTGGAACGAAATTATTATTTTTTCTTCTTAAACTACATTAGTAAAGCTATTTAAATACGTAGGGGATTTTGGAAATATTCATTTTTGTTAAATTGGCGACCATTTGAAAAAAAGTTATTTTTAATACCAAAAAACGATCACTTATTTGTACCTAAAAAACCGAAATATCAATTTATCAAAAATCGGCTACATTTTAAAGATGTGATATTAATTTGGAGTGAAAAAATAGAAAATTGTTTGAGTTATGGTGCGTGTCGATTTGAAAAAAAAACGTATTTCGAGAAAAGCGCGTTTAAAGTTTTGGCTTTACTTTACGTCGTCTCTCAACATCGCTGTACTAAAGTACTTTGTGTTCAACATCCTTGAAAATGTTTCTAACAACATCTACTAGTGTATTAGAGAAGTTAGAAATCGAATAGTAAAACATAATACTGTTCCCGACGAGCAGGTGCCGTATTTACCTCAGGTAGTCATTTCGGAGCAGTCGGAAGGGGTCGAGAAAGAGCTCGAAATTCCAATGAAAACGATTTCTGGCAGATATAAAACCGTTTGTCTCTTATTTGACAGAGTTCAAAAGATTTTTTAAGCCAAATAAAAATAAAATCGATTTTTTGAAATTTCTACAGTGGTGTAACGCCTTAAGAGAACAGTCTGAGCTTATTGCATTAAATTTCAAGAATTTTTTTTTTTGAAATATTTAGTCGAATGTTTCGAAATTTTCATAATGTGAACCTAGATCTTTACAAAAAAAAATATTTTTCAAAATAAATTCCACACATGGCGACAAAATGGCGACCATAATGAAGCCCTATTAAAAACTGGTTGACATGATAGCTCAAGTTAGGTAAGCCTAAAAATTTCAATAGCATTTTGAAATAGGTATAAGTGGGTGGCTATGGTCTGGCATAGAACTAAACATTTTGGATTAAAAAAAAACAAAATGGCGGACTTTTCAAATTTTTGACCCTTATTTTGCAACTGAAATTGTTTGAAATAAGGGTTAAAAATTTATAAAAAAAATTCTGATTCTAGTTGGAACTGAAACTGTATACGTACTGAATAATCATTCAAAATTTCAGCTCAATCGGAGAAGTAGATTTTTCAAAAATTATGTCAATCATGTCAAAAAACGTAGTTTTGAGAAAAACGCGTTTAAAACCGAAAAACAAGCAGAGCGCGCTCACACATGCTCTATTCTATCGCTGTATACACATATTTCTGGGTTTCACCGATCAAAATGAGAGTTTGTATACTAATTCTACATATATATAGAACCGAAAAAAGATGTTTCTGGAAAACCGATTTTTTGAAAAAATAAACCCAGGCGGCCTCCTTAAAAATTTATAAGAATAGCTCCTGGTTTGCACGGGTGATTCTCTTTAGCAATTATGATAAAATAATTTCACATTATATTAGTAAAATTATCTGAAAAAAATGATTAACCAGCACCAGTAGCATGATTAAGCTTCTGGAAATACAGAAAGTTGGGAAGAGTTTTAGGGGATTTTTGTTTTCTACAACCGATAGTCAGCTTGCTCATTTTTGATTGTTCAGAATCGCATCTAAAATTTGGCTTGTCAAATAGATTCTTAGCCTCCGGAGAACGTACATAAGTTATCTTGATATTCAAAATAAAAAAACTACAATCACAAATGACATTAATCCCTTCACGACTGCAAAATTCAAACTCCCCGAAACCAATTACGCAAAAACAAGATAAATTCCAAACGCAATCACCCAAAAAATTTCCATTTTCCAACATCAACAGTAAATCTGACTGACCAACCACCAACGAATTGCGTAAGCTTACCAAGAAAAATTCAACTCTTAAATGGATTCTATCTTGTCACATATGCTTCATATTATGTGCAATGAAATGTCATGTCACTATGTCATTTATCATTTGTTACTATATTTCACTAAGAATTTTCTATCCATACAGAAATGTATCTGATAGATACTGTGTGGTGTGGTAGGCAAGCTTTCAATTCTGTGCGATTTTCACAAGATTAGTATCTCGGCCTCGAGAGCTTAACTTCTTGTAGAAAAAGTTATTATGTGTGTGTATATGGTTAAAATACAAAAAACGATTGAGGGCAATGATTTCGTGCATAGATGGATACATATTTCATGCAATGGGTGCGTTTATGTTATATCTGAGAATGTGTCCAATAAAGATTTTGCACAGATTCGATTTTAATTGATGGATGGATTTTGAAAGCGTCACAAAATCGCCAAATGTGGCCCGGTCACATATGCAGAAATCGTTATGCGACTAAGTACACGTACATAGATATATTTTTATTGATGATCTTATTGAAATGTTTTTCACCATAAACAGTTTAGATTAGATGATGAATTATTAGATGACATAATTGGAAATGATTACATTTCAAGTTGTTGAAGCAGTTCTTCTGTGAATGTTCCATAGCAGTTTTGTGCAAAACGGTTGTGGCAATAGATGTATCGCAAATTATAGCAATAGTTGTATTCGAACATATTTAGCTCATACATATGTTAAAATTAAACTGCTGACTGACTATCACTTACATTCATCTGAGTTTCATTCGATTGATCGCTATTAATGTGAACAGAGACTAAAATGTAATTACGTTGTATATATGAAATGCCACAGAAAGGACCAAGGCATGTACACACTAATGCTAACGCGTTCTAGATATGATTTTAAAAAACTACTCCCTTAATTTATTTTTGTTCCGATAACCCACAAAGTTCTACTCTTTCAAAAAAAATTACAATTTTCCCACAGTTCTTTTTAGTACTATTTTTTTTCTAAAAAAAATGCCTAGCGTATTTAAGAGATCCTCAGACTAAATCGCCCCATTATCAATCATCCGCGCACATACGCCACGTACAATGACTATCAACGGATTTGCAATGATAGATAGCTGATTTTTTTTGCGTTATCATCTCCAAAAAACAACAACTGAAATTCACCCGGACCCAACCTAACCAAAACCCACATATTCCTCTTCGCCTAGAGTCCATGATTGTTGACTGCGCGTCTGCACACCATACGCACAATTTCTTATCGCCAAGCACTTTATTGGGTGACATGTGAATCAAATTCATACACACTGAATTGAATTGTAAGCCAATTCATCTATTTGTACGATTTCCAGGTAAGAATCACCTATAGTTCTTCTACTTCTTCGTATGCTTCTCGCATACATTTTACACACATGCTATATCTTGAATTTGCTTGGTACTCTTTCACTCATCCTTTCATACAACGAATGCAATTTACAATTTACATAATGTGTACGGTGTTATTTCGTGAAAGAATTTCACATGAAACGAAAGGTATAGATGCCAAAAAAATTGTTATTTTTTTGCTTCCTTCGTATCCTTTCACCTGGTTTCACCTGGTTGAGGAGGCGTCTAATGGTGGCAATCTGTTTGCACAGCCGGTTGTTTGTACCGATCGGTACGCGGAGGACAATTACATGGTTCACCCTCATATGTATGATGAGTATTGAGGACGAGCAGAAGAATGATGCCAGAAGTGTACATCTGGGACAAGGTAAGAGAGTTTTGCAAGAAAAAAAACGATTCCCATGATTTTTGTAATAATTTTTATGCATGTTGCAGAAGGTTTTCGTAACGGTATACGCACCTTGGAAAGAACGTTTACAATTTCGTATGAAAATTTTGTGCCAAAGTTTTTTTCGCTGCAAAAGGTTTATGAGTATACCTTTTGCAGTCATAAACTTTGGGTCGAAAATTTCATACTAAATCGTAAACGACGAAAAAATGGCCTTTAACTAACTTCATATTGAATAGCACGAAGAATCCATCAACACATATCATCGTCAGAAATCATGGTTTGTCAAAAATTCTGGGAGGATTCTAAAAAAATTGAGGACCTTTGTAATCTTAAGACATAATTTCGTCTCACCAGTTTAAATATTGGTCCAATATTCTCTACCATCACTGTAGACATAAATCCACCTACAAACAACCATGCACAACCTGGTGTTACGCATCTTTTCTTATATATCGATCCAATGGAACAATCATCAATGAACCGATCTCACTGTTCCATTGTTCACTCAAAAAGGACGTTTTCGAAAGATTCGTTACGTTTTGTTCGGTTACCTGAAACATCTGCTTGCGATCTTGGCATTTTATGAACGCCAACGTTTCTTCGGTAACATGCATGAACCGACAATATTCTCAAATTTGATTGGAAAATAAAATAACAGACGATATTCTTCGGCACAGACGACAGACGATGATGCATTTTTAAGACTTTAAGACCCTGAATTGTGTCCTGTAACCGATTTTCCCATCAGATGTTAAGAATGAGATCATCAATGACAAAATTCATGACACAATAGATTTCGTTGCACTGTCGTCGACTTTTTTGTTGGATCGCGGCTACAATGGTAGTGCATAAATGATTCGGTGCACTGATAGGATGGATATGTTCGTATATTGTTGGAAGTGGATAAATTTATAATTAAATGCATGTATGGAACGAGAGAAATTGACTATGAAAACGTTTCCTGATGTGGAATTAATGCACAGTCGGTGAAAGTATTTATCTAAGACGATTATGATCTTTCCGAAAATTTATCGTGAATAGACACTTCAACTGAAGATTTTCATATAACAACATGAATTGGGTATGTGTAGTTAAGGGATATCAGCCTCCTAACGTACAAGCTTGAATCAAAAGTAAATAGAAGCTTATTTTCAAAAAGCAACAATTTTAGATTGAGCGAGTATTATCATCACTATGCCACATATCAAACAAATCCAAGACATCATTAAACCCTTCTTTAATTACGAATTCAAAACTGTCTCCTTCAACTTTAAGCCTTTCATGCAAGGATTAAGCAAAGCAGCACGAACATTTCGAGCAGATGTCAACACACAACCCATAAAAATGTACTTAACACATATCCAGGATAAATTTCATGCCCGTTTATCACTTTTGCGCGCACCTTGAATTTCTTTACACGATAAATAAATTTTAACTATGCAATAACACTTTTCTCTAAAATATTCGATGTGTATAACATTAACAAAAATTAATGATAAAATTTTAATTAGGCATGATTAAAAGATCGTAAAAATCTTCAATGTATCATTGATCCATTTGCAATAAAAAAAATTTATTCTGATGACCTTTTTTTTCAGACAAACAGGACGAGTTATACCCTCACTCAATCGATCATTTAATTGCACCTGTAAATACCATGTGGTCATTAAAAATTATTTTTTCGGAGAAATTTCTGCACAAACACGGTTTAAAGAAACGAATTTGCATGTAGGGAATATTTTAAATTAATATTTAACGGTTGAATGATCATAAAACGAAATAATGGTCATGTACCTTGGTGACTGGTGTGTGTAAGAGTAATAAACTGGGTCATAAATTGATTACTGTTTAAGAGACACAATTTATTTATTGATATTGTTCACGAGCCTTGGTGTTATTTTGAAAAATTGGGGTTTTGATAAACGGAAAACAAATTTCAACTGTGGAAATCACAATATGTACAGAGAGCTAAGGCTAACAGCAATATTTTGTAATTACTCTTTAATTTGCGAAAATTTTCAAGTTGTCACTAATATAGAAAATTAATAACAATAATAAAAAATTGGCGAGGCAGCCAACTCAAAAATTCCTCGGAAAATACTCTAGAGGAAGGTTTGAGCAGATGAATTAGACATAGTATTTTGTCGTAGAATTTTTTTAAAATTCGTGTCTTTTAAATATGTTGTGTACCTCATTCAATAATATTGAATTCTTTCTTCGTTCATTTTTACCTATTTTTTGAAGGTTTTGTCGAATTCTCTGAAACATGCATTTAAAACGGTTTTTTAAGATATGCATTTACCTATTTTTTTAAAATCAATATATTATGCCTATCTTCTTATTGTATACTTCAATTTGTCGCTTATGTATGGTAAAATTTCGTTAAAATTTATGATTATTTAGTTAATTTAGGGTAGAATATGCCTGAAGAATATAAATTTTTAATCAATTTTTAAATGAAAAATCCTAATTTTTTGCAGGAAATAAATAAATTTATCGAACGTAGCACATACTTTTCAAAATCAGAATACAGGCGTGTATTAGAAAATAATTCAATGCATATATTATTTAACAATGTGTAGCATTGTTTTTGAGACAAAAAATAAGCAAATTAAAAATCGAAAGAAACAGTAGCGAAAGAGTATCTAGAATTTTTTTTAAAGTTTTCACCAAAAATATTTTTAATTTTTCAAGGTGATCCATGGTAAATTGGAAAATAAACTGTCCCGACAAATTTTTAAGTTTTAATGCAATGATAATTGATGTAAGTTTTCTCCCAAAAAGTGCAATGCATTGATTATCACAAAATCTAAGTTTTCACCTAAATATAAAAAAAAAACAAGATACAGAAAAAAATTACGCAATTTTGTCAAATTCCGAAGGTTAGAAAACGAAAAGTTAGTTTGTTTCGAAAAATTTCTAGAGGAAAAATATTAGCAACGAAATAAAACCAAGCTTTCTTTTTCCCAAAAATTTATGAAAAAAATTTGCGTTTTCTGATCAAAGTATAGAATCAAATTCTCTTCTTTGTTTAAAAAAAAAGTGAATTATTTCCTCTCAAAAAGTTGAAATAAAAAAATTCGGTAAAAATACATTCACATGAATTTTTTTAGCGAATTTCCACCATAACTAGCGAGATATCAAAAAAATATCGAAAGATAAACACAAAATATTTAGTTTCAAAATAAAAGGGAATATAAGTAATTGATTTTATCTTCACAAAATGTTTTAGTTCCTTTTCAAAAGAAACTTCCATTTAATTTTGTGTTGTTTTTTTATTACATTTGGGATCGATTTCCGATCGTAATCGTTCGGTCTTCCTCAGCTAGGAGAAAAAACACATAGAACTAAAAGGAAATTTCTGTTAAAAAACAACAACAACAATATTTTTACAGAACACTGAAAGGATGAATTTCAGTTTAGGTGTCTACTAATCGCTATTTAAAATCAGACTGAATCCGTGACGACCAGTGGAAACTGTGTAGATTTATGTTGGTACCCCTTCATAGTATTCTTTTCTAAAATCTCACGGGATATGCTTTCGAACGAAATTTTTTATCAAAAAATCACTATTAAAACTTCCTAAAAAATCAAGGTTTTCAAACTTTATGCAACGCAATGCGAACCACGCCCTTTTCCATCAAATTCGTCGAGCAAATTAAAAATTTATGTCAACTCAAAAAGGCAGCACTAAATACCTAATGGTAACCTGCAGATCTAGCTGCCTAGTATCCATTTCTAACACAACATTGCCCAGACTACCACCATAACAACTCAAGATCACATTTCTACTTCAACATGCTGAAATCGCTTCTTTGTCAACCACAACCTTGCCGCGTAACCAATGATCACTGTTATTACCATAATTTGAACTATGCTGTTTGCAATATGTATTGCATTAGACACTTTAAATAATTTAAATTAATTATCTTAGTGGTGTCCGGAGCGCGCTATCATTATGTCTGCATAATTAATAACATGCCAAAAAATTTATGAAATGCGATCGCCAGTTGATCTTGAGATGAAAAAAATATGTTAATATGTTGTCACTCGAAAGCGGTGACTCTTTGCGATTTATGTAGCTGAATACTTTCAAGCGAAAACGGTGCTAAGGACACTCACTCACTATCAATTGCTGAAACAGGCATTGGATTTCATCAATTGCAGACTATCTAAATACGATCTTGACGAATCGCCCATAAGTAACCGCGAAAAATCTTGTTAAGGAAATGCACATAACGCATTGTTGTTTTCCATTCGGCATTTTCACATCTTGATATCCTCAATATCTCTTGTTTTTCCATAAGCTTCGATCTGCATTGCGATTTGCGGCTGTTGCTGTATGCTACTTGAGCTCTAGCCTCCCAGAACTAGCAGCTACATAGCTGGAAAATGCTTCAAAGTGCAATTGATCGTATGGAGCTCATGGACAATGAATTGAGAATATGACTGTTGTCATATCCATGACAATAGTAGTGTGTATTGCGAATTTTCCACTTCAACTTTGCATCTGGGTCAAGGGTAATTCGGTTAGGGTCAGCACTAGGTCTTGTACGATCAATTATCGATCGATCGATCGGTCAATTCACTCAAATGGTTGTGCTCGTTATGCATGTTATATGGAAGCTGCGAAACAAAGTGGAAACAGTTAATGATTGGTTCGATTTGCGGATGGCTTAAATAGATTTGCATTGCCATTGATGTAAATCACATAAAATTTTACGATCGCAGAGAATTCGTACTGCGATCGACGAGGTGAAGCCACACCGCATATCCATTGCAGACCTTCCACCACAGCTTTCAATAACCTACACTCTTGCTAGTCCGAGCGTGGGTGGTTCACATAGTTTTTCGGACTTTCCTCATCATGATCCTTTCCCTATCGACGATAAGTGTTTGCCAGAAGCTCTCGATCCATCTGCAATTCACAATTTATATCCATCGCGAATCATTTCACACCGTGCCATTCATCATCGAGCGTATGAGGTGAACCTTAAAATCATGTTGTTTTTTGTCTTCACTTCATATCTAAACGTTTCGGTGGTATTCATTGTTGTGATATCTCTTTTTGTCTGCTACTATACATTCGGTCTCGCTCATTTTAAAATATTTCTCGGCACACACAATGTTTTATTTTTGAGATGAAGGTCGACCGTCGGTGGTTGTTGCAATCCGCATTGCTTAATTCAGTGTCAAAGTTAACATTTGGTATTGAGCTAAATTCTGGCATTCGTATTCATTGTGAATGAGGTATTTCAATTGTGTGCAGTAGTATTAGTATACTGGCAATAGTATAGTACTACATATTAACTAATAGTAGATTTGAGCGTAGAGTATCTACGTTGACTCAATGGCGCGCAGCTAGTAGTGAAGTACATATCTACCTTCAAAAAAAGGTTTCTTCGACGGATGATTTTCAGCACGCGTAATAAGCATACACACATGCATATATGAATAGAATTACATAATTGTTAATTTTATTGATGATAATATCGCATGTTGAGTAATTTGTGTCATGTTTTAACATTTTTGTTCGGCTTGAGACTAATTTTTTTCATATAGTTTTTTTTCTAATTTGATGAAGCATCCAAAAGTTACGACGCACTCATGATACTAACACAATTCTGACGATCAAATGATTTATGATCAAATTGATAGATGCTGAAAATTGCACATTGGTTTCGTTTCGTTCACTTTTTATTTGATAAAGTAGGGTGCGATGAGAAATTGCAGGTGTGGAAAGTATGATTAAATTTGGTATAGATATATGGGACCGTGAAACGATCGAAAGTGCTCGTGACAATGATGTAGATCAGTCATTTGGGTTTGAAATTCGTATTGAATTTCAGGCTTGTTTTTTTTTTTTTGGGGGGGGGGGGGGGGTTTGCATGTCACAACGTTTGGGAATTTAAGCGTGGCATTGAATGTTGCCGTTTCCTTGTCCTAATTTAAACAATGATAAAGGTCAAAATTCTTTAAAAGAAGAAAAAAATACAGTGGAATACCTTATTCATACCATGATAACATTGAAACGAATCCACACTTAGTTAAGTTGTGACGAATTTCAAATAAATTCTTTGTAACCAAAATTTCACTTTTTTTCTGAAAATGTATCAGGGGACTCAAAAGGAAATAAATTCACTCTATACTTTCTCATCGAAGAAATCCTTCCTGCATACAGACTAACATTAACTTGACAACACGACAAGTCTCATAAGTGTCGAAGCATTTTTATTTAATAATGGGTGTGGCGAATTTTCGCTAGTAAATTATGAAAAATAAATGCAAGTGGAATAATTTAAAAAAAAACTATATTCAGTGCACCAAAATATTTGACAACCAACTTAATTTTTTTTATTGGCTTTAAGTGGATTTTATTATCTTGAAAAATTTCTATGGATAAATTTTATGTATCTAAAAATAATTAAAAATGAAGCATAATTTTCTTGTGTTACGAAAATGTGAATTGCACAAATATTATTTTGTAGTTTCAAAATGAAAGCATGTATCTTAAATAATTTCAGAATCATCAGCCACAACGATTTTTAACAAGATTGACTACTTTGCCTGGGATCTATTTACAACTTGTTATTGTTTATTGATCGTAGAACAGTTTAGGTTTCATGAGATAATCAACCAATTTGATAATGTAACGGTAAATCAACATACAATTTACACAGAAAATTTTTAAACAAAATAAATAATTTCAAAATGTCTCAAAAATATTTAAAAAAATTTGCTATGAAATAAAAATACTAAGCAACATTCTTCTGCATTAATGCTTTATATCCAATTTTTTGTTAAATTGTTTATAATCGTTTTAAAGAATAATACCATTAAATTGTCGTGTCAGCTGATTTACTTTTCAGTAAGTTTTTCGTTTATTGGCTCAAAAAATTTATTTGGAGAATAAGAAAAATGGTTTAATTTATTTCGAATTTTTTGGTATAATTTAGTTTTAACAAAAAAAAACCAAAATTGAAATTACATAGTTTATAATCAAATTGATCATCTGCGCACAGGACATATAACGGTATTTTTTTCAAAAAAAAATTTAACAATAATAAAACCAAATTTTAACAAAATATCCAAATGTGGTTTTATTTATTTATTTTTTTTTTATTTTTTTTGGAATCTTGAAATAAACTTTTTGAGTCAAATAACGGAAAATTTCATTTAAAATAAATCAGCCGACACGACAATTTTGCAGTTTTTTTCTTCAAAACTATTTTTAAAGATTATAAAACAATATAATAAAATATTTAAAATGAATAAAGCATTTTTTTTTGAAATCCTCAAATAAATTATTTAAACCAAATAACTGCAAAATTAATTTCAGCCCATCGAACTAAAAGTTGTGTTTGCTAAGAACAGCAAAACTTTGAAATTTTTACAATTGATTGCCTTGAATTTTTTTATTAGAAACTCAAACTTGAAATAATTTTCCAAAAAATTCCACCATTTTCGTTGTTTTAAGGACGTGATTTTTACAAAAAAAAACAACTTCAAAACAATAACGGGCATCGATTCTAGCGCCAAAATCTTCAGTCGATTTTTTTTTTTTTTGATAAATTGAATTATTTTTTAGGACATACTTTCAAAATATTACAACTTGCACTTAAAAATCATTTCGAAAGTAAAATCATTTGACTTTTAACATAAATTATTGAATTTAAATTTGTTGAAGATAAACGCGCTTGGTAATATAACGGTAAATTTGTTCAAAAAAATTATCTTCCTGAAAAATCTAACGGTAAATGTGTTCAAGCAAACCAACAACTATTTTCAGGGAAAAAAAACTGCCATAAATATTTTCAAACCAAACCAATTCATTTAAAATTTTACCAGAGTTTACTGAAATTACATGTGCTTATCAGCGCCCTTAGCAAAAAACGATTTTTAAACTAATTTCCATAAATTTTAATCGTTTAAAGGAATCTAGAAGTTTTGCAGTCAAACAGTTTTTTAGGATACCAGTAGGTTTTTTGGTCAGAGTAGTGGCACTGTGAGTGTCACTCATATGTTCCTCACCTACCATTCAGTGTCCTACTTTCAAAAGAAACGATTAAATCTCTCTCATCAGAATCCTACCTCATCGCTGAACATGATTCATCCTCATTTCAACATGAACACCTCCATTAAATTACGAATTATTACAAATTGACAAACTAACTGCCCAACCGCACTATCAATTTCCACACCAAAATACCCAAGGTGTGCTTTATTACCTTCTTAGCGGATTTTCATCAGACGCTAGCTAAGCTAGCAATCACGCGAGCCATGCTGATCTATAGTTTTTCGCGGTTATGCAGTCTTTAGATACTAGATACTAGCTAAAATGGCGCGATGTACACAACTTGCGCCAAAATGATTGGCAACATCCTATGCGATCGGTAATCTTTTCAGGTGAGAAAGATGTAGCGCGCAAGATATCCAAATCAGACATTTTCATTTTCTTAAGCAGACCATAACCGAGATGGGTTCGGTGGAGTTTGCTGGGCTACACAAGGATTGGAGCAGATAGTAGTACTAGTAGACGTAGTTATGGCGTCATCGACGCTAGCTGACCCTGATCTTTTCAAGGCTTCAAGCTTTTACGCGAACCAACGGCTGCCACTTGGGCGCAATCGTGAACATACTTACTTACGTACTTAACTGGTATGCTCGGAAATAGTAATGTTCGTCTCGCATTTACTTTGCAGGCACCAAGAAAAAGAGGTGTACAGCATTTCAAGGTGTTATTACACTCCAGTTACGATTGAGTGTTATCTGGTTACGCTGGTTCGAGCCCAATGGAGAATAGTTTCTTCTCCTGTAGACTTTCGATTGTGTACCATGGATTTACCTGTCCTTAAGTTAGCAGATATGCTGAATGGTCGAAATACTAAGCTACTTTTCAGACCAAGATGAAATTGAGCGGGACTAGTATGATTCGTGCAGCTTTTCACACTGGGAAATCATACCTGGCTATGCAACAATCGAAACGACAACAGCTACAGTCTGAATAATAGACGAAATATTCCAAACTGTTATGCTGTGCCTTACCATGTTAGTATGAGAGTTTGCTGAAATTGCCAGCAACATGTTACAACGTTTCGTGCAGAAATGAATCAACTGCATGGCATCTAACCACGAGCAAAGGCAAGACTCGAAAATTCAAAAGACGAAGCAAACTTGACTATGTAATAAACATAACACACGTCGGTAGTTCAAGGTGTGTGGACTTAATTTACTCGCAAATCGTTTTTTGAACATTACTTCTTGTATTTCGATTTTGAGCCACTGCTTCAATTCACCTCACAATTTTGCACGGCGAAGATTTTCAAGCGTTTTGGCAGCCCATGTGTTGACTCAATATAGCTGCAAGCACATTGTATGGATTGTGTCACATTTAATAAATTGTCGACACGAGTACCAGCCATTGTGTGCATTTACCAAAAGCAATTGTTCACAATTTAGTTGGAGCTGAAATGTTGTTGGGTGATAGCGTCCCCCCAAGGCAACGATGACGACAGTGGTGTCATTGGTGTCGCTACTATAACTTCTTTCCGATTAGCATAAGCCGCAACAATGGCCAATAATAATGATTCAATTGACTGTTCAACAACACATCGTCTGTAACTATTTGTACAAAAGTCTTACGGCACAGTCAATCTGTACAGCAATTATGCAATTCGAGAATTTCAATAAAACACCACGAATGGCGCATCGACATTGGCATGGCAACCCGACAGGAATTTGCAACATATAAATAAAGTAACAGCAGAATAATAAACGAGCGTACACAATATTAACAATTGTTCAAAGAGTGAACTATTCGTACCTGAGATTAGCGCTTTTCTAACTGTTTGTATTTGCAGATTGGTTAGGTTGGAGGAGCCAAGTCATGGGACCCGAAACTACCATTTAGACTGCAATCGGGCCTAAGAAAATCGACAAGATTGCAGTTTGTAACATATAGTCATTGTTCGGAATGTGTGGAGCAGATACAGATACAAGATACACATCCATATATATACACATACACGTATGTACTTAGAAGCGTCGAAGAAGGAAATGTTGCGATATTTTAATGAGTGCTGTTTGCTAATCAAATTGTTGCACATTTTTTTGTCGTATTGCGATAAATGACGAAGCTATTTTTTTTGGTTCATTGTTAAGAATGTTTAGGGTCAGAGGAAATGAACGGTTGGGTCTTTTTTTCAACATTTGAATCGGAAATTCGTATGTAAGCCTGATGAAGAGGTTACCTTGAAGAATGTTGTTAAAGTTTGAATAGAATAGGATTTCGAAATTTTCTATTTTTACTAATTGAGTGAGAAAGTTGGAATTCGAAAGAAATAATGCTGGAAGAATTTAAAATTTGGGGTCAAATATAATCCATTTTCATTGAAACAAACATGGGATCAAATCGACCTGCAAAAACTCATGTGAATCCAATCATGTCTAACCATTGTATTTAAACGCTAGGCATTAAAAAGGGATTTTTCATCGATTAAAGCGAATATCAACTTAAGGGGTTACAAATGTAGGTCTTGTATTTTCTAAAAATCGATCAATTTTTTTTATTCCATATGAAAGTATAGTACTTCAAGAGTATTCACACCAAATTTGAAGTAAATTCGAAAAATATTACCGAAGTTACAGAGATTTACATACCGCGTGGTCGGTACGTGCGCTCTGCCATACCTAGCGTATTATACGCATGCGTAAAATGCGTAAAATCAGCTCCTTTCTTTTTCATCAAACATCACTACATCAAAAGGATGCTCTGAACATCGCGAATGAGGCGAACGAATTACTGAATGGACCTGGAATCCACGACTCGATATAAGTCGCTAAAAATTAATTTTAATTCATTAAATCGCGGTAAAAAAAATTTAAACGCGTTTTTCTCGAAACTTTGTTTTTCCATGCGGTAGGCACGATTTCTCGAGAACGAATCGACCGATTTTGCTGAAACCTTGTACAGTTCTTCTTTGTAGTATTGACTCGTGCTAGAACGAAGGGATTTGCATTCGGTCGACTTGTTTTTGTTTTATACGAAAAAAAAATATTTTAAAAATGATGACAATCGGAAAAATGCTAAAAAAAAATATGAGACGAAAATTCATTCAAACCCGTTTCAAAATTTCGAATTTGTTTTTTTCAATTCCTTCGTGCAAGCAGGAGCCAAGGGCATAAAATATAAGAATTTTTTTGAATTTTTGATTTGAGATGAACCTGCACCGAAATATTTTGCCTACCGCAAAAAAAGGTTGGACGAGGAAAACTGCAGGAGAATTGCCAATTTTTTAATATTTTTAGCTGAAATTTGTTTTACAACTTCTTGAAACACTAAACTTTTATGTGTGTAGATTTGAAATAAAATAGATTTTTGGCTTTTAAAATACAATTTTTTGAAAAATTTGGTTTTTTTTCCTTCAAAACCTATGTAACCCCTCAACGAGTGTATCAAATAAAAAATTGACTTTTGTAATTATGTCTCTAAAAATGGTATTAATTACTTCATCGAACTATTTGTTTTCTTTTATTATTATATTATATTAACTAACATTTACATAAAAATGCAATGAATTTTCATTTGAAGGAAAAAATTTTTTTGGACCTTTCCGTTAGTTCCACGCATTAGGATCCGTACAACGGTGTCATCGACCACCTTATATGCGTTTCTTGAAAATACTTTTCGGTTTTAGCAGTTTTGTTTGTTTTCTTTAATGTTTTTTTTTAATTGCAACTTCAGCAGAATACCTTTCGATTGGTCGAACTTCTGGACAGTTTGGAGGGTTAGCTGTTTTCGGTACCACGGAGATGTTGTTGTCCTCGTACCACGTCATTGGTGATCGAGCATAATGACTCGTCGCTAAATCTGGCCAAAATGCTACAGATGCGTCGTGTTTCTCGATAAAAGGTTTAAGGCGCTTCTCTAAACACTTCGCTGCAAATTCCTCTGATCTGAGACCACATCGACATATTGCCTGCCAAATCATATACCGCTTAGGAAATTTGGTGCTTTTTTGGTTTTATGTTTTGGGCTAACACCACCCATTGATCCTGTTGTATAGAAATCGTGACCTTCACGTATGTTTCATCCTCCAACTTAATCGAATTTGGTCAAATAATCCTTGTATAGCTTCCGAGCCCGATGTTTCACTTCTTTCAACTTTTCCTCGGATCCATATACTTTTTGGACTTTATATGATCTAAGATTATAATGCTTCCTAATCCTTTGAATCATTACGTTCGATGTTTGCACTTTTTAAGCCATATCTGGAATGGATGTGTTAGGGACTCTGCAAAAATTTCCTCTTTATCTTTCGGCTCAAATTTGAATCGGATGGACCTTTTTTTCTACCTGATCCAGACTTTCTAGCAACAGGTAGGCCCGTTTGTAATTTGCAATCGTTCTTTTCACTGTTACAATTAACGAATTGGTCTCCTTTGCTAGTTCCGAATATTTACGAAGGAGATTTTCCAGGTATTTGCACACAATTGAACTACGCACTTTTTCTTGATTTGATGAGATCTTTTCAAGAGTGATCTTACAATGCGAATTGATTAAATGTTCTTTTTTGTAGCATTTCATAGCTAATTTTGCATACCTGATGAAGACTTCAACTTATCCAAAATAGGAGCTATGCAGGAAAAACTAAAGGTCAATTTTTTTCGATACAGTCCTTACATCATTCAATCTAAATAAATTTACGTAATTTCACATTTCAATTGATTTAATCCCATTAAATTATAAACGACAATTGTTCTCGTCGTTCATCCTCCCCGAATTCACAAATTTATTTTGATCAATCTAAATCATACTAGTTTCGGACAACATATCTAAGTTGACTAGCTCCAAATCGTCGCCTAGCCTGGCTTGGTCTAATCTAGCCCGGCTTGCTGCCCTCTTCAATGCACAATGAAAAGAAGATGATTGACTGTCTTGTCTGTTTGTTGTAAATATACACGATAAATTACTAAATGTTCTATTTGTTATTTCAATACTCTTTACATGTCTTGCGCTCGAGTTAGCCAAGAAACAGATTGGGCCACAACTCCATCATATCTACTCATACGCAAGGTGTACTACACAAAACACATATATTTGTCAATATCCTCTATTTCGTCAAAAAAGAATTGAATCATTTTTCGGATTGACGAAATCATCATCACATTGAAGCGACTTGTGCTGCATTGCCTCATTTTGGCCCGGGCCACTGTCTGCGTCAGGCTAGAAATTGAACGATTAACATATAGGCAGACTGTTCAAAGAGTATGCGATATGTGTGATATAAATGTGTTGTTGTTGACAAAGGCTTTGAAGTAGAAGATTGTTTCATGTTGGCTTGCATTTCCATCGATTTGTGTTATTAGTGACGTTACTTTCATGACTCTAATCTGTATAAATTTTAAAAGAACACATCTTAGCTGAACATAAAATTTAGCTCAAAAAAGACATCTTCTTTAAAATCTGATCAATCAAGCTGACCAAGCGGTAACACCTCTCTCACACTGCACATGTAATAAATTAGGCAAGCCTCTGAAATGTCTAAAAAGACGCTTAGCAAACGTCTTTCACAATATCAAAAAAGAAAATGAAATTCTAGAGTCCAAGAATTTTGCAAGACCCCCAAGTCATACTACGAGTATATATGTATGTACGCAATAATTCAAGGTAATGGCAAGTAGTTTGTTAGTTGTCCGTTGTATATGCCTACCGTACCACATATGGCAAGCTCGTCGTGTTCACATACATCGGCGCCAACCGTACAGAGAATACAAAACCAGAACAAATTTATTAAACAACTTGACCCCATGGTAAATTGAGAATTTCTCTACCGACCAAGGCTAGCCGGCCAAGACAGCCAACACTAGATATGTTGTCTTCTTCTTCGAAAAGATCTCTTACAACAGTCAAACAAACAAAGAAACATTTCAATTGAGTAATTCCCTTACGATTTGCAATCGTACATAATAAATTTTTATCGTTTGCAGTTGCAATTCGCACAAATAATTGTTGAGAATATCGCAAAAATATATATTGGCTGGCATAATCCCTAAGACATTTTGGTGAGTTCTTTGCAAATTTTCAAACGTGAACAAATGATCATCTGTATCTGCTCGAAATTAAGAAGAATCAGATAAGACAAAGATATTATTTCACAGTACCAAGGAATGAATCTTAAGAAAACCTCCTCGAAAGCGTCCTATTTTTGGCACGCTCACTGAATGTTTTTTTTTTTGCGTTCTGAACTCAAGCGGAAATAACTTCTTGAAGATAGGCTAATTGTGCAAATTAGATATGGGTTTTGGCAACGCTAACAATAAAATGCAATTTGTTTTGCTGTCTTTAATTCGCGCCACAGTTGATAAAATGCGGGGGAGCTGTTCTATTTTTACATCGGGAAACTTAAGAGACTCGTGTGGGAGTTCGATGAGTAAGAAGTTGATAATTTAGATGGGGTGAATTTTAAATCAAAATATGAAAATGATATGTTATATGTCACTAAGTTGAAGAACTAGTAGGAATTTAAATACTTGAGATTTCTATTAGGCGAAGAAAACTAATCAGAACTATAGCCTCGAAATGGACATACATATATGCACCTCAGTTTTTATAACACAATGAAACATTGATTTTTCTTATGAAAAATTGTCACTGATATTGCCCTAAGCTGCTTACCAACTCGTAAGGTTCCGTGTTGACGAAATATATTGAGAAATAAATAATTAAATGCTTTAAACTTATCTACATTAATTCTAGGCTTGAACTGCAAAACTAAACCTTAGATTTTACGACCAATTTTTGATTCTTAATAGATTTTATTATTATTATTTTTAATAACCTTTTAGATAGGTTTAAATTAAAAATATTGATAAAGAAGGCGCTACACTCAATAAATGCAATCTCGAAATACACAAAAACACTTTCTTTTATTCATTTATGTGAGTTTTTACCAATGAAAATGACGGTTGAAAAAATGTCGAAAAAACGAGAAGGGTGTGCGCTGTTAATGAAATTTTCTAGATGGTTGGTCTCAAACAAAAAAATTACATAGTTTTAGGTTCAGTATGTTAATAGCTATAGCAAGAATAGGAGAATTTTTGATTTTTGCCAAATTGACAAAATTGCGGAAATTTTTCGAAAAATTACGAAAAAAAACATGTTTTTTTCGTCGTTTTTTGCCAAAAAAAAAACTATTTCAAATCAAAATTTTTCGCGCTACAGCTGCAGTCATAAAGAAAGTCTGGTAAAAATCTGATGAGAATCGGTTCAGTAGATTTCGAAATTTCATCAACGCGTCGTGGAAAAACATTGTTTCGAGAAAAATGCGGTTAAAGTTTTTTTAATGAATAATCGCGCTCGGGTGACAAAGTTAAAGTTGCCCAAAAATACAGTTAGACTGCTCCGAAGTTTATAAAATTTTAATATGATATTTCTGTATATTCCAAAAATTGAATAAAAAAAATCGATTTTTTGAAAATTATAAAGAGGGTAACCCCTTAAAGCAACAAATGTGATGTGATAAAAACTAGATTCTATAAAATAATGTTAGAAAATATTTGCAATTCTTAACTAGAAAAACGAATCACTAGCTATGAATTTGTAGCAATTTGAAGTGAGCTCAGCAAAATCAGCGCGCAATTTAGGTAGCCTTCTTTCGGTGAAGATATGTACCTGGTACTCGTATCAGAAAGCAAAAGCTTCTTGAACTAAGCAATTTGAAGCATACAAATTCTATTCGTGAATGTGTCCAAAAAGTAATCAAATTCATATACGACGGAATAACCAATTCTGATTCGTTACAACATTGTTTAGAAGAATATTCACAAAATAACAGTGAAAATCTAAACGCAGCTTTTTGGTAGTCTTAAATTTTTTAATATTGCAGTACAGCAGTAAATTTAGTGGTGGATATACTGGTGTATTAGAAGCGATGCAATCATTTAAGTTTACATTTGACTCCAGGGTGCTGCGGTTCTTTAAGTCCATAGATACCCAGCGGGCATCCATAGTTCAGATGAGAGCCAAACAGAACACTAAGAGACAAGAAAGTACGTATACGCCACAAAAACATGTGTTTATGATTCGCACATTTGAAAACATCTCAAGGCGTTTTCATAGCAAGATGATTTTGTTTGATATCTCCACATGTTAAACAATTGCGGACTATAAATATCAAAGCGTTATTATTTCAAACAGCTCTGTTAAATATTGGATATCTTGAAATTAACTCAAAATGCAATACAGTTTTAAATTTTTGTACTATCAAGGGGTTAGTCCACTGTTAAACTGCTCAAAAAGGATTTTTTTTAAACAGCTACCAAAAAAACTATTCAAGATATCGATTTGAAATTTTATATACATCTTTATTGAGGTTAAAAGTTAACATTTTCATCGGAAAATAATTATTATAAAACAAAATGGCGACCGCCCTAAGAACAAAAAATCTTTTGTTGACGATTTGGCAAACATTTTTTTGATTGAAAAACACGCGAAAAACTGCATAACCAATGTTCAAAAGTATACCAGTTTTTTTAAATCGCTTTAGGGCTCTAAATTTAGGCCCGTACAGTCCTTTTTTGTTTTCTAATAATTTTTTCCAATGAAAATGTTAACTTTTATCCTCAATAAAGATGTATATAAAATTTCAAATCGATATCTTGAATATTTTTTGGTATCTGTTTAAAAAAAATCCTTTTTGAGCAGTTTAACAGTGGACTAACCCCTTAAGGAATAGTTAGAAGCACATAAAATGTAGAAGAAGCCCTATTAGTAAATGGAAATGACATCAATGGGTTGATTCTTCTCAGAAATCAAAGGAAATATGAATGAAAATATACTAGAATATTTTCGATGACTGAAAAAAGTTTTTCATCGTTTATATTTTATCGGATTGTGCAGAATTTGAATTTTGCACAAGCCAACATCGATCGCCTCTTGTTTTCGCTCTTGTTTTTGTTGAAACCACCATATCGACACGTTTTTGGAATGTGAGCGAAAACATGTGCTTTTATAGCTAAACATGATCAAAACCATAAATAGTTTCGTAAACATATGCCGTCTTCACAATGCCAATAAATCAAGAACCTGCATTAGTTATTTAGCATAGGTTAGAGCCTCCTAGTTTAGAACTTACGCTTGAACCTAGATTCGTTTTTTTTTCTATTTTAGTTAAATAGGACGAGAACAATCTTTTATTCCACAAATTCTGAGGCTTCGCTTTCTCAAAAATCAAAATTAAATATCCACTATTTTTGATATCATGCTGGTTTTGCAGTCCTCAAATTGGTGTTGCGAATCAACTCAATTCCAAACGCACACTATGCAAATAATATAAAAATGACTAGAAAAAATATTATAAAGTTGGCATTGGTGCTTTTATTCATTTTTTGTACTGATTTTCGCAAAGAAAACAACATCATTCAGAACCCATTAACATTGTCCTCATTTCTCAACCTAAACACTCCAAAACGGCAGCATCATGTCTGAATATTCCCAAATATTCTCTATTTCCAGACTAAATTCAGCTAACAAAATGTCGTCATAGCTCATTCATTTCACAAGTTCTCATTTCTCAAAATAGCCAAAACAATATTCGAAGTACGCACAAATGAATTTGCAACACAAAAAACGATGCTTCAAAATTAGAACTATATAAATAAACCATATTCTATAGGCAAACTTCAATCATCAACCACCCGCACAATGTAAAATCAGAATATCCTTTGCCAAATTATTCACACCGTTTTAGACACCACCTCAATTTGTAGAAGTGATCAATGGCTATAGCGGGGCGGTGCGGTAAATTGCAAGAAGTAGTAATCCGTTCTACATGACTATTTCCAAATATATATTTCCTGGCAAAAAATCTAGTCTTGCTGATGGTGGTTGTGTGAGATTTCAATCTTCGATGGATAAATTTAGTTATCTAAGTCATGCAACTAAAAATAATTACAAATTGGAAAATGTCCGAAGTTATTCGAAGAATGCAAGCGTAGTTGGACGAAGGCGACAATAACATCAAACAGAATATATTCTGTAATGGGCCAACTACAATTGGGTGTAAGATATCGTTAGCACTTTAAGATATTTGGCATGGATTGTGTCGCGATGTTTGAAATTTCGAGGTGATTTTTAGGGTGAAAAGTGTAGAGTGTTATATGTCGATCAGAGGAAGCCAAACTTAGAAGAACTAATTGGTAAAATTGAGAGCACATAGAACTAAATTTTATGATAAGATGATGCACTCCTAAATTGTAATTAGTTTATAAATTATGTCTAGAACTCCGTGAGCCATTTTGGAAGTGCACTATTAAAATTTCGTTTGTAAGGATTCGCCTCAATCAGTTTCGAAACTATATTGTACTTGTAATCAAATATTCTTTCAAAATTGTTAAACAAATTTCCCAACCAAATCAATTGACTCTTCAAATAAAAGGTTACGTTCAACAAACAATTGTGTTTGGATGGAATATCACTTAATCATTCTTTTGTTAACAATATTTACCAAGGCGCTCGGTCACAATTTAAATCTCGTACGATAAGTAAAGAATTTATTTTGATGTAATCGAAGGGGCCCTGTAACTTATCATACTTATCATAGAAGCGTGTATCAATAACCTTGACGTGGGTTGATTGGGAAATTAGCAAATCGAATGTGGGCGGTTTTGGCATTGAATCTATTTCGTAACTAGTCCCAACCAACGTACGTGTGATATATATCTCAAATGTGCACCACTGTTAACGGATATCTTATCAGAATTCAATACGTGCAAAAATTTTGTCGGTTTATCAATTTACGGCTTACTTCATTTTTTATTGATGAAATTGACTCAATTTATCGTATGGGACAAAATAACGTTCAGTGTTGGGTTGAAATTTCACCTAGCGTTTACCATTTTTGAAAAAAAAAAACGGCAAATAAATTCGAAAGAAGAAATCACATATCATTTTTGTGACAAAGAAATCAACCATGATTTTAAATTTCCATCTCAGAAGCTTTACCCATCTCTAGCCTCAATATATTTTTATTCGAACTACATTCACTACACCTTTAACAAATATGAACAGTCAATCATCATCAGATCCAAGAGTCAACCGCAAATTTCAGCACGACTGAAATATCGTATCTATTGGTCCAATAAAAAAACGTATCTTTCTAAAATGAAATCGCGGCCATTCAACTGATGAATTGAAAAAAAATATCACGAAAAAAATCTTGTTCTTATTCGATTCTCTTTCTTAATACATTTTTATTGCAGTCAGGTGGTTTATATACTTTACAATACATAGTACGTTTCTACAACTCAATCGTTTTTATTTGACTATTTTTCGCGAAAGGTTCATTTTATATCTATTATCTCGTTTTTGGATTCATCTCTCTCTTCAATCTTGAATTCGTCTTAGTGGCAGGGAATGTTATTGTTGAAAAAAATTTACCTTCTCTGATTTGCCTTTCCGAAAAACAATGATATTTTATGAACAAGCATTTGCGATGATGCTTGGGAGTATTTGTAAGATTTTCGATATGCATTCAAAGATAAAACAAAGAGAATCGTTTGTGTACCTATTATATTAGGTAACACGAGCTAAGATCTTGATATTAACTTAAAATTGACATGATTTTTGGGGTGATCAGAACAGGTATTAGATGTATCTGATAGTTTTTTGAGATAGACAACAATATACAAACCAGGCTATTTTTAACATATGTAGATGCATATATTCAAGTTTTAAACCAGTTATGCAATTTGTTATTAACAAAAAAGGGTGAAAAATTAACTTTGGCTGGGATGAAAATTAGCACTCATCAATTTTGACTCGGAATGAGTTAGATTAGAGTCGTTCAAACTTGTTATTCTAGATTAGAGATACAAAATTACATAAGAACCGAACGTTTGACAAACCAAAATAGCTTAGTCTACGAATAATTTGTTCAAAATTAAACTTTCCTGCATAAAGTTTTGAAGTTTGTTAACCAAGATATTCAGACGGATGCATTGAAGCACATATTTTTTTCTTTAAACTTAAACAGACAACATACATGTTTCAGCCACGAGGTAAAAAAACATTTCTTTATTTGATCAATATCTAATTTCAACTCATTTCGATTCTGTTTTATCAATGCATCGAATTTGCTTCTCGATTCGAAAAGAAAAACATTTATTCACCATTTGAGAATAGCTGCCAAATATTTTAGCTAAATAGAAGAAAAAAAATAGTGGGCAAGAGGACAATGTACAGAAAGATCTAGGATATATAAATGAAAATAAATCAACTGTGAACAAAGTTCAGATGATGCAGGCCAATTAAATTTTAAGCAGTCACTTTTAGACACACGTTTAGTATGAGAAAATTCTATTAACACGTTGACTACCACACACTTTTTATGTGGTGGTGGGAGTTCATTGCACAATTTAGTTTTCAATTTGCTTAGAATTTTTTAAAGGGTGCAGTATTAAATAAGGTGGAATATTATCATATTCTTATTAACAGTGTGTTTACTTCGTTAGTATCATCTGTTGCCACCATCAAGCTACAGTTGGTTATTCTTGCAAAAGAATTTTGTGTAAATTACCGTTATGATTGCTTGGAGATTTGCGTCCGGTCCTTTCAAAAGGATTACACGATTAAATTTCAAAAGGAGGAAACCCGAATCTATTTGCTAACAATAAATATGAAAATGCATGAAAAATTTTGCGAATTTTGATACGAAAACTTGGTACGAAAACTGGGTAAAAATTGGGCAGAAAAGGAACTACGTAGCCACATTATTGATTAGCCCCGTTTCTTTCTAAAAAATTTCTACGTAATATTTTAGAATATATAAAAAAAGTTAAAGCGAAAATTAGGAGCAACTCTTTTTACTCTTATTTGAATATTTTAAAGTTTGAGGCACTTTTCATGTCTGTGATATTTATACTTTGATATAGACGTGTTAGGTTCACCACTCATTGCG
Organism: Oxycera nigricornis; assembly: GCA_963942545.1. NCBI lineage: Eukaryota > Metazoa > Arthropoda > Insecta > Diptera > Stratiomyidae > Oxycera > Oxycera nigricornis. The sequence continues at coordinate 4,647,847 of OZ012661.1, forward strand.
GGCGGTCAGACAAAACAAAAGAAGCCTTAAATAATTTTTACCGCAGGATAAAATTATTCAAGGCTAACACGAACTACCCTGAAGAACGAGAAACACCATTCTTTGAAATAATGAAACCATTTCACTGAACCTCGTGAAGAAAACATTGAAATTTCGATATTATTATTGAATTATTTATATTATAAATATTATTAGAGAATAAGAATGGATTAAAGAAAGTATGGTTAAAAGTAAAGAAAATCAGGTATTTTTGTTAGAAGATAAGAATATTATAGGAAAATATTTAAGATAGCATCAAATCAGCACCGAACGTACGAGTAACAGCCACCCAGGAATCAAGGAGCATTCAATATTGAAGTTGACAAGTGACAGATATTAGTTAGATGTTCACCAAATTCTCCACACAAGGGATGTGTCCCGAAATGGTTATATTACTGTGTCCAAGATCACGCTCAACCACCTACTCGAAGAACATTATGAACGAACGTAGGGAAGTAATAGGAACCGCTCATACTCGTTTGGAAACGGCGGAACCGTTAGGTGAGTGTTATGCAAAGGGAATAGCTACGCGACCAATCTTAATCCTTGGTTTTCTCGACTCTTTCTGGAACGAGGGAACCGAATTGAGGGGGGGGGAGTAATCGACTATTTGGTGTCGAATGGCGTCTAAAATTTCCGGGTGAGGAAAATATTTTTTTAAAAATAGTTTCATACCGACCGAAGTATATTTGAGAGAAATTATAAAAGATTCGCCACTCAAATAAGACAAAAATAAATTGAAGTTACAATTTTAGGGTTTGCAATCTCTTTAGGTATTTTGTTAGATTTTATCTCTACGTTAAATGCACTCTTCTGTTTTATTTAACTGGTTTATGACATTGATCTAATGTAATTCGTAACATTATTTCGGCTAATTTTTGCAAAGGCACACAATTCATGAGCCACGCATTATCATTAGTAAAGACTTTCAGAGAAAATTGTCTATGCAAAATTTCGCAACGAGCTTCATTTTGTCCTTGATTAACTAATAACCCTGGAAAAGACCTAAGATTTAATATTCACATTTTCTTGAATAATGTTTGTAATTTGAGGTGTAACTTTTGAACGGCAATGATGTTGTATTGTTACAAAACTTCACTCAAAAATCAGGCCAATGAAAAACCAAATAGGAACTGATGAAAACGCTTAAAAATTATACCTGAACTTAAATAATTTGTAAAACAATTTTCAAGCGACACACCCCTTATCATTTCACTAAGCATCAATTTCACTCATCATACAATCAATAACAATATGTTCAAGCCCACGAAACCCTCATGTGCACACTCTCTAAAAGATAGTCGTCTATGATAAACCATAAACCGTACGACCTCATCATCTTTGATGATGCTTTCAAGTTACATTGACGAGTACTCGCATCAATTACAACGCATTTAATCATTATTTATAAATATTACAACAGCATTTATGTGTGTTTATCAATTCATTATTAAATATTTAGCATTGTTTTAAAGTGATTTATTCAAAACCAACGAATAAAAACATATACACATTTCAATGGGCCAGCAACGTTGGAAGGTCAAAGCCTACTTATTCTTCGGCAACTCAACTCTGTTGTCAATTACCGAGTCCCGGAGTCATAATCAAACATGCAGAAGGCTCAATTCAACGAGTGCTTGAATCAAATATTAAAAGCTGCATTTTGACGCCAAATCCATTAGCAACAAAATGCTCCCCCTCTCGGCGTGCCATGGGCAATTGACTGTTTTAAGTGTTCACGTTTTTGACATTGAATTTTTGACTGTGAAATTTCGCAATCATATTATTTCGCATTAATCGCAGAAAAATTGTTGGTCTTGTACTTATACTTTTTTTTTTGTTTTCCATACCGTTGAGAGTTTTGTTATAGCGTTGAGAGTTTTGCAAGATTTTAGATTGGTACTTGGCTAGGAATCGTTAATTTTGAAATATGGCTTCTGCAATGTTAATGGCATAAGACTGTTTCTTAGAACAAATGGATACAGTCTGTCTCTCAATATTCAAATATTTCACCTATGCATTGACACTCAACACGAAGGTTTGCTTCATGAAAATAAATTCCATGCGACTCGTTAAAAATCCACAATAAATACTTGGTATGCTGCACCTTGAAAAGTTTAAATCGTGATTGGTTGCGATTTGTCAGCGTTGATTCTGTTTTTTTTTTGATTAATCAACACTTGCGACCTTTCAGCATCGAATCTTTCCTCGCCATCATCGGAGCCTCGATGGATCTTCAATTCGTTGAAGGAACTAACCCTGTTTATAAGCTTGCCAAGCTTCTTAAATTCGAGAACCAGTTTTTTCGCGACCGTTTACTCGTTTTTTTTTTATTTCAAAATGGGAGCATAATTTCATAAAAATGCGTTGCACGTATGTACATATGTTGCGCGACCCTGTCTGCCATCTGCACTAAAGCCCCCCATAAAAGGTTTCATTATGAGCGCGAAACTATATTGCGAAAGATACAAGATTGTCAAGGTGCTGTATCTGTAGTACGCGCTCTGAAACGATTTGATGGGACAACGATGATGTCTTTAGTAACGGAACGAGGTCATTGCTTTCGAATGAAGCTCAGAGGAAAGATACACAGTTCCTTTTCATTTAAAATAAGTTCCTACTATTGCTTGTTTCCACTGTGATTGATTGCTCCTAAGAATTCGAACAACATATCCACCATATCATCGAAATTAATTAGAAATGCTGCCATGAAAAATTTTGAATTTTGACTTGCTACCCTGTCGACTATCTCCACCCTAAAAATCCAATTTTCACCCTATCTTCTCGACACATTTGAATGTTTGTAGAAAGCGCGCCCATCGATTGATTGCGAGTTCGATTGGATCCCCCCCAAAAAAAACCTAAAATTGACAATCTTAAATTGATTCCAACTTCGGTCAATTTCCTGATAAAACTGGATGACCAATGCAGACCGTTTAAATGTGGGCTCGTTGTTGTCGAAAGAAAGAAGCACAAGTGGATACCGCACCTTTGGACCAACACCCTGTGAGATCAACGCGACGCCCTAACCGGAATGGGGGCTTGGTATGGCCTCGCCCGTCCCGGTCCGACCACAGCCCGGTTTCACAATATAAGTTGGGTTCCTCGCCTTAAAACTTATACGATTCATCCTATATATTGCTGACGTACTATATGTGCAGCACCAACAAGAATAAATTATAGAAAAACGTGTATCGTCCGCGTAGTATTGTATTTCGCATTTTTCGAGATTAGTCACGGGGAGTGCGCTTTGGTGTGGCACACAATGAGTATATCCTGACTGAGCAGGGTGCGTACCCACCGGCATTGTATTATTATATTCTGTCCAGCCAACTTGTTTGTTCAGATGGGTGTGCGCTTCCTGTTACGCGTGTGATACGTGCTAAACAACACTCCAAGATGCCTTCCTGTTGATAATTGTCGACCGATAGCCATCTTGTTGCGTACACGCTTTATTACAATTGTAGATTTAATTGTGTGAATCTTAATGAATTATTAATGTGTCTCACGTTCTTGCATTCATTTAGCAAGAAGACAAATGATTCACGATAGCTATTATCACGCGATAGGTCTTTGGCTAACACACCTTCCGTGTAGAATGCGGAATTTAAATGGGGATCCTTGTTGAAGTTTATTTATTTACTACTGAAATCACATCGGCAAAAATTTATAAACTCGACAAAGAAAAAATATTGAGCTTCGAATGATTTGAAGTGATTATCGACTAAAGCATAAAAAAATCACAAAAAATCAATTTAATTAGTAGGAAAGTTAATGCTTGGCCACCTGTTTTGGAATATTTATTGGAAAAATCTCAACTATTTACGCGGATCATCTATCGATTTCTGTTTGAAATTACTATGCAAAGAATAGATTGTTTAATTGCTGGTATCTCAAAGTAGTATTTTTTCAAATTCCGTACAAAATATCTCAAAAAATATTAAACCGATCCGGCTCATATTTATACCACATCTACAAAAGAGTCTTATGTATTAGTTGAACCTACATGTTTTGGTAATTTCGGAGAAATAATTTGTTTATTAATGTTTAAAATGCGGCTTTTTTGAAAAAAATTGTTTTTGAGGTGTTTTTTTATTCGTTCGCATCGCCGCCATTTTGTGTTGAAAATTATTTAAAAAAATATTTTCAAGTACTTTGAGACATGTACTTGAAGGATTTCATGTTTAAAATCTTCTGAATAAACAAGATATATTTTTTAAATCAATCTGAAATTAGCATTTTTTTAATGTTTACATGTATTTCCCCCCTTAATCTACAGCGCACTCGATTTATCGTACCACTGTATTCATCTTTATTTGAGAGGTAGGAATCAGTCAAACCACAACAAAACACCTCAAAAAGCCACTCTTTACATGCATTGGCTTTGTTAGGTTCGATACTTATTCCGGCCGGTCAAAGAAAAAAGGAAGCCTTGAATAATTTTCACCCCAGGCGAAAATCACTCACGGCTGAGAAAAGCTAAACCGAGGAACAATAGACTTTAGATTACTATTTAAAAAATATGAAACCATTCTCCTGAGACTCATAGAGTAGAGTGAACCATATCATTATATCTGAAGCGAAGCAATCAGATTTGTATCGAAAGTAGACGGATATGCGGACATCAAAAATCATATAGTCCACAGTTCGAACTACTCATGATCGTCGGCAGTGTGAGGAGCAACTTTTTCAACATGGACCACCGATCGCGACAACATCAACAATAACATAAAAAAAACGCTGACAATTCGGCAAGTGTCAGATGTGTTGTGAAAAATGCGTGCAGAGCTTACCAAGCGACAGAAAGAGCGCGTCCAAGGATAATGGCTAGCAGCGAAATCACCTGTGGTCAAGTTTAAAATTCAACCACCTTCTCAAACACATCATAGAACGAAACGTTAATTTGAAAGTCGGCTTGTATACCAATACGTGTAGATTTTTGCAACGCACAAAATATTTCTGCTTTTTAACCCTACACGGCTAATGTTAGTCTTTTCGACTAACATGGTGAACTTTTTTTGCTGCAGCATTCTTAGTAGTAGAGGTAGCGCTTTGATACTTTGTGCCAACTCAGTCGTCAATGTGCAGTTTCAAGGAACGTTTGCGTCGTTCGGATAAGTGTAATATTACTTGTGATTAGTTAGGATAAGTAAAAAAACATGTCATTTTTTCGAACACAGCTTACTTGACTCGATCTCACAAAAAAAGTTCGAAGCAACCTTCTTTTGTTACTTTTAATAAAAATATTAAATTCAAATGCGGTTTATTTATTTTATAGCATAAAGTAAGGATCACAGTTCTTAAAAATGTGCAAATGATCTGACCTTGAGGCAAAAACTTTAGTTTTTAACAGTTTTTATTTATGTTGGCTGAATTTATATAGCCTCTACGCTGAAAACATATGATAAGCCCTTCAGGGTTAAATTACCTCCACGATGCAAATCAGCTTCTTTCGAAAAGACAACTGCTCAATTGAATATTTCACTTTAATTTCTTAGAGAAAAGTTGTCTGCAGATATAGACAATTTTTGCGAGAATTTTGACAAAAAAAATCAAAGGTTAGAATCGATAAACATAGGACCATTCTTTCGATTTTCCCATATTTATCCTATTTCAACCCTGTTCACATCTTCAATGCTATCTTTTTCCGACAAAATACCCACACAAAAACCGCAAAATCGATCGATTTCCTCTATTGAATCGTAGTTGCATGCCTCAACAATACATCATGGGTGGTCTTTGCGAATCAAACCCATAAATATTCAAGCAATAAAAAAACCGACATAGTAATTTTTACCCACGAAATAGATTTTTTTTGCGATGGAAAATATATAAGCCCAAATCTAATTTGCCATTAGATTTTCGTTGTTTTCTTCGGAATGGGAATGAGAATCTATGGGAGGTTTATATACGAAATTGATGTAACGAAATAGATAGTTTTTCACCTGGATATTAAGATGCTATTTATCTCTAATTATTTCCGTTTTAATTTGAAATTGGTTGTGGATTTTGTGTCGTTTTATCCACTTGAAATGCTAAATAAGAAATATATTTTGGACGTGCAGTCAATTTTGAATAAATTATGTGCTAGGAGATCGAATGATAATCAATTACTGAATAAAAAAAATATTTTGATAGAGTTTTAAATTGCCGAAATTTCTCAAGGGTCAATTTGATCTCACGTTCCCAATCACGACAGGATTTTTTTTATGTTTCCACCGCCGGGTTGAATATATTTTAAACAAAATGCTTAGATGTTTCAAAATATTTTCGCATGATAGCTTTTTGATCAAATCACTTGGTCTTAGTCTTCATTTTATATTTCAATTTTGAAACGCATAAATTTCATAATTCAAATTTCTAATCAACATACATTTAAAGATAAAAAAATCTGAAGATCAGAATTTACAACCTCATATTCATAAACACCATAAACAGCTAGTATGGTTTGTATCTAGTTCGTATCATTACTAAAAACCGAGTAAATTACGATCATCTAGATGACTCTGATCAACTGTTCTCATTTTCCTTTTTCTTTCACTTTGAATGGAGCACAAAATGTAGTAATAAAATCTAGAATTAACGACAAGCTTACCTACTCCAATTACACGACAACCTTTAAACAACAATGTCAAACAATAAACCTAGTAGTCTTGATCTCATTTTGCAAATGATGTCCAAGTTTTACTTGCAACTAATAAAACAGACAAGTTTTCTTGCTGTGGAAATCTGACCATAAACTTTCGCTAATTTTTGATAGATCATAATCTGGCCCGACAAGACAAAATTAAATATGACAGAGGCGAAAATATATCTATTTTTGTGTTAGAAAAATATTTACTAGTAGACAGGATAAGTTTAGAAAATTTTGAATGAATATATTAAAAATAAAGCACAATTACTGAAGAAGCTAAAGTAGCATTCTTCTTTCATCACGATTTGGATCGAAGCAAAATTACCAAATCAACCATCAGTGATTTTTCCATTTTCGTCCAAACTACTGAAAGAAAATACTTTACATCTGTCGAAAAATCACATACGAGATGAACCAAACAAATAGACGAATTTATTAATGAGGTGTTAATGATCAAAGAACTATTTGATCATAAAATTCAGGGCCATTATGATAATCAAGGGCAATGCGAGCTAAACACATGTGTCTATAATAAACACATGATCGTAGGTTCATATTTTTCGTTGATCGTGTGTGGAAATGATCACAAACATAATCATAAAATGAAATATGTATGCTGAAATTTTCACATTGTTTGCATGTCGTAACATTTGGAGCATTGAAACGTACTTTTGTTGCATCATTTGTATGAGATTTGAATCAATATAATTTTTCGGATCTATTTTCAACAATGCATTTATTTTTTTGAAGACTTTATGCGAAGTGAATGTAATTTTAGACCTAATCTTAATTTTAAACAAAATCACATAAACTTTATTATTTTAAGAAAAACTAATTTAGACGATTTATCTTACACATGATTTTTAGAAAAGTTCCATAAAAATACTGAACATTTACGACTAATCTAATTTTTTTTTCTAAAATCACTTGCCATCTAAAAAAATGTAACAAAAAAAACAATATTTTTTACTTACAATCTCGATTCGTTGAAGACGAATTTTCGCATTTTTAGGTCTCTCAACACGATACCATTGTCGTGGCAGGATTTCACTATGTAACAAACTTGCCCAAATAAATAACGGGCTTGTTGTTCCGTAAGTGTTTTCACCCGTCGCACATACGATAGTAAATCGTCCTGGAAATTGTTGGAAAAACAAAATACATTAATATGACTCCTTCAATTTGGATGTGAATATTTAAGTGTTTTTTAATTTACAAAAATCGAAAATTGTTAGAGAATTTGTCGGTTCTTAATTTGAACTTCATTGAAAAGCGAAAAGTCTGAATTGGATGAAAATTCTTTTTGTTTTTTTTAGAAAAATATATTCGAAAACAAGCATCGATCCTAGAAAGTTGAATATCAATCACGTAACTTTTTGAGTGTCTAAATTGAGCCAAAAAAATGAAATATGCAAGAAAAATTTCAATAAGTCCTGCTCATACTTTTTACATAGCGTTGAATAGCATTTCATTCAATACGAAGCAATTCGTATCCTTTTTACGGTTGATTTTATGAAGATTTATATGATTACAAGAATTTATTACTAAAATTACTCATTGAAATGACTCAACGCTGTGATTAGAAGTTTGTGCCATTTCTTCGAGTAATGTTAATAAAACTTTAGGGTCCTTCGAAACAATGGTATGACAGTTGGAAAAATCCACTCAAACTTGTAGTGCCAGCAGCAAGCATTCAATCACAATGCTCAATCATTTTAAACAATTCGTGAACAGCTTTAATTTAAATCCTTAACAATTTTTTTACTACCATTTTCAATAGGTCCATGACCACATATAATCTATACTCGTTGACCACTTCAAAATCCCAAAAAGGGTCATTCCCATTTGCTTCCAAGATTATTGATGACCACATAATTGAGTCGTTAGCATATTACAAGTATTTTAAATCAACACTGTCCTTAAAGTGTCCTCTAACACAACTACGCTAAGTACTCCTTTAACTGTTGATTGATGGGCCCCTGTCGTCCCGAAATATTTCAATCAAAATCAACCAAATAAATGGCGATTCTTAAAACATAAAACAAATCATCGTTTTGAATAGAAAACAGAACAAACAACGGTCGAACGTAATCCTTGAAAACATTCTATCATTTCAAGTCCGTTTGTTGTAACTGGTTTTGTTTTTTTGTTTCTTTAGCCTATAATAAATGATTTTTCCCACCTTTCTCAATATCATATTCAAAACAAAACAGGACGAAATTGATTCAAAAACCGGACACTAACACAATTCATTTTTCTAATGCACAAATTTATTATCAACAAGGATTACGGTTCAGCCTGTATTGTTATCACAAAGTAAAAGGGATTTCGTTTGGCCGAGTCGAATGCAAACAAAAACTGCATAATGTCCATTCTTTCAATTTAGTCCTTTTGATGGTTGGTTGGTTGTTATGCATTGCAATGCATTTAACCAGTGACTGATTATGAATGGAATTTCGGGAAGCATAGTGAACAATTCGATTTACGATTGAAGACGAAGAATAGAACTTTTAAAAGGACACTCTTTGCCGAGGTGGCACCTATAGTGCCATAAACCCCCGAAAATATCATAACCATGGTCGTGACATAAAGAACGACAAGACAAACCTTTATTGTGTCAACGAGAACAACGACGACGACGATGACGTTATTGAGAACAAGGATCGTTCAATTTATGGGTGCTCTATTCAAATTTTTTACGAGGGCATCGTGAACGAGTGAACTGATTAATGTGCGTACACTCGACGTGAAAAAGGATTATGGCTGATGATATTTTGAAGAAGGATTTGTTTTCGAATTCAGTCAACTTGGGTATGCAGACCACCATCAATATTTTGTCTGGAGTTTGACTGGTCTATGCCTTTAAGAGGCGTTGACTCTGATTTTTTTTAATCTCATTTATTGAGGATGGAATTTTGGTGATTTTTTTATGGTTGAAGCCGGAATTATTTTTCGAAGGAAATATCTATACCTTTTAAGTTATCAATGATTTCTTTTAATTTTCTCTTTTTAAAAGTCCAGTTTCATCGCCTAGTGTACGTATTCAATAAATCAACACGCACAACATGTATTCTTGCAAGAAAATTAACCTACCCTTCTACAACCCTCCCCTATCACCCTATGCACGAAATCCTTCACGTAATCGCGTCGCGTTTTTGTGCATCAAAAAGGAAGGACTCTACTTTCTATTATTATTATTGTTATCATTATTGTTATGTTTTTTTATTGTGCAAATCTTAAGGTTGTAAAAGTTCGCTTCTTTATTATCCTATTTAACCCCTCCTTGTATTGCAACTTTCTTTCGCACAATGCTACGACGACGTAACGCAAGGTTCAATGAACCTTGTGGTACGCGATATACGCTTCCATAAGAAAATCTATTTTTTCTGTTTCTTCCTTTTTACCAATTTTACCCCGGTTTTTGTTGTTGTTGCTTCAAATCGCGATCATGACCGTGTTTTATTGCGTAACAATAGACATGCGACTACTTAAAAATTCGTTGATCCTTGTATGTCGATTACCGTTGGAGTAGTTAGGTTCTTTCTTACAACAAAAATCTACTCATTGAAAATTCTTTTGTGGGATGCACACCGAAGAAGCAAAACGTAGTGGTGCATATATGTAAGTTTTAAGGGCAATGATCGTAAGGGGGAAATTGAGGATTTCTTTTTGCGAATAGTTCATTAAGGATTGAATGGTTGCCGTTTAAAATGTCATTTAGTATTGAAAGATTGATTTCATCGATTTTTTTTCAATTAACTGGCGAACCACTTGGGCATTGATAAGTGGTTACGAGATAGTTCACATCAATCAAAAAGCAATTAAGGACACTAGGCTTATTTTTAAACTAAAAACACAGTGAATTCTCCCATTAGCGAACACTGAAGGGACCCGCAAAAATGTCCGCTTGGAAAAGTGTTCGTTTAAAGATATATATGTTTTCTTTTTTCTCAAAATATAATGTTTTCCAGCAATATTTCAAGATAATTCTACGATTTTTTGAATTTCTGAAGAGATTAAAATACTTTCCCAGGAAAATTTTCAGTAGGTTTTGTAACATTCACATATTAAATAATATTTTTATCAATCCCTGTATTTTTTGTCAATATATTCGCTCATCAGATTTGTTTCTAGAAAGACGATTACACCGAAATAAAATAAATTTACTTTCAAAACTTAAAATAGATAAGGGATTCGAAGCGGAAAAAACAGTTAAACGTTTATTCCGCTGCCCATATACGTATTGATTGCTTTCTGACTACCATCAACACAATTAAGAAAGTAAATCGTTAAAGCAGCCTTTTCTTCATACATTTTATGCGATTTACATAAAGGTCAATTTTCCGGTCGAAAATAACCTAATAAAATACAATTCTTGTAGAACTTTGATCCCCCGTTACCTTCATCTTCCACTCGATCTATTTGCTTTCTTATTAGATTATTCTTAGCCTCTTACATTAGAAAAGATCATTTCCTTTTCACGCGGTTTCACTTATTCACTATCCGATCAGTTTTTTTAAGAATGAAAACCGTAGAATCTTTCTGATCATTATTCTTCTCGATTTGCTTTCCTTACCGGTTTTTGGTAAGAAAAATAAACCATCAGAATGACCAGAATGATTTTCAGCCCTTATCTTCAAACAAAAAAAAAATACGCCAGCAAAATTCAGATGAAACTAGCAATTTTCAACCGATCCTTTTTACATATTTGTTGAAAACTATTAGACCGATTAAATTGTTTGATTTTGGAATTTAAAAATATTATTCCAATATCGAGTAGATGAATTTCATGTCATTTAAGGGGGAGTATGGTATTTTATTTTATTTTGCATTTAATTTTATTCGATAGTAGAACTCTTCAAGAGTATTTAATTAAAATTTTGGGTCGATTGGAGCAAAACTGACGGAACTACAGGATTTTAAAATTCTGCTCTTCGACGCGCTATAAACTGTAAATCGGCTGCTTTTTAAAGCGTTTTTCCAACACTTAGCTAATTCAAAGTCAGTGAACGCTCTAACTCAAAGTCTATTCATTCGATCCTTTTTAAAATTTGCACACTTTTCTGTACATAAATCACGAGGTAGCCACGTCGAGATATTTTATTTTTAATGATGATAATTTGTTTTATAATAACAAATTTATAGATTTTTTGACATTTCGTTATTTTATATAGAATTGATACTAAAAATTGGAAAATCGTTAAAATATATTTTTCGACGTGGTTACCTCGGGAAACTCATAAACTAACGAAATCTTTTTTGTTTTTTTGTCATCAGATGATCGAATGATGAGTTATGCTGTGCACCGCCAAACTGCTTTTTTTAGGTGTCTACGAAAATTTGGTGTCAATAATGCCTGAATTTTTGGACCAAAATTTTAGAGAATACTCTTGAATAATTATATTATGATGTACTTTGTTCAGAAATAAATTTATATTTACCGTATTTTCAAAAGAAAATCTCCCGTTTTAAAAAGTCACAATTCTGGGCAATTTCAGCGTCCGAACTATCGACAAAAAATCCAAAAAAACAAGGATTGCATCCCCAAAATGTATTAAAACATTTCGAACTTTTACATGAAAATTTCTTCAAAAATAAAATGCTTGAAACATACTATTTTGAATCAAAGGCGATTCAAAAATAGTATAGAACTGCAGCAATTATTTCTGATTGACCATAGAAATGTTCTACGAAACTAGCTTTGCGTACTTATTTTATCGCAAACAAACATTTTTGAGCGATTTACTGATAAAAATATTAAAATAAAGAAAAGAAATTAGCAAACTTTAAATTTATTCTGCTCAAATTTTACCAGAACTATTAAAAAAATCAAACCACCGATTTTTAAGAGAGAAAAACAACAAGAACAGTTTCTTTCTAAAATGTATAGTTCGAAGACAACTAATATTTGCTATCCCAAAATCTTATTGATTTTATTTCGTTAAAACCTCTCTGTGACTGTCGTGAAATATCTTAACGCAATCGTAATGAAAGGATTAATAAATTTGGAGAAAATGTGATTCAATTCAAAGAACTGGGTTTTCGGGGCCAAAATCAAGTTACTCTCCATGAGTACCTACGTCAAGAAGATAAATAAGAAATTCCCTATCTGTTTGCAGCAACTAGATAGTATATTTTCCTGTTGAAATATGTAGATACCAGTGCAAAAAAAAATCTAAAATTGATTAGTTCCCACATTCACAAGATATCGGCAAACTCACTAATAAATCAATATTTGCAATGAAATCAATTACAATTTGCAATCAAAGCGATTATGTGTGTTGCATTTCGTTTATTGAATTTACAAATAAATATTTGCTGACTCGTCCGCTTCACAGAACTAACTCCTCACAAAAAACTATTTGATCTGTTTAACGTTTTCAATTTTTCAAAATTTGTTGGACGAAGTTCTTTAGCTTACCTGAGGCATCGGTGAAAATACAAATGTCCTTTCGCCTCTTCGAATTACTTCATGGATTTTATTGATAAGCGGATTCGCGCTTAGACGAAAATGCGCCTCAATGATGTCCGAACAAGAGTTCCGAAATACCTGAGGAAAAAAAAGTTTTAGAAGCTTATAAACACACTCCATAATGAACTCAGCCCAATCAATATTGAATTAAACAAAGCATAAATAAAATCTATTGAGTTTGCTGATAAAATCAAAGCTTGAAACCGAAAGTAAATGACTCTTGAACTTGAGTCATCATCGGCCACAAGGAAATGAATCGTTCGAAACGAGCTGATTTGATCATGGTGATGAGTCATGTGAATAACTTATGTGAAAGACATGGTGACTTGAGGAATATTATCAAGCCATTCTTTATTTAGATGGTCCCATGCATGCAATCTCTGGCTGACTAATCACATTTCATGCAATAATGATATAATTGGTGCTTAGTTGAGGTGAATGCATGTCTGAATTCTGGATTTGAGTCACTTAAATAGTTTTGAGCCTTAAGTTAGGAACAGACACATAGGCATTCCATGAATTCCACAGATTTTTTTTCGAAATGCTTTTAATGTCGATGGATAGTTTGGATAAAACCTATTCAAACATTTGACATGTAGCTTTCTCGTCAGTTGTTGGTTTTTAAAGACACATCACGTGGCGGACTTTTTGGGAGGACTCGAATTTCGACTCCTTTTATATATGCCAAGTAGAGCTGGGCGAATAGCTTCAGCTGTTACGGGCTATAGTGTACTTTGATAGTAGGTAGGTTGGCATACAGTGTTTATGTTCAAGGCTCATATGTGCATATGCACAATTTCCAAACCGTTTTATTCCCAATTTTTACAAGTAGTTTGCGAAAAATAAAATCTGCAGCAAATAGTTTACTGAACTATTTATTCGGCTAGTTGTAATCATTCCGGACTTACTGAACGTCTGTGTGTATGTTCCTAACTTTTCTTCAACACGAATTTTTCATGAATTAAAGCGAGAAGAGGTCACTTGGCAAATAATTTCGGTAATTTTATTTTTGGTTATTCGACTCTTGAATTTTTGCTAATTCAGGCGATATTCATCCCATTATACTATTGAAAATTCAGAGGACATCATATAATTTTTTTTTGCTCAAAAAATATCTGATTAGCTCTGAAAAAATAATTACCAAAAAATTTTAAAAAGGATATACTTACTCGGCACATTAGTCGACGTTTCGTCTTGATATCCTTACAAAGATACACACCCGCACTAACTTCCTTCAAAAAAGCATATCGTTGCGCTAGAAATGGTACAAATTGTACTTGAGCATCGCCGGTCGTGATATTAACTTTCTTCCCGAAATTTCGCGGTAATGGTACAACATTATCGGGACGATTCGTAGTTGTCTGATACGACTTCTTCACACGATTATATGTGAATTTGTGCGTGATATTCGCTGGTCGTACACATTCTGGTCGCGGGCTCATTTGATTGAAATTTTTTGTTTAGATGATATGTATCGCTTCTTATTGGCGTTCGCACAAGAGAAATATTTCAATAGAAATTTGCCAAAATATGGAAAGCACTATAGAAAAAAGATGATCGGCGTCAATGTTTTTTTTATTTTTGGTCTTCCTTCGAAAGGATAAAGTCTGAGATCGCACGTGAACGTGTCTATATTGACGACTTCATAACGCGTATGAGAATGATTAGAGGTGTATGAATGACGGTGGATTGATTCGATTTGACTAGCTAACGTTCGAAAGAGTCTGGGTTGTTTGTACGTTGGTTGTTGTGTTTTTGAGATTTTATCTGAAACGAAGAATGTAGAAGAAATATATATTAGTAACGAGGCATTGGAACGATTTTATCAACGAAAAATTTATTCACCTATTGTGTATAGCAATTTTTAAAAAAAATCAATTAAAATTCGGATTGAATATTTTAAATTTTATTTTTTGCAAGGCGAACATTGAAATCTTAGCTTTAAAGGAGACTTGAATCAATTGTTCGAGGA
This sequence comes from Oxycera nigricornis, assembly GCA_963942545.1. Lineage (NCBI taxonomy): Eukaryota > Metazoa > Arthropoda > Insecta > Diptera > Stratiomyidae > Oxycera > Oxycera nigricornis. The sequence goes on from OZ012661.1 coordinate 4,662,964, forward strand.
AACCTTCTGAAATTTAAGATAAATTCATTGTAAACACCATCCTCTGCGGCTAGCAGTAAAAGTCATCAGAACATCTTACGGCAAATTAAACAATAATCTGCATAAAATTTGCCACAGAAGTATATTTGAGTCAAAAGCGCGTTTAAAATGCTTTTCAACTTGTGACTTGTTGTAGAAATACTTGTTACTCATCAAATCCATGTGTGCTCCGATAGACACATAATATAATTTTTAGAGAGCTCCACCCCCTGCTCGCTTCGCTTGCCAACTCACGAAGATGACGTATCGTGCAATAGAGCTATGAAATGTGAAGTATAACTAGAATTGTGAAATAATGCAATCAATTGTGATATAGAACTATGAATTGTGAAATAGAACTATGAAACACAAAATAAATAAAAAATAAAAACAATCAATGTTACATTTCTGTGAAGAATGAATTAAAAATGAATGAATTCTGGACACACTTCTTTGCAAGCGTGACTGTGTGATACCAAAAGTAGCGCGTATTAACAAAATATTACTCAGAACAATAAAACATACTACCGACGAGAATATCACAATCAATTATCGAAAATAAATATAATAATATAATAAAATTTCCAAAAAAATATGTTAAGAAAGAATACTACTCTAAAATCAACGAAACAACATTGAGTCAGAAAAAGATCACATATTTAAGTAACAAATTTAATTTAATTTTTTTTAATTATACCAACAACAAAATAATTACTTTGCTCACGGAAGGTCAAATGTTCGAACAAAAATTCAGACAATTCACTCAAAAAATGTGCATTCAATTACAATTATTTTTAATTTTAAATTTATTTGGTTTGCGTAATTTTTTGCTACCACAAAAAATTTAGCCAAATAATCATTTAGAACTTTATTGATAGACTTTATTTCAATTTTTATAAAAAAAATGAGTTGAAAATTTTTAAAGTGGCTCCAGGAATATTTTGCCTTATCTAAAAAAAAAAAGCGTATAGCTTCTTGTTTTTAAGAAGGATGCAAAAATATGAACTTGAACTTCGCCTGTGGGGCATGTGGCCTAACAGGTCAGGTAATAATACTGCCGACGGATTGTGCCGGTACTAAACGTGCTAAGGGGTTACATAAGTCTTTATTTCTTCAAAAAATCGATCGAAATTTTTTTATTCCATATGAAAGTATAGTAAATGCTTCAAGAGTACCAAATTTGAAATAAATTCCAGCAATATTACCGGAGAAATTTGAATATCACGTGGTCGGTACGTGCGCTCTGCCTTACCTAGCGTATTATATGCATGCGGCGCGATTCTACCGCGTAAAATCAGCTCCTTTCTTTTTCATCAAACATCACAACATCAAAAGGATGCTCTGGACATCGCGAATGAGGCGAACGAATTACTGTATGGACCTGGAATCGACGACTCGATGCAAGTCACTAAAAAATAACTTTAATTAATTAAAACGCGATAAAAAAAACTTTAAACGCGTTTTTCTCGAAACTTTGTTTTTCCGTGCGGTAGGCACAATTTCTCGAGAACGAATTGACCGATTTTGCTGAAACAGCAATTTTCATTCGGTCGACTCGTACTTGTTTTATACGAAAAAAATATTTTAAAGACGATGAGAATCGGAAAAATGTTGAAGAATATGAGACGAAAATTCATTCAAAACCATTTCAAAACTTTAAATTTCCTTTTTTCAATTACTTCGTTCAATCACGACCCAAGGGCATAAACAGCAAGAAAATTTTTGAATTTGTGATTTGAAATGAACATGCACCGAAATATTCTACCTACCGCAAAAAAATGTTGGACGAAGAAAACTGCAGGAAAAATGACAATATTCAATATTTTTATCTGATTTTTTTCTACAACATCTTGAAATGCCAAACTTTCATGTGTGTAAATTTAAAATAAAATAGATTTTTGGTTTTTGAAATACAATTTTTTTGAAAAATTTGTTGTTGTTTTTCCTTCAAGACCTTTGTAACCCCTTAAGTACTGACGATGTCCCCTAGACTAAAAAGTTGATAAGCAGACAACTTGATTACAAAAATGAAAGACAAATGCATCACAACGCGCCGAACGTAATAGAAGGTTAAACGCACGCCACACAACAACATTGCTGCAAACTATTCTTAAATATTATTCCCGCTTAAAAAAATAAAACAGTCGACGAAACACGCATGAATGCATATTTTTCAACGACAACAAAAATGTGTACGCTGCTATCTAAAAGTGTTTCTCCATAAATTCTGCCTGCACGGAAAACATATCAACAAGCTTTGCACAAAATTGAACAAAGCTACTTTTTACGCTGATGACAGATTTTTTTTTCATAATTGATATGAATTGCAATTTTTTTAAACCATAAATTCTGGAAGAAAAAAACACTCTAAGACTCGGAAATACGATTAGCAAATTATTTTTAAGTACATTGCGGGAAACCACTACTTGCAAATAAACAAAATATTTTCGTATTATCATATTTAGTTTCGTTTTAATTCTGATTCTGCAGTAAAATTTGATGGATTGAATTCTGATTAGGTAGGAAAAATTATAAATGCTTTTATCGTTTCAGTCAATATTCAGAGTTGCATTGCTGCCTATTTCTCGCATAGATTTCATGAACTTATGCCATGCTCCTAGGCAAAGAATCCGTGGAGTTCTTTTCTCTACTAACAAGTAATAAAATTCAGATAAGATGATGTAAAGAACTACCTCCTATGAATCATTCAATTGGAATATCTTCACTACTTCACAATTTTCAGACTTTGACACTTTTTTAAAACAAAACTATATTAACTTATTTCACCACAACTTCCAGTAAAGTCTACAAAAAAAATACTGACTATGTACAACACAAACCACAATATTTCATCACACAGTCAGCAAACAATAAAAGGGTGAATTCCCCCTAAATTGCATACAAAGATTAAATCAATGCTTGATTGATATGGGATAGGAGGGATACTGAAACGCGGCTCGTGTACGCCATTATTTATAAATCCGACGATTCAAGGATAATTCCTGAGTATTTGGAATGATATTTATTTGTGTAATCCTTGCATCATTTACGTGAATCGATGCAATACAAGTGTATTGTGCTGTGATCAATCAGAAATTCGCTTTATATCGTAATTGGATTAATGGATCCCGATCTGATTTTTGTGAGTAAATTTTGATTTGGAACTAGCACTCATTGGTTGCAAAAATATTAGGTCATATCATCGAAAATTATTTACTTTTTGAGTCGACATCCGATCAAGGAAGATTCCATCGAAAATTTAAATAAAATTCAATTGAATTTTCTTTTTGTTTTTCTGTATACAAAAGTTGAGCACAATGAACACATTTTTACATGAATAATAAATATAATGAAACGTTCATTGTTTCAAATTTCGCGTAATCATGTCCATAAAAAATTAATCATGAGAAATTTCCAATGAATTTCAACAAAATATGTGTCAGTGCGAAATCAAGTAAGGAACATGTAGGCTTTCTTATCGTTGACTGTTGTCTCCATTGAAATTGTTACACGTTTATTGCCATCAACATTATAAACAAATAAGAAACATTTCTCAAATACGCTGAAGGTCTAGTGCGAAAGAAATTCGATGCGTAAATTTGGAATACGTGCTTATACATCCTTTTATTAAAAAAAGAATATGGAAGAAAATTGCATCACAACAATTTATATTATTTTTAAATTTTATACACGATTCTCTATTGAATTTCCTTAGCAATCCTATCAAGGTTAATGGAAATATTGAAGCAGAATGTTTACGAACTGAAAAAAGTGGTGCATAATATGTCAATCGAAAAATTATAAAGGACGTTGATTTCTGTTTAAATTACCATAGAAAACACGAAAAATCGATCTAAAAGGACGACGAAATTCAAGGTTAACAGGTTGACTGTCATGTACATCCATCAGGATGGACAAACGTACTCCCTCTAGATGCCAGGGCAAAATCTTGCCAAAGATTTAACTAGACTTCTAATTGGCTTCGACACTTTTTAAACATTGTTATAGTTCGTGTTCAGACATATTGGTATACAGTAGCAAAATTTCAAATGTTCGTGACAACCTATTTGAGTTAAATTGAACAAAATTTTGAACTTTCATTAAATTTTCTTGGCAGTCAACGTGTTAAATGGCCTTGTAAGCCTTTGGTTGCAACAAATAATATTGTGAAATACTACTGGAGGATTTCATATTTCCATGCAATTAAACTGAACATAAATAATTTGAAGTAATTTAAACAAAAATGATATTATTTGAGGAAATTTATTAAAGTTAATTTAAATAAAAATTCGCAAAATTTCTTAAAAAATTTTACTATGATTGAAAAAATAAAATTTTCAACGAACTTTACAATAAAATCAAACCTCACTCAAAACTAACACAAAATATCCTTACCAAATTTTCATTAGGACCTCCGGTTCGACCCTCGAATAACAACAACTTTCATAGCTAATTTCACAACATTTCCACAACACTTCATCCCTTTTGTCTCGCTACTTCTTGCACCGTGTAAACTGGCGACCGCAATTATTGAACCAACAGCGACCGAACGAGACGAGTACAAAATGCAATGAGAATTGTGACCTAAGAGCATGACGTCTGTTTGGAAAATGACTTGCTACTCCACCAACAGTTGGTTGTTATATAGATTTTGAATTTCACAACATGGTATATATATATATATATATATTTATCTAATAAAATTCGTTAGAAGATATTCGAAATAGCGCTGATAGTTGAAATCTAAACAGTTTTGGGCTAACCTGTCATGATAGAGTTGCAAAAACTGGAAGGGGAGAGGCGGGGTTGATTAGAAAAATGCTATTTCCGATTAGTATGAAAGCAAGATACTGATCATTTGCTCTGAGCTATAAAGAGATTTGCTTATGCAATTCGGCATCGCATACAGACGGAAAAAATGTCAAGCTTCACAAAATCGATACCATTTAAAAAGTTCAATCAGGATTTGAGGAGGACACACTACATATCAAACTTTCGGAAATTCATAGTGAAGTCATGAAATCGACAGTGACGATTCGTATTTCAAATGGCTGACATGAGGATTTCATAAAAACAGCACCACAAAATCACGATTTCCCCCTTCAAAATTAACAAATATAAATTTAAATCCAATTTTTAGTTGCTGCAATTCTACTCTTCTAGATTCTAGGATTTTTCGAAAATATTTTGATCATTTAAATTTTAAATTGAATCAGGATTTCAAGCGGGTACACAATAAAATTAATAAAAATTGCCATATTTTTTTATATATTTTTGGTAGAAAAATCCAAACCTTCACCACCTCGTGGTACTCGCTGAATACCCAAGCAAAGACGTTAATTGCGAGCGTATGACGCCATATTCCTGGATATTAACGAGAGAATAGTGGCTTTTCCTGGCATTATTACTTAATTTCAATGAATCCTGATTGGAGACTTAATTTGGGCTGGTGCGCAATTGATGATTGTGGATATTTTTTAATTAAGTTTTCTATCTTTGAAATTAGCAAAAAAAATTAAATAAACGAAATTCGAAATGTTTTACATATCAATTCAAATCGAAGTACATCCTCCTGTCTATCAAAATTCATTTTCAAGCCTCATTTTAGCTGCTTTTTTTAAATTTCATTTTTTTTTTATATTTTTGGTTGGATTATTGGACTTTATTTCAAATGTGAAAATTTGGGGTTTTTTCCATAATTTTCCATAATTAAATTAAAAATGCTTTTTAAATCTATGAAATTTATGAAGCAGCAAACAAGCTACTCGCATTTTTGAAATACGTTTTTTTCTAAACGAACTGATTATGAATTTTTAAAAATACATGCTCCTAAATCTACTTCGTTTCAAATTGCTTACCCCCTATTTTTTGACAGCAAATAATTTTAAAATTTCCAAAATATTTTCTAATATACTTGGAATGTTTCACAAAAATCCTTCTTTTTTTTGGTTTTCACTTGCACTTTCACACTTTCCTTAAATCGCGAATAAAAGAAAATCAACTACTCGTGATGCGACTACCAAAACAAATGAATGTAAACGTTGATTTTCAAATCGTTTTTGTTAAAAATACGAATGAAATGATGAGTCATTTCCGTTGCAATGGAAATTTTTAGTAGAGATTCGCTTACTTGTGAAATAGTGATGACTCTTTTGTAGACACCCTGTTCGGTGTCTAATTAGAACCGATATTGTGAAATCTTTAGACAATGAATAATAAGGGTTGATTTTCATTTGATTGATCATTTAGGGGAATTTTCACATTAATATTAATTATTTTTTTGCAATTTTTTTTATTTCGAGATTTTACTAAAAGAAATGATAATAGGATATAATTAGTGAAATTTGCAATGGATGCATAAATATTTAATCATGAATTATTTTGATTTTTTTTATGCTCGAAGCACAAATCGGTACTGGAAAAAATTCATACAGAAAATATTAACAAAATACATCTTCGGAGTGGCAGCTGTTGATATCCGTGCAAAGACGATAGTTCCGAGCGAGTAGTGACATATTATCATATAACAGCGTGAAGCTAGCAATTCATCTTCATATTAGATACTTTACTAGCTTGAATCTAGATCAACAAGCTAAGGCTTGACTTTGAGTGGTTCGGCATTGATAATGATTATTGGAAGAGATGTTGAATTTATTTTAACATTAAAAACTTGAGGTGAAAAGAACAAAAACAATTTCCAAACAGTTTTTATCAATCTTTATACCATTTTGCCTTTGGACAGAAATCCAGTGCTTCGAAACGAACCCAGGAAATTCTATATAAAAAGTGTCTCTGAAACAACCATAGAAATTTCTACGAAAATTTATTGTCTTTATATTAAATGGCGAATTGTTCTGTTCAATATATCCAGCAGTCAAAGACATCGCCACGCCTGTGTTGTTTTCGGGAAAACTACATAAGCAGTAGTGTACAAAAAAAGCATTCCCTTTGAAAACAGTGAACAAATTGTTTTTCTCTTTGTTGATTTTTGAAAATTCATAAATATTTACTCCAATTTAGAACATTTATAACAGCCTTATCACGTTTCTCGAGCTTCCGTTTTTAATCTACAATCTACGTCAATTAAAACTATCATCAGCAAAACAATTTTTTTTTGTTAATGTCCTCCGTCGATTCAATGTTGACTTCGAGCAAATTTAAGAATGAAAATTCGAATTTCGGCTATCATACGATTACAACCTATCCGGATACGTCATTTTTCAGTACAGTCGACTTCGAAATAAATAGTTATTCGATCTTAAATCACACGCGCTTGAAAATCCAAGAATGAAACATAGTGGGTTTTATATCTTTCCAAAAAAATCCATAGAAACAACTACGGAATTGCACGAAAAATCTACCAAGAATTTTTATAAATCACCCTGTGATCGTCGACCAAATACTCAATATTATGTAAATTGTTTAGCAACTAGTATTACGATTGAACGTAAACAACTGGTGACGTCATTTATTGATAAAATGATAATTAGCTATAGAATATTCTCGATGTAAACGTGCTAATTACGACGGAAGTTGGATATGGAAATTATCTAGACGGTTTTATTAGTAAATTAGCAGGTAGATATGTTGTCTGGATTTTTATAGTGAATTGACAAAAATTAGGAAGCTACAATCATTTGTAGAAAATTATTCTTGTTTTTCTTTCATAGAAAAAAACATTTTTTTAATATGATTTATTCAACAAATTTACTTATGTATGTATTTGTTGACTTATTATTGCATAATACGCAGTCAAAATCAATGAATAATTTCATTTTATATATAATTTAATGATAGGCAATCGATATATCGCAAACAAATTAAATTGTTTGTTGTTTGTAAATAAACAACAAACAATTTAATCGTATGATGTGTGAAAATCAGATTGTATCTTGTTAGCCTGTAATTCGGTATTATTATTTGAATTTATTGAGAAAGTCGTGTGGACAAATTATGTGCGCATAAAGTTTTTTTTTGATACCAATATTCATGTACAAAACAATTCCATTGAACACTATCGAACTAACCTCGATGATAACCAGGAAATATTTACTTGATTATTGGAAACAAATCATCAGAAAATATTGGATGTAAGGCCATACATTTAATTCTATTCTGACGAGGTGGGTTTTACCTGAATTAGATGATGCAACACTATCTCCCTGTTACAGTTGTAATAGATAAGCAGTATTTCAGAAAAAAGTTAATCGTTCGATTTCCGGATGATTATCATCAGTTGGAAATATCCTTAATATGATGAAGATGAACTTCAAAAAAGAAATTGTGCATTTTAGTACAAGTATGTAGCTGGAAAATCCCAACCCCAGACCAGGGCGGATCTGTAAAAAACGACTACATTTAGCTGTTGAGGGGGGCGATGCACTGCTTTTTGCAGAAAAAAGTGATGAAATAACAATAATGAATTTATCCTCCCTCTAAAAAAAAGTCGGGAGCATTGATAAAAAAATCGACATGTTTAAAAATTATAAAAAAATCGATTTTTCCTACTTTCTCTTAGAGCAAAGTTGTGTGGAAATAAAAGTTGCGTAATAATAAATTTTCTATAAGATATGATTGATTGAAAAATTTAAAAAAATTTACACTTGCCGCAAAATAGAAATGAATATAAAAAAGAGGGAAAAAGCCTTTTTTCATTTAATTTGTTTTTACCACTTAGAATGCATTTAGGACCTTCATAGTTCGCCTAGAAAATCTTTTTCGCAAGGACATTTTCTCCTACGAAACATTTTTTAACTTGGACAGATCTGACGAAATGATTTGTGGTTCGATAATACCGCTCCTTCGACTCCATGGTGATTTGGGGGAGATTTCGTACAAGGGCGTAGTCGAGATATTATTTCTAGATGAGCACCAAAATGCCGAAAAGAAGGATCTTCCAAAAAATGGATGCTATTTTAAATTGATGTACGAAAAAAATGACATAAGATATTGATTTGAAAGTCTGTATATTTGTTTATTAACATTTAAAGGAGAACATTTTATTTATTGACGAGAAAAAAAATGGCGGCCGCCGCAACGAAGTACTCCATCAGCATAAAAAAATTTAATTGCGCCTCGCAAAATTGTGCCCAAAATATTTATCTGAAAGGAAATATCCAAATATTTTCTTGTTATTTAGATCATAAACGACGGAACGGCCTTAAATTTAGAGCAAAAAAAAATTTTATGCGATTTGGCACGCACTCGAAATTACAATGATTGAATTTTGCATGTTTTCTTTTTGAAAAAAATGCTCTTCAAAGGACAAAAAAATATTTTTTCTCTAAATTTAGGCCCGTTCCGTCGTTTATGATCTAAATAACAAGAAAATATTTGGATATTTCCTTTCAGATAAATATTTTGGTCACAAGTTTATGAGGCGCAATTGAATTTTTTTCGATTCTGATGAAGTACTTCGTTGTGGCGGCCGCCGTTTTGTTTTGTTTTTCTCGTCAATAAATATAAATTTTTCACCTTTAAATGTTATTAACAAATATACAAAATTGCAAGTGAATATCTTTTGCTGTTTTTTTTGTACATCAATATGAAAAAGCATCCATTTTTTCGGGCTCAACACTAGACTACCCCCGTAATTAATAAATATAATAATCAAAAAAAATGTCGTCCGAGAATTTACAACTGCCGCTAATCAAATGACCTTCAGAATAGGGACAAAATATGAATGAAACAATATTACTGCTTCCAATTCAAGACTAAAGTAGTAAAATTCATAATAACGTTCAAGCACGATAAGCTTGAATATATCATTTACTGGTTGAAAATTCTTCAGAGTATGCGAATTTCCCAAAAATTATGTTTGCCGCTAAGCAACAATCAGGGAGTTTACTTTGATTCGACCAAGGATTTTATAGTAGAGCAATGCATCAGATTTTTCGCTTCCTCTAGCTCAGAATCTAAATCCACATGACGATTTATAGTTTTCGCGTATAAAATTTCACATATTTATAAAATTAATCAATACAATTTTGGACACATCCAAGCCGATTTTCCACTCTTCACGTCTCTCCTCCTTCATCTCTCTTCCATCGCACATAATTGACAAGCACCATAAGTGCTCTGTTTAATAAGCATTTATAAATGCACTTTATGTTCATGTTATCAACTTTATATCGTTTGTTTAATCATTGTATTTCATATGATACTTACCTCAATCCACCTAAACTGAAAACAAGCGATTAAGTGTGAAATAAATATTAATTATATCAAAATTAGACGATTTCTTTGTTTCGCGATCATAAAATTTCGATGATCGGAACAGGAAAGAAGAATTATTACCAAACTAAGTATGTATATTTTACACTCTAGTAGTAATAGATATGAAAAAATGGGCTTACGACTTGTTATGGCTTGTAATTTCATTCAAAGACGAGGCCTAGGAAGTGCAAGACATCCCCGATCGTCCGAGGTTTCTTGTTTTCCTAGGCCCATTCGCGGATTTTTTTTAAAACATACTCGAACAAATTTCGTACAGGTTTGAAGACTATGCCCGTTTTAATGGTCACATTTTTTCCCAATTGATGATGGATGTGTTGATAATTGATGAAGGAGGAGATGGAGATGCTGGCGCTTCGTCCGTCGCGGATGAATTGCTTTCGCACTATTATTTTCATGTCACATGATCCACGAACATTTTTACTGATGAATTTGTGTTGACTTCAATATCTGGTACCGCATTGGCTCGTCTGAGTTGCTGTGGTCCGTATTGGTTTTTGTTGTCATTTCTTTGTTATTGGGGAGTAGTCGATATCGATTTTGAGAGAACTATCCTGAATTTACGATGCCTAGAGGATGAAAATTTCGATTACATATGTACAAAATTGGAATTGGTTTTAGACTATTGGCCATAGAGTAGAATTATAGCTTCAGACTAAAGATTTCTTCGAGATTTTATTCCATTAAAAAATTTTGATGTAGAATACCAAATTTTGTTTGATTCTAATTCGGAAAAGACGAAGTTCTCTTCTGTCACTCTGGTTACTAAAATGAAATATTATTTGAAAATAATTTACGAATTATTGTGTCTATTCCTTCAAAATGGCTTTTAATAAGATTTTTGTCGGACAGAAAGGTAAAGGTTAAGATGATGGCCCCCACCACCGAAAGGGACGGGAGTAGGGGGATCGAAAAGGGAGGTTCCCCTACTACTATAGCATAAAAATTCGTGGCGGTCACGGCCGCATGAGAAGTTATGTGGGTTTCCCCACTAAAACAATGGTTATTTAGCCTATTTCCAGAGATCAAAAGAAACTGGAAAATTGACCTGGGAAGTGACTTTTTGACTTGTTTTTCTTGGTAAAAAATATAAAAAAAATTAAAAACAAACGAAATAAATAATGAAAAAATTTAAAAGTTATATATGATCATTTATCAATTTTTTCTATTTTTTTAAATTTTTAATATTTTTAATTGTTTTTGTATTTTTTACAAAATAAAATATTTTATTTTTTAAATTTTTTGACTTCCGAACAAGTCTAAAAATCACTTCCCAGGTCAATTTTAGAGTTTCATATGATCTCTAAAAATAGGCAAAATAACCATTTTTTAAGTGGAGGGGAACCCCCATAGCTTCTGTAACCGCCGCGAACTGTTTATAACATAGTAGTAGGAGAACCCCGTCTTTCAATCCCCCGTATCCCGCTCCTTTCAAGTTGGTGAGCCATAACCACAACCTTTGCCGACAGAAACCATAATGATCTAATAATCTAGAGTGCAACGATAATCTTCCATATACCTCTGCTTGAAACGAGCTAGTTCTTCCTTACTTTCATATGGAGGATAGCAAGAAGCCCAGCCATATTTGGAATGAATTTTGCACAGCTGTGATTCAAAGTTCGTACAAGCTAGAAGGAAGCCAGTCTCAAGGCAACTTTAAAAAGCTAACAGTGTTCAAAAATCACCAGGAATCACTTTCTAGACAGAGTTTTAGAAGAAAATAGGATTCCATATTAGCCCTTACTCATTTCAAGCTACACTTCTTTAGTCGTACGCCATAAAAACCATCAGAACCTCGCCTTTTCCAGATCTTGCCGACAAGAAACTCTAATATTAGGATATCTCGACGCATCGTCTAGAAAAACAGACAAATCTTAGCGTCCAAGGATACACTGAACCGACAACGGTTCTGATGCACATAGTACTTTCGCCAATTAATGAAATCTCACGAATGACCCACCGACAATTCAGCGGAATATTTCTTAGCTGTAAGTTAACTTCCAAGAAGAATTACACCTTAAATTTAGTTTAGTTCACCAAACACCATTAGTTCGTCATCAAGAGGCACATCCGGCCGTTGGCGCGCATCCGTTGACAGTTGACATTCTGGCATTCGGTCTGTCTGTTCCTATGTGTGAGTAATAAACAAATCACATTACGCCAGCCCAACAGGTTCTTCGGCACAACATAACGGGGATATACAGGCAGTAATGGCTTGAAACGGTGCAATATTAGGGCACAATTAAATCACCCTAATCACTATGCATCCGCCGCCACTGCCTTTCAGTTCACCCTCGTCGAGCATGCAAACCCTTCGCACGAGCGGGAAACACGAGAACACGACATCACTGGCTGACGCCATGACACTTCATTTTGACATTTCCAATTCTCGCGTAATACCTCCCCTCGTTTGCATGGCCTATATTCATTTCAACTTAACACTGAATTTCGCAATTTACCTTGGATTTGGCCTTTTCTCACAATTCTCACTGCACTTCAATAAGAACTTCAATCCTTGTGTTGTCTTCGAAACTAATTACGCACTTATTTTCATTGAAAACAAATATGGTGGACGGGCACACAGTACGAAGTTCTGCACTGTTCACAGATTCACACAGCACACAAATTCCACGTTATAGAGCCATCTCGGATACCGTGCGCGAAGAAGCGATCAAAGGTTTAGGTAATGCAACGCACGCAGATCGCCGCGATCAGATTATTTGCGAGATATTCGCGTGAATTGATACCGAATTTCCGAAAATTACAAGTCTTTGACAACCGATCGAAATGTCAGAAAGCACGACACAACAGCACGAGAAACTGACCGAAAGTTCGCGACACCGGATAGACAGCGTGATAGGGCAACAAGAAAGCAAACGCGTTTGTTCCAGGCAAACTACAGAAATCAGCAGTGATTCGAGAAACAAATGATGCACGCGAAATAAGAATTCGTTTTGGAAACGAGCGAACTGAATATTTCACAACTATTGAATACAGACAACGCTTTTCTGAGCTATGACTGGACGACAAATGTGTGCTGAAGTACACGTAGTCGGAGATACACCCTGTAGCGAGTCGAGGTCGCACACTAATCCAGTCACCAACACATCCAACTCGCCAGCCTGTTCTTATAGGAGACTCCCTGACGAAGCTGATTAAGCTTTCGCGTCGCACTTTGCCTCGTTGTTTACAAGTTTACGCGCCATTTTGCAAAATTGCGAAATTCCTAGTCGCGGACACGTCCAATCGGAGCATGTTGCTGCCTGCTGTCATGGCAAATTACGTCCAATGCCAACCATTAATCTTCGTGCCCGTTTTATTTCGTATTGTTTGTGAACGATGGAATTGATAAGAAGGCGATGGCGCCGGGCGGGCAAGCTTTCCGCCGCTAGAACTCGCAAAACAACAGGTTGTTCAGCACACGTGGGCCACGTCGAGGTGAGTCCGCCTGGCGTCCGACCGGCTTGCGAAAGACATGTTGCAATCGGGGCTTTTTAATTAAAGAATGTTGCGGAAGTGATTGTTATCGGACATGATTCTAGCAGCGCTAGTACACACGCGCTGCGTACGGAAGGTCATCGCTTGCGATGGGAAAGGGGTGTGATGCAATAGCCAACCAGATATTGACACAACTTGTTAGTGATATAAAGATTTGTGAATGGGGTGCAGCTAATTGGGCAAATCACCAGCTCAGGGGTGTTAATTTGATGCCTAGAAACACGGATCAGAAAAGTTTTGCCAGGACGTTCAGGGTAAGTCGATTGTTGAAGATAAAATCACATGTCAGATGACACTCAGATTCCCTCGACACCTTCAGCTGCCTCAGGAAATTGTTCCGGGTTAATTTGTACATAAACCTATTCATAAGCGAAAATCATTCATCAAATCGTCTTTCAAGATTTATAGCAATAGTTTGCTGTCCACTATTGATTGTACCCTTGAAAAATGATCCGGGAAAGGTTAAGATTATGGCCCGCGCCCTCTTCGGGGTTATGAGGGGATGAGGATCGAATAAGGGAGCTGCCCCACTACTATGGCATACAAAGTTTGCGTCGGTCATGGCCTTATAAAAAGTTTTGGGGGCTCCCCCATTAAAAAATGGTTGTTTTTAAAAGTGCATCCGATACCTACAGGGGCGGACAAGTCTACGGCAACACCTTATATCGAGGTTCTGGTCAATTGGAAGCTTTAATCAAAAATCCATTGTAATTTTTCAGTAGCTTAAATATATTTATAAGAAAACAAACACTTTTCATAACAAACTTAAAGAGAAATTCATTAAAACACAAAAAAATCGAATGGACAAAAGTCGACGGCAACCAGTGCTGGCTGACTTATACATAAAAAAAATTCCAAATAAACGTATCGGAATTTTTATTTGATTTTGCTGGCTTAATACTTGGTTGGACCCCCTTTAGCATCAATTAATGCTTGCAGTCTTCGGGGCATAGAGGTAACTAAATGACCAGTTTTTGCGGATGTAATTTTTTCAAATTCTGTAATGAGCGCTTTCTTCAACAAAATTTTATTTTTTATGCAACATTTCCGCAAATTTTCCGCTTCTGAAGCTCCCATACATGTTCTATTGGGTTGAAATTCAGGCTTTCGGGTGGCGTTTTCAGCTGTCTTGGAGCGTAGTACGAGAACCAGTTCTTGACGAAAAGTGCTCTGAACTTCTGATCATTGTCCTGTTGGAAAATTCAGCCCCCTCCAAGGCACAATTTCTCAATTGATGGCCTTAAATGTTGTTCCAACAGGTTCTTGTTAACAGAGCGGTTCATAGTAGTTTCAACAAAAGTCAATCTGCTGACCCCAAATGCAGCTATGACTCCCCAAACCATAACATTATCTCCACCGTGCTTGATAGTAATAATCAAATTTTAAGCCGTCTTCTTTTTTCTCCATATTTTACTGCGTCCATCACACCCCTACATAATGTATTTCGACGTATCGGTAATAAGGGCCCGATTCCTAAAATCATTGTGCTTGTTGATATTAGGCCTTGGCGAACTCTAGGCGCAGAAGTTGGTTTTTTGCGGATATTAATGTTTTTTACATGAAGTTTTGCTTTGAAACCCATTAGAATTTAATGCTCTCGAGATTGTTCTTGCATGTACATCCTTGTTACTTACCAAAGGCACATGTTTCGCCAAACCTTTACACCCCCCCCCCCCCCATAAATTGTAACACAGAAAAAGTTCAGTATTAACTTTTTAACTTTTATTCTTGGATAAATTTTATGATCATCCAACAGAATGAAATTATTCTGATTTTTCCACTGAACTTGTAGAAATTCTGTCTTAAAGCTGTTGTGTTTGTGCAATTTTTTTATTTTTATGTGTGCATGCTTTACGAAAAATGAATGCTTAGGCTGAAAAAATCTACTAAAAAAATAGAAAATAAAAATGATAAAATTATTTAGTGTAATGCAAAATATAATTGAAATTATTTTCGGTGATATGTTATGAAGAAAGTATTTTCTTCTAGGCTTTTAATAGACTTTTTTCAACCGCATGAAGTTTGACTTTAAAAAAATCAGCCGGATTTAGGAGAAATTGGTTCCAGGGAACTCGATTCTCTAGTACAAAATGCTAAGTTCAAGGTATTTAAACAATAATCCATAATTAGGTTAAGTTGACATTTATTTCATGAAAGCATTTCAAAGGAGGAAAATTAGAAAAAAATTAGAGCAAACAATTTGTTCAAATTTCAGTCTTTAAAATATAGACTCTGCTCTCTCTTTTGCAGAATATTTTTAACCACATTTTCTTGAAATAATGTAATGAAAAGCCAATGAAAAGTATTTTCGTCGAAAATGATTAAATGTGATTTAATCAATTGCAATTTGACACCTAATTTTTTTGTGAAAAGTTTTTCTTAAAAAACATATCTTAAATTTTTTATGCCCTTTATTCTTTAGAGTGATTTTTGGTTTAATGTTTTTAAGAGTTTTCAATACTATATCAAATTTATTAAAAAAATCGTCGTGAATTTCTATAATTTTACAAAAAAATTGTCACCACCTGAAATTTCCACCTTATATCAATCCACAAGTAAAACTTGTGTAATTGATCAGTCTTGTAATTTACAGAGTCAGAGTTAGGCAAAATCTAGATTCCATAAAATAAAGTATTTTCTCAAAATGTATTTATCAAGATAATGTTCCTGGAATGCAAACAAATACGACAAATCGACATATGAAACCTCGAAATGTCATACATTTATTACACTCAAGTTTTCATGTCTGAACGAACGCTACAATATCCTTTTCATGGCTTGTCGGAAAATTTCCTGAAGTGGTCTCTTCAGCAATCTGCCTGCCGGACGATAGATGCACCGGGCTTCGATTACAGGCGTAGACATTATCCAGACCTTGGTTAATATGTAAAAATGCAGAGTTCACTCAGTTTTTTTCAGCATTCAATATTTGTGTGAAAGATAAAATATATGTAGAGGAGGTGTGGATGAAAGTGGTATAAATTTATTTAAAACTATATTTCAGCCGAAAGTATTATATAAAATTTTCTGGTCTGGAATTCAAAATGATAAATTCTCCTTGCATATTTATTGACTTCATAATTAGTCTGCAACTAAATTAAATAATTATCCTTCCATTTCTTCACGCTTCTAAAATCAACGTTCTCCCCTAAACACTCGACTCCATCAAAAGGAAATGTTTAAGTATCTACGCATCTGCTTCCGATGCTACGCATAGCAAATATGTTTTTTTCTTTAAAAAAAAATCTTGAAAAACCACGAAAAAAAATCCAATGAACAACAAAATATTCGTATAGCTGTGGAAATACGAGAAGTTTCCTATTAACGCGAAGGACTCAACCAAATTGAGGACTACTAGTGTTGTTGTTATACATGCTCTTCATAGTGGTGGCAATGATGATGGCGATGGTACGTCGTGCATGACCACCTGCTATTTTTTCTGTCCTTCACTCTTCAATCAAATGTTGTTTGATTTCGATAATATTCATTCATACGTGGCTTGGCTTTGGATGCGTGGACGGACGTGTACATACCTAGTCCTGATATGTATACGCATAATTCTTTAGAATCCTTCAAGTGGAAGGGTTTTTTCTGTTTCTGTCTTCTTCGGATCAAAAACGACATGTGTTGGAATTTAGAGTTTGTTGATAAAAGATAATATTCGTTTTGAATTGACGGCACTGTTCAGCTGTCTTTTGATTGGAAAGTTGATAGTCCTTGTCGGGAATTAAGCAGTGCTGATCAAGTATAGTGAAGACAGGATAACAGATGATCAAATGTGTCTGTCCTACACATGTTTGATTCGGACTATATTGATAGCAAAAGGTAATTTCGTTGAAATCATGTTTGGGCTTCTGATTGATTTTATTTGCATTTTGCAGACAGTAAACTGTGTTAGCAGTGAAAAATTGACGCCAAATTCTTTAATAGTCTTCTTCCTACTCATTTAAAAATTTGGTGCTACATATATAGTTATAAAGTAAATGAGCAGTAGAGGAAATACTTCGTATGGTTCGCTGCAATGGTCCTTCAGAAGCTTTGAAGATAAAAATGTTGAAGGAATTGTGTTTTCAGAAGCTTTAGGAACTCTGTTATCTTTGAGTTAAATTAGAAACGCCTGAAACTAGAATCCATCGTAGTTTGACTTGTAGATCACTAACAATTTCTCAATAGGAACTTTGCATGCTTCTTTCGTTACTGGTGTCCCCGAGAGCGCTACCAACAAACTCGGAGCTGGTGACCTCCAAAAATGTCCCTTCATTCGCTTCAGTGAATTCAAGGATAAATCGCATGAGCTATCCCCAAGCAGTTCATTTATCAAATTTTTGAAAAACAGTAGCTTCTTGGATAACCTGCCAAATTTGAAGCAAATTCAACCAAATTCAACTTTAATTATGTGATTAATGATGGCTGTAGCTCAAATTTATGTGATCCAGAGTCATAATGCGATCAGCCACTTAAAATACAACATTTATTTTCGGTCTAATCAGCCTGAAGCCTTTGTCATCTTATATAGTGACACAACTACTTCATTATGAAAAAGAAATTCATAATGAAGTATGATTCAATGAAACAGTGACAGACTATGATATTCAATTGTATCTGACAGTTGAACTGTCAATACTCGGAAACAAACTGTCTGTACCTAATGCTGTGAATATACTTACGTGTCAAGAATACGTTGTACAAATTTCTACAGTCTAACTTCGACACTTAATCTTAAAATTGTTCGACATTCAATCTCAAACGTTGAAATGATGTGTAAAATTGTATATACTTGATTTCGCCTAACACACAAATGGCATCTCAACAATCAAATGTAGATGGCTTGTTTACGTCATTATACTTTCAATGATACAGCTTGTACTTCATTATGAACCAAATTTTCTTCATAATGCAGTCTAGTGTGTCACTAATTTTCTTGCAGATAGCAATAAACATCCAAATAACATCGATAAAAATCATTTTTTTAATGCATCAGAAATCGAATGATTTTTTCTTGTTCGAATTCCAAAAGGTTTCTCAGATTTTCCAATTGGAAAATGTCAAAAAATGAGATTCAATCGACAGCTTTCAAATGTACAACGTACATTTGTCATATAAAATGCTTTATTTCCATTGTCTCATTGAAAACCAAATACATTATGTGGCATATATCATTTATGTAAATATAAATACAAAAAATATGGAAAAAATTTCCTAAAAATTCAAAAAAAAATAATCAGAAAAATTCACTTTAGCCGGATTTCACCCTCAAAATTTTTCTGTTAAATTGCATAAGATTTTTAAGGGTAGCTCCGAATTTTTTTTAACAAATTTTGTAAATGTTTTATTCCATTGAATTTCTCTGAAAAAAATTTATCCATTGTCCAAGATCCTTTGCAATTCAAAATTTTAAAAATAAATAAAACAAACTCATTTAAATATTTTAAACAAAATATGTTCAATTTTATTACAATTTTTTAATTTATCACAATTTCTTGATGTATGGGTGGTTGTTTTCTATTTGCCAACATTTATATACAATTTTTTCAAGCTATTGAATTTATGGTTGAATGCATAAATAATATTGTTTCCAAGAAAAATGTATGCATCCTAGACAGGTTCCTAATAGACGACATCAATGAAAAAAATGTTTGTTGCGATAGTTTTTCAAATATTAAAAAACAGGGTATGAATCCTTATTGGTTGGCAACGTGTGATCGGTTTCAATTGAAATATGCGACAAAATGACTTATATAATATGATTTTTATAATTTATTAAAATTTAATTTAGAAGCAAATCGTCTCGATTGAGGGAGCAACGAAAATGAACAACAAAAATGTTCGAAATATGTATAATAATATTATAATAATAGTTTTAATAATAGTAATAATAATAATTTTATGCTTGATCGTCAACTTACGTAAACGAAATTTTAAAAAAGACTATCACAATATCGGATAGATGACAACTGGTGCCATTCAAAAAGGACACTCGGGCTCTTCGATGAACGATGGTAGTGGTGACAACGGGAACAGCGACGTTAGACCTCACGAGCTGCAACTGAACAAACTTTTGTTGCTAGCTACATACAGCAATTGTGCGATCAATGTGTCCAGGAACACTCAATATTGATCGCCTGCGATTCGAACGAAAACAAATAGCAATAACAAATATTCTCGCGACTCTCCTCCTCTCGAAATTCGGCTGATTCTGATTGAAATCCTTGCCGGTTTACATATATCACTTCGTTGGCGCAAGTCACTTCTTCTTCTTCTATTGGACCTTCTTTAATAGTTTATCGAACGAGAGGGGATCGAACACATTTGTTCTTTAAATTTTAAGGTCACTTGACTCTCACGTAAAATCCATACATTCGATTTCGGGTACACGTTGATCATCCGGCGAGAGATCATTAATCCAGCTGGTGTTGCTAAAATAGGGCGGGCCTGATGAATCGTCGTCCTCAAGAATCCACGGATGATAGAGAACGTCCTCGGACGTGAGACGATGTTTAGGAACTTTTTGTAGGAGTGATTTGATAAGACAGCGAGCTTTAGACGAGAGGTAATCAGGAATAGTGAATTGGCAACGTGCAATTTTCGCGAATAGCGACGCATGATCGGGATCGTTGAAAGGATATCTGTAATGTGAAAGAATATACGTGACAGTGTTATCGTAAATCAAAGATGCAATGATATTAATACTTAGTCATAAATAGTGAATAGAATTGTTATATCAAACAGGACACCTACCTTCCAACTAGCATAGTATACAAAACGACTCCCAGTGACCACAAGTCTGCAGCTTTGCCTGAGAAATCCGAATTAGGTTTCAGTATTTCAGGAGCAACGTATGCAGGGCATCCAATCTTCTCCTTCAAGATGTCGTCATCGCGATTTTCCAGGACAACAGCATCTTCCAGAGACTCAAATTTCAAGTGTACTCTGTAAAGAAAAGAGAACAAAATTCAATTATAAAACAAGTCTACCGTCACAAATTGATATTGTCTAGCATGCTTAACCGACTTTTCAATTCTCGCTCATGTCTCCCTAATTGAGATAATTTGCTCTAATGTAATAAGCGATTGCCAGTGAAACCAGCACATATCGCTTCAACATTCGCACCGGTACCAATCATATATTGGATTGACTACTGCTGACTTTATTCTTTTGTCTATTGCACCTTCTAGTTCTTCCAATCAAGTTAACATATGCAACATGTATGAGAATCTTATCCATGTGTATATATACATATGTGTAGTAAGCCTTCGTTGGTCACTTCTATTCGGTCATGAACGCGCAATGCTCTCGCACTTGCCAAGAGCAAAATTAAATTATATCGTCCAAATCGAATTAAGATCATGTATGGGAGTGTATACGCTAATTAAATATGCAATTGCTGTTGGTTTCCCGAAGGGTGGTATAACAGAATCTGCAGTACTTCACTCCAGTTTAAATCTCTCCCTTACCAAATGCATCGTAGGTCGGGCAAATAATTTAATATGCAACGATGAAGAGGTGTTAAAATTTAAGGGGGCACTTTCAAGAATCGCCTGCAAAGGAAGTATTCAAATAGCACATCAAAAAGGATTTCAGTTTACAATGAACTGTGGTTGGTGTGTGTTTCAAGGAACAAGATATCAATTACCAGGGGAGAAAGATTGGTGACAAAGGGAATTACCTGCTTGCTGGGTGTTAGCACAATGAGTGCACAAATCAAATTTGCCAAATTGGCTTTCCATAATCGTTGCATTTCAGAACAGTGTCGCCGAAAGGAAAATTCAATTAGATTCAATTATTTCTGTCTATACGGTTGAAGCATAATTCTTTCGATAGTTTAGATCGAGTTTGCGTGCAATTTGATGTCTGTGAAAATGCTTACATGTACATAGGTATGGATTTGAATTTTAAATTAGACTTGATATAATTTGATTAACGCTTTTTAATTTTAAGCATAATGGGTCAGAAATTCAGGTATATTCATATTGATTCCTTTAAACCGTACTGAATGTTGTTTAATCAATTTACGACCTAACCCCATAATTCCATTTGAAAACCCTTCCATTTCACTACAAATGGCGCCCAACGTGGGGCCGAGAATTCTTTGGTAAAGTAACGTAGGAGGTATAGCCTCACAAAATGGATAGTATGTTTTGTTTGGTCAATTCTTTTGTCGGTATGTAATCGCGAAAATTGTTGAGGGAATCTCTGGAAATGAGATTCGGGACTGATGCTAGAGAATGCACATTACGCATTAGCTATGCTGGCCTGCCAGCAGCCATCACTCCTCTAGCTAGGTAGAGGCCGAACCCGGATTCGTCTGAACGACACAAGGATTCGTCTGAACGACACAAGGACGAAAGTCTTGTTACCTTGAAATTTCGAAGCGATATCGTTCGCCAACCCTTCATTTCATTACAATAGTCCAAGCTTCCGTGAAACTCCACGAGATAAACCTCCTGAAAATCAATTAAAATATTTGACAACCTTTTTATCACATTTCCTCACATCTAATTGAAAAACCTAGCAAATATAATCACATTCAAGCAACACCCGAAGCACAATGGACTTCTGTTGACAGTAATCACCTCAACATGAGGTCAACGCACAAAAAACCCATTAAGTGAAATGCGGGTAAAAGCTAGCTCCCGGTGTTACATCAATCAAAAACGGTTTTCTAATGAATGAATGAATGAATGAATAACTCCCAACCAAAGAAGCAATTGTTTAAAGCAAGTCCGATTTGAATAAAACATCGAAATGCAAACATGATGATTTAACACATCACAACCAATCGTCTATTTATTTGTAGCATTGCAACTTGACGAGAAGACATGTCTTTCTCTTCCTGTTACAAGAAAATCGCCACATCGTTACTAATGTTTTCTCGATGTGTTGTGGCAATGGTAGCAGCAGCACGTAATGACGAAGAGGAAGAAATAATGAAAGTCCATGTCGTTGCCCTGTTGTGCAACCTAGCCCAAGCAATTAGACATAATCATTAGTATAGTAGCTAGCGATAAGCCAAACAATTGTTCGTATAGTTCCAACAGTTTTTTCTTCGATTCAGTGCTTCTTCAGTATTTTAAAGACAAAAATCTAGAAAAATCTAAAAGCAATTTGTCAGCTCTGAATTGAAAGTTAGACAAATTTATTCAATATAAAATCTTTTAGCTCAAAATATCTTCAGATAGCTTAAAAAAATCTTCAACAATTACAACTCTTACTCACAAGTGTAACGATTTGGTCAACACCAAAAAAGTATAAATCGTTTCAGGTAAAATGAGAGAGACAAAAATGCATTTAATTGAATCAAAAAAAAATATCTTTCACCGCTAAAAATACGTACGTACGATTTTGGGCCGAAAAAAAGATAGATTGTCGTCAGCGTAAAAGCATTGCGGATTTTCAAATTGAGGTCCATCATGACATGGTGTCTGTCCGGCTTATGATTTTCACCGACCACCAAAAAGGCATCGACCTCTCCGGGTGAAATTATGATGCGTTAAGAAACAGCTGGAGCTGCGAATGTGGAGGTGATCGAACTCGAACCATTTTGTGGGAAAGTTGTAGTGAAATTTTGAAGAAGAAATAACTTTACTATTGCAAAAGATTGGGTAATCGCGCTGAAGCGGAGAGAGTTTGTTTTTTGAAAAAATAATCGTTGTACAATTTGACGTTACACTGATCTGGATTAGCCACTCGGTAATCATAGCTGAAAGTTCAAAACAGGACATAAGAAAGGTCTTTCAGAAAGATGAAAGAGCATGTTCAGGCACACGTCCTTTGCATGAAAGAAACAGAAGCATATACGAGGTCTGTTCAAAAAGTATCGCGAATTTGTGTATTGGATTTTCGATATTTTTATGGCGTTATGTTGGTACTGATGTCCCTCACTTTTGCTGACAAGTTCGGCCATTTTGAATCTTCAGTTATTTTTGACAGCTATTTTGCTCGGACGTGTTTTCTTCGATTTTTGTCTATTCCAACAAAATATTCAAAGAATCTGTATCAAATGTTGTGTCAAAGACAACTTCAAGTGCGCGGACGCATTCCGAATGTTAACTGTGGCATATGGTGAAGCCACCTTGGAACAAGGAACGTTTATCGGTGGTACAAAATGTGCTCAGAAGGGCCGAGAAGATGTAAACGGCGAACAGCGTGCCGGACGCCCGAGCACGTCAATAACAGACGAAAACATTGATAAAGTGAAGAAAATAGTGTTGGTCAATCGTCGAATCACCGTAAGAGAAATTGCTGAGGACCTAAACATATCGATTGGCTCCAGCCATTCGATTTTTATCAATGATTTGGGCTTGAAAATTCGTACCAAAATTGCTCAGTTTCGATCACCAACAGCACCGCATTAACATTGCTAAGGAGCTGTTGGACTCTGTCCATGACGACCGAAATTTGCTCCAGAGGGTCATAACTGTTGACGAATCATCAGTCTATGGATATGACGTGAAAACCAAAACTTAATCATCATCACGATCCACGATTGAAGAGATAAAGACGGTATCGAAGGAGGAGCTGAACAAGATCACAAAAAATGATTTTTGAAGTGTTTCCAGGATTGGAAAAAACGTTGGCACAAGTGTATAATATCTGATGGGGATTACTTTGAAAAGGATAATATAGATATTGATGAATAAAGAAATAATTTTTGAAACAACATAAAATTCGCGGTACTTTTCGGACAGACCTCGTATGTACATATATACAAACAATAAAATCTGAATCAGAATCAATGTCGACCATCTTCTAAGCGGCTGCTGATAGACCTAACATCAACACTATCAATGAATTAAGCTTAAAATTCACTAGTCAATGAACTCAAAATCTTGCATGACCATCGTAAAGTAGTTCATTCAGATTTCTCCGTCCTTCACCAACACAACCATTTCGTAAGCATAAATCATAAAACAACATGCATCTCGGCCCGGAGAAAGTAAAATTGTTGTGAAATGTTTCGAAGCAAAACTTTCCACCGTCATCATCACTATCGTGTCGTGAATGGCATAGCTGTAGTAGCACTTCACCACATAGTGCACAATTCGAAAAGCCTCCTTGTGAAGCATAGCCATTGCGGATAGTACGAATAGTAGCTGTGATGTTGCAGTAGCGTCTTGGCGAAAGTTCAATACGCCGTCCATAGCGGATTCCCGCAAAATTCGGAGCATGGGCCGATAGTGATCCATCCATCCACAGTCGCAATCCATTGATTGTGTAAATTGAAGGGATGGATAGTGGTGATTCCCAGCTAGTTATGTGATGAGGATTTGTTCGTTGATAAGATGATTACCTGATGGTAATTATGATAGCGGTGTTCCGCTTTTCACGATCAGTAAAAAAAGTTGGTTTTCATCGAGGTGCATCGACGCCGGCTGATACGATCAGCTGGATTTGGGTTCGAGGAACTCCTCTTCGGTGACCAACACAACATTCAGTCTATTGTAGGGGGACGGTTTTGCTGGCAATTCGAAATCGAAATTAGCAAAGAGTTCGTCGATCCCGGCTGTGGTATTCAGCCAAGCCATGTACCATGTAATCGTGGCGCAAGTGAGAGGACTTTCGCCGGGCCACTTTTCCCTTATAAATATTTTTTCTTTGCGAAAAAAAATGTATGATACTTGAGCGCCTAACGAGGTGATTGTGCGGCTTGGTGTCGTTGCGGGAGTCAAATCAGGTGCGTAAGCGCTTTTGTGGGTAACAGCCACCAGGTCGCCGAACTCATTCAGTCAGACCATTACGCAATCTGTATCTGCGGTTTTCATCAATGAAGTCAGTCCACGAGAAACACTCGAGCAGTCAAGAAGAAAGTAAAGCACAATTAGTTCGCATAACGGAGTCATTATGAATATTTTTGTTGTTGTTGAAGAAATTGCCCGAAGTGGCGAATACCAATCACGGCATTACTGATGATGGGAGAGCGGAAAAAAATCACTTACTGACCATTCTCCATCCGATCTTTTGCAAACTACGAAGAGGTGATTGGACTGGCTGGTTTGCTTCCCGTGAATTCAACTTAAGATACTCTGAAATCATTCAGCAAAGACACAATGTGGATTGTGTTGTGAAACCTTCGATTAGCATTTTTTTGTTGTTTTTCATTTCTTTTTTCTAATCGTTTTTCGTTTCCCTCTAGTTCCGATTTGTTGTAGTATCTGCATTAAAATGATTTGCAGGCATTTAAATGTGAAATTTTTCGAGATACATATCCAGTAGATGTTAGAGATAGTTTAAGCAGGCACAAGATGCGATAATTTTCAAATGGAACTAATAAAATGCTAACACCATGGCTGAAATAAAAATAACCTATTATAGAGTATGTTGCTTTTGATATGTGTGTGTATAACAATAAACAATATTGTTGTTATTTCATGGCTTGGCAATGCATTGTATGTTGAATTTCTGCAAATTGAACTTTCTCCTCGCAGTCGAGTGATAATGACAAAACGTTGGATAGATACTTGAACGAAAGATGCATTTTGATGACATCCTCTCAGTTTTTTATTTGCTAAAAGTTGCATAATTGATATTATGTATGGACAGTTAGCTGGGCATGAGTTTAAAGAATTTTGAAAGGGAAAATATTGGAAAAGAGTTATCTAAAAGCCAAGTGATTGCACTCGATTGGGATGGAGATCGTAGTTACGGTAATGGTGTGTAAGATTTGATTGTGTCATGGATACGTATGACGATTATGTAGGGAGTATTATTCAACTGAAATAAGTGTAATATACTTTAGTGAAGAGGAGATGTGATAGTCATTAGCAAAAATATTTGGAAATTTCGTGCGAAGTCATAAATCAGCCGAAGGTGATTATAGCCCAAACTTATAAAAGTCATTAAAATATTCTACCTGAAATCCTTTTTTCAGTAGGTTTCTTCTAAAAGTCAGCATTCCGTGTTGCCTACGAGTATTTATCTTTCAAAATATCTACTATCCCAAAGGGGCTGCCAGTTTTTTAAAACTCACATCTAAAAAAAAGACTGAGACAAGCAAACTAGCAGGCTTGCCTTTTAACATCTTAATCCTAACAGATATTTAGCCGATGGGAGCTAGAATATTAGTTGGATTTACGCCTCTTTTCGATGAAAAGATCGCACGATAAAAGTAGATCGCTATATGCACCACGAATAGCCAATGGCTTTACCACCAGATTGTGTACACATCAGTTGGCTATTCTACTTGCAGTAGCAGTAGTTCACACTTCTGATATGTTGATCCCTGGAAGGTTTACACATAATTACAAGCTTTTGCAAGAAAGATGTTATGCCAATCGATTAAATGGTTATTAATCTTGTCAAGTAGCATGAACCGTTGGTTTAATCAAAGAAAGCGCAACCAGATCATGGTTTTTATAGTTTCACATACTAATTTTTCTTCAATATTGTTTATGCAAAGCATGTTTTCGATAAGAGCATCTACAAATTAAGAAGAAAGGCATCGACCTCTCTGGGTGAACAGACTACAGAAAGCAGCAAAATACAGACATGGGAACTTCAAGGAACATTTGATGATCAAATAAAGGATGATGAAATGCTGAAATCTTT
The DNA here is from genome assembly GCA_963942545.1 of Oxycera nigricornis. Lineage (NCBI taxonomy): Eukaryota > Metazoa > Arthropoda > Insecta > Diptera > Stratiomyidae > Oxycera > Oxycera nigricornis. Next base: position 4,690,258 of record OZ012661.1, read on the forward strand.
AAGGGGACAGTCTGCGTCTATTTTTTCAAACAAAAAATCGAAATACTAATAACATGATTTTTAGGTACTACAACGAAACAATGTTTTTTGACTCGGGTGATACGATTTCGAAAAATCTATGTTACCGATTGGGCTGAAGTTTTTATTGAGTATTCAGCACATGTGTAGTTTCAGCCCCTACCAGATTCAGAATTTATCAAAGAATTTAATGGCAAAAAGGGATCAAAAAATTGAAAAATCCGCCATTTTGTTTTTTTTACGCTCAAAATGTTAAATTCTGCTACGGTCTATAGCCAATTAATTATATTTCAACATGCCATTCGGATTTTATGTTGCTCCAGTGAGGAGATATCATGTCAACCAGTTTTTTGGGTGCTTTCGTGATAGCCGCCATTTTGTAAATAAAAGTGAAAAAAATTCTTCAATTTCAATAGTTGCTTGTTGATGTACAAAAGTTTTATACTATTTAAATAAATATTTACATAATTTTTTTTTTGAAATTTGGTCTAAAAGACCCAGACTGCCCCCTAAACTTTATGAAAACTCTTAAAGTGGAAATTACAAAAAATATTCAAGATAAAACATTCCTGAGCTAGATGAGGATTTTTAGTTTGATTGAATGTTGGATTCATGATGACAACAGGTACTTCCGCAAGAGCGATAGGACATCACAGGATCATAGTATGCTCTTTCAAACAGAAAAAACGTTATGTCATTGTGTAAGGAGGTAAACACGTTTGTTTTAAATTTGAATCAGAATCTGGAGTCAGAGTTAAATTGGAGTTCAAGTTGCCAAAAATGCTTGGAGTCGTAAAGATTGCAGATCAACTCCGCAGTCCTGCTAGAGACGAACAAACTCCGACCGTATACCCACTGATTGAGCTGGCCTGCCGGCAGTCACTGAACCTCTTGTCTTTGAGAGACCAAACGAACTTGTCTTCACGACACCTAACGTTCTTTGCCTGATTCCTGAAAACAATGAAACGCAAGACTTGCTTATCTCAGTTGGATTCTTAATTCGCATAAATTACAGATTCTGCCATAACAGAGTTGGGACCTCAGAGTATATTCTACGTGAATACAATACAGCATTTCATAGACGACCGAAAAACCTGGGCAAATCTGTCTAGCCTACAACCTAAATTATAAAATCAACCCTGTGGGGTATTTTGAGATGTCAACCAATATCAGCAAAAGCACCGTGCATAATCTATCTAATCAGGCCGCATTGCTTTCATTGAACATTTTACCACACACCGGCAGAAACATAAAAACCTTTCAATTTATTGCAAAGGTTACATTGAGTTTGCAAGCGCAAAAGATAATCATAAAACCTTGTAAGCAAATTCAAAGATAGTAAAGTCAAATTCTTCAAACGTTCATAATTCCGACCTCGAAAAAAAAATTGCAAAAAATATTACCAAGGACATTTTCATGGCACGACTTACTTACGTGTACTTTTTGCACTATGACTGATAAACGTACACATAGCCCATTCTAAAGAGGCATATGACTGCTATTATCTGCAAATCAAATAAACGCCATGCCCATTTGCACGCATCGTGCGTTATCGTACAAACGGGATTTCTTTGAAACTATTATCAAAATATGTCACACATAAAATAAAACAATCCAGCGAGACAAAAAAAATTAAGTTTGTCTGCAATTTCGCATCAAAATACTACAAAAAAACACATGAATGTGCGTATGACTTTTGAAATTTTCCAGATATTTCTTCTCTCTTTACTACTACACGTTGTAATCTTATCAGTTCACAAATTTTTCGCTCTCGATTTTCTTATCATTCTGACTTGATTTTATTTTTAATTTAGCAACAATATAATTTGCATGAGTGTTAAACTTTTTAAAAAAAAATATATGTCAACAAAGTGCTTAATGCAAATGGAATGATGAAATAGTTGAGATACGTTTATCGTGGCACGTTTATTCTAGAGATTATAGAAGACCAAATAGAATATGGATGAAACGTAGTATGTGAGGCCTCAGGCACAACAATGATTTTAATCTGCAAACGTAATAAATCATGTGTGGCGCAAACAGTTTGTGTATGTGTGCTGATTGTGTACTAATTGAAAATTTGCATATTCTGATGCAATGTTTACTATAAGGTTGTGCATAATTGTTGACTTGTGAATTTTAAGTAGAATAATTAATGAGGAAATGAAAACCATTATAGGCAACTAACATTCAGAATTTCAATTACGTTAAAATCAATTCAAAAAAGTTGAAATGATGGCATAAATAATTGATTTCAATTATTTTTCAAGTGAATGGTCCAACAAAAATCGGAAATCCATTCAATCATTACTCAAATTTTCACAAAAAAAAAGTTAGCGCGCTCTTTTGACGATCACTCGTAAAGAGTGACAGTGTAGTAGAACCATATGTTCATCTGCACTAATTTGTATTATGCCACGCATGCCCAAAATGTACCCAAAAACAATATAAACACAAAACACATAAATTACAAGGGTCAATTGGTAAGAATTACTTACAGAGATATGCCAACCCAAATGTGGTTGAAAAGTGTCAAATGGACACGGCGCTTTTTTGATGACCACTCGTAAAAATTGTCATCTAATTTCTCCGTTCAATCTTATTAAGAAACTCCGTTGATTGGTCTTCCCCAAGACTCGACTCCATCGTTCCAAAAAAAAACAATCTTTTCCCAGGAAATCCCCTGAAAATTCCAACCATTATCTCCACGTCATCACCAATGGCGCACCAGCCCACAGCCTTGAACATTGTCCTCATCACATGACCATAATAATTCTCTGTACACACACACAATCTTTCGTTTGACTGCAATTAAAATTATGACATGGAAGAAAATCCCGTAAAATATTCTTTCTTCGCACGTATAATACGAAACGGATGTGTACTAAATTAAATACCGCAAAATCTAATTTAGAACATACCATCCATGTTATCGCATGGCTTTTTTGTTGTTGTCATTATCACCATTTTAAATTTGAAGTGAATTTTCCAAATAAAATAAGTGTATTGTTTGCCAGAATGAATTGCGGTCTTGTCTTGTTAATGGTCTTGAGTGGCTGACAGGAAGGTATGGTATTTCGCTAAGTAGTGATAATTACTGTTTGTGAAAATATTTGCTGTATTGTTTGCGAAAAGCTTCTTCGAGGGATCAACAAAGTAATAAGTCACTTTTCAATTGGACTGTTTGCATGATTTTATGAGATTTGTTTTGGGGTGGAAAATTTTCGCAGTCTTTAATATCTCGGAATATTTTTTTTGGTGCCAATTGACGGTATTTCCCTCTCTTTTATTAGAAAAAAATATGCTACTATTTTTAAGATATTTATGGTAGGGAAAGTTCCCGAAAATCAAAAGAACTTCTTTTCTCGCCAATTACGTCGAATGGCATATAAACCATTTTTGTAAAGTTTATTGGAGGGCTCTTCAAATTATTGTAATTTCACGTGCTAGTTTTCGTACACAAATTTGATGCTACCTTGGAATTTATAGGCAGTTTGGCAAATCAGGATTATCCATCCAGACATTGCTGCAAATACTGCAATAAGTTGTCCATCAGGAGAGCATGAATGATAACAGGACTCTCAAACGCCAGGTTCCGGGAAAACGTTGAGACGACGCAGTAAACGCAGACCAAAAATTGCTGTTAACATTTGTAAATACCAAATTGACCGGAAACAATGCATCAAGACCCTGGCACACACTCAAACAATATGGAATGTGTAGATGGCAAGTCATATGCATTGTTTAACGGGAAAATTTTAAACTACTGAGCATATTTTTTCCGACGATCGCACCAACATGAAAATGCACAAGTCGTTGGCCACTTTTCATTACAACAATCTTGAGTTTATTGTCTTGTAGTAAAAGTCCTTACTTTAGTGAGTCCCTTGAGGTTTCGCATTAAAACATTTGTTTTTGTTGTGTTCTCAAAAAAGTGTACGAAAATACTCCTAATTTTTATGACCGAACCCTTGAAATTGCTGTAAAATTAAACGAGAAGCCGCTCCGGCTAAATAACTCATCTGCACACAAGTTTTATTTGACGCCTTGTTTGACCAACACGTCGTACGTCTTATGTGGCTATTCCAACGACTTTACAAACGGCTCAAATTTGCGCATTGATATTCTTGGTAATGGTTTTAATTTTCGATTTTTTTTGAAGCTATGTATAATTATGAGGAATAATTTTCTAATAAAAAATGTAAAATGTAATCTAACGGAAACAAAGTTTTCTAGCCAAGTCTGCCCATTTGTTGGTGCTTTTTTATCTTACAAGAAGAAGGCACGGCATCGTCCTCAGATCTGGATGAAATTTGGCACGTAAGTAAAAGACGCGTCGAGGATATTCGAACCTTAAAATATTAGACCGCAACACCTCCTCCTCCCCGAATTCAAGAAAATAGCGTTTAAAGTTTTCAGCAATGTTTACCTAGCAGTAAGTCTTTACATCTGACAGAAGCAGTGTAGTGTAGGGTAGAGTAGGATCGTCCCTTGTTCCTAGAATCAATCCTGCGTCCTCTTTGTGTCTCATAACCACCTCGACAAAAAACAATAAACCAGGGTGACGCGCATCGTCTGCTGATTCACCTTAAACTAATTACATCCACAATTTTTCAAAAAAAAAAAACAACGCCGACCAGGGATCGAACACACGACCTCATAATCACTAGCTAGTTGCGCCGCTTCCTACACTAGATCGCTTCTGTCAGATGTAAAACTTACTAATAGTGAAAACTTTAAAGGATTTTTGCTCGAATTCAGGAGAAGGGGTGTTGCGGTCTAATATTTTAAGGATCGAATATCGACGTTTTCTACTTATGTGCCAAATTTCATCCAGTTATGAGAGGACGATGCCGTGCCTTCTCCTTGTTAGTGCTTTTTATACAATTTTCATTTCTCTTTCAATTACAATTCTCCGTCACTTGCAGTCTTTTCTGTTAGGAAAGCATGCATTTTCTGATAAAACACTATTTTTACATTGAAATCTTCACATAATTTTTTTTTTGATTAAGAACAATTACCTAAGAAAAAAGTCATTGTCAAACTGTTTATTCGTTGAACAATGCCAAGGTTTTCATACAGGAAATATAAACATCACAATTTTAAGCTTCTTTATCTATGCAGCTTATCTACATTATTCTTTAAAATTTAGTTAGATATATGTAGGTATATACTAACCAAGGTCCAGGGTCATATTTGATTCGTATCATATTTTATAGCAATACCTTAATTCAGGGTTTTTAAGACCTTTGTTCTATTGTTTGTTGGCTTATATGAATTTCTAAACTCAGTGAAGTAATAGACTACAATAGTGACTCATTATTGCAGGTTTTTTTAATGATATATCGTAAGCTTATCATAGTTTTCAAAGACAGCAGTGATAATGAGTCAGAGTCGGGTATTTCACGATTTTATTGGAGGATAATTGTGTTAAATCGTTTTGTTCAATGTGTTCTACTACTGTCCTTTGAATTGTATTTGCATCTTTGTTGCAATATTGTTTTTTGAGGAAAGAAATACCTGCATTAATACGGGAAAATTGAGGAATCGAGATAGAGTGTTTGCATAATTGATGTGAAAATTGATTTTTGGGACGAATTTCTCGCCTTTTGGATATAATAGTTTTCATAAATACTGTATTTTATCACTACGATTATTTCTTAACCGACTTTATATCCCATGACTGTTTACTTCACTGAAATTTCATCAAAAATCTATGCAAAATTCATCGCGAAAAAACATAATTTGGTTCAACATTTTAACGAACAGCTAAATATTGATTTTAGTTTCTCTCGAAAACTTCAACTTCACAGCGTTTTTGATCGAATAAAAAAAAGAGCTGATAATCGAAATAAAACGATTACACATTATATTCGCATTAGATATGGTCCCTGAAAATTTCAAGTTAAACTTTTATGACCATGATTTTCATTGCTATACAAAAATTTAAATTACCTTGAAACTAGCAAACCAAAGTGTGTGTGTGTGTGTGTGCTTCACGTTTTCACCCGGAGAGGTGAACAAAATTGTGAATATATTGCATCGAAAAAAACACGACAACTTTTAATAAGTACAAAATTACATTAATAATTTTGCTTCGGCATTTTCATATAGAAATGACTATAGGAAAAATTTCCACGACATTATTGTGGGTTTATGTAAGCAATAACGGTTGATTACAACGTTTTAGTTAATTCATTCAGTTAGGTTGTAGGACATAGAAAATGGATGCAAATACATAAGTGGACTTTGTGTTAACTCTCGTCTGAGGCGGCTTATGAAAATGACCATGGGCTGTATGGGGAGAAGTCCAAGTTATAGACTTATTACGTTGAAGCATGCCAACTACTCGTTAGTCTATTATCAAGGGATTTTAATTGCAATAAAAGTCAATTGTTTGACGGTGGAGGGTTGAGTCGTTCGATTGTTGGAAATTGTTGTCAATAAGGTCTATTTGGTGTATGATTTATTCAAACTAAAAGCAACATTTTTTGATATTACAGTAGTTTTTCTTAGTAGTCTTGTGATTATTAATCTTGAAATCCAGTCAAGCTTCGCGGACTAATGCCGATTCAAATCCATTCATTAAAAATATGCTACGTGATTAAACCATATTGTGTAACAGCAAATTGTGAGGTCATTCAATCCGCATTAGTTCCAAAAACTTTATAAACAAATTTATCCTTTAAACCTCACATGAAGGCGCAAATATGCAAATTGCGAAGTCAACATAAACTCTTCTCTTGATCAGAAAATACCGAAAAGATTTATCGCTCTCCCTTGGGGTCGTTGGCAATAAATCATTGGTTAACACGTGCCGAAAACCAAATACCCTTCAATATTAAACCGCATTGCATAATCATTTGATATTGATAACTTCTTTTTTTATACGATTTTACCGACATCAAGATCATTGCTTCACGCAGCATTGATTCCGACCACAATGATTTCCAGCCTGGTTTGCTAACCGCAAATCAAGGTTTTCCTTTTCATGAGCCTCACTTATAAAACCTACATAAACGCGTGGCAGCTATAGTAAGACCAAGAACGAAGAAAACCCAACAAGATGTGGAAAACACAGGGAAAATCTCATAGTAGAGAAAACAACATTTCCATACAATGTAACAATTTCAGTTCCCCTTCAGGGCAAGCTCCACGATATCAATTTACATAAATATAAATATTTATATAATACGGAACTCGTCGTCTCCCTACCATAGAGTACGATGTACCAGAACTGAGATTGCGGTTCAGCAAGCATGTTATGCTTCAAGAACAAGTGGTTGTTCATAAAGCATACGTGAATATTTTACTTTAAGTTGGTTCTCTTTTTTTTTACGTTTTGCATAATCTTTACAACTCACCTGTTACGGTCACTGAACACAAACTTCCTCAGCTTGATATCACGCAGAACGATTCCTTGATCATGGCACGATTTTACGGTTTGGCAAATTTGTCGGAACAGTTTGCGAGCTTCCGATTCACGAAGTCGTTTGCGTTCGCGCACGAATGAATGCAGATCACCATATTGCGAGGGCGGTAGAAATAGGTAGGTTTGATCTGTAACCTGAAGGATTCGATGGAGGGGTTTGATGTGCTCGTTGCCGTCCAAACGAAAATAGGCTGAGATGATTTTTGAATAGGAACTTCCGATCGCCTGGAAAGAGAATAGAGAAAATTTCAATGAAATACGAAAATAATTTTGGTTTTAACTTAGACTCTATTTTAAACAACGTCTTCCTTTTCAAGGAGTCAAAATATCAATGTCTAAACGTGATCGCTTAAGTTAAGTAGATATTTTCAATCTAAGAGGCTGGTAGACGTAATCCTACCTTTCTCAAGATTCAAAAAAAAACACCCATATCAAAACTAAATTGCAATTTATCCAGGACTTACACCTTTCATCACGACAGTTTGCCACTCCTAAACAATTCACAGAAAACATATTAAAAAACGATACATCTTCTCGAACCGCATATGATCAGGCCAGACAATCTTTTCCACCTTTTATGTACCCACGTTAATTGAAGATGGTCGTATGATGAAAAAAAAATTGAGAATACAAAACATTACCCTTGCCAGGAAGAACAACCAACCATGTTAAATCCTCTGCAGATGGACATCCATTAGGCACGCGCTACTTCTCGACAAGAAGATAGTCCAGATCCAGATACCACCAACTCTGCATGAAGTGGCTTTTTATCTTTCTCAAATAAGTCCACAACAAAACAACACAACCAACAAAAAAACGAAGATGACGAGCATTAGCAGCATCCTCCAGACGACACCCACAGATAAATTACAACAAACATTAACATTTTTGCCCTCGAACTTGACTTCTGTGCACGGTTTTTTCTGTCGAAAGAATCATTTTCGCTAAATTTCTTGGACCGGAAGACGCACGAGATGTAGCTGTTGGCGTGTGTGCCACACTTGGGGCAGAGCAGCACGACACTTGGCTTGGATTGGCATCTTAAGAAGAGTTTGAGGATCGGGGGGCTGGAAGCCAGTTCTTTTGGACGCGCTCCAGTCGTTATAGTGTCCCAACATTCGCGAAACCAGCCAGCATTCGCCCATTAGTCGAGAGCGTCATGGTGTTTCTCCACTAGAAGAACCCATGCTCGATGTCTGCCCAACCTCCAAGCCATGGTATCACATCACTCGGGATTACTGATGCACTCCAGAATAGAGCGGACTTCTAAATATAATATAAATATACTAGCTTGCAAGGTGAGATCCTGCCGTGCATGCGTACAATCCAGCGATATCATGGAGAACAGGAAAACTTAGTATAGAGAAGTTCAGTCACCCTTTCTTATTCTTGGCGTGGATGATATCGTAGATTCAAAGGTATCTTTTTTTCGGCCAGAATGATGATGAAATGATATTCACGGATCCGCGATGGAGCGTTTTGGGGGTATGTTGGGGGTAGATGCAGGCAGGTTCAGGTTTGTAACGTACGACTTTTTTTTACGAGTCTCTCGAGTAATTCCTTCAAGCATACGCGCGATCTGCATACGTAAAAAGTTGTTCTTTACGCTACGCTCGCGTAAGCATTTTGAAATGTATCTTCTTCTTCTTTTCTTTTTTGCACATAGTGTGTGGATGAAAATTGATCATTTCGCGAGATCGCTACTGGGTTTTGTGTGTAAAAATGACTGGTTTTTAGCATTGCGTCGTATTTACGTTGGTTAACGATATTATCATTATTTTTACTTGTTTTGCGTATAAATTGTAAACAAGCCGTTGGGTGTTGTTATTGTCACGAGTAATTATTACTAAAATAGCAACAATTTCAAATGGAGTTGTTGTTCGTAAATAGGAGGTCGAGAAAATAATATTGTGATTATATTTTTAACGATAATGGGGTGTAACTGAAATTTTTAATCTGTATGTCAATTCACATATTCAAGCTTAAATCTTTTTTTTTCTGGCAAACTACGACAAAAAACAATATTTTCAAATAATTGGATTCGGAAATTTTCGTTGCCACTTGCTTCTAATTCCGGAATAACAAAGTTTCTTAAAATTGACCATACCAACGCATCCCAAAATCTTGGCTGTACTGATGGCTGTATCTTTTTACATAAGTATCTACTACACAGGATAAAAGGGAAAGGCATTAAATAGACTCAATATTCAAGCATTGTCCTCAAAAGGATCAAAGTTCAGAAATTAGTTATTACGTGTTATGGCGACACAAATCAGCAGAAATGAAGCGCAAATTTGTGGCCCCGCAAGAAGAAAATTATTTTTTTCGAGAAATATTGAGTTGTTTGAGGGTAATGAAGATGCCATTAGAAAATTCTAAAAAAAATTCTGGAGACAGGGTCCTTAGATAGGAAAATAAGAATTGGACACCCACGGAAAACAACGGCCAGCGACGATTGGCAGTTGATATTTGTCACCTTGCTAAATCGCTTCTCGGGTGCAGCAGCATTAAGAAATCACCATTTGGGGGCAAGAAAAAATAAAATCTTTGGAGGGTACTATTTTGAATCAAAAGCGAATCGAAAATAATACTTGAACTGCAACAATTATATCTGATTGACCATAGAAATTTTCTACAAAACTACCGGTGCGTACTTATTTTGTCGCTAAGTGTATGTATGAATTTCTATCAGTAATGGAGATAATTTTAATTTTGAAATACATTTTCGGGAAAACATGGTAAAAATCAAATAGTGCTTACTCGAACTTAAACTAAGACCTAGCGCCAGATTAACTTCTAATTACTAATGCTTAATCTAGGTTTGAAATCACACTTCCTAATTTGTTAATGATAAAATCGCAAGGTTGTTTTAATTTGCCCATTTATCAAGAAATTTGCAGCTCATTATTTTTTGAAGTTTAACTTCCTTTCGAGCGAGAAGAGTGAGCCCAGAAAAAGCGTACCGAACGAAAAAGCGAACGGAAGCTTGTTTTAAAATTCAAAGTGAGCACAATACATAGCAATGATGTGCAAATATACGAAGAGAGCAGCTGGTTCAGTGAGCAGAGCGCCCGACTCTTGCTCTCGATGTATAGGGTTCAAATTCCCGCTCCCTGTGTTTTTTACTTTAAGTTACTTTGTGTGAATAAAAACAATAAAAAAATTTCATATTTTGTCATATTATATGCATTTTAGATTTTTGAATTTGTCACATTAATTCCTGAATTTTTTCCTGCATTTATCTATATAAAACTTTTTAACCTTTACACAATCATTTGCAAAACGTAGCTAAACTTCCCACCGGACACTCCCAGAGTGTCTCACTGCTTATTTTAGAAAAACGATTATTTTATGTTCTATCATATCATATATCAATTAGAGGCAGGGAAATAAAAAGGGGTATCCAATATGATTTGAAACATTTTATTTTAGATGGTATGTAGTCTTTTTTGTGGCTAGCTGCTTATTTATTCTGTACTAGAAATCCGTATGAGATCAAGGGTTATAGTACAGACATGTATGTATATAAGGAGTTTGTAGGCAGTAGAAAGTTACGGTTTTCTGTTGATGAAAAGATGTGAGGCTCAAACTGCTGAGATTTCCAATACTTTATTGAATATGGAATTTCTTTCTAATTCTATTTTACATAATAACCAACAAAATTAAATTCGATTTTATATAATAGCTAGCAAAATTACGTCCGCGTTTAAATGCCGTGTAAAAATCATGTATTTTTTATTTTATGTTATATTCTAAAAATTAAATTTGCCGAAAAATTAAATTTTTCCATTTTTAAAAGTTTTCTGTTTGGTTCTGAATGTTTTTTTAATAATTAGTTGTTTTTTTAAATCTGATCTTTTTTTAACAGACAGATGACGAAATTTGCAGATTAGATTAATTAAACAATCGACGAGATTGGAAAATTCCCAGATATCCACACTAAATTAAACGCAAATAGGCAGATGATGAAATGCCTACTATTATTTCTAATTCTCATTTAGTCATCATTCTCTTCGTAATAAATCGAAATTTCCAGTCAAGAAACAAAGATAAAAGACGAGAAACGGTGAAATCGTTCTGAAAGCAAGGCCAATCAGTATTTTACAATTATTGTTAGACGATTTTTCTGCACGTGCGCTATAAGGTTAATTATGTATTCACGAATATTTCAGTGATGAGACACAACGAATATAATTTCCAGATTAGTGTAATTTGACTATTTCGAAAAAAATCATTAATAGAAATTTTTTAAAAGTCTTAATTGTTGAATATTCACTAACTTTTGCATAAAAAAGCGATCGACTTGAAAAAACATGAAGAACTCTGCCTGAGATTATGCGAATGGCAAGAATTTTTTGCGAGTCGATTTTAGAAAGACTCTTGTTTCGTTACTTCTAAAAGCAAGCCTTGGTCTCATGAAGACATTACCTCTAGTAGTATCGATCCCGTTTACAAATCTTAACAGAGATTTGCTATCTACGTCCACTGAATCCTCCCAATGTTTGAGTTTCCCTGTTTGTTGGTTGCCAATCGCCGGCAATTTTATGGAATAATCATCCATGCGATCTACATAACCGATCCATTAGAGTCTATGTAATTTAAGGTACGATTACCGCCAAGAAGGCCCAAAAAAGCAAAATTTTGCAAGAATTTTTTTCTCAGCTGATTTAGTGAATATTCTCACATAGTTTTTTTTAAACATTTTTTTATTGTTAGTGAATACATAGCAATTTTTACCCATTTTGATTTTATTTTCCTAATTTATAGAGGGGGCCAAAGTAAAGGCGAATGATTGAAGAAAAAAACTTTAAAAAACAGACTTTTTCGCAGTTTTATGCGTGCCAAAAAAATGCAAAAAAATAAGTTTTTTTTAAAAAAAATAAGCGGTAATAACACCTTAAATAAGGAAATATATCGTTGATTCCTCAAAAAATACGTGTACATTAATATGGTTGGTTGGTTGTCGTGGCAGCCCCCTTAATCCAAATGTGGCTCACTTAGGCGACGATAGGCCCATTGTGGTACCACAGAAGATTATGGCGGCACTAGAACCTGCGGGATAACGAGAACCATCCAGATTCTCGTAAGAACGCTGGCCATGCAGCTAATACCCAAATCAGCTAGTTCCGTAAGGTTATCCAGGAAGAGCGGAACCCAAGGTTTGCATGTGCTTCCTGGACAGTGCTGGGCATTCAGTACACAGAAAGTGTTGGATTATTTCTTCCTCATCCTCTGATCTACAGCTTCGGGAGAAATCATTGAAAGGGACACCCAGTCTTTTTGCGTGTCTGCCGATCAGACAGTGTCCCGTCAGTTTCCCTACTGACGGGACGATGGAACATTAATATAAAACGGATAGTCTTTTTTAACAGCTTCATTAACCCAAAAAAATCGTATCTTCCAAAATTGTTTAAAGAATTTTCCTACACCCGTAGATGTTTTTCTTTTGTTCTTTTTGTTTTTGAATTTATTCAACGATTTTCGAAGAGCACAAATAAAAACTGTTTTCAATTGTTTCTAAGTTATGGTCGGACATATTTTTGAAAACTCATGGAAAACTCAGCTCAGAAAAAATAGGGGTTCTAGGACATCCTATATTTCAATGATCCGCAACTCACCTTACAAACAAGTGGCTGTCCATTCCTAATATCCATACACTCAAAAAATGAACTGCCCGGGATCTGATTCAGCAACAAATAGCGATCGGCCAGGACAGTCACTGCCTGATTGTTGGACAGGAGTTCCGCATCGCTCAATATGCTTGGCACGCGATCATTCCCGGCCGCAGGATATTGCGGAGGCTGCTGCTGATGGTATTGTTGCTGGCTGTGAAAATGCTGATTCGGATAAACTGCAGCATTCGCAGCCACTAGGACACCACCACCGCCAGCCCCAATAAACCCACTGGCGGCATTCCCGACCGCTGCACCGTTTACGTTGTGGGCGGCAAAAGGATATGGCACGGACGCACCGCCGATATTTTGCAAATTCTGAAAGGCTTGCGAACGTTTCTGATGGACCACACGCAACGAGTTCACACTCGCGATCGGCGAGCTAAGGATCGACTTGATGCCGGCGAGATTGCCACCCCCGCCAGCCGATCCGGGACTGACTGGCGGAAGTGACGTGAGGTTTGCGCCTCCGGAAGTGTAGTTGGCATTGTTCGGCGACAATTGTGATGTTAAATCCATTATGCTTGGGGGGCGTGCGGCAGTTTCCACGTAACAATCTACACTTTATCACAGAAGAAATGATCGTTTGCCGAATTCACACAAAAAACTAAATCACTTGGCGATAATTGGTGTTTGCTTGCAGGACGCCGGACATCGCACATCAACTGTCACTCACGCGAATCCACTTCCGTTCCGCGTCAATAAACAATCCACCACGGCACCAAATCCAAAATAATATCTCGTCGTGCGGCACGAGAAGTGTTTGACAGATCGCGGAAGCGCGTAACCAACTCGAGATTCCGCGTCTTCCGTGCGCGAATCGTGAAAAAAATCACTTCCGTTCTGACCGAATGTTGGCGGGCTTGTCGCGAAATTGCGCGCAGTTTGCGAAATCAGAACCCAACTGGTCGTGTTGGCTGTGCGAGCGCAACTGAAGCTCCAATTTGAAAAATTTTCACAATCAACCGCGGCGAAGCAGCGTCAACATTTGCCACGGACCGAGCGTAGACTGTTTTGTTTGCTGTGTGGCTGGCTGTTTCTGATGATGTTTTCAAACAGGCTGTTGCGCGTTTCCCTCCCCGCGGATAACATCACCTACGAAATTCCGGTACATGGGACGCCGCGTGTGCATGCGTCTGGCAGCCCTTCACATTAGCAGCGTATGGCCGTCCCGTTCGTGCATGCGTAGTTGCAAACGTCATCGGACGGCATTCACGTGTTTTTTCTTCTCTTCTCTCTTCTTTTCGCGTGTGCAGAAATGCGTAGATTTGAATTGCAGGAATTTCAAATGTTTTACTCCTAATCAAAGCTTCCGATCATTGGAAATTTCCCTTCTAAATCCGAAACACCTTTTCCAATTTTCCACTACTCATCCAAGACAACAACCGAAATTGAGCTTTGAATTATTCCCCTACAGTTCCACTTTCCACACATTCCACGGTCATGTTTGCGCCAGGCTCAACCGGAGGCAACTGTACCAAGTGACATTATCACATACTCAACCCTGCCCCTCCAGCTATTCTCCTCCGCCCGCCGGTTAGCAATAGGAGTGACGTCCAATAGCAGGTTTTTCGGACGCAATTAGTGCTGCCAAATCAAAAACCTGAAGTCTGGTAGTCCTGAACCGATCGAAATCGGACAGTTGAAAATTTTGATAGAAATTCGGCACTGAAAATACGTCGCGTGTGAAAGTTGACGTTTCTCCGGAAGTGAGTGTTGATTATCAAAATCGAACGAATCGAAAATTGAAAATCCTGTTTTAAATGATAATTTTTGCTGTAGTAAATTGTAGGAATAGCAGTGATAAAATACTGACGAGGAATAAAGCATAGAGCGAACGATTAAAATTGTAATTTTACCGTTTCCCAGAAGGCGTGGCGTTACAGAAAGCGTGGCGTTACAGAAAGCGTGGTTGCAAAGACGAAAAATATACATTTTCGTGTGAATTCGTTATTTGCAGTACGAACTACTACCCAACACTTTGAGAAGGGAAAAAATTGTAGAAGGATTCGATTCTGATGATGAATAAATAACCTCATGAGCATGTCACGGCGACTAACCAAAGACCATATACAACTTGCAAAGAATGACTGCTACATCTGAAGTATATAAAACAGCACAAGCACTTAACGTAGACGGACTGATTTACATGGAAAAAGGGAAATTCATTTTTAAAAATTTACACCATGCAGAAATGAAAACAACGAAACTAGATATAAATGGAGGGGGGAGGAACGACTGCAAATATATGAAACACAAATGATATTTTAATAAAATTTCCTAGGACAGAGCGCCTGAAAATGGATCCGATTAACGCCGCATCAAATTTTTACAATGATCTACCTCGCACAACAAGAGAAGCGTGTAACATAATATCCTTTAAAATCATGCAACGTAAACATTTACTGAAAACTCAATTCAATAATTAAGAACGCTAAAATTTATTCTAAAAATGTGAAACGAACTTGGATATATTGAACTCTGAATAAAATTGTTGAGATACTGGTACTATCCCTTATACCGATGTACATCGTCTGGGAAGCATTAATTAAATGAACAAGCATTCAGGAAATACATTGCATACGGACAGTGCAAGCAGAGATGGAGTGAGAGGTTTTCGGAGGAGGCGGAAGTGGTTTTAGTCGGTAAAAATCCGACATGCCGAGAAGCAGGATCAAATCGGTATATTTTCAAGATTTCCAACGACGAAAAATAAAAAAAATCCCGGTTCGCACAAAAGGCAGAGGAGGGACTCTCGATTCTTGAATAGATAATATACATCTTATGTAAGTTTGGTGCCAATTCGGTCTCAGATGGCAATGATATTATTTCTAAATATCCGATTTTTCGCCTTCCCTTCATGAACGACAATTTCACGTCTCAATTTTCCAGATTCATCCGCAACTGATTACCCTCCCAGTAGGAAATTTGAAACATTAGCGACGTGTCGCTGAAATTCCTACCGGGCACTTTCCACTCCATGTGACGTCAGCCCCACTGCCATGTGCAATGTGAACACTCGGAAGATCATACCATGTCTTGTCGATATACCCTTGCTCAAGCCCTCACAATAAAGTTCGTATTTACGGGTCCGAATGCTACAGGCGTTGTATATAAATTAAAGACCGCAGCAAGCGATTGCGAAAAATTGGTGACCTTCCTCAGTCGCACCCTCGCAGAATTGGCGGGAATTGTTATAAACATTTGACTTCCGTTTGGGCGGGATGGCCCCATCAACTAATCCCCCGAAATAAAAGGCTATCCAGCTGAGCTGATCCCGCTTGGAAACATCTTCTGAGTCCGTCTGGAAACATGTTCTGTAACGGCTTCGCGGCTTCTCGACGAATTCAAATCAAGGACATCGCGCTGATTCGCTCATCGGCCGCCTGACGTCACCACACGACGCGTACCTGGGAAAATCGAGGTAAAAAGAACGCTGGCGATCATGCGAGCGATGGAATTTACCTGCGTGCTCTGCAAAAAATTAGTCATGGCCAAACTTGGCGAAATGCGTTGGACGTCGCCGGGACCGTTACTAAATGTGATTTTTGAAAAATTTGAATGGCAGCGCATTCACGTGTTCGGCGAGTCCCTTTCTGCGCAAATTTTCAATAGTTGTGCGTCTCGGCGTGGCGAAGCGACGACGAATTTTTCATCATTATGTATACATGCAAAGTCGGAAAAGTGCGGAGTAATTATTGTCTGGTTTCTAGTCTGCTTTCAAGGTCGCAGCGTTTACAGTTGATGCCCAAGGCAAACGGCCGGCCGAAGATTCTGATCTGCAAAGCAGGCTTTACCTGTGTGTTGATGTTGTTTGCATGCGAGCGGTACAGTCTGCGCGATATACACGCGTGGATGAGTCATTCTTCAACTGTCGTTTTAACAATTTTTTTTTTGAGGTAGAGTGGGTAATGGTGGTAGCGATCGAAGATTGATTGCCCATGGAAGGATTTCAAGTGATTGGATGGGCGTGCAGAATTGTTTAATAGAGAAGATGTATCTGAAGGACTTCGTCAGGGATGAATGAATGAATGTTTAAGTATGTTCTTGCGCTGAGTGAAAATTGGAAAGGTGCCGACCGTGGATATTTCAAGCAAATAAATAGCTGACCTGTGCTTGAATGGCCGAGTTAAAAATTCAAATATAATAGCTCTGTTTGCAAGGAATCGTGAATGAAAAATGTGTGTCGAAAGTATTCACTTAAATACAGGCAACGAAAAGAAGTAACGCTGATTCATGAAGCTGCTTGGTACGTTAGTTTCTACAGCTACATATATCTATTTTTATCCCAAGTCATAAAAGGCTGCTAGTTCGTAAAACTATGTACCAGAAACTCGGAGGATCTTTAATTTAGCTCTGCACAATCATCCATTGTTGGCAATGTTTTCTTATGATGTAAAATGGTTAAAATACACCATCGCTCTCAGACAATATCGAACTCTCCTGAAAAAAAAATCTTGAATATGCAAACAGTTACATAGAAATACAAATTTAATTAATAATGAATAACCAATTTTCCTTTAGTATTCATAAAAATTAGGCCGTAATTCCGTAGGCATGCCGTGAATATTTTTAAAAATAAATTTTGGTCTAAGTGCGACGCTTGAGGCCCACACGACTAATTTTCCAGTGGGGTATATAAAAAAGCCATAATTTGTTTTTATTATTAATAACTATTCTAAATTATTATAAATAATTTTATTAATTTTATTAATTTTTTTTCTAACCATAAAATCTTTCAAAGTTCAAAATTTTGCTAAAACTCACAATAATAATAATATTACTATGAAGGTATTTCCGATCTGCAAGAATTAATATTGCGTTTCAATAGTTTCAAAATTAAGAAGTTTTTTTGTCTTTTTTTCAGTTTTTTTCATCCTAAATAAAAAAACAGCTTAACCGATTTTGCTAAAAACTCATTCAGTTTTAAGTTACGTAATTACGCGTCGAATGAAACCAGTCCCACGTCAATATGATCTTTGGTTCTTGATATAATCGTGACGAAAAGTAATTCCGAACTCACATCCGTACATACACATACACACAGACATGTCTCTAAAAACGATTTGGATTCTACAGACCTTAAAACGTGGATATATGTCAAAATTAGAGATTCACAAATTCGACCCCATTACAATAACTTCCCACTGGGAACTGGGAAGTTAATAATGGAAAAACCTACTGTTTTTTTAATATTCATAAAAATTCCGCGTGCATGTCGTGAGGAAGAAAATTAATACAAGGCAATGAATCATGCGGCAGCGAAAATCGGACAGGCAATCGCAAATGCTCTTATCTTGAATAGAAAATACTTTGCACCCGAAGATATCTTGGCAAGCAAGAATTTTGGAAATTTTCCAAATACTCGTACTATCGGACTCTTAGCGAAATCCTTGCTGAAAGGTTCGATGAGTCTTTCTTCTTAGAATCAAGTCTGGATATCTTTCCTGTCTCGGTGTAGACAAAAGTAAAGAACAATGAATATCCATCGTAATAACCAAATGTAGAAATTACTTAGTAACTAATAAAGACTAGCATGGGTGTAAAAAGGTATTTGTGAGCTATATTGCTCGGCTAGAGAAGAGTTAGATCTAGATTCGGTAGTCTGACTGAAAAAAAACAACCATGCTCATACGAAAAAAATACGATTTCAATCAGAAACATCTGAATCTAGAATCAAACCCATTGATTAACAATTGCCAATGGTACTTTGTTGTGTAGATATTAACACTAGTGCACATTTTGCTATGGTGCTGTGATCCCGAGTGTTAAAAAGAGAATGCCTCTAGGAACGGGAATTAATAGTCAAACACTTCCAAAATGGAAATGCTGGTTCATGTAGAAAATTCTTACTCAAAGTATTATTTTTGAGAACAAATATGACAAATGTTCTGATGAGATTTGTTTCGAAAAATAATATTGAATCAATCAACGTGAAAATTGGTGGCTAAGCTTCATAATTTTTTTTTTGGTGAAAGGATCCTCGTGATCATATTCATTAACTGAAATTTTGAGAAAAATGATCAATGGTGCAATAGCCCAAATAGGGTGGGTCAGGGCTTGGAAGCTATGTTAAAGTTACCTTAATTATTTGAACTGTTCCATTGGTTAAGTAAATGAGTTTTAAAAAAAGCAGTGAGGCACTCTGGCAGTGTCCGGTGGAATGTTTAGCTGCGTTTTGCAAATGATTATGCAAAGATTAAAAAGTTGTATGTAGATAAATGCAGGAAAAATTCAGGAATTAATGTAACAAATTCAAAAATCTAAGATGCATATAATATAACAAAATATGAAGTTTTTTATTGCTTTTATTCACACAAAGTAGCTTAACGTAAAAAAAAGGAGCGGGGATTTGAACCCTCTACCTCGAGAGCAAGACTCGGGCGCTCTGCTCACTGAACCAGCTGCTCTAATCTTATATTTGCACATCATGGCTATGTATTGTGCTCACTTGAAATTTTAAGACAAACTTCCGTTCGCTTTTCGTTCGGGACGCATTTTCTGGGCTCACTCCTCTCATTCACTTTTGGTTAGAACCTCCGTATACTTCCAAAAATACAGGAATGCATTTTTAAGGTGTCATGGGCTTTTTTTGTGCGAAATATGAGGTTGATGGGACCTAATTCTATCTGTAGGTCGAATAGGTCGTACTGCTGTACTATAATGGATCGAAGAGGTACTATCTGAAAAGGATGTCAGCTCTCACACTGAAACCGCACTTTCTCTATTCTGTTATCAAAAATATTTTGACAAAGGTAACCATATCAACGCTTCTGTTATGTGACTAAAAAAAATAAACAAATATTCCAAAAAAATTTCACATTTTATTTCACTTGTAATAACAAAGTCCGATCTTAAAGCGTATCAGCGTCATTGAACCAATCAGCACAATTCGATGCAAGCGCGTTATTGGTTTCATCCGTCGATACTAGCCTCTTTACATGACAGATCCACATATTTGATCCAAAGGACATCTCTCTTGACGAGATCCTTTATTTTAAAGCTTGAAAGCGATCACCAAATGTTCATTGTCAACACCGCTGAACTATCTTCATGTCAACTCGAAAACTCCACTCTCGGCCAACAACTCGGGAACACATTGATCTTCAGGCGATTCAAAGTAACGCATGTCAACATCAAAACTGCTAGTCGCGTCCTGTTCAAACCACGGATGATAGAATATATCCTGGATGGTCAATCGTTCATTCGGTTGTCGTCGCAAAAGTGATCGCAACAAGCATCTGGCGTGGCTGCTTATACCAAGCGGGATGTGAATGTTGCAACTTAGAATTTTCGTGAATAGATTTTGACCATCCAAATCATTGAAAGGATATTTCCCGATCAGCATGGTGTAGAGGATCACACCCAATGCCCACATGTCTGCTGGTTTGCCACTGTAATTTGCTGTTGTAGTTATTAGTTCAGGCGCGACATAGAGCGGGCAACCAATTTTCTCGTTCAGTCGATCATCAGTTGAACTATCGAGGATCACTGATCCTTCTAGCGATTCATATTGAAGGATCGTTCTGTAAGAACAAAAATTGGATCTACGATTAATAAAGACGTCATGTCATGCTAAAACTACTTTTACTTTCTTTTATACAGTTAACTAGAAGATCGGTTAAAAAATTTTGTTTTCATCACAAACAGGTTCTCGAAAAGACGCTACTAGTTTTCTTCTCGTGATTTTCCATAGAATTGCGAATAAAATATGCAAATTAATCACGATAAATTATTCAATGCTGCCAAAAAGATACAACTGGAATACATGACGTTCAACTAGTCAATAAGTTGTTGTATTTCTTTTCTTTGATTTTCTCTTTTTGATCGTTTAACGATCGTCAAATGAAAGATCGTCTCAAGATTTGCTAGGAAAAATTGTGCATGCTCTGATGCGACTGTGGATTAGCTTTATTCTCTTTCTTCTTTTACTTTTGGTTTTGCTGTTTTTATTTATCTGTTTTTTTTTGTGCTGTATTTTAGATCTTTTTATTTTTGCAAACTAGCACCGGTTGGATGGATTAAGTGCCCATTGGAAGAAGTTTCGTTTCCATCGCGTTCTTACCATGGAGGGGTAAATTTGGTTTTCCGTGGCATTAGCACTAGCTGGCTGTTGCAGATGGCAAGCAAGTGAAGCTTTTAAGGTTTTTGTGCAAATTATAAGATTAAAATTTGCATGCTAAACGGATTATAATCATACGAAGTGGAAGTTTATAGCAGGTGATATCATGAGTTTTTCAAATGCTAGACTTTTTATTTGGAAATAAACCTGCATTGATTTTTTTTGTCGAAATTCGTGATAGATTCTTGTTCACCAAATGCCTTATTTCTTAAGGGGTAACACTACTCTAGGATTTTAAAAATAATCGATTTTTTATTGACTCAAATTGTACTTTAGGGTCATAAAAATGAGAAGTCGGTAGTTTTATAGCGTGGAAAAATTTCTAAAGGGCTATTAGACCGACTTTGCTGCACCGCGTCCCAGAGCCCCGCACACGTTGTCGGTGAATTACGCGCCGCTGGATGCAGCTGCTTCTATATACCTCTCGGGATAATAAGTAGTCTTGTTACCTACATCACGTGAGGTATTTATAGTTTCAAAGAAGGCCAATAGATGTCGCTCACAAGACGCTTATGTTTTCGACTACAAAAACTTTAAACGCGTTTTTCTCAAAATCCCTTTTTTCAAGCTTACCGGTAAGATTATTTTGGAACGGGTGAATGGATCCATTTGAAATTTTGATAGTAACTTTGAAATACCAAAATCTAGTGAAGTACGTAGGGATTTTTTGATTAAACAATTTTATAATCAATTTACGGCTGAATTTTTTGTCAAAAATCGTTGTTTTTTTTTCAAAACAGCACCATTTTGTTAAAAATTAGTTTTAAAAAATCGCCTACGTACTTCACTAGCTATTAGTATGCACTTCAAGGAAAAATTTAGTTTTTTCTTCTAAGAGCGACCGTTCGAGAGAGAAATTCCCGGTAACTTTTTAAATGTGGATCACAGAACAGCCGAATACGGGGTCCTGTGGCCGCCATTTTGGGAAAAAATATATATTTTTTGTACATTTTGAGTTATACAATATACTACCATAAGCGGATATGGTGTTTTTTAATTTGTTTACTTACGAAAAATCATGAAAATAGGGCGTCTATAGAGTAGTGTTACCCCTTAATCGTTGGAAAAATAACGACGCAACATTCAACCAAATCTTCATTGCCAAGAAATTTACAAATAGAAATGTTGAAAATCTAATCACCTCCGCAAAGATGTGCTATCACAATAAATCAATCACATGGCAAGTCCCATTAAAAATGCCCGAAAAAAAAAACTTCAACTCAATGACGATTGTTTCGACAACGTCGTCACCTTGATATCAAATATGAAATCTTAATATGCTGTGCTAACATGTCTTCCACATATACGTAGGCACGTGTTGTCCTCGACCAAAAACGATCTTACAGGCCCAATTGCCCAATTGCTTAGTCGAGCGGTTTTGCTATGGTAGTAGATCCACCACCGATCGCAACAAACTTGTACCGATCTCCAAAAGGTTGACGAAATTGTTCGTTACAACGCTCATTATTTCAATTATTTGAAATTGCTGCTGCGCGCATCGAGAAATTGTGACAAGATTTTCGCAAATATTAAGTCAGACATGTACATATGTAGGTAAGGTACTACAGTTCCCATGACGGTATGCCTACCACCGATACACGATCATCATTTTGGCCGGGCACAAATTAACACAAATAAACGAAGACCTCGAAAAATTTCAAGCTGACCCTGATCGAAGTGTAATAATTTTCGTGTCTGTTTTTTTGTTTCTTTAACCATTTTAAAATAATTGCAAAATGACCATTTCGCATGCAATACAAACATATTGGATGGGTGTTGTGCAAAATTAACTGGAGAAGAGTTACAACAGCCAACACCACCGATCGGTGGGTCTGGGTACTTCGCAGGCAACATGATCGCCATAACTCGATCGGTGGTGGGTAATGGTCAAAAGTACCTACTACCTAACTATTTTAGATTTGTCAGACGATCTCTAATTAATTGTGCTAACATCATCATTGGTTGGTTATTGAGTCATTATGCTCGTACTCAAAATAATATGCGAATGACAGCATAATGGGTTTCGACAACAACCCAATGTGCTGCAACGCCGAAATTGGATGACTAATGGAGATAGTGATGAGGTGGTGATATGTAAACGGCTCAATTTCAATGAGAACAAAAGACATTAAGATCAAATGAATGATGGATTGCTGGGAAGCAATAAGTACATATATTTCATCGTGTGTGCTGCAGATACTTCTACTTCCCAACCAATTTCCAGAAGAAAACCAGTTCACAGCGAACAGATTGCCCAAGCCTATCATTGCCACAGTATGACTCCACCAAATTGAGATGTTTTCAAGGTAATGAGGTGGATGTCTTAACGGCTTTTGAGAAAATTTCGCGCCATAATTTCAACAATCTACGATCTTTTCGAAGTCCAATCTGACCAAATTAAGCCTGATACTGATTTTTCTGATTTAAAAAAAAATTGACCTTAAGCATATTAAATGTAGTTCTTGTTGCCAACTTACCGATCACGATCACTAAAAAAGAATTTCCTCAGCTTCAAGTCGCGCAACACAATCCCGTTGTGATGACAAATTTGTACGGTTTCGCAGATTTGGCGAAATAGTACGCGAGCCTCGGTTTCGTTTAGACGTCGTCGATCACGAATATACGTATGCAGATTGCCAAAATGTTGAGGCTCCAACAGTAGGTATGTACGATCTTGAGAAATTGGTATGATATCTTTCACAGATCGTATCTTGTCTTCTGTATAAGGAAATGACGTGTTATCCGCATTTGCTGTCGAACATTGAAAGTACGATCGTAACACTTTTTCGTATGGTTCAGTGATGACCTGTAAATTGGATAAGATAGTTAGGTGTGAAGATGGATTGCGTTAATTCGTTTATTGGACAGTATTTTGGTAAGGTTTGAGCGGTAAATTTTGGCAAGGTTTTTGGGTGGTCAAAAATTTGAAAAATAAAAAAAATTGGCAAGAAGTGTTTTGAACGGAATCTAGTCCCAGCTTTTAAATATCTTATAAACACTATTGAAATATTTGATTTCCTTTCAAGAAAACCAAAATGATTTTGCTGTACTTGACACGAAATCAAATTAGGTAAATCGTTCTGGTTCTAGATTCAAAAATTATTTTTAAAAATCCAGTCAAAATTTAAATTTATTACTTATTTTGCGATTCATGCTAAAGTCAAAAATAACATTTTTAATTTTAATCAGCAAACATTCCCTCTTCATATAAAAAAAATCTCAATCGTATTGTCACCCCTTGGACTTGATCTTGCCTCATTACCTTATCAAAAAATGCTCCAATTTGATTCACTCTCTTGAAAAAGGAAAAACCTTACCTTGCACAAATACTTCTCATCGGTCTCAATATCCACACAAATGTACTCCGCATTATTGCTACTGCCACCGCCGCCACTTGAACCATTCAAACTGTTTGTCAACAGATAACGATCTTTCAGAAGCACCAAATTTCCATTGTCAATATCAGTTAAATTCCGTCCGATCGTATACCGGGCCGATTTTTTATAGTTTCGTATTTCACCATTGATTCGATCACCACCACCACTATTTCTAGGAGGCAATGAATTTTTCAACGCAGAAGCCGCCAAATTTCTTTTCTGTGCATAATCGCCACGATCACTAGTTGATTCCATTGTTTTTCGGTACAGTTTTACGCGGATTCACCCAGGAAAAGTGTAGTTATCGATCAATCTGCAAGTTTCAAATCTCTGCTTTCACTTGTATCTATTATCTACAGGCTTGGTTCGATCGCGTTCACCACTCTTGGGACTTATATCTTTAACACGTGACACGATCGGTGCACAATCAAACTTTTTAGGGAGCGTTTCCAACCAACGCGATCAAACTCGAAACTCAAACTGATTTTGTGCTGTGGATTTTTGAAAAATATAGCTTTGCTTGGTGTTGCGCGTCTGCAAACAGCAAACGATCAGTTTTCAAAAAAAAAGATTCTTTTGCCGAACGACGCTCACTAACACTGTGAAACGTTCCAGTAGCAACACCACAAAACTAGGTATTATCTTTTCTCCTGCGATCTCTCTTCATTTGTATCTTGTATCTTTTCGCTCAGAGCCATGGGTAAAGATACATTTTTGTACAATAAATGCCGCTGTGTTGGCTCACGTCTAAACTGTGTAGATTTTGACTGTAGGTGTGTGCAACAAGGACAGATGGTTTTTTCAAAATTTGTAAACATGTTGCGTGCACAAGCACAATACAACGTTGGAACGTATCTTTGCAGAGAGCATAACGATTGTAGGCGGATTCTATATAAGCAAAACTTGGTCCTGTTGATGTATGCATGTGTGATCATCATATCCATGTGGATTTGGGCAAGATCGCTTATTTTTCTTTTTTTTTTGAATTCGTGGGCTATGTTGCATATTGAACTGGCCTCACCTGGGCTTCACCTGGCCCGACCTGGTATGGATATGGGACTCTCGCACTGTATTGTGGTACTGTTGTTTGCCGATGGATATTTTGTGTGATATGACGGTGATGATGATGATGATGCGATGCACATTGCAAGCGTACTTGCAGCATTTCATTTTGTAAACGAAACGACAATCAGGTTGGTTGTTGGTGGTTCGAGGTGATGTCTTGCAGCTTGACTTGTTTTCAGGAGGACGCAACGGATTGACAATTTATTGTTGAGGATTTTGTACATATGCTCGTCGATAAGATAGGCCATCAAAAAAATTGAATTATGAAAATATATGACTGCGTGGATTATGTTCGGCGTGTTAAGAATACGTTTAAGGTAATTACAAATAAAAAAATTAGGGTAAAGGTTAAGATTATGGCCCCCACCCCAGGAAAAGGAGGGATCGAAAGAGGGGGTTCCCATATTACTATGGCATAAAAAGGTCGCGGCGTCTTCAAAGTTTTACCCCTATTTATATTACATTTACGGTGAAAATGGCATTCATCATTTGTTTATTTTTTTTATATTTTTTCGATTTGCTAACAAGTCTGAAAATCATTTCCCAGATCAATTGTACAGTTTCATATGAAATGGGCAAAATAACCATTTTAGTGACCCCATAACATCTCATGGGACCGTGACCGCCGCGAACTTTTTATGCCATAGTAGTGGGGGAATCCCCTCTTTCGATATCCCCTTCTCCCATCCTATTCGGGGCTAGGGGCCATTATTTTAACCTTTAAAAAATTAGGAATTTGTCATCAGCTTCTGAGAAATTAGCCTTTGATTTATCGAAAGTGAAAAAATTGGCCTTTCGATTTATCAACGCTTTTTTGATAATGAAAAGATTTGATTTTATCTCTTTCGTGGATTAAGCATATATTTTTAAATAAAAACATGTAGCCAGAAAAATTTAATTAGGCAGTATCTTTTGTCTTCGCAAATTTGTTAAATTTTAGATGCCAATGAATATAAACTTAATTTTTTGATAAGAACTATTTAGAAAATTGAATATTCGGAAGCATTAAATGCTCAAAGATTAAATAAGCTTGAATTTTTTTTAGCAAAACGAAAATTAATATTTTGCAGTATTTTTGATTAAATTAAAAACCGGCTCCATTAATTTTATTTAAAATTTTTATCTAATTAGGTAAATTTTATTACGCTTTGTGTGATATCAAGTCGATACCTTTTTTAACGTGAGTTATCATCGTAGAAAAAATGACCAGAAACGAAGGTATGTCTTCTTTCCAAAAACACTTTAAATATACTTTAAAGTCCTTAAAACGTAGAGATGTGTATA
The DNA here is from genome assembly GCA_963942545.1 of Oxycera nigricornis. Taxonomy (NCBI): domain Eukaryota; kingdom Metazoa; phylum Arthropoda; class Insecta; order Diptera; family Stratiomyidae; genus Oxycera; species Oxycera nigricornis. Next base: position 4,717,228 of record OZ012661.1, read on the forward strand.
AAAAATTCAATTCGAAAATTCGGGGTGATTGCAAGAACATCAAAAATGAGGTAGCAGCTCATTTTGCGGTACGACGTACTGAGTTAGTGATACACTATGGGTAGCTCAATGTGTTCGTTAGTTAAACGCTCCGATACTTATATTAATATCGTTCTAAGTTACAAACGTTGAAAAGTAAGTAAGTAAAATTTGCATCTAATTCATCCATTTAGTCCAAAGATGACATTTGCAGCAGTTAAATTTTTACCTTATTAAACTTCTAATGATGTAGCTCCTGCTTCATTACGATCAGATCATTATGAATCAAATCTAGCTAAAATGAGCTGTTGAATACGAGGAGAAGACACAAGATCTGCGACAATTAAATGCTGACTATCTACGAGAAATGTGAAGTACCTTTACATCAGAGATGTGCCAAGTTCAATATTCAGTGCGTTTCAGAAAGATGTGCCTCAGTGTTATACCCGATCAATATACAAAAATGTGCAAATGAAAATAAATTTTCTCTCCACTGCCAAGCAACAAATCGAAAGGCTGTAGGTATGCTGAGTAAAATTCTAAAGGGTCTACGTGAATTCTGGTGAGAGATATTGATTAGAACCTTCAAAAAGTTGCTCACTTTTGTACCATTACACATGTAGCTGTAATATATCATATATAATGGAGCAAAACAGTTAAATCAAGTCTTTTTAACAGGGGGTAAGAATAGCCGCGTCTAATATTCGGAGGGTCTAACCACGCATATTATGCGGCAGAGCACATCGTACGGTAAGAGAACGTGGGCGTCACTGCTTGGACTGTGCCTGGTGAGCCCTGGTAGTCCTGGATGTTAGTTTTGCGCGTTTCCTCGTTTTTGTTTGTCGATGTATTAGGCCAACTATGGTAATGAAAAAAAATCTTCCGAGAGGACGATGCATTGCGATAATGAGGACAGTCTGTAACGTACAAGGTAATGTTGCACGATAATTTTCCATGCTCATATCATGTGTTAACTGAGAAATGAATGCCATCGAATATTAAAATCTTTAATTTCTTGTCAAATATTTTAATGAACTACTGTAAACGAAATGAATATTTTTCTCACTTTTTAAGCCAACAATGCCTCACTATTGCTGCTCTATGCAGACATACATTTTTGTTGCTGAAACAAAGTGCTGATTTCTTATCTTCATTGCGGACTTGCTCTCTATCTGCATATTTGCACGAGTAGCAACGAAACAGCAGCACTGTAGCATGCAGTATTGGTCCAACTGAATACACAATATCATGCAAACTTTACTCATCGACCAAGTGGCTGGCTAAACTTGATAGTTCTTGCAACAAATTGTGTGTGCAAATAAAAACACCTACATTGGTAATAAAAATGGCAATATATTTGGTTTGCAATCGTCAGGCAATAGCGTGGAGTCGGTCAGATTTCGTAGGGGACCTCGTGTGTCGAGGTGAACTCACAAGTCTGGGTTGCATAGGCTTCTTGCTGTTGCTGCTCTGCTGCTGGTACTATTTATTGTTGGTAATAGGGTTGACGAAGAAGTCTTCGTTGGAAGCAATACTGCAAAGTGTGGATAGTTCAGAGACATGGGATATATTGTGGGTTTTTCGGTTGGACTAGATTGCAGGCAAAATCAAGACAGGTTGAGGCAATTTCGGTCTGATCTTGTATCTTTGATGATTAATTGTGGTATCTGAGGAAATCATGGATTGAATGGAACCATATGGCGAAGTGTGGCTGTAAATTCTGGGTGAATTATTCTGTGATTTCGTTTTGCTTATTTCTCGAGTTCTATTCTTCAATTTTATTAAAATATTGAAAAGTTGTTGGGATTGAAATGTTGGTGGGATGTAGAAAAAACTTATATTCTCGCTTGAAATGAAAGTTAATTGTGAAAGGTTCGTTAAATTTTCGTTGACACGAAATAAAAATTCAAAGTTTTATTCATATAAGATCTCCAAAAAAAATATTCATACAAAAAATACACAATGAATATTCATAATGAATAAGGGAATGTCAATTAATTACGTAAGGATCATTTTTGAAAAATTTGTATTTATTCTTAAAAAAAGCAGTGAGGCACTCTTGGAGTGTCCGGTGGGAAGTTTAGCCACGATTTGCAAATGACTATGTAAATGTTGAAGAGTTGTATATACCTAGATAAGTGCAGGAAAAATTCAGGAAAAATGTGTCAAATTCATAAATCTAGAATGCATATAATATGACAAAATATGATTTTTTTTATTGTTTTTATCCACACAAAGTAATTTAAAGTAAAAAAACAAAAAAAACCTCTACCTCGAGAGCAAGAGTCGGGCGCTCTGCTCACTGAACCAGCCGCTCTACTCTTATATTTGCACATCATTGCTATGCACTGTGCTCACTTTAAATTTTAAGACAAACTTCCGTTCGCTTTTTCGTTCGGTACGCTTTTTCTGGGCTCACTCCTCTCGCTCATTTTTCGATAAAACCTCCGTAAAGGAAGCTAAACTTCCAAAAAGGTTCGCACAATTTCTGTTATTTCTTCCCCTATCTTACGGTAGATTTTATATGCTCCATGTATAATCAGACATTGAATTTTCGCTGCTTGTGTTTTAATATCAACTGCAAAATAAGAATAAATGATAATTAGTCTCTTTAAGTTAAAATGGCGAAATAATTCAAATACAATGTCTACTATAGCACTTTTCGCAACTTGTTTCGTTGCTTTTTGAGAAATGTCCGCCATTTTGTTATTTATGCATAAATAGTTACAATTGGAGTTCGCACCAGAGGCATAGTTTTACTGAATCCACAGTTTTTTAGTTGTTCAATCCTTTATAAAAGAAAGTCAACAATGCAAGTGAATTGCTTACTTTTCGAGGAGTTACGTTTGTCTGATTTTTTTTGGGTTAGAAAAACTGTATGAAAATATTAAAAAAATGTTTTTTTATTATTTCTACAGTATTTTTATTAATCTCAGCAAAAATTACATAAATATCCAAATTAGCAACCTCCCAACCCATTCATAAAAATAACCTTTTTTGGGGAGTTCGAAATTCGATGATCTCTTACATTTCTAAATGAGTTTTTTTTTCAAAAGCTTCTTAAAAGTATGCAGAATAATGAATAGTAAAAGAAGAAAATGCAATTCTTGAAAAGTTCTGGACGAATTTGATTCATTCATTTACTATGTCGAAATAAAAAATGTTTTGAACGGAATCTTACTAAGCATTTTCAATATAGAAGGACTACAGAGTATACAATAATATATAATCTCAGATAGTCTTTATCGTTATAACACAACAATTGCTGAGAATGGGCGAAGAAAGGCTTGTAATGCGCCTCCTCCATAGTCGAACCTGGTCGAATATAACGAATCGTTAGGACGGAAAAAACTTAGTTTTTCTGATTCTCTCTATAATTTTTTTCGACAAACTTAACATAATTTTTTTTATGAAAAGAATTTTCATTTCGTGCAGGGTATTTGGTTTCCTCACTTAAAAGAATTTTGGAGCCAATTTAATTTTGATTCCATTCATAAATAGTTATGAATAACGAATTCTTAATGAAAATTGAAATTTACGTTGATGTCATTAACTTTTATTGACCACAAAGAGACTCCTAACATTTAAAAATCATCAATTCCGAATTTTGTCACCCTTGTTGACATCGTCAAAACCGTTTTTCATCCATAGCCAACCCACATTGTGTTGCACACAACTTCCATTTGCATCCCTGATCGACACATAATTCCCCCCAATTAGTTCCGTATCCCTGATACTTCTCACGGTTTGGCCTTTTAACCCGCACATTGCACCCATCTATTAATTATCGGTCAATAGTGTCATAATTGTTACTTATTACAAATCATCGCATTGCCAATATGTTTAGTGTGTGCAATGTGCCTTGCTCGTTATAATAGTGTCGAATTGGTCAATGAGTGTTTTGGCTGCTCAGCAATATTATCTGAAGCCCTGACTTTACCATGTGGTGTTTGCTTGTTGTATGCAGACTATGTTCGATGATCCTTGCAATTTGTAATCTTTTATTGTTGAAGAGATTTGCAAGGAAATGGTTCAATAAAGTATTAACTTGGCTGAAGCACTACATTGCCCTGATCCTCTAGCCACTTGTGCTGAAGAATCACACTGTCCTGCAGAATTTGCGTCAACGCTTGCGCACCGGCTAAGTTGGGCAACAAATAAATGAATGAATGAATGGATCAACTGGACAATCGTAAACGATCTCGTAAGCTGGATTGCAAAGTGGCGGTCGGTCGGTTGGCTGGCAATCATGCAATCGATGTGAATTTGTTGTCAAACGATCGTGCAACATAAGAGGTGCCCCGAGTGCCACTTGACTGAACCGCTCCGCATGTACCATACATATGGTAGATACATAGTAGGTAAGGTGCCTTACCTTTGTCTCTTGGCAATATCGCGACCAAACCGCCTGCAATATCGTTTGTACGCGATCGCAATATGTACACATCGCGCACACGAGATTTGCAACAGACTTCCCTCAGGGCAGACCTAGTCGTCGCGATCATTGCAGAGCCTTTTCTTCGGCTAGTGTAACTCTGCTGTTACTGCTGCTGCCGCTGTAACTGCTACTAAACCTTGCTGTTGGCTAACGATGTAGCCAATATGTGTGTGTGTGTGTGTAGCAAATTCAAAATGGGCAAGAAACCTGGGAATGTCTTTCGAATTACCAGCTAACTTTAAGGCCATTTAAGAGTGGTATATGACGACAAGATCGCAAGCAATCGATCAGACACAGATGTTGGTACATGCAATTTTGTAGGTGAAGTGAGGTAATTCGTAACGATTCGCGAGTCATAATTGTGTGTGTGGCAATGAACTGAAGTACAAAAGGACTTGATGCAATTCGCAAATTAAGATGAACCGTTCGATAAGTCGTTCAGCTGATGTAAACTAATGTGATTGAAAAATCTAGTTACCATAAATGGGCAATGATGGTCCACATTAGGTTGCCTTCTCATATTTGTATTTGAAGCCTTTAAAACAATAAGATGTCGAAATTGAAGGTTAAATGTAGTAATTACATATCACATTCTATTGACCATGGTCCGAAAAATGTACGAACTGAAACTGTTTTATGTCAACAATGTTACGAAATTTACATTATTAATATTAGGGGAAGATTTTAAGCCCTAGAATTCGATTGAGTGTGCAATTCATAATTAGCCCTCTGTCTGCATCTCAACCAAAGCTACAACCAGTGTAAGTTTTCACTTTGAACCGAAATATGTATATATTCAAATAGGAAGAGTATTTTGATGTGTTGTTTTTTTCTACAAAACACCTGTAAAACTTGTTGAGTTTGAGGATGTTACACCAGTTGATAGGAAATAAACTGAATAAAAATATGGCATTATAAAAAGGCTTCGGTTCGAAACGAACCCAAGATACAGACAAAGTGCTAGTAACGTTCCTGATTTAGTATGCTTGACATCTACCAAACTTGAAGAGGTTGACTTCATTAAGCGGGAAGACCTAGTTAGAATTTTGAAAATTTCGATATTTTTTGGCATTTTCTGAAAGTATTCTCTAAAAAAATTAGACAAATCAGACTATTATTTATATTTTACGGAGGTCCTAACGAAAAGTGAGCGAGAGGAGTGAGCCCAGAAAAAGCGTACCAAACGAAAAAGCGAACGGAAGTAAGTCGAACGCGGTGCGCTATATATACGTTTAAATGAGCGAGAGGAGTGAACCCAGAAAAAACGTACAGAACGAAAAAGCGAACGCAAAGAAGAAAGGAGAAGAACGTATCGGTCACCATGCGGCACGTTATATATAGTATACGTTTACACGTATATAGTGCACTATATATACGAATTGTGTTTATGCGTGCATGCTTTTAAATTTCAACATCCGCCATTTTCCAATTTAACAAAATTTTTCAAATCACTTCGTCCATCCGGAACACTATGTCATTAACTAATGATCCCTTTTTGTTTTTTGTTTTGAATTCAAGTGATCCAGTGACGAGCTGCAGTGATCACGGCAAAATCCTTATTTTATTTTGGACCCCTCGGAAATTAACTGTATCCCACATGTTTCTCTATATTTAGTCTTGAATAATTTATAATATTTTCTTCAAATACATATCTACCATGTGGAAAACATTTGTCATTAATTATTTTAAGATTCGCCCAAAAAAATCCTAAATAAAGAGCTTTTTTGGACGCCCCAACAAAGTCTGCCCCCATAATCCGTCGATTTCGGAGTATTTCTGGACTTGCTTTTAACTCATTTTGCATTTTCATCTTTCAAAAATGATATTTTGTCTTGGATACAAAGATGTGATCGGCTTTGGCAGTTCCTCAAAATAAAATTCTGGGCTATTAAGGGGTTACATAGGTCTTGTATTTTCAAAAAATCTATGGATTTTTTTCTATTCCAAATGAAAGTATAGTACTGCAAGAGTATCCGCACTAAATTTGAAGTAAATTCGAGCAATATAACCGGAGTTATAGAGCCTTACCTAGCGTATTATACGCATACGGTGTGGTTCTACCGCGTAAAATCAGCTCCTTTCTTTTTCATCAAACATCACAACATCCAAAGGATGCTCTGGACATCGCGAATAAGGCGAACGAATTACTGTGGGGACCTGGAATCGATGACTCGATGCCAGTCGCTGAAAAATAACTTTAATTCATTAAATCGCGTTAAAAAAAAACTTTAAACGCGGTTTTCTCGAAACTTTGTTTTTCCGTACGGTAGGCACGATTTCTCGAGAACGAATCGACCGATTTCGCTGAAACTTCGCACAGTTCCTCTTTATAGTATTGACTCGTGCTTGAACGAAGGGATTTTCATTCGGTCGACTCGTTTTTGTTTTATACGACAAAAATATTTTAAAAACGATGAGATTCGGAAAAATGCTAAAAAATATGAGACGAAAATTCATTCAAATCCATTTCAAAACTTTAAATTTCATTTTTTTCAATTCCTTCGTTCAAGCATGAGCCAAGGGCATAAATTATAAGAAAATTTCTGATTTTTTGATTTGAGATGAACCTGAAATATTCTGCCTACCGCAAAAAAAAAGGTTGGACGAGGAAAACTGCAGGAAAATTGACAATTTTGAATTTTTTTAGCTGAAATTTTTTACAACTCCTTGAAATGCTAAACTTTTATGTGTGTAAGTTTTAAATAAAATAGATTTTTGGTTTTTAAATACAATTTTTCCTTCAAGACCTATGTAACCCCTATCTACTATCCCATCCTTCGTGTTTCTTCACAAATAGCATTTTCCAAATTATAGCCTTGTCTAAAAGGTTTAACTTCAGTGAGCTTAGCAGTGGCATCACAGGCGTTCATATGATTTGATAGTGTCTATCGATGCGATCCTTGTTTCGTATCCGTTTAATCGATTTAGTCAGGTGTCAGTAGATCGTCAAATTTTTTTTACGTGACATGACCTTAGTTTTGAAAAATTTTATCGAAAATTTGCTTGAAACCTTTTTTGGGACATAATCTTCCAGCTTGACTGATTTCTTCTCCCGAATAAACGGCCTTATTCAATAGATGGCTATCACATTAGATCCATTTGACTCAACTATCATCTCACGTTCGCATCTTACCTGCAAACAATTATCTCGTTTACCACTTACACAAATCTTCAGCACTCATCCACCGGCCGTGGCAACCATTCATGATTTCGGCACGAAAAACTTATGCTCAATGTTTGCCAAAGTATATTCGCGTAATAACCGCCGCATGGGTTCAATCTCGGATCGCATTTCACATCAATTACGCGACCTCGTAAGTAGTTGCGATGGTCTCGTGCGCCTACAACCCAACTGCTTTTGTGCCACTTAAAATATTCAAAACATATGCAAGACCCCTCATTAAATATGTAAATGCCATGCAAGTGTAACAAATGTTCGTCATCGGTGTTCGCCGCCTGGAATCTGGGTGGCGGCTGGCTACTAACGAAATTCAATTAATTGCAAATTAATCAATCATTAAATTGCATACTCATTTGCATGTGTGCACACGGTCACCGACATACCTAGATTATTTGCTCACGCTGCGTTACCTGGCGTATTGCTGCAATCGACAGTTGCAACATCACATGTCTCCCAATAAGAATCGCATCATGTTACAAATGAATTTCAGGTAGTTATTGGTAATGTTTCGTGGAAATGTCCTATTCGAGGACATGCATATAAAGCAAGGACCTCGAGTTTTTCCTAGATTTGTCCATCTGTCCTAGCACCTTGTGCGCATACCTGGTGCGTCAATATATCAAGTTTGCACTCGAAGCGTTGTAAAGCAATCTATCATTTGGCGTAGATCGAAAAAAAATCGGACATTTCTCGAGTGTGACAAACATTTTTCACGCAAGAAAGTGGTCCAGCAAACACCAGCTTGAGTACTCGCAGCACGCCTTCATTATGACGATGGTGACCATCACTAGGGATGTAGGGATGATGGTGAAAGGACTCGTACAGTGTAGGTAAAGAATTTTAGCACGTAATACGATTCATATGAGTTTTATTGTTTTGAAAAAATATACATATATCGTGAAGTTGTTAAGTGTCATTGTATCCATTGTATTCACTTGCTACATGAAAGTACTGGTTGAATCTTTTCAGGGCGATCCTTAGTTTACCACCCCTTTGAAACACTTAAATAGAAATCGTTAACCTCACACCCCCAGATTTTTATGCTTGAATTCAAAAACTGTCCCACTCTTTGAAATTTTACTTAATTTTTATGAAGATTATATCTTCTAAAAGAGAGAGCATATAAAATCCTCTTTCATCCCACCCTAAATGAAAAAACTCTGTAAATACCAGTGTGGGTTCTAGCACGATTCTTCTGGGGAAGTAATTTAAGTTTGAATATCGAAATAAATCGTTCGTTTACTTGATCACTACTTATACAACAAATCGAAGAGCGGAGGGAATTGGATTATTATCAATAATTTGGAAGTAGCACTAACGTTACTTCCACGTTCCCCAACCCAGGAATGACAGCATGACGAAAAGTATGATTTTTTTTCTAGAGATGCATTTAAGTAGAAACGCGGCTTATGTTTTTTTTTTGAAAAAATGGGAGATATTTTATGCAATTAGTTTCAATATTGACAATAGAAATAATATTTATTTTACTTCCATATTATAAAAGCAGCTACTATTTTCTTCTAAATAAATCATCAAATATTTTTGGCTTTTTCGTTTAGAGTTTCAACATTTAATGCAGCTCTTTTCGATGATTGATTTTCTAGCTATAAAATAATTTAATTTATATGTATATATATATATTCTCATATGTTAAAAAAATATAAAAAAAATAAAATGGCTTCTTAACTTAACTAAAATTGTTCGAAATAAGCCTAAATAATCAACTCTTCCTGCTGAAAATTGTAGCAGTCTCCACCCCTTTATGTCCATCATTCTGAATATTCCATTCCATATTTTACTGAACACACTATTCAACGCCAGTGAAAGTATCCTAAAACGCCTCCAAATGAAACCTGAGCCCACTGCAAAGGACGTCATATGGACGCGAAGGACATGTGGTCATACATCAGCGACATTTATGCATACGCATCAGACAAACATATCAATAAAGATCCAAATAACTATTTAGACGCATCAACAAAAAAAAAGGATCCTTGAAGACTCTTATTAAATATTTGAAGAAATCCTGACTGCTGTATTCTAGACTGGACTAAGAACATTCGGGCAGATGTTTAGTTCATCTTTCAAAAGGATCGACTATCTTTTGTCCCTTGAGTTGGTTTCATCAGACAGATGCACACGCGTTCTCTCTTCAGGCGATGCGTGTCCTTTTTTTCATTTTGAATCCGTATGGTATGTTCGGTACATCAAAATGTGATTGCGTCGGAGTCTGTACGTTATCATGATGTAGTTTGTGGCACAAGGAAGTGTTCATAATCGAATAAATTTTATTAAAAATATCTACGACTCTTGTGTTGTAGCGATTAAACCTTTTTGCAAGAGTTTTAAATTTGATTCATCTTAAATTAAAGGATAATTTGAAAAGAAGCTTGCACTTACAATTTTTAAAAAAAAAATATCCTGGTGATCTACCACTTTTCTTTCAATACAAATTGTTCATCTTCTGATGCTGAAAACAGTCTCAAAAACTGTACCAAACGATTTTTTTTTTGCTAATGTCCTTTTTTCGAAACGATCCGAGATCACCCAGTGATGGTGCGTCTGATGCCACTATACGATGATGATGCCATCGCGTTGAGGCTAGTGACTTGGTTTTTTTCTTGTATCGTTGAGGATCGTGGCTTGTGAGCAGCAAGGATAGGATTCTTTTATTCTAGTCGTCGAGAAGAAAAATAGATCGAAAAATAACAACACCAACTCAACTGGCAGATGTTTTGATCGGAATAGTTGAATATCCTGAATTTTTTTCAAACTTCGTCTATGGATAATCTCGATCAGATGATATAATCGAGTAGAATTGTGGAAAAAATGAGGCCAAGGTAGAGCGCGTAGTGATAATATTGAATCCTTCGCTTTTCATAAGGAAATATCGAAGAAAAAGGAGAGATGATAATGAAAAAAAAAATGAAGAAAGAAAAAAAGATTGTTAAGAAAACGTGGACTTCTTAAGAATATAACATGTCGCGTTGGATAAGGAAAATAGAATTCAAGGTGCGTGCAGCTGTTTAGTGGATTTTATGAAGGTGGTGGCATGGATATAATGGTAGCGGCGGTGTTGATTTTTTTCAATGAAGAATACATAACATGTTACATGTTGTCTTTTGAATAGGCCAGGTGACATGACTGTGGATTAATTAGATTTTGTGTCGTTTCGTTCAGCTTTGATCGTAAAAATGTTAAGAAAATTTATCACCATAACGTTTCGTGCGGTGGTAAGGATATAAAATGAATTGGAGCCTGTTTAACTATTTTTAAGGATACTAAAAGTATGCTGATTGCCGAATTTTCACTCAGGATTGGGTTCGCATTTCTATTTTTAATGTATTTAAATACTAGTTTGATGTTTTTATTACAGACGACTGAACTGAAATACAATATCCTGCGTTGAAGGTGTCGTGTCGATCTTCGATTTTCTTCTTCAAAAATTGCAAATTTCACACTTATCTTCAGGTGGGGACAAAATAAAAGAATTTGTGCCTTAATTATGATGAGTCTTTGATGTTGAATTATTTCGACTTGCATCTTAAAACACGGCGTATAAAATATGAGTTTGAAATGGTTCCTGGTTAACTGATATTTCGTTAAAGCCTTATTCACGAATTATGTCTAATTAAATGGAACAAAAGGCAAAAATATCAATTTCTTACTTTCAAAAAACCACCTTCTCAATCGACAAAACCAAGTAATTCCTTGAAGGCTTAACTCTTTAATCTTTTAAGCCTAGAACATAAAATGCGCTAACGTTTGAATAAGTTTTACAGAATTTATTTAATTGAATAGAATTAGCGGACTTCGAAGATTTTCCGGATTAAAATATAATTCTATACTTTCTATTGCAAATATATGTATGTAAAAATTCTTCGTGAGGTTATCAACAACATTTTTGGTACCATCTGTGTGCAAAATAAAAGAGGCTTATTTTGTTTGTACACATGTTTAAGATATGGAACGTGGGTGAAAATTTAAGTGAAGGCCTATGAACTATGACCTTCTGCCTGAGTGGTGGAATTTCGCAACAAAATCTTTAGTTTTTGTGATTATTTTTTCTTGTAAAAGAAGACAAAGCGGATAATAGCGGATTTGGCTATTTTCTACATGCATATTTACTTGAGAGTAGTGCCACATTTTGTCTGTAAAAATTACAAATTAATAGATAGATGTTTTAATTATGAACTCATCATACCAATTATTATTCTCTATAGCTGTCTGAAATCACACAAAGGACAACAACCTCAACTTTTTTCATATAGCACCTTGTTAAGTGATATCACCTGCACCCACATAAATTTGTCTTTCTTTATTTATAACTTGTCCTTGTCTTCCGTCATCTTTAAAAGAAATGTAAATAATGGTAGACTCAGACATATATGATCTTATTTATTCGTTGATTTATTTAAATACAAAAGCTCGTCGAAACATGAGTCGACAAGTGTCTTGTCTGTTAATTTGAACACACACTCGAGCGGAAAAAAAATTCAAAATAAATAATGAGTCGATGATTAGCAAAAAAGTAAACACATGAAAGTTGTCATCAGACACAAGAACAACAAGCATATGTACAAATGTGATGTCATTTAGAGGCCGCGAAATGTTTAATCGTGATTGTCGTCAAGGTGTATTGGCTCCTTGTATGCGAAAAAAATTCACGCAAAAAAAGTCAAGGAAAAAAAATTTACAAAATTATTTCGACTGTATCGGTTGATTTTTTAATTGTGCCAACAAATAGTGTAAAATTTTTGGAAAATGTAAAGTAGAACAGAATATCTTTCGGTAAGAAAAATTTGATCAAAATGTGCTGTCAATTATTTTTCAACAATATGCATCGTAAAATCTGGTTAACAAAATTTGAAATCATGGCCATGGTCATCGCATTAAAAGCAGGTCGTTTTGGGAACTGCTTTCAACCGTCAAATATGCTTCGATTCGCAACAAACCTGGCACGTTACTTTTACTTTGCACAAAAATATCGTCAACTTTCAGATGATCTTGTCGAATATTACATTCTTCCACTGTCTCCATGTAAAGTTTAAACAAATTCTGCGGATCATCATATTATATGTACATATTTACAATCTTTTTTTACTTACACTCATTCAGCTAATATTATCGAAACACAATATAATATTCAACGGCACAATTCAATGAGTTCATCATTAAATCCGTGCCGGTGGATCATCCTACTCCGGAGCTGGAAGCTACTTTTGCTGATCTCATTCACACTCGCGAATTCTTTATCTTGTCTTGTCCAAAAAAAAACGGTCGGCCGACCGGCTTTGCGGAACTAAATCCAGAATAACATTCACTTTTACTGAACAAGTAATTTGAGTATGTAATCGGGTAAGTATGAAAACAGCTATAACGGCATACATTCCAAAGAATATCTTGAACCGAAGAAATTACAACGGGGTCGAGTCATACACCACATCGTTTTCGCTCATCGCAAGCACAAACAGTCGGAAAGATAACGCTGAAGATCATTGGCCAGAAAAGATAGACCAACAGCCAGACCCACCAGATGAGGTGAGGGTTGAAGCGTGGGAAGATCGATTATAGCAGGAATTAAGCTTCAGACTTTATGGCTACTTCAGGATCGACTCAAAAAGAAAGTTTCTTATCAAGGATAAATATAAAGTGTATCTAAAGATGTTCCGCAAGAAACTTGCTTCAGATAATTTGACCCCACTTTTCAAGAGATCAGTAATTTTTTTTGGTACGATGCAGAATATTTCAATCGATACACAATCCCACATACGCCCTACCTTAATACCGATCGTACAATCACTCGTCCACTGATAAAAATTGAACTGTTAAGGTCAAGACTACTCTGCACGATCAGATGTGGAACGATTACGGGACTAAGTAATCTTTTCTTAAGTTACTTGGAAACATATTTTACAGTCACATGGGATTCGTTTTTTTCCATTCATTCATTCGTTGACTGGGACTTTTTTCTTTCATCTGTTCAACAAATATCTTCAGGTCCACGAAGCCACAACATAACATTTTCGTTCTGCGGTCAAAGAAATCCGAGAACCCACAACAGATAAGGCACGAATCTAAAACAAATGTGTGACGATATGAAGGAGTGATGGAAAAGTATTATAGTGTATAGTAATTAAAATGAGGTTTTAGGTTAAATCTGTGATTTATGTAAACGATGATAAGATGTGTGGTATGGTGATCTTGGCATAGATATGGGATATCATAACTGTGACGAGAGGACGCCAAGCCTAGCCGTTAATTTAAATTGTGTTCAACGCATTTTTTTCATTTCGGGAAAAGAAAACCACAATTAAGCACTGCTGGAAGTGATTTCTGTTAGAACGGTGGGAAATTTGAAAATTTGCAAGCTTCAAAATGATATTTTTCGTGGTTAAGTTCACGGGGCAACTATTGGGCATTCGAGATGCTTTTTGCACTTCCGGGAAGTAGGTATTTAACATCGGAGAAAATGTTCATGTTTCGCCAACTTTGAATTGATGGGCTAGTTATGAATATTTCTACTTTATTTAATTATTAAATTAACCTCACACTGCATCAATTGTTTTGTTCGCTTTTAACCTTTGTATGTTACTTGTTGATGATTGAGAAGACTCAAAAAATATTTTTTTTAAAAAATTCTCTGTGTTTTGTATGAAAATTACGGTATGAAAAATGTGTGCAATACATGAGACAGTATGTAGTTATAACATTTTTAAGAAAATCATAAATGACTGCAACATCACAAAAAAAAATTGTGATCTAAAGTAAATGTCAATTCTTTTTTGGAGAATATGAAAATAAAATCATTATTTTACGATTTATGGAATTCAAACAAACATTGGAAAGTATTATTAAAACGTAACAAAAATTGAGATTTTTAGCAACTGAACATATTATGCGTGAATCCTTTTTCAAAAATCTAACATCAGTATTTGTACCGATCACATAGTGGTCTTCACCCTGAAAGTTTTTATGGAAACGCGCTTTAAAATTTTAGGTAATGCTAATTTTTAGCCAAAATACTCAGAAGTGCTATTAAACATCGTGCAATATACAGTGGCTCACAGCCAGAATGATGTGGCCAGATAACTAATGAAAAATAATCAATATCTGCCAGTTTCTGAATTAAATAAAGAAAAGCAGCTATGAGGAATTACAGATATAATGTTTATTAATCATTTAAGTAAAAAAATAACAAAAGAAAATAATCCGCAATTATAAAAATTAATAAAAACCCAGATAAGAGCTGATTTTGACCTCACACCCAAAATGTTGTGAAATGGTTTCTCCTAGAAAAAATTGTAGTATCAAATAATACTTCTAGTATTTCGTGGGAAAGCCTTTCTGCTTGAGAACAGCGTTCAACCTCAGAGGCATCGACTCCACTAAAGACTTCATGAACTCTGGCTGGATTTAGTGCCACTCTTTCTACAAAGCTATTTTAAGGTCCTATTTGTTGTTAATTGATTGTTTCCTGATGCCTGTTTCCAACTCTGACCACAAATTCTCAATAACATTTAAGTCCGGTGACTGTGGAGGCGTTTGATTAAATTGTGAGCTGTTCCAAATGAGCCACGTTTGAACGAGTAGAGAAGAATGCTTCTGATCATTGTCCTGATAAGATCGAAAATTATCCCTCATATTGAATTGTTCTGCACTTTGCAGTAAGTTCTCTTTCAAAATATTCAGATACTGGTGTTTGTCCATGATACCATCAATGAAAGCCAGATTTCCTACCCCTGTTGACGACATACATGTCCATACCGTAACATGTCCACCTCTGAGTTTCACAGTGGCCCTTAAATAATTTGAATTGAGATCTGTATTTGGTTGCCTCCAGACTTGTTTTCGCCCGTCGGATCAAAATAAGTTGAATTCACTTTCATCAGAGAAAATTACGGTACCCCAAAAAGCAGTATCCTCCCTAAGATGTTCACGAGCTTAATCATTCCTGCGCAATCTGTTTTTGCGATTGATGAAAGGTTTCTTCCGGGCAACTCTACTATTTAAATTGGCATATTCCTGAGTATCTTCCTAATAGTTTCGGGGTTGCTCTTTTTGTCGAGAGTCATTTCAGCAATCACTGCCAATTTTGGGGCAAATTTAGGATCCTTTTTTGACTGTCTCACGATCCAACGGCAATCCGTTTCAGAAAAAAAATGTTGTGCGCTTTTTTGACTCGATTTTCGGGGACAAAACGTTCAATAATATGCTGCACCGTTGAAGTACTTCTTTTAACAGTTTTAACGATTTTTTTTGGAGATTTCCTGTCCTTGAAATGATTTATTATCAACTCTCGTACTTCAATAGAAGTGTGCCGACCCATTGCGAATTAAGTATCGTATTATTCTTTACAGAATAACGATTTCGTTCTAAAACCAAGGTCTGACTGATATTCATCTTGCCTGCAATGCAATATTCAATCCTCACAAACCAATTATTGGAATTAGCGGTACTTTTTCTAGGAAAAACCATTTCATATCATTTTGGTTGTGAGGTCAAAATCAGCTCTTATCTGGGTTTTTATTAACTTTTATCGTAACGGACTATTTTCTTTTGTTATTTTTCACTTAAATGATAAATAAACATTATATCTGTAATTCCTCATAACTGTTTTTCTTTATTTAATTCAGAAACTAACGAATTTTGATCATTTTTCGTAAATTACCTGGTCACATCATTTTAGCTGTGAGCCACTGTACTTGCTTGTATCGATACCACTAACATTTTAATTCAACAAAAAAATCGAAGAAAAATCGCAGTGGCTAAACTCCTTATAAATAAAACAAAAAAATCTGTGGCAGTTCATGATTATTCAAATTATTCTGCAATAAAAAATTTATCATTAATTTTGTTTGTTAATATTTTTCTATGAAGAAAATCGTTGAATTTTAAAGAAATAAGATTAGATTCGATTGTTTAGAAAAGCAAATAAAATTTTGAAGTTCAATAGTTACTTTTGATATTTGTTGGCCTTTTTCAATTGCCTTTTATTTTTTCAATTTACTTCACTCATATAAAAATTTAATAAATCATAAATATTAAACATTATGATCTATGAATTTCATTTCGAAAGACGTAAAAAATATGTTTCTGCCTAACAAATATCATCCGTAGTGATTTACCATTCAACTTTCTTCAGAAATATCTGTACGGCCAATTTTCAAATCTATTTTATTTTAATAAAAGAAAACAATTTCCATGAATTCCTCAAATCGGATACAGCAAATTTTAACAACATGTTGTCTATTCGTTTTACCACTTTCCCAGACAATTACCTTCAATTGCTTTTAGCCATACTCCGTATGCTTCACATCGATCGAAAGGCTGTATAATATAAGTACAGTTCTAAGTTAGTATCAGCACTAAAACCTCCTGAATGGACTCATCCTTCTCTGCATTTCTTCATCAATCTTTACAATCGGCTTCAATGAAATACCTTGAAAAATGCTAAGAGTCTTACAGCTCGTACCTAAGAGTTTCCAGAAAAGCATCTATACCATAATAAATGAATACGACCAACACGAAATACTTTAATCCTTAAAAGAAAAGATCTGTAAAATCGTAAAGACAATAAGTCAACATGTTCCGTACAAATTGCTTGTGCACGGCTGATGACTCACTCCTTGGAAATTTGCAAAAGAAGGACATTTTTGACATTCCTCAAGGCTGTTTGGCTAGAGCCCTTTTTATGGCATGGAGTTTCAAGCAAGATCATCCGATGGATAAAGATATTACTGCAGTCAGTCAGTACTTCAGGTACGCGCACATGTTGATCGTCTGGGTGAAAGAAATCTGTATCTAAAGTATGTACATATGTAGTCTGCAAAGTTGCGAATGCGCGCGGTCTTCACTGTTGCAAAAGCCACGTCCATTCCATTGACCCTGATCTTCACGTTTCCCAGCTATTCGCAATCTCTTTGATTTGAACAATCACTGGCAAAGCCAGTCCAAACAGACACGATCGTGTATGTTATATGGTTGCACAAGAGATTCCACTGTATGACGTCATATGTACAAACGACCTTAGAACGGTGAATCGAAATTCAAATGGGGCTACCGCGAACTCCGGGGAGACCTGATCAAGTAAAGTAATCAGCGATCATGAATGAGAGGGAATAAAATAGGTGGCTGTGTTTCGCGATCGTACATGCCACAACAAGATCGGCTGATATTCATATTAATTCTTGGAGCTTGTTGTGAAATTCACATGTGGGAAGCTAAACCGTGAAAGACTGTTCTAAAATGTCGATCTATTTCAAATGCCTTTTTGTAGATCTGTACAAGAACAATCAAGAATCCGCGACCCTGGTTGGGGTAGTCATTGAAAAATACCTTCTTAATTTATGAACTTCCTTTCTACCTGCGGCGACAGAATCTCAGCAACACGCAGACTGAAAGAAAAAAAAAACGTTAGCCAGCCGAAATAGATACAATATTAGTATCTTTTTGATTCTTATGTTTCAACTACCGGTAGTCAGTCATGTAGAGATAATAAAAAGATAACGAATCATTAACTGGGATTTAAGTAACGCACCAACAAACGAGGAGTTTAGAAGCACTGTTTTGCGAATAATAAGTGCTATGGTAAACATTCTGATGACCGTCTAATTGCAAAATAATGTTAACGGCTGTAGATACATTCCTAGATATTCATTAAGTACGGAAAGTTCGGATAAGAAAAGGACGGGATGTAAACTATTATTCTGTTCGAAAATTTGACGATTAGCGTAGTCTAGAAGTCGTTATTTGATGACGTAATTGTTGATTTGAATACAGTAGGATTTAAGATACTTTGCTTTAAACATTTAATAGCATGTACACAATATATGTATGTATGTACATAGGTAAAAAATAAATTTAACAAATCCTGGTCGATGCATCGGAAATTTGGTGAAAATTTTACTAACTATATACAGGCAAATACCTTAGTAGCAAGTCCAATCTCCTCCAGCATCAATTATGACCTGACACCGTCGGATCATGCTATCCCCGAGGTTTTCGGCGTATACTTTTGGAAAAGACCTCCAAATTTTCCGAATATGTCGAGAAAGGTGATCTAAATTACATGTCTTGCATTTGCGAAGTTGCATTTTTATTAGAGCCCATACATTTTCTATTGGATTTGCATCCGGTGACTGAAATGGTCAATCTAAAGTGACAACCCTATTTTGCCCTTTCCACTCGCTATACGTTCGACTCCGATGTTTTGGGTCGTTGTCCTCTTGAAGGATCCAGCTGTAATGTTTTCTGATAAACCATTGCTTGGCAGATGGTAACAAAGCATTTTGATAGATTTTGTACATTTTTTGGCATTCAAATTGACTGAATTCGACTAACAGTTGATTTCTTCCATGAAGCATGGAGAACTGAGGTGCCCTCTATGTCATAGCCAAAGATATAGATCGCTACGATTTTTTTCTACAATGACAGTAACAGTGATCACGTTCTTACGTAACAGACTGTATGGATAGGTTTTTTTGGAACTTATCGACGAACTGAATTTCTTGAGTTGATCATACAAAAAATACCGAACGTAACTACAACTCCGCTCAGATATGTAGACAACCTTTTTTATATTTAAATTTATACTGTAAGGAATATTATAATACTCGTAATTTTTTTAAAATATTAAATGTACATATATCAATAAATAAAATTTGCTTTCAATAAAATGCAGCCAATAATATCTAGGGAAATAACGATATGCCTAGCAAAAAGCCTTTTAATAGGTTTCCGGTAGATAAAATGTTAAACTACTACCTGTGTTCCACTTGTTTTTGTTGTAAAATCTGTAGGTGACACATTTTTTGCACGATGACATCAATTTTAAGACACATAAAAAATATTTATTGATTTTTTTATTGAATGGTTTGCAGCAAGAAAAAAGTTCATAGCTTCTGTTGGAAAATAATCGAAAATGAATGCTTGCTAAAGTAGCCTTGTAAAATTCATATTTTTATAAACTATGAACTATTGCACACAATGGTTTTCGATCAAAAAAATCGTCGATGCAAAACTTTTTACCTAGAAAGTCGAAGTATTTTAAAGGACTCATGCTCGAAAAATTCCACCTTCATAAATATTAAGTCAAATGTTTCCCTCTAAAATTTATTGGTATGATTTTGTTCATGAAAAGTTCTGCTTTATGTTGTAAAATAAAATGGTTATATTCAGACGAAAGATTCTAAGGAATGAATTGAGTTTTTCAAGAGTTTTCTTGTTGAAAAACTTTGCATATACACTTTTATTATAAAAAGTTTATTCAAATTTTTTTAAAGGATTTCAATCCCACCTCCAGAAATTAACTAATCCAAAAAATTTCTGGGGTTGTTTTTTTCATTTTTTTCACAATGTTACTTCAAAAATTTTGAAAACTTTTTGGCAAACGTTTTCTATGCAAAAACTTTTGCTCTAAATTTTTGGATGAAATAATTTTGGCTTCAATTTGATTTTTTATGCAAAACGTGCAACTCAACTTTTCCAATTTTTTTATATATTTTTTTGAGGTTTCAATTAAAAATTTCTAATTAAAAGTATTTTTCTTTGAAGATGGTTGAGTTGAAGTTTTTAACACCACATTTTTGAGGTTAAGCAATGTAAAATTTTGGCTTATTTATCGTAATTATTCAGAATGTGTTAAATTTCTTTCCATGCGATAAATTTTGTTAGTAAGTGACTAAGAAGCTGCGATGCCTATGCGTTGCAATGCGATCGCAGTCCTGAACAGTCGATAGAAAATACATTTTTTAAGTAATGTTTTTTTTGATTTTATCTTAAAAACTACTTGGTGGCACTATATTTATATTCTTTTATCTAACTTCATTCTTTCGCGATGATATGTTGAAATTTTATTGGAACAGTAAAGCCTCGCGAAAAATATAAAATTTTAATTTTCAATTTTGAGACTTCATCGAAGAAATTGTATCCTCAAATTGATTTTGCTAAATTATTTCCCTTAAAAATGAATTCTCAAAACTTCTTCGCCATGTTTTCAGATGATAATTTCACATTTGGTTTTCGCACAGTGAAATAATTTTAGAATGTTCTGCATAATTGTTTCTGGTACATGTTTTGCTGCGAAATTAATTGATACATTCAAGTTTTCCAAAAAATTATAAAAAAATTCATGTAAAATTGCACCCTAAAAGTGTTTATAGTAAATTGATACCTTAAAAAATTATTTGTTTGAATGGTTTCTAAATTGTTTTTTGATTGAAAATGTGTAACAATTTTCCTATAAATTTACAAAAAGATGATTTGGAATCTTATTGAAACAGTTACCTGCATAGTATCAGCAAAGAGTTAGTACTGTCAAGATTTTTTTACATACTTTGACATAAAACTTTAATCTGAAACACTTACGCTTTTTAGAAATTAAAAATTACCTTTTTAAATATAAATATTTTAGTTTCGTGAAGAGCTTTTTTTCCATTTTAACACCCACGAATGGTTCGCCATAAATAATAAATGAGCGATTTTTGGCAAGAAATTGAACCTATCCCAAAAGCGCCAAAAATGGAGCTACCTCCTTCTTGCTACAAGTCTTACAATTGATTGTTCATTGAAACAACCTTACCAATTTTACCGTATTATATCTACACCTAACTATATGTGGTCACTTTAAAAAAAATGTCCTTGTTTACATTCAAATCTGTCTCAACTCCAAAACAAAAAAAAATTTGCCCAAAAACGAACGGAAGTATTTACATCCGGATCTGATAAAAGGAGCGTGCCGCAAATTTGTGTCAAGCTATTCATCTCATTGTTGAATGTTTTCCTTAATCTAGAAATAGATACAATAGAATTGTTTCCATACACCGGACAAAAGGTGACATAACTCTCTTTCGACCATCCTGGCCTCACCTGTTTGATTCGGCATCTTTTATCGTTTGTATTTGGTGGCTTAACAATCCTTAAATGTTGCTGTTCTATTCTGTTGTTTTTTTTTTTGTAGAAACTGGTATATTGTAGTGTTCTTCCTTTTTAATTTCACGCCCGACTTCCTATGCGGTTTAAGTCGGTTGTCCAGTAGGCTATCGTGGCAATTTAAGAAGGATATACGATTAGATAATTCTATCATATCAGTAGTCGTGCTGAGCGAAAAAGAAAATTGAAAACGTTTGATGTCTGCCACCAAATTTGGTCGTTGATCCTTTTTGGCTGCAGAGACGAATTTTCTGTAAGACTACATTTTTTTAAAATGTTTTGGTTGCTTGATATTGTGGTTGCGTCAATAAATCTTAGTTTTTTTTAAGTAATCTCCAATAAAGATGCTTAGATAAATGATTGCATGATATTTTTACTCACAAAATAAATAGTTCAATGCGACTTTCCTGGTCAAAAATTAATTTTAATTAGAATAAAAATCACTTCAACAATTGGATCAAAATTTACGAAATATATTTTATTGGCATAAATTTGGTTCGTTGAACACTAATAAACATCACATATGCTATCTCATATCTTTTGAAAATTTCAATTACCCAACGTTTTAAAAAAAATTATGGCGGCTAAAAATGCACAGCGCAAATTTTGAGACGAGAACTTTCCACATTGTCAAATCACAAAATTTGATAAAAATAAGTCAAAAGGAAGATACAAATTTGTATTATTTAAGAAAATAATCTTGAATTTTAGATCTGCTTTTCCTTCAACAGATAGTTTATGCGTTCTTGTTGTTTTCGTGGGACCTTGTAAAAATTACGCAAAACATATTCAATCTCTTTTCTAGTGTGCAGAGGCGGCCAAAGTGTGGTAATTGAAAATATTCTATATTAAAAATAAGCGAGATTAACGTATGTAATGTATGCCTCCAAATTATTGGGTCACAAGTATGTACCTATTAAATCTTAACGCTTCATAAGCTGACGGTTGCATAGCTTCAAGTTTCTTCAATTCACGACGAAATTGACGGCTGTATTTCTGGGCTTTTTTTTGGTATCGATGTTGACAAACGACTTCACTGAAAATCATACACGCAATTGTGAAAGAATAATTAAATTTTGATATACAATTGAGTATGTTCTACTCACTAGGGAGGTTTGAAATTTGTATAGCTCGGGTGGCAGCTATAATCAATATCATCGATAAAGACTCGTGAAGTGAAAGTTGGTCGCTTCTCATCCGAAATTACTTCGTTGATGGTTTCATAATTGGCAGTCGATGTCAATTTTAATGCTGAATGCGTTAATGGTGGTTTTAATTTGCCGTCTCTTAGATTATTTGGAGCATCTTCTGGGTGGAAAGTAACTTTACTATGCTTAGAACTAAAGGATTGGGTTCTCGATAGTTGCATTTCTACGTGTTGGGAATGTTATCGTTAGGCTGTTGAAAGTATTGAACCACTATAACTATAAAACTATTAAAAGTTAAGCTGTCACTGTCAAAATTTTGTGGTAATATTTTGATCGGTATTGTTGTACATGTAGGAGGGTTGCTAAGACCAGATCCGTACGTAGGATTTTTCAAAAGGCTGAGTTTCGGAATCGAAAAATAATTTTGGAAGTACTATGTACTGAAATTTAAATACGGAGAATTACTAAAATACTGATGGAGAGATTGATTGAAGGAGACGGAGGTGGTTTTAGACGGTAAAAATCCGGCATGCCGAGAGGCAGGAGCTGATTGGTATCTTTTGAAGATTTTCACCTCCCAACGTTGAAAAAAAAAATTGTAGAAAATTATTAACAAACAGTTTACAAATTAAATATTGTAATAACAGTTTAACTATATATTTTTACAAAGCTTAGATATATGTATATGTTCAATAAATATCCAATAATTTGTTCATCGTTTCAATAAATTGTTACGCTGAGGTACAGGAAAAATTCATTTACAACTGCTACGATATCTTTGTTGATATTCCGATGTATGTTTGGAGAAACTATAGCTCTTGGCGTAGTTATTATGTGCTCAATTGGATCAAATTAAATGCATCTCTCGTCCTATTTTTCATGGAGGCAATTTTTTTTACAACGTTGGAAGGTGGAAATCTTCAAAAGATACCGATCAGCTCCTGCCTCTCGCGGCATGCCGGATATTTGTTCAAGAATACACATCTATATGGTTTATTTGTCTATAGTTCAAGAAAGATTTTTTTCTGAATATATTCCATATTGTTTTATTAATTATCAAAATATTTTAGCAATAGGTTTATATGTTGCTTAGCGTTCTCTCGATATCTTCCAACAATTTCCAGTCTATAAAATTTAAATTGTGTACTTAATTCCTTACTTGGCAGCACTTACAGACCTTACTTCTTAACAATAGTGAAACCACTCAACCGAAGACACAAACCTTTTTTGGTATGAGTGCGACTTGAAAGCCGAAGAAGTTACTAAAGCTTCCAACAGTGCGTCTCGTGTATTATTAGACATTGAATTATTGTTGGAGTGGCATCGACAATAAATGCAGATTATTATTTTACATTTAACGTTTAGAGGTGGAAATCTTCAACCTTATTTGTCTTCGTCGTACTGAAAACACATCCACATCAATTCTATAAAGTTTCACGAAGCTACGAGTTGTACAGTAGACAACCGTATCCTCGTTTGATAAAAATCGGTTGGTTTTTATAAATTGACTGTCGATAATTGAAGAATTTGAAGTCAATATTTCGACTAATAAAAGTCATTGTTAGAGAATTATCATCCACATTAAAACATGAATAATTGTTTATTGTATAAGACCAAAATGGACCTTTTTAAACGGTCTTTTTAAATAACTACTTTTAAATAAAATCGAACTAGTCGCAAATGACGTACCAAAAGGGCAAAACTTGTAATTCCAGTCGGTCGTATTTTACTTCTCCTAAACGGTGAAAACTATGCTAGATGCGTGAGACCAATTTCTTTTTTCTTGATTTTCTTAACAGCACAATGAGAACATCGTGAGCGACTCTAGTTAAGTAGTTATAATTGTTTATTTTCTTTCTTATTCCCCCACGAGTCAGTGAGCTAGTTGGTGTTCTTAAAACTCCGATTTGGTAATGGTCTCTCGTCATTTCGTCAATCATCCGCGCCCCGATCATGTTTCGCCTCAACACGCTTAAAATGGTGAGGCCTGAGGATGCACAAGATAGAAAGATCTTTCTGTAGGCAGCTAATTGAGAAGCTCTCAAATTAGCTGCGCCTTGGGATGGGTTGGCTGCAAGGGAGATCAACGAAAAATTCAAATATTAACGGGCTAACGGTATTGATCCTAGGGAAGATTACGATGGCCCGGTAATGAGGAGCGCTTGCATAAAACTCTCAAGCTCATCGTGAATGGTCGAGCAGCTAGCCACAGCCCAGTCTTTGAAAAAATGTTACTGAGTGATACATAGTGAGAGGGGGCGTTGAAATACCCTAAAAATTGCGTTACGTAATATATGCATGGCTCCTAAGTAGTCAGATCGGACAAAGTTTACAGTATCGTATAAAAACATGTGCCATGGCTTAAAAATGTTGCAAATTAAGGGAACTACTTCAGAAATTTTTAAAGCTAATTTAGGCAAGATTTTTATGGGGCGATAAAAATAAATTAATAAATTATTGTAGACATTTTTTTTGGCTGGATTGGAGAAAAATTATCGAACAAAAAACTAAATTGAAGAAACAAAATGATTTTTACTTTGGAAGCAGCCAATTTTTGTCTATATTTGTACTTACGCAGGATTTACGTAACATTTTGTATGCTGTAAACATTTTTGAAATACAAGCCTTGCCTTGGATATTTTTTTGTTTTCTCATATTTTGATACATGCTCGGTAAATCAAATCGTACAGAAAACTCTTGCAAATTACGGAAAGAAGACTAATAACTCAGTTGCTTAGTTCATTATTCAATTTATTATGTCAATTTTTTTTCCTTTTACATGTTTCTCTTATTTTTTAATGAATTAGGAATTTTTCAACTTATTTCTCATAAAATATGCTTTTCGTGCATTTCGAATCAGTGTAAGAATCAGCTAAAGAATGATTTGCAAACTCACTTTGCTTGAATTCCGTTTGAAATATCATATAGATCTGTTTGTTATGTACCTTGGGTATGTATGTTCTAGACAAATATCCTTACATATTAAGAAAAATCTTCCTATAAGCGTGTTATGTTTTATCGTTTAAAAGCGACATTTACTATTCATTTATCCTATACAAAATAGGCTGAATTCAATGTAAACGATATAATTGAAAGGCACATATCCTCAATTCAGCAGATATTTCGGATATAAGGCATAATAATCATTTCGAATCTATGTAGCAGCATTAAATTAACTCTATAAATAATAACCAAAGAATGTAAATGTTGTTAAATATTTCTTTAAAAATTTATTAATCATTTAATTTCAAATATTTATATATTTACATGAAATTTTATTTATTTTATAAAGGTTATCAATTTTTTCGGACTTTAATTGTTGAAATTTTTTTTTTAATTACATTAAATTAATTTTCTTACAAACAAACATAGATTGAAAATAAAAATCCTTAAACAAATATATCAGATACACGTCCATCGCCATGAAAGGCAAGCAATTGTAGATAATATTTTTGTAAATTGTGTGGCTTGGTTCTCAGACATTCTTCTTTAAAGTAGATTTAATTAAGTTTTACAACAAAACGTTCATTTAAACTTTTACACATTTACATTTAAATTAGCATCATCATTACTATCAGAATCGAAACTATTATACACTGACTCAAGCAATATTTTTAGTACTCATTAACAAAAAACAAAATAATTAAAACACATGTTTTCTACATAAAAAAATAGCGTTTAAAATAAATTAAAATTAAACATTTTCACTAAGTTTTCAAAGTTAAGTTTTAGTGATTTCTTTTTTTTTACATGAATTTTCTGCACCGCTCCCTCTTGTGTTAATGTTTGTCGTACAAACTTTTGTTAAACGCTTTTTCAAATTGGAAGTGTATGGTTCATCATCATCGTGGTTTGTTTTTCAAATACTTCTTGATATCTGTACTTTGGTCGATTCAATTTGATCCGCTCACGTCGCTCGGTGTTGGGCTGAGATTTTGTATTTCCAGAAAAAATCATGGACCACACCTGATTTTCCGGAGTTTCTAGCATGTTTTGCGCTATTCTTCATAGTGTTGATTTGATGTTTGAACAATTTCACAAAATTGTGTTCTCCAATCAAGTCAAAAATAATAAATTAGCGAACATTGCGACGTCGGGCGTTCAGTGATTATCATACAGAATTTCGCGAACTTGTCGAACGAACCTTCTCGACGGTACACTCCAGAGCTGATTTGAGATCAGTGTAAACTGGCACGCCTTGCCGTTTAGCCAAATCGATTAAGTACGATCGACCACGATTGTAATCTTTTATGGCGGCTGGTGTGAGCTGTAACGAGCAAAAGGATAACGAATGATTAAAGTCGATTCGCAAAGTAGAATATGAGATTTTATGCTTCAAATTTCCACGAGATGCTCAAAATCAATGTTTCTTTGATATATGATCATTATTTCAGGATAATAATTTAATAATGTGTTTTTAAAGAAAATTTTGAATGCAATTGTTTTGAAATCGGTTCTACATAGGCGAAAAAAATATATCCTCACCCGATCATTTCCAATTATACAAAATTCCGGCAACATTTGCACACACAAAACAACATTATACATCAGTCCAATACAATGTGCAGCCAATGTCATTGGCGCCAACGATCGTGTCTCGTTCGTTACAACAAACAATAGCACTCGACTTGAATCCAGCAAAGATGGATTATACAAAATAGCTCTCGTAGCTTCACCATCATCCAAATCGTCATCTTTGTCGCCGTTCTGAGTATTCACATCCACTCCCGATTCACCGCTCATCGAAGGCTTCAAGCCACTAAAATCCTTGATCGAGTCTCTGATCGTTTCGATCTGTGATGGTTGTAGGCTTTCGTGCAACTGCGGCATATGGTACGTGATCCCTTTCGCATTGAAATAGGGAACTGCATGTTCTTGCCGCCACTTGGTTCTCAAGAAGCAACTTCCCCCCAAATAGACGTCACGGAGCTCGAGACCGCTAAAAGAATCGCAAAAGTTGGAATTGATGGAGCTGCCACTCGAAAAGACCGAATCGTTGGAGTCGCTTTCGTCGCCGTTCTCTCCATTTTCAGGAATGTCCAAGTTCAGCGGGATTTTGGGACGTTTGCCAAGCCCGATTCTAAGCAGCGGTCGCAATTGATCCTGCGGTTGGGGCGATGATGTGCCGCTGTCCTGATTGCGAAACAGCTCGTGACGATCGTCAGGGACACTAGTGCAACTGCTCGCTCGAAACACTTGCTTTGTGTAGGTTGTGGAGGTGATGGAAACGTTCTCCTCAATGTTGCCCGTTTGAATCCCTTCTGGAATGAAAAAGCAACATATTTCAAACTGTTGTGATCCTTCCTAAGAAGCACAATGCAACTGTGATTCTGTCCCACGTTCAACTTTAATATTTCACATCGAACACAATAGCTGACAGGACAATGTACTCACCTTGCATATTGGCTAAGAAAATCGGTGGGGGTGGTAGATTTGTACCCTTTATCGGTGATATACACCCACTTTCATAAATCTCTTGTTGTAGAACAGATAAGTACGCTGACAGCACACAGAACTCATCAAAATTCACATGAATCTCATTCTTATTCTTATTATTTGTACTTGAGGAGGACATAGCGGATTGTGACGAAGAAGGCAAGACCGCTGATGGTTTTTGTGATGTTGAAGTTGCTTTAGATGATGCAGATGACGACGAAGATAGTTGTTGGTGCATTGTGGATGTTGCTCTCGTTGCGGATGTGCTTTGAGCTTGATATTCTGTCTCGAGAATTTCTTTCAGCGACGTGATGATTACTTTTAAATTATCATAGGCTATCATATTGTTTGGATAGCCCAGGAAAGAGAGAGCTTGTTGACATTGTTGCATTGTAATTTCATCAGTGAGCAGCGTCGGTGTCGCGGTGACACGTTCAAAAGCGCCACGAACAAATCTACAATTAAGACAGAAAGCAAAGAATGGTTTTTAGATAAAGATGTCAACGTAAATAAATGCTTGTAGACGGCAGGTACTTACTTCAAAACTCGTGGGATGTTGGACGGTGGATCACGAATACCAGATAGAATTTCTCTGGTTCGTTGCAATCCGGACGGTATGTCATTTAAAACGGGCAATCCACGACGTGTTACCAGCTCCCGAAGAATTTGTTGATTTCGACTTAAGTCTAGGTATTCCCTGCAATTGGAATATAGTAGTAAGTGGTGCTACTATGTAAATGAAGAATTTCAGCTAGTGGATAACTTACTGGGGTGATATTGGTTCATTTAAAATGCTCTGATCTGTCTTGTAGGGATGAAGAACAAGCACCAAATGCCTTGAGTTTTGCCCAGCTATATGGGCAGCCTCGATGGCTCCGGCCGAGGCTCTTGTTTCCGAATCCATAACAAAAAACAACACGCGAGCTTTCTCCTTGGCTCGATGTTCCAACTCAATTAAGTCGGGAGTCCAATCAGAAACTTGCTGTAAGCAGAAAACCGTGGTAATTGTTATTTTCTGTTACATACATTTTTTATTCAAAAACTCACCGGGTTGTAGAACGATATCCCCAAATCATTAAGGGTCGGAATAGCGACATCAGCCCGCCAGGTTGTTGGATTACACGAGCCACCAAGAAAAACTTCGGGGGCATTCACGTCACTCGAGGGTGGCGATGCAGTTTGCACCTTCACGGATCTTTCCGTGCTAAATGGTTCTGATACCTCATCACTATCCGACGCAGGCGAAACAGACGTAGCATAAACATTTCGAAATGGTCGACGCTTCGAGAAGCTAATACGGCTTGTTTCGGACGTCTCCAAGGAGCTGTTGTTGCCTTTTGTAGGACTCGCTATTGTCGATGCGGTTGTCGTTATCGTTGCAGTTATTTCTTTTATTGTATTTGATTTGGGAAATAGAGAGCTTAAGTTTTTGGTATCGTTTGTCGACGAAAAGTTGCACGTTCTGCAAAGAAAATTGAAAATATTGTTTGATGTTAGTTTCATAAATTTGTCTCGTGTTCACGTGAGTACCTCCATGAAAAATGTTGATACGACATATCGCTTTTATTCTCTTTCAGAACTTCATACAAACATTCAATTCAATTAATTAAAATGTCAAATACTATTATACATTTAAGGTGCTAATCGTGATAATAAATTGTTGGACACATTAACATGAAAACACATCCTTGTTCTGTAGACATCACTCTGAAAATTTGGTGGCTTACGGCTAATTCGACTAGCCTTATCGTCTCGCTGTTAGATACTGCTTCGGGGATTTTATCGTCTAATTTAACTCCATTGCTCCTTTTGATTTTGTGAACATTTATTTCTAGGACCATACAATAGAAACGAAATTCACTCACAACTTCAAAATACATTCACTCAATCTTTTTTACACGAAAAAACATTAATTACAAAATAGTATATCTCTATGACATGTTTCCATTTTTTAACAGATCGTATAGCTAAGAGATGGTTATTGCAAATCAAAATCCGCATTGACAAAACTACAACTCAAAAAGTCAGCTTGTGAATCGGCACCGAAGCAATTCAATTTCGACAATTGATCAAAATAACATTTCAGTATTTGTTTAAAAATCGAAACACATTCTGATGGATTTTCTTGAAAGATATAAAGACAAGTTGCCAAGATTAATGAAATTGTTTTGACTACTATCGATCTTCGTAATGAATAGAAATTCCATTCATTCGGACATCCTTCTTCAATTTTTTTTTTTGGTGTAATTTTCAAAACAAATTATGTTCCTTTTTATAGTCGTACTCATACGAATTTCGCTGTCCCGACTTAGATACCACTTAAAATCGATGTATCTTTAGCAAGAAATTCTCAAAATGATGTTATTTTTAAAAACGTGTGGCATACACCCACATTTCACATATTTTGCTAATTTTTTTCAAGTAGATTTTCGCCACAATTTTCTCTCGATTTTTGTTTCAAATTTTTAAATGCGAATTTCAACTGCTAACGAGCCGTTATTTATGTCTTATATTATGGAAACATATCTAACGAAATACATTTTTAATCTAGCATATTGTCGTCATATCTAGATACGTACCGAAATCGTTTTAAATCCGCTGCCAATACGCAGAATTCACCAAATGTAAGGCCATTCAGCTTATTACCTTTCCGGGCGAACGCCTTGGCACTTTGTAGCATTTCGCTGACTGTTATATGAAAAGAGAGAGAGAAAAAGATATAAAATAAAATTAGATACTTTGTTGTGGCAAATATGCCAATTTCATTGAATTGTAAACTTCACTCACTTTGTTTCTCGCTTGGATTGAATTGCAGCTCGTGGAAGAGCTCTTGTAATCGATCCGCTGGCACTACATTGCATCTAGCCTTGGCTCGCCACGCATTGAGGGCCTCCCTAAAAAATAGACCACAAAATTAGAAAAAAAAACACAAATAAGATATGATTGATTTTCGTGAGACACTAAAAGCTAAGTCACAAGACACGATAGTTAGTTAGTAGTTAAATTTAAAAGAAAAACCCACTCGGTATAATCGAAAATCAGCGAGCACATTTTCTTCTTTAACATCTGCAAGTCGCGATCCACACGGAAAATGCACACAATATTAGTTTCACTTGGGAAAGTTAAGTTTCGCCTGTAACTTCTACATTTTCAGCTAAATCAACTTTACATCGAAGCAGTGGGTGGTGTTGGTTTTCCTTTCTTTCTATCGTTGTTTGCGTTGTTTTTTTTTCTGGAGGAAAAATTGGGTATTCGAGTTGAGCAGAGTTCACGTTTCGCGAACGAAATAGCGAAATAACGTAACGTCTAAAATTGTTGTATATATTTCTAGATAGTGTGTGAACAAAAATCTTATCTTATCGGTGAATAAAAGGCCAAAGCAGTAGTGACGACGATCATAGCCATTTTTCTTGCTTGCTGTTTTTTTCCTTCTTGTTTTTGTTCGTTGGTCGATTGGAGTTTCTTTCGCGTTTTGCTGCTTGCTTTTCACTCAATTGAACAATTTTATAAAATTTGTTTAGAACGAATAACGTATGTACTTTCATGATAATGTTAATCGATTGATATGGTTTATATTGTGCGCTGGATGAATGTTGCAACCCCTGTCCCTGTTCGTGGTTTGCGAACGCTATGTGTCACGATTGTAGGGACTGATTCAGTCGGTTGATCGTCAGATTAAAAACATGTCATTTCGAATGAGTTTATGGGTTATAGCTATTTGGCTATTAGCTGTTTTTATTACAGGCTATTGATTTGATTAGAAGATTAATTGTTTTATGAATTCCATTTCTAAATAGTTATCAATTTGCATGACATGCTGTGATAGTTTTCAAGGATTTTTGTGCTGAAAATGAATTAAGTAGAATTTTTTCGGAGATTTGAGATGTAATTTATCTCCTAAATTTTAAGGAAAGGATTGTAGGATTTAGGCAAAATGTATGCCTAATATATTATTAATTTTATTAGGGGTCATCCATACATTACAAACTTTTTCTGTTTCGTCGAAAACGTGAAATGGCTGACTGCTGGCTGTTGATGAAAAAACCCGCGGAAACTCTTGTAATGCTTAAAACAGCATATAAAAGTGATGCCCTAAGTAAAAGATTGGTTTTCGCGTTTCAAGAATGGAGAGATGTCGATTGAAGACCAACCTCGTCCTGGGCGCATCTCAACTTCAAGAACGGACGACAACGTTGACAAAATCAATGCTCTTGTTCGTGACGACCGTCGCTGAACCATGGATCAACTTTGTGAGATATCTGGATTGTCATGGAGTTCGATTGACAGTTTTATTTGAAAAATTGCGCATGAAAAGAGTTGCAGCAAAATTTGTCCCTTGCTTTCTCACTGACGGCCAAAAAAAGCGTCGGCTTCAGGTCGCTTTTGAACTACAAAACCAGTTAAATGAGGACCCACATATTTTTTTTAAGGTCATAACTGGTGACAAATCATGGTGTTATGGATACGACCCCGAAACAAAGCACGAATCAAGCCAATGGCAGACAGCTCTTTCTCCTCGTCTGAAAAAGCACGCCAAGTGAAGTCAAACATCAAGACAATGCTCGTTTTTTTCGATTGCAGAGGTGTTGTGCACACGGAATTCATTCCTCCAGGCCAAACGGCCAATTAGCGATTTTGCTTGGAAGTTTTGAAGAGGTTGAAGGAAACATCCAAAAGAAAAGGGCAGATCCTTGGCGAACAGGTGATTGGTTCTTCCACCACGACAACGCACCTGTCCACACTGCGCTGTCTGTGAAGCAGTTTTTGACTAGAAACGGCATGACACCAACTGTTCACCCGCCCTATTCGTCGGACTTTGCCCCTTGCGCCTTTTTTTTATTCCCTACATTCAAAAGGTGTATGAAAGGAAAACGTTTTGGGACTGTAGAAGAGGTCAAACAAAAATTGTTGGAAGGGCTGAAAAAGATGACAGAAAGTGAATTCAGAAACTGTTCTGAACAATGGAAGAAACCATTGACAAGTGTATTAAAGTCAATGGGAATTAATTTGAAGGCGATCGAAATTTTGTGTAAAAATGTTGAATAATAAAAAATATATAACGAAATTCCCGTTACTTTTGGGTCCCTCTCGTATTATAAATAAAATTATTTTAAATAATTTTAAATTTTGTTACTTAGCAATTTGCTAGATCCTTCCTCCCTCCATGTAACACTTGGTAACATTTTCAAATACTAGCTCCCTCCCCTCCTTTTATGGATATATGGATGGCCCCTTACATATTATATTATAAAATATTTAATAAATGTATTATTGAGATGCTCATTGTCATAGTTGCTCTCCATAAAATTGATTAGCAGCCAATTATGTATGTCCTAACCATTTCTTCTTCAATTTCATCAATTTGGTCTTCGAAAACGTCATCAGCGAAATGTGCTTTCCGTTTCTTCCAAATTTAAAACCCCGCAAAGTATACCGAAGGCACTTTTGATCCTTTCTTCGCTAATTTAAGAATATGAAATATGAGTCTTGTAATAAATTCACGCTTAGGTACCGGTATCACTTTTTACGACTGACTCAGTTTTGATTATAACTCCCATTTTTAGACTAATTTTTCGTGATATTAAATAAAGAAAATTCCCGGTTCTTTGCCACGAAATCAATCTAAATTTTTACCTTCTGTACAATTGCCAAATTAATTTATTTTCATTTCATTCTAGTATCTGCAAACTTTCAATGCAACAATCTTTCCATTAATTCTTATGATAAGACCATGTGTACAATCCACTTAACGCATATCTTATTATTACTCACTTTTGAGCATTACATTGCTGCAAAATTACGATACATTGACAAACAAAATTTCATAACATATTTGTTGTGTTTGAACTCACACATGAATGGTATCTATCTGTTTATCTATATTTTTATCTTCTTTGCAAGAAGAGGCTAGAACAGTCACGTATTTGTAATGATCACAAAAATGAGTAATACAATATTCCTACTTTGGTTTAGACTCGTACATCCATCCATCCATTTATTCATTCATCAAAGAAGAGACGTAAACATTCTAGGCGTCGCAATCGAAAACAATATTATTGTTGTTTTGTACGTACGTATTTAATTTATAATGAGAAAGTCGAGTCAGTAGACGTAATTTTAGTTCCAACGAAGAAAATTCTCATTTTTTGCGTAAAAGATACATTCGTATGTGCCATTTATGACTGTTGGCCGGATTAAATAGTTTATAATAAATTCAACCTTTCAGGTGCGCTTAAAAGTTTATTCATAGTAAATACGAGTGGAGAGTTTGTACATTTGTTTGCAGCATTTTTAGTGGTGTAGTAAATTTTTTTTGAAATTGTTGAAATTTAACAGAAGCGTAAATTCGAAGCTTAATCATGTTAATTTCAGCGAAATGAAATTCTAAGCTTTTAAAAAGAAGAATTGAAGCATTTGCCTGCTGTTGGTAACTGGAACGGCATGCCTGCATTCCTTGGGGAACCAAATTTTTTATTGTCTTCAAAGTAAATAAATAATTAAAAGCCACAATGAATTGTTATAAACAACAATAAAGCAATTAAAAAAAGCATTCCGAAATTGGTTAAAGATGTAGTTTTTTTATTGAGATGAGTATTTCACTAAGATGAGTGAGTCTACGAATAAAATAATGTTTGATGGAAGATAAAATTTATTAGGGTTTGATAATATTTCAGTACAGAATATGTAAGTGATTAAACGTGCTTTTCTCGAAATTCCTGGAGGTGAACTTATTGAAATAAGTGTCAATAAACTCCTTCCCCTTGGAAACGCCTCGCATAGCCATGCGAAATGTCTCCAAGGGGAGGTCCCAGAATTGCCGCCGACTTACAGGGCCGGTGATGGCAGCACTGGTTGACCAAGCGCGGACTAGCGTACCCTACTACAACCATCACGTTACTCCCACAAGGGGGATGATGATAGTAACTTATCGACCTCGTGGTACCTTATACAATCCCAGAGGGTAGGGAGAATATTTCAGTACAGGGCTTTGTAGAATATTTGGATTGTGTGTGAGCTTTCTGATAATTTTTTTAATTCGGCTTTAGTCAATACTATTATTTTGTCGAAAAAAATAAAAAAATGATAAAGAAAAATTTACGATTTGAACTAAATTATGAATTTAGGGTGCTAACAATTCGTGCTAAAAAATCGAACAAAATTATCTCTTCTAATTGGCAATTTGGCATGGCTTTATTTTCATCAGATCTCTTCTGAAGAAGAGCCCCATGTATGTATTTAGAATTCAATTAAGACAATTAATTCGACTCGCCAATTATGAAACCTATGAACAAAACACAGTACTACTTGATTTAATCACTTGTTAATGGATTTGAATAACCTGCTTGTCGTCTCAAACGAGACGGATTAAATATTTGTTTAGTTGTTTAATGCGTTTGCACCAAGTGTGTCCGCTTCAATGATGTCATCCGCATCGAATTAGTTGTGCACATATGTATGACCGATTAAACCGATTAAAAAGCCATAATTGCATACGCGCGATCGACAGACGATTTTCCAGAAAAGGTTAATTGGATATTGAGTCACTTCAATCTGCTATTATTGATGATCGATCGAAGATGACGGTAATAATGTAGTTGCACCAATTATGGTTGTAATGTCTCTTGGACATACATACATTACTAAATTAGGATAAATTCTTTGGAACTGATATCATATACTCTAAATATGACAATTGAAGCAAATGGGTACGAATTTATAATGATTTACAGATAAGTAATGTCTAATTGAGAATAAGACAAGTTTCGAGACTTCAAATTGTAGTTATTTTGGTAAAGATCCAACTAAAAAAGACTTGCCGATATGCGTGGAAAGGACTGAAGATGAATCGCACCCACGGAGGTCAGTAGGTGGTAGATGTGATGTAGAGGAGGTAGTATTACTGTAACCCCTTTCGGTTTGAATGCTTTTGATTCGAATCTCAGCTTATTTGAATTCTTCGTTCGCCCCAACCATCACCAAAACAATCCTTTTGTGCACTGAGGATACTGATCCCTCCTATTCGCCCACCGCTCGAGGGGGCGGGTAGTATTAGTGTAAGCACTTCGAATCTCCAACTACCACCTCTCCCATCCTTTTCTCACTTCTTGGAAGAGGTGTTTTATCTGGATAGTTACCGTTATTTTTAATCTGTTTTAATTCAAATTAATTTTACGAATT
The DNA here is from genome assembly GCA_963942545.1 of Oxycera nigricornis. Lineage (NCBI taxonomy): Eukaryota > Metazoa > Arthropoda > Insecta > Diptera > Stratiomyidae > Oxycera > Oxycera nigricornis. The sequence continues at coordinate 4,753,559 of OZ012661.1, forward strand.
TTTACTGTATTAAAAGAATTTCAAAGACTCCTTGGACAAATTTCCAGCATTAAAAAAATTGAGAAAAATGTTTTGCAGGCACGATCAATTTTCATATGAAAGCAGAATTAAACATTTTGGGCGAAAAAAATGACGGATTCTTCTATTTTTTAACTCATTTTTTGCAATTAAATTGTTTAATAAAATCGTTAAAATTTTATAAAAAATTCTGAATCTGGTAGGGGCTGAAACTACACATGTGCTCAATACTTGGTAAAAATTTCAGCCCAATCGGTAACATAGACTTCTCGAAATCGTGTCAACCAGATCAAAAAACGTTGTTTCGAGAAAAACGCGTTTAAAGCCGAAACACCTGTAGAAGCATTCCAAAACAATCTTGTACCAAAGTTCTTTCAAACAACCGCTAACTTATCGACGCGAATTAATAACTTTTTATTTATATTAATATTAGCAAAGTGTTGCTTCCTCAGGAATAAAACTTTGTTGTGGACCAGATGAAAATTTTTATTATGGTCTGGAAGAATTTTTTAGGGGCCATAAATTCTATTCCTCAAGTCAGTCAAACATTTTCAACATTTTTTCATCTATTTACTTCTCATGAACCCACGGAGCTATTTGGTTTGTTATTCCAATTAATTTCCCATGAAGTTACTAAAATATTTAATCATTTAATTGAAGAATTTGTTTGATTGTAAGTAACTCACAATTAAAAATATTTATCTCTAAAAAAAATTCGACCTTGATTTATTTTTTATTTTTTTACCACTCTTTTTTTGAAATATTTATTCCAATTTTTTTTTATCGAGAGTTCAGTATGTTATATAATCTAGTAATATTTTGAACACAAGTAAAATTATTGATAAAATAATTTCCAAAAAATTCCGCATTCGGATACAGATGATTGTTTGAATTATATTTCCGCCATATGGTTGAATCCGTTTTCATTAAAACCATTTGGCTTGGCATTTCTCTTTAATATATGTACATACATTTCGCCTCGTTGTGCATATGTTATTTTTAACGGAATCTCAAAAATGTTTGTTGCAACGGAAACATCTATTTATGAAAATATTTTCATGATAGAATATTGCATTAATTAAAGTTGCACGCCGCCTTTCGGCAAAATAAGCAGCTGTTACTCGTCAATGTGGCTATAAATATTCTGCACAATCTCCTTTTAAAGTTAATTGAATATCGTTATAATATGTGGACTATCGTCACTCATCGACGGTAACGTGGCATATAGCCGCGCGATTCTAACAAAAATGATAAATTACACACCCATTAGAATAATTAATTACACTGGGCGAATAATTATTGGGTCGATGCTCGCCTACGTCAATCTTTAGAAACTGAAGCATATGTCAGAGCGTTTTACTATATGAGGACAGAATTTGTCACTGCGGTTGCCTTTTATGTATCATTTTCGCCACAGACTGTCATTTTAAGCTGGTATTCATATGAAGAGCGAATATGCTGTAGAACACATCATGCCGCTTTATTGGGACATGTGTAAAATGTTACACGTATGGATGGGTTCACGAAAGTCCTACATGTAGTTTGCTTGATTTGGTCAAATAAAATTGGGTGACAAAAAATAAATTTGCAGAAATTTTGGTAAATGCTAAATACAAAAAATACGAAATTCCAGTGGGCAGTTGTCTTTACAAATATTTATTACTAATTAGTCTGTTGTACTGCATCTGTTTTGAAGAATTGATTATTTTAGTTAATTTTAAATGCAAATTCGTAAAGTTTTGGAGTTTTTCGATTCGCAAGAAATCATTGGCTGAATACCGTCCACTTTTCTAAAATTTTCTATAAAAAGGCATGTGTTTTATTGCGATCTACTTCTTTTCTTAATAAATATATACACATTTATCACTCAGAAAATACAAATTGGAATAGGTGTAGAGCATACTCTCTAATTGGGGTTTATCCTATCTTCCTACCTATTGAAAGAATCTCCAAAACAATAACCAACCTTACATCTCTTTCACCAAACATAAAATTAGCGCAGTGCCAATAACTACATATCTAACTGACGTTAGCTTATATTTTAAGATACAAAAAAAACACGCCAATAGGAATTACGTTAGCGGTAGAAAATGCTGAACAGTTAAACCACCCACAAGATTGTCCATTCATGAAATGTTTTCAAATTGCGGAGGCATGTCTTCATTACGACTTTGTGTCTCTCCGGTATGATCGAAAGTGAATTAGAAAATTTTCCATTGGAATTTTCGTGACGCCATACAATATAGAAAACGTGTAGGTTTGTGTATTACAACTTTATGATTTATGACTTTCAGTGAGTGGAACTTTACACACTTGCATTCAATTCATTGGTTAGAAATTCATATACAGTGTTAACATTTTTACGATTTTTCTAAAGAAAATTTACGAGGAACTTACGTTAAATTATCGAACTTTTTACGTAACAATATATTAATTTATTCCCATCTAGGATGGACAATAGTACATTATACGCAAATAAAATTGGTCACAACAATTTCCAACGCGCATTTATTAAATTTAGAAGAAGCTTTTTTCACATTTGACTTGAAAATCAGAAAATCCATAATCATTTTCATTTCCCCACTTGTCGCCATCGTTAAAATTCTATCATCGTGTTTATCACCAAGATTTTCAATCAAATAGCAAAAGTATCTACTTGAATGTTTCTAATTTGAAATTATTGATTGTCGCAACAAATTATTCAGACTTTGATTTGATTCTCATTGACTTTAGCAATTATTAAAAATTCACTCTATCGAATTCGAAGCCCTCTTATCTTGTTGCAAATTTATTCATATTAATCAAATATATCTCGAAGCATTTTTTTTGTTTGAATTAATATTCAAATTGGCAACTTTTTACGCCTTCACTAAAGCCGACAAATGTTTACGACAAAATCAACACAAGAATGTACCAGATAATGCATATGGAATAATAATTAAATCAATTAATTTTCACAAGTTATCGCTCTCAAATCGGCAGAATGCTGTGAACTACGACAGACTGTGGATAAAAAATAGATTGGACAAACTGGCCATAAGCAGATTGTGAAGTATTTGTTAATTGAGGTGCTGCGAAACAGGTGTAATGTGGGCGGAGGCAAGAAAAACAACACATCCCAAAAGATATATGAGATTTGTATGAGTCAGATTGAAGTCTGACATAATTTCGACGAAAAAAACAAACGATATTTGAGGCAGTTTCTATAGTAATTTTTGGTAGTTTAGTTTTTTTGTATTGAACAATAAATGAATTGTCCTTGAAAAGACCAATGTAAGCAAGGGAAATTGCAGTTTTCTGATTGGAATGACGCATCGACATCATTCCTCTGCACTGAAATTCTCTTCACTTGGAGAAATTTTTAAAAAATTAGGACCATAAGACTATACAAACAGACTATATCACTTTTTTGTGAAAAGTTCATAGTTCAGTCCATTTATATGGCATTATTGCCGTTTGCATAATTAGATACATAAATCAAATTGACAATAACCAAAAATTTCCCGAAGAAAAATTTATAAAGATTGCATATCGACGAAAAATTGCACTTGCCGATGGTTGAATGGGTTCGATTCACTAATGCACCATTACTGTTAAGGGGACAGTTTGGGTGTTTTGGACCAAATTTCAATGATTTTTTTTAAATATAAATATTTAAGTTTTGTATATCAACAAGCAACTATTGAACTTGAAGAATGTTTTTTTTCATTTTTATTTATAAAATGGCGGCTATCACGGAGGCATCCAAAAAACTGGTTAACATTACATCTCCTCACTGGAGCGTTTGAAACAAAAAATCTAAATGGCATGTTGATATATAATTGATTGGCTATAGCCCGTAGCAGAATTAAACATTTTGGACGAAAAAAAAAACAAAATGGTGGATTTTAAATTTTTTGACCCCTTATTTTGCAATTAAATTGTTTAATAATATCGTTAAAAATTTATAAAAAGTTCTGAATCTGGTAGAGGCTGAAACTACACATATGCTGAATACTCAGTGAAAATTTCAGCCCAATCGTTAACATAGATTTTTCGAAATTGTGCCAACCAAGTCAAAAATCGTTGTTTCGAGAAAAACGCGTTTAAAGTTTACCAAAAAAAATCGATTTTTTACGGATTTCGCAAGAAAAGTACATACTTCAATAATGCTCAGTTAAAATTTCATAATGATCTGAGCATTGTATCAATATTTATTTCGATATTTTCGAGAGCGCGTCGGATACACCTGGCGCGCTTTGAACGCGTTTTTCTCGAAACTATTTTTTTTTGATACGGTGTCAGTGATTTCTCAAAATCTACTCGACTGATCCTTTTGATATTTTTACAGCTTATTGCTAATATGTATAGCTATCGTGTGAATATCAAACATCTTAATATTTTTTATTTTTTATATTCTTCTAAGCCAAAAATTTACAGAAAAAATGACGATTTTTGGACAACTTTTTTTGAACCGACGCCATTTTTTTCACAACAAAATTTTTTTTATTGGTTCACACGATAGCCAGATAATATTTCTGATTTTTGTGTTTCGAGCAAGTCTTCCAGTTGGAATCGATGGCACCGTTTTGTAATCATTTTTTGTGTGTTTTGATGACGTCACTATTATGGTAATATGTATATATATATTTAAATATTTTTTTTTACTAACTTCAAGTCTTTATTTGTTGAATACAAAAGGATTTACACCGGTATATATCATAGGGGATTCACAATAAATTCGTAAACTTGACCTTTTTTGGCCTTGTAAAGTAGGTGTACCCCTTAAGCACCTGATGAGTGCGATCACACACGCTCTATTTTATCGCTGTTTATATATATTTCTTAGCTTTGCCGACCAGAATAAGTTTCTACACTAATTCTGCATAAATGTAATATGTATAATGATTTTTTTGGACAAATAGATCTAAACTGCCTCCTTAAGAAAGAAGGGAGTTCCAAAAGAACAGGGAACTTTAGAGCTATATGGTTGGGTAAGCAAATGGAAAAATAGTAACTAAGGGGGTTACCATAAAAAGAATTCTCAAAAAATATTTATTTTTCTGGTTGGTAAAACATTCTAAGGAAATCCATGAATGAATATCAATGCACAATTCCACAAAATTTAGAAATTATGGATAGTCATCAGAACATGAAGTCATTGTGCTTGCGCTAGGAACACGGTAATTCCCTGTTCTTTAGAATATTGGCTTCTTAGACTTTTTTCTTCTCTAAGAAAAAACGTAGCTTCAAATCATTTATGGTGTGAAAACACTTATTGGTTATCACTCCGAAAAATTGATTGTTAATAGCAAGAGCTCCAAAATGTACGCTGATGGATCAGACGAGGTACGAGTGATTGGCTTCATAAGGTGCGCCTCACTATTTTTTGGCGTTCAAAGGAACTAAACTTTCCACTCGGCTAACTCAGAAAACGAATTCAGATTCCGTGAAGGAAACATCTTTAATTGACATTTAAAATTTAGATTTTAACCCTAGTACAATTGAACTCTCGGCCGAGCTCAGGCTTTAAATGGAGTCAGTGTGTGGCAGATAGCTTCATGGCCTAACCCAACTCAAAAAAAAAGATTTTACAAACTCTTAACAATCAGTTTTTAGAAACTCTTGATTAATAACTTGCAAAGTTACAAATAGTTAATTCAGAACTGCTCAATTAATGCTGGTTTGTCAACAACAAAAACGACATTACTTATAGGTAATACATTGTATTTTTCAACACCAATATGAAACGGCCATGAGCAAATGGTTTTTCACACAACCTCGTGATGTTAGATATAGGTAAACAAAATTAGTATATCACAATATCGCGCTATTTTTGGGTTTTGTTATTTATAGCTCTCTCATATTAGATTCGTATAATTTATTGTCAACTTTACTTAAAATCCTCATCATACTTGCTGAGCGGCGGTGGGTGTAAACTTGTATAAAAATACTATAAAATCTAGTGAAACGATAAACAACCAGTTAGGAATGCTTATACAACTATATATTGGAAAGAAAAGATACATATTCATCATTTTTCTACATTAAATCCGACATATGTGGAAGATTGACATCATAATATGATAGTAAAACATCAATTCATGCTACGCATTTATGTATTTCTTCCATTTGCAAAATAGCGGAAATTCTGATGGTACATATTTTAACATAGTCACAATGGATGGAAATTTTCAAGTTGTATTTAAAAACAACAAACTTAACATAACAGACAAAAAAAAACAGGTTGAAAGAAAAAACCATTTGAAAATATTCCATTTATTTGCTCTACCTACAACAAAAGTTGTTATTTTTTTGGATATGCTTCACATTTAGAACATTTCAAGCCGGCGTAGGTGGACATATTGATGTCATGCTTAGCACGGAAGCACCGTTCAAATGTTTCAAACGTTTCACGTAGAATAATTCATTAATATGAATTATTATTATAAGGATCCTTTCTAAGTAAGATCATTGTGAAAGTTTTTTTTGAAGTGTTTTTCTGAAAAATAGTCATGACCGATTTGAAGTAGTGCACTTGAAATGGCTTTGTGTAGTACTCAAACGGGTCTGGTAAATAGGCCATGGTTCAATATTCTCGAAAGTTTGCAATTTTAAATTAAGAGCAAAGATTTTTGCTGAAAATGAGTTGATATTTTCCATAAATTCATTTTTGCGAACTTCAGATTGATTGATAAAAATCAACTCACCATAACTAATTAAAAAATTTTTGTTTAGATTTTTTATACACTTAAAAGAGAAATTCATTCAGAAAATTGTCCACAACAATTTTGTACGAATATTTCTATGCGAAATTTTTTATCTCGACTGTCTAGTTTATAATAAAGAATTTATGATTTATGACATCGTTGTTATTGACATCGAAACATATTGTACAAAATAAAAGTGGATACATTTTCCTATTTTTCCCCCAAATCATTCATCAAGCAGTATTTGTGTCAGCATTATCAATTGCGGAAAAAAGTATTAAAACGACATGTTGACAAAAATAAATATTCCTGCATTTATTGTACATTGTATTCATGGTGTCAAGTTCATGACCACGCTGGATGAGCGCACTGAGTGTTGAGCAAGAAATTCTTTGCAGTCGCATGTGTGAAATTTTATGTGAGATTTCCGCTAAATGGTTAATTCAACAAGGCTAGAAACGCGTAGATGATGTACGCTTTGATTGAAAATTAATTTTGATAGAACAAATTCAACGTAGAATTCATGCAGTCAAAACACATGCACTATTATTACATCTAAGTGCGTAAAATCTTCTTTTTTTAAAACGTGAGTCTATTTTTTATACGATTTTTCAACAAAATTTCCAGTCACCATTCAAAGATTATAAATAAATTCACCATACCGTAAATGTTCATCGGCATCAACAATTTGTTGACCACACCGTATAAAGATACATCTACAGCAACACAGATAGACTATGAATGAAACGGACGAGTGAGTATGTATGTACAAGGTATAAGCTTTAGATGACGACATTTTCGGTTAGCCGTAATTCGGGTTGGTTTTCTTTGAAAAGTCATCTCAACACAATTTTGAGTTCAACGAACACAATGAAGATCATTAGTCACGCAATCGCCACGGTATTTTGTACCACCATTATCAACGCTTGGACTATTTATTCAGTTTTTTTTTTGTAATGGTAATTGTAATGGGCCTTTGGCTATTGCCAATTATCTATGATCCGATCGAGTAAATTGCCGCTATTAGATCAGAAATTGAGAAAATTAATAAAATGTGGGAGGTAGCAAAAAAGGGGACAGAAAAAATGTATGAAAAGGTCAGAAAAGCCAGAAAATGTTCTAAAAGAAAAGAATCGCATTTGAAAATGCCGCAAACATTTAATTGTTCTATCATTTCTGAATGAAAAAAAATTGTTTGATAGACAAACATAAAATACAACATAAACATAACATAAAATACCTCATACACGCAAACTGATTTTGCTATTTAAAACGAGTAAATGTTGAGATTATGGCTGGAGTGGGGGGTCGAAAGAGGGGAGCTCCTCTACTACTATGGCATAAAAAGTTCGTAACGGTCACGGCTCCATGAAAAGTTATGGGGTTCCCCCCACTAAAAAATGATTATTTTGCGTATTTCCAGAGATCATATGAAACCGTAAATTGATCTGGGTAGTGATTTTTAGACTTGTTTCAAAGTCGAAAAAATTTTAAAAAAAGATTTTTTTTGTATAAAATAAAAAAAATGAAAAATATAAAACAATTAAAAAATCACAAAAAATTGATGAATGCCATTTTGCCGTAAATGTAATATAAATAGGGGTAACACTTTAAAGACACGTTTTGCACGTTTTCGCCCCGGCCCCGTCACCCACTCGCGCGAATAAATTTATTTGCATCCCGATTTTTGCATCCGATTCTCCCCTAATCCTGTAGTATTTCGGCACATGAAAATATTCAACAATGCGTAATGGTGTTATAACGCTTTGTTCGCGTTTCATAGGCGATTTCAATGTCATCTATTTGAACTAAGAAGAAGGAGACGCACATGTGTTTTTCATAGCGGTCACAGTGCTAAAAATAAATGGCGGATTGTTTATAAAGCCATTGTCAAAATCAAAAATAAATTCGGATGGTAGAAAACGAGGTAATACAGAAACTCCTCAATGGTATACTATAGGATAAATAGGGTTTTCATGTTGTTATTTTGAAATTTAAGAGAGTAGTCGCAAAACGCTGCATCGAACCTTCGGGGGATAGATTGAAAAGTGCGTTCGCTATATTCTACGCTGATCCATGCTGTGAAATGATATGAGTCTTATTACAACGAATGCAATCCTCAAAAAGATTTGTTCTCGGACTTGGGTCGCTATTACGCTTTTTTACTGTAGGAAGGCGATACCCTGATGCATAGTTTCCCAAACTTTTTAGACGGCGACCCGGTACGAGGTTTTTAAAATGTTTCGCGACCCACGCGAAAAAACCTATTTTTTTTATAAAAATCAAATTTGTTTCATACACAAAAATAGCGAAATAATTATATAAGAAAAATATCAGTAATCAAAAAATTAACAATTATATTCATTTGCTAAAGTTTAGTTTTACATAATAGTGCGAAGGATGATGTTGTTTGTCATCACATAACAATTTCAAATTAGGAGGTAATGATGTTAATGTTCGACATCCAATCTATTTCGATACTTATATTTCAAGTATACCAAGAGTGAGAACGCAGCTTCACAAGTATAAGTGGTGACAAAAAGCATTAACAATTGTATCGCTTTTTTTTACTTACGATTGGATACTCTTTTTGACAGCACAACCAAAAATCAATTAGTGGTACAGTTTCAAACATCTCGTTCGCTAATATTAAACATATCTCTCTCTTCCTTTTCAATTTCGATAGAAAAGGGATCGTTAATCCACATATTGTTTCAAGGGATATCCGGAAAGTGGTCTTTAAAACTGTTTATTGGCTCCGAAAGATGTTCTTGAATTGAAATTGATAGTGTTTATAGATATAAATCTTCTTCATCATAGTTTGCATGGGTTAAAATAAATTTATGTATTGTTTCAAAAAATTTATAGCGTACATAACAAATAAGTTGATTTCTCGAATGTTTTTTTCGTTTTTTTTTTACAATTTATTTTCGCGACCCGGCAAATTTTTTCTGCGACCCACACTTTCGGAAACGCCGTCCTAAAGTCTACTGGCGATGTACCAAGTATCATTTTGATCTGAGGTTACTAAGTCGTGCCATTCTTTGACAAGAAAATAGTCTTAAGGGAGTATGGTATTTTATTGCATTTTTTATATTATTTTATTCGATAGTAGAACTCTTCCGTATTCAGTTGAAACTTTAGGTTGATTAGAGCGAAATTGACGAAGCTGCAGAATTTGAAAATTCTGCTCTTCAACGCGCTACATACTGTAAATCGGCTGTTTTTGTTTTTCTAAACGCGTTTTTCCCACACTTAGCTTTTTCAAAGTCCGTGAACGCTCTAACTCAAAATCTATTAATCCGATCCGAAAATCGTTTTTTTTTAACTTAAATTGAAACTAAAAATTAAAACATCGTTTCAAAAAAAATATCTCGACGTGGTTACCTCGGAAAACTCATAAACTAACGAAATCTTTTTGGTTTTTTGTCATCAGATGATCGAGTGATGAATTATGCTGTGCACCGCAAAACTACTTTTTTAGGTGTCTACGAAAATTTGCTGTCAATAGCTCAATAATCAATATTTCTGGACCAAAATTTAAGAGAATACTCTTGAATAATTATATTATTGTGTACTTTGTTCAGAAATATATTTATATTTACAGTATTTTGCAAAAAATATGCTTAAAATATATAAAATTACCCATACTCCCCCTTAACTCAAAAGTGCCAAAAATGAAGCTACTTTCTTCTTGTTCCAAGTTCGTTTAACTTTTTGATTTTTTCGAATGGTCCAGCATCAATACAGTCCTGAGAAGGATGCTGGTTCGAATTCAGCCAGTAAATTTAAAGCTACTAAATCTGTAATAAATTGTTCACTGCTGTATTTTCAACATTTTCATCAGTTTGTGATTCGATCATTTCATTTCCTGTTAAATTTTTCAACTGATTTGTTCGATAGGACATTTTATACGATTGGTGTTAAATTCATCACCAAATGATTTATAATGACAAAGTGAACAGTGACACTATAGTATTGTATCGATAAATAAATCGATTGCGTCCGAAGTATCAATTAAATCTATTCATCATTCAGATTGCCATTAATCAATCACAGCTTATTCAATTTATTTATTTGAATTTCAAAACAGTCCAAACGGCATTGAAATCAATACTACAGTACATATGGGTATGGGTATTGAATTCCTCAGACAATTACTACACATAAATGCCAAACTGAATCAATCGATTCATTGAAAATTCATTCAGACATATTTTTCACTTACGTCGGTGATTTTCTTATCGTTTTGAATTGTAATTTTTCAGCAAGAATTGGAGCTTTTGCATAAACAACTTAAAGTATGCAGATTTTTTTTTTGGTTTCGTAAACATTCTAGATATACTTTGAAGAGGTGTAAACGTGAAACTATGTGACTAGTGAAACGATTCGAGTTATTTCAAAAACGTCATCGTCTTCAATAGAAATGTACATAACAGCAATGCACCGTTTTTGTTCACACTTAGGTAATAATCTATATTTAGAGTATATCTTTTTAATCCGCCTTAGCGTGAGTTCACTTTATTACATTCATATTCAAACACACGCAACATACATACATAGCTGGATTCAATGAAGAAAAATTAATCCCACACGCAACCTCCACTTGAAACTTGCTGAGTAAGATTATCGACCTTTTTCTTCATTAATTGATTGCTCATTTTGGATTATGTTTTTTTTCTTCTTCTATAAATATAATTGTGTGCACGCATAGATCTTTCACAATGGTTATCAAGTGATATTAGTGTCATTATTTAATTTTCAACATGCTCACAGCTTGAATTAGATTAAGTAGGTTGAGCACCTTGCTTCATTATGATGCTTGTTCAGATGAAGATGCAAACAAACGAGGTAAGGTGAATAAAGATAAACTTGATAATAAAACTAGCGCCAGTTGATGCTTGCTTGTTGGTTCATCGTGTTTTGCAAGAGATAACAATCGCGTGGATCTCATGGATTGTTTTGAGATTTCTGTGACAACATACTTAGAAATGTTTGCCAAGCTAAGTAATATCAATTTTCATTTCTACTTTACTTTATCCTGATAATATGAAAAGGACACAAAATTTCCTATCACATTACGTAATATGCATTCGCTTTGGTCGAGTGATGATGATTCAACCCATTAATTACATCTAAAACTCATGAAGACAATTTTTGGAAAAGCACTTCGAAAAAGGCATGTTCAGTACTCAAAGCCCTCTAAATGCCTTAATTATGCACCAATAACAAGATCAATCATTAATAAATATGAAAATGATACCTGATCATCGCTAAGCCAAAAATTATTGCCAAATCATTATTACTGCATACCTATTTTTAAACAATACCGTCAATCCAAATAAAACATATGACAACATACCACAATGTTCTCAGTAATTATCGATTAGAGCTCTATCACGTTTTTGTACTGTTGCTTACCTGCAAATAATAATAAAAAAACCATATATAATCACTGACAATTGTTTATAAACTACTATAGATTAAATATTAAAGCATGTAAGCGATAATTAAAGCTTCCATTTTGTGTGATATCTTTATTACAACTGTTTTCATTTTGGCGGTCACAGTTGCCTTGCTAGTTAGTTTGGCTATATTAAAATGAAAAATGATTTTTAGCAATTAGATTCAATCAATCAAATCAATTGACCTCAACTGGACTCTGGTAATATATGCCGAATTCTGAATGATATGACTTTATCAGTTGCTTGTTTGCGAATGATTTTCTACATATGTGTTTGATTTATAAAAGATACAAAATGGCTTTGATTGTTCTCAATTAGTTCATGTTGACTAGAAGAGACAGCTATCACTTCTAGTTTGGAATTGATTAGGCTAACGATATTTGACTTTGTTTTTAGCACTGATTTGAGCCGTGCTCTCAAAGAAATTAATATACTTTTAAGGGGTCTTTTAGGTTACAATTTTTCAAAATATCCCAAAAAAATATTTACAGATTTCATTAGTCAAGTTCATCAAAAATACGATTTAAAAGGATTTATAATGATATTTTAATTTTTAAAGAATTTTCAAGCGTGTATAGCGAGATGCCGTGAGACAGCATTTTTGACGCTTCGCTGTGTTTCAGTATTCTCGACTCCCCTCTTCTAAATTACGAAAGTATTAGTCCACCTCTTGATCAAGAAGCTCAGGAAATTTTAAAACCAATTTACATGATTTATTATAAAATTGCTTCGGAATTCGTAAAAAAAATTAGCGCGATTTTCTTGAATTCATGTTTTTTTAAGCTGACGGACACGATTTTAGAAAAACTACTCAACCGATCACCCTGGTTTTTTTATTATGTTGTTGTACACATATATCGCTATAGCCGATAGCGGAGTCATTATGATTGGTATCAAATTTTCCAATTTTCGCTCAATTTTCCACTCTCAAAAATAGATTTTTTTAGAAAATGGCCAGCATTTTATTATTTTCTAATGAAACAAATCATTCCGGCACCTGAAATAGGCACTTCAACAAGGAACAAAAACTTTAAACACGTTTTACGCAAAACAACGTTTTTTAACATGGCAGTCAGATAATCTCCGGATTTACCGAATCGATTTTCAAAAACTTTGATATGTTTTATTTGTTAGACCGTATTACACCGTAATCCTTCAGAATTTTAGCAAAAAAATTAAAAAAAAATTGGGGCGTTAAAAAAGCTACGAAAAACGGTCGATTTTTGACATTTTTTTCACAAGTCCGCCATTTTTTTTTGGACCTATTTTTTAAAAACGGTCGTTGATTACGGTATAAGAGACCTTGTTTTTTGAAGTGCCGTTTGAATTTTTTGTTGCAGATCTACCAATCTATAGATTATCTATCCGCCGTGGAGTAAAAGAAAATAATGAACAAAAAATAAAAATTGTATTTATTTTTGTATTATTCAAATATGAAATAATACTATAAAAAAGATTCATGTCAATATATAATAAAGTTTCTGAGAAAAAAATGCTTGAAAAATTGTCTTTTTTCGCCTTCTTAAGTGAACTGTTACCGTAAACCGATAGTGACTCCAGGCTAGATAATTATTGCAGTATTCAAATCGTCATCTTTTGAACTATAGCTCGCCTACAAACGAACAGCAGACTACAATATTTAGCAATAAATCTCGATGCGATTAAAATTATTGCAGCATTAGTTGAATTTATGGAGGACACTTCTGCATTGTCTTGATCATAAAAGTTGTCTAAGATCAACAGCAATAAGCAAATCTCTGAATTTTGCTAGACAACATATACGTCAAATGTAGATTCAACAATCTTAATAATGTTTAGTGACCCTGTGTTAGGCACGTATTACACGTTCATAGAAATATCATGAAATCTTTCAGCATAGAAGTTTGATCATAGATATGATCATGTTGTATCCTAGATATAACAAAGATTTTTTTTAATCATATATCTGTGATCAAATGTTCTCTGCCTTGGTCATATTATGTTTGTCATAGATTTGAATAAGTTCATGTCAAAAATTTTAAGGTTTTTATTGCGTTTATGATTTATTCTGGCGAATTATCCAGCCGAGCTCAACCACCATATTCACCCAAAATGTGAAATAAAAGTGCAAATACAAACACTCACAAACAATTTTCCGCATCCATGTTAATGAAGAAACGTGATACAGTGTAATGTACTAATTCATCAAAGATATATGATATAAATTTAATCATATTTCTGTGATCGTGTAATGCGTGCCTTAAAGTCTCATTCTTGCTGCGTTTGCTTTTCAAATGCCATCTTGGCCGCGCGACAAAGAACAAAACGACAAAACGTTTTATCTGGTGATGGCTAGCAAGAAGATATTTTATTAGCACTCATGTCCATTTCTATATACTCGTATGTACCCTATTATCATATTCAAACATTTTTATTGGCTTTTATTAACTCAATCAGATTATGCGTTAGCAATGATTTCTAGTGTTGATCATAATTAATAATTGACATGGGAACTTTTTTTTGAACGAAAAATAAAATAAAATATGCCGCATATATGAAGTGGTTATAATTTTGTTTGCATTGTAGTTAGTTCATTTAGCATTGATGTGCTTGAAAATTTGAATAATTTTATTAATGGAATTTATGGATTTCGTCGGCACGGTTTGTTTGAGATGTATGTACGCATTTTTCAAGCTTGGCATTGCATTAGAGACGGTTTGATGTTGACATCCAATATTGAATTTGATTAGGTATTATGTATTTCGTTTTCATGGTCTCAGTGTATCGACCACGTTGACCTTTGTGTTATGTTTGATTTAAATTTAAATGAATTAGGCTGACTGAAGTATTTGTTTGATATCTTCAGAAACATTTTCTCAATTTGTTTCTGAATTACTGATGTATCAAACAAAAAAACAACAGTTTAAATTATTACAAGAGTAAAATGAGTTTCTAAGAATGTTAAAATAGTGTTTCAAGAGAACCAGAAATGCTTATGATAGGCATAGAAATGTTTATAAAATTATGTAATATCAATTTTATACAATTGAGCTAGCTTCCTTTACGGAGGTTCTAACGAAAAATGAGCGAGAAGAGTGAGCCCAGAAAAAGCGTACCGAACGAAAAAGCGAACGGAAGTTTATCTTAAAATTCAAAGTGAGCACAATACATAGCAATGATGTGCAAATATAAGAGCGGATGGTTCAGTGAGCAGAGCGCCTGATTCTTGCTCTCGAGGTAGAGGGTTCAAATTCCCGCTCCCTGTTTTTTTACTTTAAGTTATTTTCTGTGAATAAAAGCAATAAAAAATTTCATATTTTGTCATATGCATCATACATTTTCGAATTTGTCACATTAATTCGTGAATTTTTCCTGCATTTATCTATATGCATTAAAAAAATAGCTAAACTTCCCACCGAAAACTCCCAGAGTGCCTCACTGTTTTTTTTTGCTAAATAGTTTATAATTTTTCTCAAAACTTCTAAACTTCTTTCCAGCATATTTAACCTTACGGTTAACCAACTTATTTCAGATAAACTATAAGCTTAAATCTGTTGGGAAAAAGTTTATAAATTTTAAGACAAAGTACCAATCATTTGAAAAAAGTTCAAATGTTTTGGGAAAACGTTTAAACCATTTGGAAAAATATTTAAGATATTATTAGGTAAATTTAAAACGATTTTTTTGTGTTTTACACAAATACATTGTATTTTTTAAGACTTAAAAAACGAATAAAACAATAAAAAAATAATAACAGCTAATATTGTCGAATAGGACCCAATTCTGTCCGATGGTGGAGTTTTAACGGGTCAATGTAGAAGGGTCAGTAAACCGAGCAATTGAACTCATTCTATCATGCTATGCAGAAAATATTAAGACCAACTGTCAACAAAAAACATCATCAAATATTCATAACAAAAATAATTTTAAAAAAAATCCTAACAAAAATAATAAACGTCAAAATTCAACTAAATTCGTAAAAAATAATAATATAAAAATACGAACTATTTGTTTACAAGCTTAAAAATCAAATGCACTGGGAATTTTATGAAAACAATATCCAATAAAAAAAACGAAAATTTCCGAAATGAAAACAACATTTAAATGAATTACTATAAAATACACAAATAACAATAAACAGAAACAATTTCGCGCCCATGAATGAAATTTACAAAGTCAATGACAATATATACGTTATACATATTTATTGCTAAACACATGGATATGTTTTACGATCGAAACATTTATGAAAAATAAGAAATACATATGTGTAGGTTGGTTTTTAGAGGACACATATTTTCTATGTTCGATATGTGCATATGTATGTATAGCAAAGATGTTTTACTGTGCATCATAAACGTATAAAAGTTGTTTTTCTCGAAAATATGTTGCTTCCTTGACGTTGTACGTATTTCCGTTCCTTTTATTTTTTATTTTTGGACGTAAGGATGAGCTATTCTCAACTACGGACTTTCAAATTGTTTTGATACTGCAGTATTAATTACGTATAAAAAATAATCATTTTGATCAGACTAAAATACACAATATATAATTGCACCTTTGTGCTTGTTTCCGCACAGGCTACAAGCTCTTTTGTTTTTCTTTTCTGGGTAATTAAATTCACGAAATAAATTAACTGTGTCATGGCGATTCAGTTCAAATACGTTACACTGGTAAACTTGCAAAATTAAAATGATTTAAACATGTCTTCGTAAGCTATTTGAAATCCAGCCGTTTCGCTAACTAAAATATCCATTATATGTTTGAAGCGAAAATTTTGTGTTTCATCGTTAACTAGAAGTCTTAAATATTTTTTCAATTTGACCTCAGTTCAAAAAAAAGTATTATATTCTGCTGCCACCACTAGCAGGTTTAATGGACACCCCATCATTCTATGTCCATAGTGAATGGATATTAAGTTTCATGATAGCGTTGAAATGTTGTTATTTTTTTGAAGCATGTCTCGTGAAAGATATAAATATGTTGGCTGCTATTGACCAATAAATCTTCCATAAAAATGCTAATGTCAACTTTGAGAGATTCCTTTTTTATGTGCATCTATGGATCGACTGGAGTGATCTAATCATTTTTTACTTGGAAAATATAGATTTTTTTTTCGTCTTCAAAGAACAGCGGTGATTTGTCTCAATTAGAGTTGATTTAATTGGACGTTGAGTAATGTCGTCTTATTAGCGTTTATGATGAATCGCTTGAACCAAGCAGAAATTTAATGTGATACGCATTTTATGACAATCTGTTGTAATTGTAGTTGATGGCTGTTTTGCATCCGTATTATATGGGAAGTTCGTAGGGAAATCATAATTAATAGTCTGTATGATGGAAAAGTTACAACTTAAGGGGGAAATAAATGTAAAATAGAAAAATGATATTTTCAAATTAATTTAAAAAAATATGTATTGTTTATTCAGAAGATTTTAAATATGAAATCCTTAAAGTGAATGTCTCAAAGTACTTGAAAATACGTTTTTAATAATTTTTCAACACAAAGTGGCGGCGATGCGAGCGAATGAAAAAAACACCTTACCGTACAACTTAACGCCTTTTCCGGGTAACCTCCGAAATTCAGGAAAAAGTATATTAATGGGATATATAGTTTATAGGTTAACCAATAAAATTTATAAAAAAAAAAGAATTTTTACATTAATTTTAGATTTAAAAAAATCGATTATTTTTCAAAAAAACACGTTTTAAACATTAATAAACAAATTCTTTCGACAAAATTACAAAAGCATGGAGGTTCAACGAGTAGTAGATAATACTTTTTTGTAGATGTGGTATAAATTTGAGCCGGATCGATTCAATATTTTTTGATATATTTTGTACAGAAGTTGGAAAAGTACTACTTTGAGAAAAACGCGTTTAAAGTTTGCGGTTGATAAAAATCATTGATTATTATTGGTTTTTACTATAAGTTACTCGTTAGTCAGCGATTACAGGTCCTATTTCCTTGGAATTTCAGATTTAAAAGAACATGGTAGGGATACACAATTAGAGAACCGCTCATAGCGCCGAAGAGAAAGTAGGCGCTGCCTATAATTGACTATAGCTCGAGAACTAATACGAATATCGCTTCAAAACTTTTTTTGGAGTATTTTTAGAGCATTTGGAACATTTTAATGTAATAAAAAATCCATGTATTACCCCCCTTAAAGAGGCTTTGCATGTAAACATTTTTTGATTTATTACGTTATTGTCGGATTGGATGGAAATCTAAATTTTTTCCAAAAGAAAGTTTATAAAATACGATAATCTAATATGCTTTTTGGACCACTAAAAACTCTAGTAAGTGTTCCTTTAATGTGTGTTTCTTTAATTTTTATGAAATTTAAATTATATCCTCTCTAGAATTTTTCATGACCTTTTAATTCCGTCATTGATTGTAAGAATATATTTCTTGAAAGATAACAATATAATAATAGCAACACCATTAACTTAACCACAAGTTTTCACAATGAAGTAAATGGTTTAATTTATGTCATTTATCCAATTATAAGTGCGTGCAATTGCAACAGTTCAATCCACCACATCATCCCCACCCAGTACTAATAATTATCATCCTGAAAAAGGCCGGCAAAACATGGGAATACATAATTGACAAGAGCGGATCTGTACAATCTGAATGCAACAACGGAAACATAACATTCACTTATTGTGTATCATAAAATGCGTAGTAAACAAATCTGTTATCTAATTGTGCTTGTTGGAATTCATTCACCATTAGAAGATGTGGAAGATTTTTTTGGTCTTTTATACAGAGGCTGTTGTGCAAAATTAAATTGTTAATGATGTAACAATAAATTTGAATACACTCCAAAAAAAATATTACACTTCCAATCAATATTTTTTAAATTATTATAATTTTTTGGTATATTTTTATTGAATTTGATTAATTTTGATTTGAGAATTCTCAACAAAAGCTCAGACAGCTGATATGTAGATTTATTATTTCAATTTGAAACACTCCAATTGATAACGTATATGGACATAAAATATGAACAATTTAATTTTTTTGGAAAATTTCATACAATTCAGAAATCGGCATATCAACATGCCATATAAGAAAGATAGCAGCCATCAATAAATTGTTTACATAGTATGATTACGTTATTCAGCTGCAATCAAAATCAATTCGCTCATTTTCTATTTCGAGAATTGTGTCAAAAAAGCTATATGCACGTATATACAGTCATGAACATAAGTCTACGTACCCCCTATATTTGAGCAATTCTCTCAATTCCTATAATTCTAATTCCTAGCATTCTCAGCAAAAACATGTATTCACTTAATTTAAGCTTGAATATACGTAAAAATTGGAACTCTTTCTATCAAAGCAACTATAAAAGGGAAATAAAAGAAATCTTGGCACCAAAAATGAAACAAAAGTCTACATACAGCTTAATGTCTGTTCAAGTAATTTTCTTTGTGCATGTTTTCATTGAATTGTGAAATTCGTAATAGTGTTAACAGCTGACGGTGCGTTGACAAGTAATTTTCAAATTGTTTAAAGTGATCATGGCTCCGATTAGATAAGAAATTTCTGAAGATGTTAGAAAAATAATTGTGAGCCTTAGAAAAGAAGGGTGAACTTATCGTGAAATCAGCAAAATAGTGAACAAACCACTATCAGGTGTTCAAACTGTAATTTCAAATTACAAGTTGTCGAAATCATTTGAAAATAAGCCTGGAAGTGGAAGATCGCGAAAGCTGACCGATCGTGAAGAGGGAAGTGTACTCGCAGAAATACAAAATAATCCCCGTACGTCATCAAAGTCGTTGACTCATGGCATCAAGGAGGTTAAGGACAAACACATACATCCTATAACTGTGCGTAGAGTTCTCCACCGCAATGGCTATTTTAGCTGGACACCGCGGAAAAAACCATACATTAGTAAGGCAAATGAAAAAAACGACTCGCATTCGCAAAACTACATGAAGGCAAGCAAAAAATTTTTTGGAATAGCGTTTTGTTTAGCGACGAGAGTAAGTTCAATATTTTCGGACATGACGGAAGGTATGTGGAGGAAATCAAACGAAGGCCTCAAAAACAAAATTTAATTGGTACAGTAAAACATGGAGGTGGAAGTGTTCTTGTATGGGGGTGTATGTCGGCGGCGGGGGTGGGAAATTTAGTTATTATCGACTGTATTATGGACCGTATGGTATATTTGGATATAATTAAAGCTAATTTAAAGCAATCTGCGCGAAAATTAGCACTAGGACCATCTTGAGTCTTCCAACAAGACAATGACTCCAAACATACCGCGCAGATTGTGAAAGAGTGGTTGATATTCAATATTCCAAAACAAATCCATTCTCCACCCCAACCTCCGGACTTAAACCCAATCGAACATTTATGGGAACATGTGAAGCGCCAAGTTCAAAACCACAAAGTTTCGAATAGATCCGAACTTATTTCTGTTCTTCATGAAGAATGGGGTAAAATTATACGAGAAATCACTAAAAATCTAGTCGATTCCATGCCAAGCCGACTGAAAGCTGTAATTTCTTCCAAAGGAGGCTCTAACAAATACTAGTTTTTAAGAAAACTGATTTTAAAAATGACTACGTAGACTTTTGTTCTTTTTTATTGTATGGAATTTAGTTATTTTTGTTTTGTATTAAGTTGCACTGAATGGATACATATTTTTTGGACTTTAGATAAAAAAACGTTCATTGTTTTCATCATTTTTTATACTTTTTGTTGAAATCAGACCTTTAGATCGATATTCTTCATGAAAATTGCAGGGGTACGTAGACTTATGTTCATGACTGTATGTGTAGATACTTATGTACTATAAATATAAATGAATGAAACCATTGAATATTTTCTGCATGTACATATATGTATGACTCGCATTGCCATATATGCAAGCATATGCCATGTGTGTATATTAATTTGGAATATGCGCGGTTTACATCGGATTTCTCACACATGCGATCTTGCTGATCGTTATAATGGAATTAACGAAATAGATTTACGAGAGCTTTTTATTGATGTTTACGGTCGACATACCATACTACGAAGTAAATTGAATTGCCACGTGTTATTTTAAATTGGTTTGTTTACATTTTGTAGGGTTATCAAATATTGCGTGGTTGTTTATCCAATTGAGAATTGAGACAAAAGATAGATGATCTTTAAGATGGTGCATTTAAACAAGTGTTGAAGCAATTTGTTTTAAAGTTAGATGCAACACGAGTTAGCATTCAGGCAATAAAAAAAATGATCGTAAATTATAAATTTAAATAAAATTGGAAGCCAAAATTGAGCACGAAGTTCGGATGATGTCTGCGGAATCAGAAAACAAATAAAAAATCAGCCATTCTTATTATATAACGAGCACACTTTAAACAGCACAAAGTACGGAACGACTAACAGCTATGTACAAAAAAAGACATCTTCCACCACTGATTATTTTATGGTAACTTAAACATTAGCCAAACAGAATTTTTCGCTGTCCATAAAAATAGTCGCTTCTGAAATAAACTGTGATGTTTCGTGTTGTCCAAAAGCATGTTTGTAGAAAATTCCGGAGGCGAATAGTTTGCAAGGTTCTTTGGAAACGCTAATTTATTTATCACATCTCATAAAGTTAGATGGAAAAAGTGGAAAAAATCGCAAAATACCCCATGGAACGCAAAACTAAAAATTGTTTGATTGAAAATGACGCTCGAAAGAATTTCGTGCGTACATACGGCGTTTTAAACTTCATGCACAAAAAACTATGGACGCGAATATATCATAGTTTAGGGCTATTATTCATAAAACAGACTGTTACAAAATCTGTATCCTGGAATATATCAGGTTACCATTGGTTGAAGAAACTGTGTCATTTTCCTGGACGCTACAGTAGGATAGTGATCCCAGAAACACCTTAAAGCTGATGAGTAAGTGACTGGTTCTACGAAAACAAGATCAATGTTGTGGAGTGGCTGACTCAGTTTCCAGACTTTTGCCATATTGAGGACTTTTCCAGGAATTCACATGAGAAGCGCAGCCAAAAAAATGTTGTGATAAATTTCAGATATGGGAAAAAGAAATTTGATATACGACCCACATCAATTCTATGACCAATAGTGCCTCTAGATAAAATTGTTGAACATAAATACTAGTTTATCGTTATAAGTCTATCAATAATACATGAGCAAAAAGATGAGACGATAAGCTAGGCTTCGATGTTAATACATACGGGAGAAAAGTGCAAATGCTTCAATGATAACTTGTTTCCCTTCTAAAATTTATTGCGCGTAAAAAAATATATTACATTTTTTTGCCCAAAAATAATTATGGAAAAAATGTTAGATGCCGGACAGATCGTCCCCAGGGTCAACTTCGAAATGAATTCGAATAGTGATAGACCCGAGACTGGCGAAATATGAAGTATTTTGAAAATAGGAAATTAAAAGAGAAACCAAAAAAAATATTTTTCGGCTCACAATTTGATAAAGGTTAAGGTTATGACCCTCACTCCCAAAAGGGTGGGAGTAGGAAGATCAAAAGAGTAAAAAATATATACAAAAAGTTAAAAAATTGTCAAAAAATTGATGAGTAACACTTTGGACACACGTTTTGCGGGGGGATGGATGCAAAAGTGTCAGAAGTTTTAGAAAATATTTTATATACATATATTTTTATTTGCTTCATTTTTTCCAATTTTTTTAAATTTTTTAAAAATATTTTTGACTTCTAAACAAGCCTAAAAATCACTTCTCAGATAAATTTTACGGTTCCATATCATCTCTGGAAATAGGCAAAATAGCAATTTTTTAGTGGGGAAACCCCCACAACTTTTTACGGGGCCGTGACCGCCGCGAACTTTTTTTTGGTCATAGTAGTAGGCGGTGGCCATGATCGTAACCTTTATCATCAATTTTAGCAGAGAAACAAATCATCATTGATGCATTGACGATTCTCTTTCACA
The DNA here is from genome assembly GCA_963942545.1 of Oxycera nigricornis. Classification (NCBI taxonomy): domain Eukaryota; kingdom Metazoa; phylum Arthropoda; class Insecta; order Diptera; family Stratiomyidae; genus Oxycera; species Oxycera nigricornis. Next base: position 4,776,653 of record OZ012661.1, read on the forward strand.
CGAATTCACATTGAAGTTGAGCTTATCTTCCTCCAATGCGGCCATTTTTTTTGTAAAATAGGACTAACAGTCAGTAAACGAGTCTGTTGTTAATTCAAGGGAAATTTTGGGAAAGCTTTTGACAGCTGAATTTTCATAAAAACACTTCTACACGTCTATTATTCATATGAATATTTATTGAAACAAGGATTGCAGTCAAAGGAGCTAAGGAAAACACAAGAAAAGCATACCTACTTTATTTTATAGTGTCTTTCTCTTTCCGTTTCATATCGATGCAAAAAATTTCGCATTTACATCTTCCATAGTTTTAAAATAAATAACAATTTTCTAACAACGAATACAATTAGCTTTTCCTTCGATGTCTTATATAGTAATTGTTCGACGAATGACAGTTAGTGCATATATTCTACACGACATTGACCCCACATTTGGTTCAATTACCTTCCGCATTGCAATGAATTTTATTTATCCGCTACAATTTTCGCATATATGAACTTACATATGTATAACTCTTCAACATACGCATTCTTTATGCATATGACATTGTGAGCTAGTCTGGTCAGTTTTTTATGAACCCCCGCTATTCTTCTCATACCTCATCGTCGTTGTTGTTAAATTGACCGCTAACCAAACATACCACGCTCTGGTAGTGCACACGTTTTGTGCTACGAGAAACAACAAATTGTTTGCATCGCAAGGTTATACAATGCAATTCAACAATTATTCATTAACCCTACCATCAGTTAATTTGCAGACATTGCAATGCCAATCGGAAAGATACATACACGTACATATCATGTAAGTAGTATGTACTATACATGCGTAGTCCTTGAAAGCGATATCATTACCAGTTTAAATTTAATGAAAAACTACTATGACTCCTGATATTATATTAATATTCATTGACATCGAACGCTAAGTGATAAATTGGCTCCGTAATTGATTATTGCATATTTTCCGGATATATGCTTTCTAGAATATATTTTATAAATAAATTAAAAATTTTATATAGCCAAGGAACAGAAACTGTTAAGATCAGTTTAGGTAAAACATGGAATCAAAATATGTATATCGTGAGAAATCAACAAAATATCCTATATGTCGCAAATTGGAATAATGTTTCGCATATGAGGGTTAAATCAAGCAACCCGCTCGGGCCCAGTTAGATGTTGCTACTATCTACGAACCTATCTGTCATCAGAGAATTGTATTTAATCTAACATTAATATCTATATAAATCAAGTAAATTCAGTTTCGTCAGTAGCAGTGCAAGGCTCCATTCTTGCAACGATTTTCGAGGTTCTATTGAATTTTATAGCTTGAAGCTAGGATTGAATTACCCTTCAATTGTTCGAGTCGACTGCAAATAATAATCACACTTTCAAATCTCTTTAAAGTAGCTGAAACAGAAGTGAGTATCTAAACGGCAGCCTTAGAAACCTTTGACTTGTAGTAAATTCAATCGAACACAACATTCGTGACGATATATTGGGGTTAAAATTTGATTGCAAGATTGCATGTGACACGATATTTTTTAGAACACGCTTGTTATAATGTCAATTTTAGATAGGAAAAAACACCTAAATTGAAATTAATGATTGGTCGTTGATTTCAATATCGTTTTAATTACGAATCTAAATTTTTGTAATTGCCTGTGCAGGCAGTGATCAAAAACAGTGGGAAGCTGGTTTTTAGATGCTAGTTTTTGCTGCGAAGCAAATCTTTGAAATATTTTTTAGTGAAACGAAAAAAGAGAAAACAATATTTAAAGATTAAGCAAAGTTCTATGCAATTAAAAAAAATTCAGTGAATTTAAAACTCAACACACCTTTAACCAAGAATGAGTATAGGTAAATAAAGCAAGGGTTGGTTGTGTATTTGTCATAAATAGAACAAAATCATCACGGTGAGTTTGGTTTAATTATAAGGATTAATTTATTGGTTTCGGGGTATCGGATGGCATCCTTTTCAGGTGCTTTCATTTACCATCCGCCACCAGACAGCACGACCACGGTTAGGCTTATTGATGGATTAAGCTCATTATACTTCAACTGCTTTGTATAATTATTTTTATCCGCTTTTTTTGTTTTGACCCCTGTGAAAAATTCATGTTTCTATTTTTTGTTAGCATTTAGGTTCATATAGAAGAGGGACATATAATAAAAGTAAATTCCAACCGCGTTTGATTTCAGACGAAAATTGCCGCTTCCAGAATGAACGCAAAATGCTGAGTCTGATTGTGACCTGCAATATGGGGTCGCTAATATCTTCGGTATTTTTCAAGGAAATTCTTCGAAAATTTTATAGTGTATTCTTAAATATCTGTATAAAATATTCTCAAAGTTGCAATAAATTATATTCATTTTTTATGCTATAAAGAGTTCATGAAAATCATTGAGAAAACGCTGTCCTAACCCTATTTCCCCTTTAAGCCGTAGAGAAAACGAGTGCAGATTATCAGTCAATGACAGAATTAAATATCCCCATTCAAGATATAAGATAATCTAGCGCAACGAGGCATTATTTTAGGTGATTTTGAAAGAAAACCCTATTTGTTCAATTTTAATCGACGAATAAGATGAAAATTTAGATATTAACTCCAATTTCGAATACCTTTTTCTTACAATTATAGTAGTTCCAAACGCATTTGTTGCCATCCTACCATCCGATTCACAACTCACACATATGCTATAATCGGGCCGAGCTTAAAGCCACACGATTTCAATTCAATCTAAAAGCAATGCAAAGATACTCGCGCAAATCATTTGAAAAGGGGGGCTTCGACAAAAGAGAGTATCTTTTCCATATTGAATTCTCTTCCGTTTGGGAAGCTCTCCCCGCTCAAGCCATCTAGACCCTACTATGATGTTTACATAGATTTCGAACGCTACTCTCACGCTTTCAGGCAGATTTTATTATTAGTAATGACCTCATCGATTATTTAGCGGCCGATTTTTATTTTCCAACACATACACTTTTCCCGTTTTATTTGATTTCGTTCATTTGTTGGCATTCGCGCGCTGTCGCTGAGTCTTCTAGCTTTTTTTGGTTTTGCTAAGGTTGCTGCTGTTGCTGTTACGGCTAGTATTCAATTTTTCTGTTTTTTTTCGTGGCCGTCTTTATACGGTAGCATAATCAGATACCGATAATGGAATGCATAGTTGATTAGCAATAGGGGAAATATCAACATGAGGAAATTGTCATTTTCCATGGTGTTTGGCTGATGTTCAAAAAGATAATTCAATTAAATGATCACATAAAAAATGACATTTGAAATCACGTTTTTGCCATTTTTGTGCAAAGTTTCCAAGGCGGGTTTGATTAGGTTAAATGATTATGTTTGGTAGTGTGACGATATTGAACATTTTCGCTATAGCTTCAATATATGTATCAAATGATAGTATCTCTCAAATTGTTTTGGTGTTGATGAACTTGAATCGGATCATGGAGAGGAACTAAGTCAGTGCTCGGAATTCGGACGAATAGCAGATATCATTTTAGGCTATTTCGAAAGTTTAAAATACAAGAACGGTGCTGAGATGCGGAAGTATCGTTGTAGAGATTTTTTCGGAATTCCTTAAAATATTTAAATACCAAATTGTTGGAACTTTCAATTACGAAAAATAGTAGAAATAAATTTAAGAGGTCTTTAAGGTTACGATTTAAAAAGAAATTTAACCGTTTTTTTTCAATGGAAAGAAAAGAGAAATTTTTAAATTTTGAACATATGTATGTTAATTGGTACTTTGGGTATACAAAAATATTTTTTTTAGATTTTTTAATTGTTTTTCTTACCCATAATAAATTTTCTTTTAAAAAAAAATCAAAAAATAACGGCGGACGTGATTTCAAGTACCTGGATCATGTGGAGAAATACGCCAAATTAATCCTTGTTTAATTGCCTATGGTAGGTATCGAAATGATTTTTTTTTCATTAAAAAATAGCAAATGGCGGCCATATTTTTTAGAAAACTATTTTTCAGGGTGGAAAATTGAGTGAAAATCGGAAAATTTGATACCAATCATACTGATTCCGGTACCGGCTATTGTCGTATGTATATGTGTACAACAACATATTTGAAAATCAGAGTAATTGGTTGCGTAGTTTTTCTAAAATCGTGTCCGCCAGCTTAAAAAACATGAATTCGAGAAAATCGCATTTACTTTTTTTACGTTTCTAACAAATCATTCGAAGTTAAATGTTCGTATATTGGCTTCAACATTTCTTGAACTTCTTGATCAAGAGGTGGACCATGCTTAGACTTTCGTAATTCAGGCGAGGGGAGTCGAGAATACCGAAATACAGCGAAGCGTCAAAAATGCTATCTCACGGCATCTCGCTACGCACGCTTAAAAATACTTTAAAAATTAAAGTGGCATTATAAATCCTTTTAAATTGTATTTTTGATGAAATTCACTAACGAAATCTGTGAATTTTTTTTTGATTTTTTTAAATAACTATAAGCTAAAAGACCCCTTAAACGTTTTTTACATGCATGCATTTTTAAATATTTACCTAAATTCACTTTAGTGAAAACGCCACCCTTAAAAATGGTAAATTGACTTCGTGTAAAAATTAATAAAATTAATAAAAGTTTGACGAAATCCTTAAATATTATTAAGTTTAATCTTTGCTTAGACTAGCACTGGAACTCAGAAATATTATGCAAAATGACGAGATTCAAGCGTAATCCTTAACCCACTGGCATCATAGCATTTTTATCTGACGAACATGAATATAGGGCGTTCTCTCTCCTTGGCATCAGTGCATCCTTATTGGGGATTTCAATCGGTATAATTCAATCGCTTGAAGTTTCACCAGTTTTACCATTCGTCGTTTTACTTCAGGACTCATAAAAAAATAACCTTAGATCTTTTGCAAAATACGATTCAAATGCAGGTTGAAAGCATTTGCAACCATGCGAGTTTTGTGCCGAAGTTTTGAGCATTATATAGTCCTCACAAATCTTGTCAAACAAAACCGTAGTTTCAATAAGTATAGTCTGAGATGATTTTTCCATACACAGTATTTTGAAGGGATCAAACAGAAGTGATCCTATCAATAAAGGTCTTTGTGGAATGTTTAGGCAGCAGCTTGCTGCTCGCACGTTGGCGGGAGAACAAAAAGTGATCGCATCTTAAATACTTCTTCATTTTTTCTTAATTTCACACGCCTCCTAGAATAATTACAATTGATTGGTATATCAAATTTATTCACTAGTCTATGTAAGATTTAAATTCGCCAACATCTACACTCAAATCCAATCAAATCAATTACATTTTTCTAGCCATGAGCTTCTAGCACTGCGCTATGAAACATATTGCCATGCTGAATATATCAATGACAAGGGTCAACATTTTCGATTCAATAAAAACACATATAAATCACACATGTCTTGACCTCGCCTAAAGACAAGCCAATACGATTTCGTTCGCACAATACAGTCGCGACTTAACACATCAAATATTTAGTCAGATCTCTGTCAGATTAATTTAAATGTCTTGTTTACGGAGTTGCCAAAGATTTTTACGCGCATCGGTTAACGACCGAACCAGGAAGGCTAATTCCACAAGTTATGATTTCTTTTCGATTCATTTCCGGCTAAAGATATCTGGGACAAATTGAGGAATCGACATGGATATCAAACAGATCGGGAATTGAAGGGGTTAATGTACCCAACCCCCACCCACCCTGTCAGACGTTGTGAAAGCTTCGGCAAGCGTAAAAATGGCTGCTTATTTTTAGTTGCGACCATAATGCGATTTATTTTAAGGTTACAATTTATAAATTGTCACACTGACCTCTCGCCTTCCGGATGAAATTTTCCCAGTGAAATGTTTTCATGAGTGATTGCCCCTCACGCTCAACCACACCTAGGCCATGTTAAACATGAAAGAAAGATACAAAGTGTCATGGAAATTAATTGCGCGCGCATTTCAATGAGTAATGCCACGCAAGGAAATTAGTTTAGAATTTGAACTTGACCGGCCATGTTTGTTTTGAAATGAATTCAATGAATAAAATGGTACAGTCAGAAGTTGTGTGTTTTATGGCCTTTTTTCACTCTCTCTCGACAGACTCATTTGTTTATAAGCTTATTTAAAACAGTTCTTTATTTGCTTTATCTTAACGGAAGGATCAAAAATATTTCCGGATCATTTTTATTATTTTCTGGTTCATGGAGAGTTTGTTTCAATGCTATTCGGCGGAAATGCTATTTTGATTATACTTGAATATTTCAATTTAACTGCTGGAGGACATGCATTATTCAGTGTTAAGATTGAGATAAAGGAAGAAAGATAATGCATTGACTTGTTGCAAAGAAAATTGTTGTCACAAAGGCTTGGAGAAGAATTTTTATGTAAATTACTTCAACAGAAACTTTTGGAGTTGTTTGAAAAGCTAAACTAGCTGGTAAAAATATGGAAATTTATTTTCATTTATTTATTAGACAAAAGTTTGCTATCTAAATCAGCTTAAAACATATTTTTCGATACTAAAAATGAACGTTAAAATTATCTTTTTTTGCTTTTAAAATTAAAGACTACTTCAATTACTGCATGAAAATCAGGTATCGACCATTAAAAGAACTAATGACAGTCATGGTCATTTATAACCAATTCAGATAAACATTTGGTCAAGTTTCATTGCTAGTCGTCGTTAATCATCAATAAATTGTTAGTGAATTGCTTGAAATAATTATTGTAATTGTGCCATGCATGCTTTGGTCAACGTAAGAGTACTCAAAAGAAGATTGTAATGAACATCTTGACTTTTGTCAAGACTTTAATGAAGCTGAATGGAAAGAATTAAACGAATGATGTCGTTTAAAGGTTATCGTTTTCTTTTTGAATGAATAAACTTGAAACCGGATGGGATTAATTTATGCATGCATTGATTATTATTGTTATTGTGCTGAAATGAAGGGTAAAGTGGACAATGAGGTAAAGATTATATTTAATTAATTTGTGTTTGATTAACTGCTAGTACTTTAGACGTTAATTTGTACAGTTGCATCCTTTTTCTACGAAGCATACAATTTATTCGTATATGATTGCACCCAGTCGTGCCATAAATATTGATACAACTGTAAATGCGGCCCTTGCGGATGATAGCTGTCAGGTTATTGGCTTGTTGGTAGTCCTGAGTGTTGACATATGCTCTAAAAACTCGCCAAATATTGTCAGTGTAGCTTGAGTCGTTACGATGGAGTGGTCTAGCAAAGAGAACCGCATCGCATCGTGAGTGCTTTACACAAATGTGGAATGAAGAAAGGCCGAATTTTCGAAACACTTAAACCACCGCGTGTTTTCGTGTATCGAACTATAGCGTTATTCATTAATACTGGAGATGTAATAGACCGTAAAACACCTTGCTCGGATCGTAAGCAATCAAAGCTGTAAGGTCCTGAATCGCAAGAAATCCTGTCTGCAATCAAAAAATCATGTCTCGTGAAATGAATATTGCGCCGAGAATCATGAGTCGTATCATCAAAGAAGACTTGGGGCTTGCAGCTTTCAGAAGACAAACAGGACATAGACTCAATGCCGCTTTAAAACGAAGTAGGATGAAAAAGTCCAAACAGCTGTTATCGAGATACGGTAAAGGGCTGTACAAAAGAATACTTTTTACCGACGAGAAAATCTTCACCGTGGAGGAATCCCTTAACAAAAAAAAATTGATAGGATATATGCACGGTCTTCTCAGGAGGCTACAGAAAATATCTTGAGTGTTGAACGAGGACATTATCCAGCATCAGTGATTGTTTGGTGGGGAGTGTCCAACGAAGGTGTCTCTTCTATCCATTTCTGTGAAAAGAGCGCCAAAAAAGCTGCCAAAAACTATCAGTCGGATATCGTAATGAAGTTAGTGGAGCCCCTAAGCCGAATTATGTTTGAAAATAAACGATGGGTTTTCCAACAAGAGTTTGCGCCTGCCCACAAGACGAAAACCACACAAGAGTGGCTGGGAAATCATGTGCCAGAGTTTATCAGCCAGTCCACACCTTAGTCCTCTCGACTACAAATTGTGGTCAGTATTAGCGGGTATGGTCTGTAAAACACGCCACCAAAACCTGGAGTCGTTAAAACAGGCGTTGAAAAAGCTGTGGACAAAAATTTGTGTATTTTTGAGTTTTTTCATCTTCGATGTAGGAGATCTTAAGCTCAACTAATACCAAACACATAGATTGTAGCTATTTTTTTGGAAATGGTGTGATAGATATTGGACTAACAGTCAGGATTAAGCTAGCCCTTATAACAGTCAATACAATTTTGACAGATATCGTTTTATGTTCGATTGAAAAGCTTTTCAAGTAATTACAAGTTGTTTTTCAATGGTGACTCCTAATTTCTAATATTCAACAAGTTCACTAATTGCGTTTTTGACATATTTTTTCCGACGGTAAGTTATATTTATCCCAAATTCGCGCTGCTGGACTCAACATAATCTGTATGATTTCACTATAAAAAAAATTAATACGTAAAATTGATAAAGATATTTGCGAATGATCAAGATCTCTAAAGAAATAACATTGCAAATTCAATCACCACAGTTATATCATATGCAAAAAGTGCACAACGCAACAATGTTTTTCAACAAGTACTTTTCGCGCTGTGTACTATTTTGTTTTCCTCATTTTCATTGGTTGCAATGAATGCTTGAAACTATATTAGTCATCTAATAATTATAGTTCCTGCAACTCTGTCAGTGCTGAACATTTGCATGGTGTGCTTAATGAAATATTTTCGGTATAACACAATGCATTCTCTTTCCCGAGTTCATCCTAAAAAACAAATCAAGTATATATTTTTCATTTCGTAGCCAATATCCGTTTTCGTGTTTGGTGGATGGCATGCCATATGTTGCATGACTGCATCCTTCCTTTGAGAGGACGTCTTTTTATTCCTTGTATACATCAAATTTAATAACTTCCGCTACAAAAGCTGCGCAAAACTCGATTGGGATTTGTATGGTTGTTGTATTTATATGTTTTTCTCCGTGTTTCACGATTGAAGACCATGCACATATTGTGCACACAGGAAATTTCCACAGACATTTACTGTTGCGTTTGGATCGCATATGCATCATTCAGTTGCAATAAATTGCTTGTCAAAGAGACTGTTCCGAAGTGTACTGAACACAGTAAGTTTTGGTACTGCAGGCAGAATGTAGAATAATAAAGTATCTAAGAGACTGTACGTGTTTTGAACTCATAATAGATATTTTACGTCGTAACAGCTTTTAATGCACGTAAAAAAGGTAGTAATAATAAATACTTCTCAACTGAATGGATTTCTTAAAGTCATTTCTATGACGATAAATTGCTTAGAATAAGTACTTGACTGGCAGTCAGCTTTTGAGTGTGTTTAGTATGCAATTCTGTTTTCGTGCTAATCAAAAGCTAGACATGATGTCACCAATCATCTAGTTATGTTATCGAAAGACACATACCAAAATGTCTAGCGTTAATCTACTTTTTTTCAAGCGTCCTCCATAAAAAAAAGTTTGGCATACTCAAAACGTAAAATTATTTTTTTATAGCAGAATTATCAGACCATAGTAGTTTATAAACAAATATTTTGACCCATTTTTCATGGAGAACGAAATAAAACGATAGATATATGAAGCCAATAAACATACTATCATAGCAGGTATCGTCATCTTGTTTGGATAAACCTCTATCTTTGCCAAATAACACGATTGTGTAAATTGACGCTTGTACATGGAATGTATGTACATCAACAACTCGACATATTATTATAGGAAATCAGATTAGATGTTATCAAAGGAAGTAGATGATGATATGTGCATATATCAACTGGAAAATTTAATGAAGTTCCCATTGAGAAGTGTGCAACGGAAGTTATAATTTTCATTTATGAGTTTCAGTATCTAAATCCGAATATATGACGAAAAAAAATATTCATTGTAAAAACTAGATCAGTGTGAAATGCTTCGAACGAATCACTTTTTTGATATTGACATACGAATTTTTCACGTTTTTGCTGACCGCGTTGGTTCTAATATGGCCAAATTATTATTTGATCAGTTTTTATATTTGTATTTGACGTCCTAAAATGGTTCCAATTTGTATTTTTTTGGAATTCCAATTTCTAGTCTATATAAGGAATGAAAACATGTCGGATACTTTGATCCATTTGTTAAGAAATTTGAGCCTAAAGTCTAAATTTTATCAATTACTACAGTTTTATATTCGTTTTTGTGGTTTTTTCCTTTGAAATGGTTATTACAAATACACCTTTGCATATTGTTAATTGATTGCTGTATTTATTTAAGGGGTCAAATATGGTCAGCACCTCGAAAAAGTGGCTCGGAGTAGGAATGTTTTGCAGGGTATATTTGAAAAAATATTTACAAAAGTATCGATCATATATTATTTAAGGGGTATTTTGGACCACATTTCAATATTTTTTATACATATAAATATTTATTTAAATGGTATAAAACTTTTGTACATCAACCAGCAACTATTAGACTTTAAGAAAACAAATTCTTTTAGTTATTTTTACTTTTATTTAAAAAATGGCGGCTATCACAGAGGCACCCAAAAAACTGGTTGACATGATATCTCCTCACTGGAGAATATGAAACAAAAAATCCGAATGACATGCTGAAGAATAATTGATTGGCTATAGCCCCTAGCAGAAATAAACATTTTGGACGTAAAAAAAACAAAATGGCGGTTTTTTCAATTTTTTGACCCCATTTTGCCATTAAATTGTTTAATAAAATCGTTAAATTTTTTTTAAAAAATTCTGCATCTGGTAGGGGCTGAAACTACACAGGTGCTGAATATTCAGTAAAAATTTCAGCCCAATCGGTAACATAGACTTTTCGAAATCGTGTCAACCAGGTCAAAAAACGTTTCGAGGAAAACTCGTTTAAAGTTTAAGCACCTACTGAGTGCGCTCACACACGCTCTATTGTATATAAATATATATTTCTTAGCTTTCTTGACCAAATTAAAAAATTACACTAATTCTGCACATATGTAGTCCCTAAAACTCATGTTATTAGAATATCAATTTTTTAGAAAAAATATATTCAGACTGCCCCCTTAATAACTCACCCAAAAGATGTTTTCTAGATCACCAAACAATTTTCAAATTTCCTCGCTTTGTTCCCAATGTTGAAATTAAAGTGCTGATCTTTGCATCATAGCATCATTGAAAATAAATGAATTTAAATTCTCAAAGGATTCTGGCACTATAAAGTAACATTTATAGTCGTCCGAGTCAAGTTTTGATTTTGTTTTTTAACAAAAAAGATATTCAAAAATTTTCTGACGAAAACAATTTTATGGAAAAATTTTACGCCAAACTAAACATGTATGTGAATATATTTTGATTTTTTTGGTTATTGAAGATAATCAATCTTAAAATTGTGTATCAACAATTTTCGCATCGAGGAAACACAATTAGATATTATATTTCCAAGCAAAAAACCATTTTAACAAATTGTTCGTGACCAAAAAATATCATGAATAAAATTACATCTGGTATTCAATTTTTTTTTTAACAAATCGTACAATCTTTGTACTCTTTTCAGCTCACGCTTTCTAACAACAAAACAAAAAGAAAGACTAATGCTGTCATCATTTCTCCCATATAGGAAACATATGACATCATTGAATCAATTTTATAAAGTGATAGACAAAGTAAAAAAACCAGAACGGTGTTGAATTTATAGATTAGCCTTTTCCGTTCCGATTACTTTAGATGGTGTTGTACTTTTTGGGGTCGCACAGCTAAGCAGCAATCAATAGACAAAAAAACAACAACACCATGACATTCAACAAGGAAAAATGCCTACAATGAGCTCATAGAAGTTGGGAACGCGTATATTAGGGATGATGGTATCGCTGAAAAAAGACGTTGAGCGAATCTCACAAAATCGACTCACGTGACCTACAAAGTAAATGTTTTTTGGGTATGAGGTAATATTGTTTAAAAATGATTTTCTAAACTCAATTCTGTTGAAACGTTTTTGGATGCTGAATATGTTCATGAGAATGTGCTCGTTCTCAGCAAGTGAAGTTTAGAAAGTCATATGTGAAATAAAATTCGGGTGTAATGTTCGTCTAACAAGCGCTTTTTTCAGGTGTTCAAAGAATTTATATGATTTCATTTGTGGAATTTATTCGAAAGAAATAGAAAACTATAAAACTATGACTATTGGTCCAGATATTCATCTTATAAGATTAACATCAAATAAAATAAATGCCACATTGAACATAAATTGCTTGTGTGTTAAAGAAAATTACTAGTCTGCGCTCAAGTTCATCAGATTTTTGTACTTTTTTCTAAGAGACGTAAACAACTATTAGTGTATCATTTTTCAATCAGGGAAAGTTTCCCACGATATAAGTCCATGCTAAGGCGTCTAGTAATTTGTTCATGCAATCGTACGTGATAAACAGCTATTATTACTCAAATATTCATTTTAAGCACCTGTTTCTCAGCAAATTATTTTTGCTTTATAAGCAAATTTGCGCCTCTTTTTCGCCTTTGCACATTTAAAATATCAAATAATTTTGATCAACGCTTAGCAGCAATAAATAATAACAAAACTTTGCATGATCTAGACATAGAAATAGTCAACTAAATTTTTTTCCCCAGTGAGATTTAGAACATAACAGACTATAATGCAAGCACAGCTATTATAGGGGCTATTCGTGGTACAATGCAGAGAAACGTGGGCGTTCTGAAAGTATAATTTAGGATTTTTCGAAATTAGTAACGTTAAATTGCAATGTGGAGCAATTTAAGTGGGTAGATTGTGTTTGAATTCGTGATATATGACGTGGAGCTTTGAAAAACAATTAGTAATGCCGTTTTCCGACAGTGTTGATACTTATGGAAACTTGTAGGCTTGGTGACCGGATTATTTTTCAATGAAGAAGAGGTAAGCATTGTTTTTGTGAGTCGTACTATCTATTTTAGATGTTGAGTAGGTATTTGGATGTAGATGTATGTAGATAAACTGAACTACTGATTTACTAGAGATCTAAAGTAGATACCTAACTAACTATGACTGTTAGACTCCAAATTAAAGAGTATGCAAATTTTTCTGAGTATTTCACGATACTTTCACGTTTCAAATTTATATTTATGATTACCTTCTAACCAAAAAGTATCCGGAAATTTGAAATAAAACGTAAAATTCTTAATCTTTATTGGATCCCCTTCAGAATATGCTCCATTTGAAGCAATACACAAATGCCAACGCTTATTCCAATCATCAAAACATTTTTATAGGCGCTCTCCGGTATGGCTTTCAGCTCCTTCAGCAAATTTTCTTTGATAAGGTATGTGGAGTCATACCGGGTTCCCCGAAGTGGCAATTTGAGTTTGGAAAACAGGAAAAAGTCGCATGGAGCCAAATCAGGTAAATTAAGCGGCTGGTCGATGGTATTTATCGAGTTTTTGGTCTTATAATCGTTGATAATCGTGGCCCGAAAAGATGGCGCGTTATCGTCATGCAAAATCCATGAATTTTCGCACCACAATTCCGGTCGTTTACGACGGATTTTTCAAGAGCAATATTGAGATCACGATCTTTTGAACATTAGCATGATGATTTTCAAGCACGATTTCTTTAATTTTTTGAACGTTATCGTCAGTTGAAGAGGTGAAGTCTTCGACGATCTCCCGACCATCTTTAACGGCTTTGTACCACTCGTAAAACAGACTCATCGTTGGCCTTTTCCAGCATTCGCATCGATTCGGCAAACGAAATTTTGTTCAAAACACAAAATTTGAGACAAACTTTTTGTTCAATTTTTTTTCCATTGTAAAGCTCGCCGAGCACTACTGAGGTGGACTGATCCAATCAGCTGCTATAAACAAACTGGTTGACAGATCGCGCTCGTTTTTGGCACAGTGATTAAGGACAGTCCTACCAACGTAAAGAAAATACTTAACGCGGGCAATTTAAATGAGAAATTCCGGGTAATTTTTGGTCAGAAGGTATTGCTAGAGTGTTTTATTTACCGCTTCTCAGAATGTCTGCCGTGAAACTGTGAGGAAAACAGGAGATCGAAGAAGCGTTCTATCCCTCCTCAAGGTGGTAGGGTGGTAGAGTAACCATTAGTTCTTTCATGCCAAAAACGAGCTTTCAATCGAATAGTAAGCCTTCTTTTTGGTAAGGAGCTCAGGCGGAAGCCAAATTAAGGAGCATAAAAATTGCTTTTGCCGGGCTGCGGTTCTTCTAACCTTGTTTAGCTACGAAAGGATTGGTTTCACGATCGCATTTAAAAGCCATGATATGATTTTCGGTTTCCAGCTTCTTCCATAAGTAGTTTTCGCAAAATGATTTACGCAATCTTTCTTCAATAGTTTAGCGTCCAATATGAAAACGAGGTTTTGGACATGATGAGCTAATTTTAGGTTGACACCGTCGAATTTAGACGGGATGAAGTTAGGAGTTTTTTTGCCTTCTGGTGGAAAACACTTTACTACTAACATGAAAGACATAAGCCTTTTACATATTTTAACGATAAAATCAAAAACATGTAAAATTAGAGCACAATGTAATTAAAGTGTAAATAAGTTCATATTGTCGATAACTATGGCGCCAATGCTGATCAAAACATGTCAATATGAATGAAATTGTCTTCACAAATTGTGCGCTATTTAAAACAAACATTATTTCTCTTTAACACGAACTAGAAATAATCACTCTATCTCCGCAAAATCCACATATTACATACATTCATCGATATTTAATCTTATTCGGTTTATCACTAAAAATAACACAATCAAACTAATTGACGTAGCACGATTATTGTACACACATTTTTAGACAAAATAATTTTAATCATTTCACTTCAACTTTATCATGCTACCAAATCGCTATATATTTTCAATGAGAGTTTTCAATTAAAATTAAAATTATTGAAGTGTTGGTGTTGTCTGGCATGTTACGTTCCACTAAGGAGGGTGTGATTTATCTGTTAAGCGACAAGGTCTTTGTTATAAGTTAAATTTGTCAAATACTTTGACAAGTTCATAGGTTAGATTCTTTTTTAGAGTAGAAAGTATGGATTATGAGCGTAATACATTTTAATCAATTCAGTTGCTATACTGAACAGTGCTGTATTTTTAGAGCGCTACCATTGAAACAGTAATTTATATATGATTTTGAAGAAGAAGAAAAACAGTAAATTGAGGCTTATACGATTTTGCTTTGAAATACTTTAATATATTATATAGTTTCTAGTATTTCCGTCGATAGTTCATAATTGGTGAAACAATAGATATTTTACAGTCCCATTTTGACCGTTTTGACAATATGTTCGACGGGCCAAAAATTACTGTTGCTGAATTTCAAAACGATCAAAACTTCTCCCATAACAATGCTGAAATCGTATGCACAAAATATTGCAGGCAAGTATGCTGGTTTGAATAATATGATTCACCTCATCCTAGAAAACAAGTCATACGAAACGGCAAGTTCAATTGAAATATTGCATTAACTAAATAAATAGGTCGTATTAAGTTGATGCATTTATTCAAGAACAAAGGCATCGAATCAAATTCGGAAATATAATGCATTTTGATTCAACACGAGTTCATAATTTGGCTTTTAAGGACGAACAGAATTTAATTTCGATATATATTGCAAAATACTGAGTCTGATTATGTCCTGCAATATAGGGTCGCTAATATCTTTGGTGTTTTTCAAGGAAATTCTTCAAATTTTTTAAAGGATATACTTAAATATATGTATAAAATATTCTCAAAGTTTCAATAAATTATATTCATTTTTATGTCATAAAAAATTCATGAAAATCATTGAGAAAACGCTGTCCTAACCCTATGTCCCCCCTTAATTTGGAATCTTGTCGAATTGCTCACTTTTAAATTTTCCACTTGATCGAATAACAGACTCTCTTAAATTGCAATTGAAATGCTACATGTTGCAGTGATTCATTTTTGCAGACTATTCAATGAAATGTACTGAATCGTAACTATATTTTCCCAGCGCAGCCATGCATCCACGATAAATTGAGTGGATTGCAATCATTCGACAAAGTCAACTTTTGCAAAATAAATCCATTAAAGAATCAAGAATCGTTACAAAAATTCTTTCGAATTCATTTACGAGCAATCGTTAAATAATTTTTGCTCCCATTTGCAGAGTCAAACAAGCACCGATCCTCATCATTGTTGTCGCCACCATCATTTATTGTCATTTTCACTTAGTCTTTTGCAACTTCATTTGATAAACAACAAAGGCAGAAGACATTCAGATGCATTTATGATTGCGGTATCTGTAGTTTTTAATCGAAATGAATAAATTTCAGATTGCTGCTGCTGAATTGGCTGCGGTTGGACAATGAAGATGTTGATGCTTGCGAGTTGGTTGTCGCGAAGAGTTTAGTTGTAGTTAAACTTTAAGAACGACGACGGCGTAAATGAAATATCACAATGTCGTGACAACACTAATACGTTCGAGGTCATCAACTGTCGCAACTAATCAAGAAGATTTCTGCATGCGCACTTGCAGTGTGGTGAGGCATACGTGATGCCAAAATGGGGGCTGACTGATGCACATGAAGAATGTGTAAATGAAGTTCAGAGATTTGAGTTATTAGGTGGGAGCTGTGAAACAATCAAAAATGATTGATTGCTAGCTAATTGGAGCTAATTTTTAAACGAGTGTTTATTTTGTCCTCCGTGGAGTTGTTCCAATCAAATTTTAGTCCAATATTGCATTTTGGATCGGCAGGCAAATTTTTTTGGGATATTAGTATATAAGTTCAAATTTCTGGGGTTAAGAACCCCGTCATTTGATGACCATCTTGAAAAGAAGACGAAAAGTATAATAGGCTATACCTCAGTAACCGTGACTCCCAAAAATTTCGGGCATGGCAAACGTCTGCAAAACGGAAGTTCCAGCAGTTTGTGCAAAGATTAATTTTTCTTCATGGTGATTATCAAAAAAATTAGGAGCTAAAAACAATGCAGAGAAACAGGAGATCACTTTTTGGACGCCACAACTTCTTAGTTTCCACTTCTACCGTGAAAAACATTCAGAACTTTGCAGAATTTTGTCGCGAGTCGTTTGCGGCATCGTTTGTTGCCGTGCGTTTATATTGACAAGAGTTAATATGTCCAGACGGGAGAAGAAAAGAGGAGAGTCACGTGAGAAATACACTTTTAAATCGAATAAACGGTTATTAAGGACAAAGTCTCCAGTGTACAAACTCACGGAGTATTTTTGTAGGCAGTGACTTTTTTGCGCCAATATTCATATCACATGTACATATGTATATCTCACCATGTTAACTGTAGAGTTGGAGAAAAATACACGTTTTAAAAGCCAGGCAGAAAAATTACGAGACTCTTGGCAAGTTTATTATTAAATAGAACATGGTTGGTTGGTTGTAGTGGCAGCCCTCTTTATCCAAAGATGGCTCACTTAGGCCACTATAGGCCCATTGGGACGGCACTAGGAATGACGAGAACCATTTAGACTCTCGAATGAAGTCGACTATGCAGTTAATGTTCAAAATAACATACTCTTTTATGAACATGATAAACTAAAGTTATTTTCTCGTCTCACTGTTTTGAACGCTTGGTTAGTGATTTCTGAGATAACTATCAAAACATCTCAATTTTATACTCTATAATTACAATGGAATTCTTCAAAGAAACTCTATAAAATATAAAGAAAATAGTTCATGTGAGAAAGACATCCAAAAAAGAGGATTCTACATGAAAATCGTCAAATTAAAAATTGACTACACATAATACATTTATAATAAAAGATACAATTAAACATATTTTCAACTAATAATTGCAAATGTTCATCAAGACCTACCTGATAAACGTCTTTCCTTCGACATTTTTTCGAGAGTTTGTTACATTCAATGTGTTTGGACGACATGCGTTGATTGTAACATTTTTCAATTTTGTTGTTTTCACAGATGCTGATGCACAATTTCTCAATACTGACGACATGGTTGACATTCGCACAGTGGTATTACTACTATTATGATTGTTCGATTTAGATTTCGGAATATTATTATTGCTGCATTTCTTAATATTTTCACCACCACCACCACTACCAAACAATGATCCCCAAGGGGATGTAACTCTGGTTTTACCACTCATTTTTGCAAATAAATTTTTAAAAAATTATTTGCTTATTTTTTGACGAGCACGCAAAATATTTTCTCGAAATGCAGGGTTCGTGTTTAGTTCATTTTTAATCGTTGATTTTATGAACTGATTTCGTTCTGTTTAGCAATGCTTTTAGTTTGTAAGTTATTTACTATTTTGTACAGTTCATAAACTAAATAAGTTACTTATAATTCATAAATTATATTATTTTGATCATATGCATAGTGAAA
The DNA here is from genome assembly GCA_963942545.1 of Oxycera nigricornis. Classification (NCBI taxonomy): domain Eukaryota; kingdom Metazoa; phylum Arthropoda; class Insecta; order Diptera; family Stratiomyidae; genus Oxycera; species Oxycera nigricornis. The sequence goes on from OZ012661.1 coordinate 4,795,036, forward strand.
CTAACATCAACTTATTCTATATGAATAAATATGCATTTAAATGTATGTATTTTGTATGTCAATTTGTACAAGAACAACTCCTTCGTTATTTCAATGAATTTATTATATTTTAGCGTTTCCTCTATGCGCACGTTTACGTTTCCAATATTATTTTAGGATTGTTTTAAAATTAGAAATGATACAAACACTTTGCACAAATGCGCGCACATATGCTTTACACCGCACGGACTATATAAACATTAGAGCGAAAGTTTGCATACTAAACTATTCGGTGAGAAAAGAGAGCGTCGTTTTGCCGATATAAATACAAAAAGCTAAATTCGTTTTACTTTAAAATAATATCTCGGAAAAATGTTCTGAAGGCAACATCGTATGTGTTGAAGGTTGAAGCAATGATCCAGAAAATATCGCATTAAATAAAAATGCTAGGTAATTAGTTTGCGAAGGACGATTTATTTGACGGATGTTTATTTTGTTTTTGTTATTATTTATTTTTATTTATAAAGTTTAAATGTCATTGTCAAATGCTTATTATTCCTTATAATATTTTGCATATGTCGATATAATTGTTCGCTATTTACTTGATTGGGATGGATACACGAAGTTTTCGACACTATATATATAGACGCACACGTTCACAGGTCATTTACAGACATTACACTGTCTGTTAGGTGTGGGGATGTTACAGACATTTTGTAGATCGGTTAAAAAACTATGAATATGTAATTTCCGATTCGTGGAATACTTCAAATCAAATTTCGTCGCAATCATTCACTCGTTTGTTACTTCATGAACAATCGATGAATAAATAAACACATTAGCTCCATTGAGGGGTCCACGATCAGCCAAACGAAACCACGTCGTAACTATTCTTAAGGTATCCCGTAACTTCGTTCTTTACGTGAAAAGATCCTTTAGCAAATATCTTTTTAGTCGACAATTGAAATCAATCGTACGTTTCCCGTGACAATACGATACTAAGCAAAGTATCTGTATGTTCAGTTAGCGCGCGACAAATATCTATCTATTCGTGGCACCGACTCGGCTAGTTGTAAGCTATGGACTAAAAGCTCATGTACATGAACCAACAGCACCAACATCAGACAATTTTCCTCTGCAGTTCATTTAAAAGAGAGGAGAGACTACAAAACCGGTGGGAATCCAAACGGAAAGTAGATGGAACCACGGACTCAAATCTTTTACACACAAAGTTTAGTCGATTTTCTGAGATACCCAGCGTGAAAGTTCTTTAACATTTTTTCCGCTTAGAACATTTCATTGATTTTGCATGAGATAGTGGTTTTATCAGTGTTGAGCATAAGCAAACGCTTACATAGTCCATAGATTATATTGTCAAAAAGATAATTTTTTAGCAGCACCGAAACTCGAAAAGCAAAGTTCTATCGGCATCAGATTGTATTCGCTTTGGGAGATTTTAATTCGAGGAAGATATAATGGCCTATGATAAATCAATTTTTAGTTTGATTTTGGAAGCTTCATTTATGATTGTGCTGATATGTAGGTATCTAGATTTTGAACAAAAATCATATTCAATCGCAGAGTATGATCCACATTCCTACTGGGTCAAACTACATCTTATCTTCCTATGCACTATCTTAAGTTTCAGATTAGTACTAAACTCAGTCACTATTTCAAGCTGGCTAGATGCTTTACAAAAACTGGTTTACAGTGGATATCGCTTATCTCTGAGCGAAAAGCATATTTGCTAAGAATTAGTTAAAGGAAGTCAGATGGGGAAATGGAAAATAAAATTATAATTAATCCGAAATAATGAACAGAATCAAATGAATTTGTCGTCCTAAGATTCTTACCTGAACCAAGAAAGAATAGTTTCGGAAGACATTCTCGCTCACCTGAAAAGGGAAAAGCTTATTATTATCAAACATCATTGAAAATTTTCGATTACTGAATCAAATAAACAATATTATTGTTGGTTCATGAGATTACCAAATATTTAGGCAAGAGTATGCTCTGTAAATAAACAAATTGTCAACTATTACATGTTTGGTTGTATAGATCGAATCGATAAAAAAAATCAAGCTTTTCCCTATCGAAGAGCGAATATACATAATTTCAAATTTCAGAGATATCTAGTGAAAAGCATTACTCCTCGTTTCTATCAACACATACGGAGCGAGCACACCTATACGCTTGTCTTCGGATGGTTTACCTCATCTCCCGATTTACCTGTACCCGCATGGAAACGTCTTTTGACGTTACAGACCACATGTTAACATCCAAAATTGTAAAGAAGCCACCATTCAGAGAAAGGGGGGACGCTAGCTCCAACTCTCTTGCGTGCTATGTGCTAGTAGTGTGTGGTTTGGTGACTTCATATACGAAAGAGGTCAAAAGTTTTGAAAAACGCTATTGCACTTTCTATTGTGGATGCAGCAGATCTGATTTAGCAAAGTGGCATCCAAAAATTTGGTATTCTGATGTTTGATGGATTTGACTACTCGAAATTCAAGTCTTTGAAGTTAGAAGCTTCGGAAAATTTATGTACTCGATTTTTGGAATACGGTAAAGTTGATTTTTTGTTTATTATTTTGAAAATTTCGATTTTCATGCTGGAAGGCAGTTCAGAATTTCACTACATGACAAAACAAAGTGCATATTTATGCACATTAAACTTTCAAATTGGACCTCATTCAAGAATTTTTTGAAGAAATTTAGCTTCGAAAAAAGTCTGTCAAAATTTTGATAAAAAATTATATTTTATACGAAATAATTTTAAAGTTTTAGAGCGATCCAAGTCTAAAATAAAATTCAATTAAAAAGTTATAATCATTGCAAACAAAAAAACGACCAAATTTCACTTTTAAACACTGTACACTTTAACGTTTGCAAGAAACAAGCAAACAAGTTTGTCTGCATACATTCCTATCTATGACAATTGTTGTAGCTAGCGATTGTGCTAGTGCCAGTAACGGCGTCATTGCTTGTGTAATTGCACATACATACATATGTACATACTCGACTTGTTTCGATGAAGATATAAAAAAATCAAGAGATTTTTGTATCTTTTGTGCAACAATTCTTGTAGATGTTGTCTTTGTATTACACACTGGATGGCGACTGAAAAGCTGTTTAGCAATCGAACAGTACAACTGAATATGCAACAATCGCTGACGTATATATCCGTTTCAAAATCATGTTTTCGGAATATTTTATTCCTATGTTTGCCGTTGTGTTTGACGATGACGAGTATTTTACATGGGTTTTAGCTGGTTTGAAAACTGTACAATAAGTCCCATATCGAATTTAGATTGGTTTTCAGTTTAGTTATTGTAAAATACAAGTTTAAAAAGATTTCATAAAAGCAACCAAAAGTTGACGTTAAAGTTGATTTCAAAAAATGCAAGCCATATTGAAACAGACACTTTTTCAGTTGAACGCGTAAAGACAATCAGAAACGTTGACAAAATTAAAATATGAAAACTACAAGACAACATATGTAATGATGCACCGCTATGTAGTATTTTTTTAGAATGAGAAAAAAATGAATAAAAAGCAATGAGAATATCACAAAAAAATGACCCTGCAGCTATAGCCTGGAAATTCCAATGGGAAAATGCACATTTATAGGCAAGAAACAAGAACTTCCGACCAAAGCAAAATATTTGTCAAGTTTTGCTTTAAAACGCACCAAAAAAAGTAAGCTGGCTGTGATTAAAAAAAACCTTGAGGGATGGGTTACAATTTTCCAAAAAATCAAAAAAAAAATTTTCGCTTTTTTTATAGCCCCGATTTTGTTATTTTTTAAAAAAAAACCATTCCGGTACCTGGCATAGGCACTTAAAAAAGGATTAATTTGGCGTTTTTTTGTTTCCAGATGATCCACTCACCTGAAAATCACGTTTGCCTTTTTTTGAGGTTTTTTTTAAAAAAATTGTTATGTGTAAAATAAAAATAATAATAAAATCTAAAAAAAATATTTTGTACACCCAAAGTACCAAATTACATGCGTACAAAATGGCATTTTTTTTCTATTGAAAAAAATGGTTAAATTTTTTTTTGAAAATCGTAACCTCAAAGACACCTTTAAACGCAGCAGAAAAATTTAGCTGGCTGTGATAACAAAACATTAAGGACAATTACCAAGTAGGATACAACCATCTGTAGTAACGTCTGTGGCTGTATTTCTCTTAAAAATGAAAAGAATTGATAAGGGATACATTATCAATTTATGAATCAGTTTTTGACCTATTGTAACGAGACTTGTTTGATGACAGATAATTTACAATTCGCCGAGCATGAAAAGGTGTAACCTTTTTTAAAATGGCGTCGATATTTCGCGACTAATGCAAATAAGCCTTCACTATCAAATCTTGAATTAAGTTTTCTTGTTAACAGGAATACGAGCGGCCCAACTCTACTGTCTGATAAAGCTTATGATGAATAAATGTTAATATCAAAAATAGTGGCATGCTAGGAATAAGATGCGATTTGATTATTAAAACATTATTTTGCATAAAAAAATGGGAGTTCTGCTTAAATCAATTTACTCAGCTGTTGAAAATATTATAAAGAAATAAGGGCCACAAATTTAAAATTAAAATTGTTTCAAATCCATGCAGTATAAATTTTCTTTAATAATATGTAACAAACTAAACTACTTACGGAAATAAATTCATTCGACTTCAACGGAAATATTAAGACAACTAAGCACCTTCTAGATATTGTCTACTTTTATAAGCAAATAGAAAATATTGATATTAAAAAATGTGGTTTCCGGTTTGCTTCTCATCGGAAGAAACCCAGATAAGAATTGAATCGCGCATATGCAATTTGGTTTTAAAGTGGTTTCAATGTTTCCGTCTATGAAAACAATTTTCAACTTCTTGTTGATAACAGCACCAACTAAAACCAAATCATTATTTTATGGTCATAGTAATAAAAGCACAAATGTAAGCCCACCATAAAGATAGAATGATAAATGTGCAAACTGTAGTTTTTAATGAAAACATAATACATTATCAATTTTCATATCCATTTGTCAAATCGTCCCATTTGCATGACAATCCATTGAGTTTGCCTAGAGCTTAGGTTACGTCCATTAATTTAGTAGATCTGTTGAAGTGTCCTTTTTTTTGTATTTGAATTTTACGAATCTTTACAAGGGCGGACAATTCTTATATAAGTAAAGAGCGCTGCCTTACAAAATCTAGTTTTCAATCAAAACCCCGGTAAACCCTTAGCTAAGGTAAATTTTTGATAGTCATCAAAGATAGCCTGATCTTCTAATTCTCTAACACTTTCCTCATCAACCCTATTCTAATCATTCGAACTAAGTCAACGAACTCTAACCAACCAAGTGACATAATTCGCTTAAAGAAATGACATAATTCGATAGAAATGGTATTTTTTCGCACATAAATTCGCACGCTTGCGCTACTCCTAACTTGGCTACGTAATTTTCTTCTGGGGTGGCTTGGCACTAGTTTCGTCTGGAAATAGAGAACTAAGCGTTGTCGCCAAGAAGACTAGATGTGGCTGATGAGTACGGATTGGTGGATCTTTGGAAAAGTTGATGCGGTATTTTTTGTTAGATTCTTGTAAATTTCCACGGTCACTCGTTGCATCAGAATCTCCTTTGTATTTTCATCTTGAACACTTCTGCTGAGGCTACCTCAGTAACCACTTTGCACATGTGACAAAGCAGTTCCGGGGGTAGAAAAACAACTCGAATATCAAACCATTTGATTTATTCCTTTAAAAAATAATATTATGATATCATCAACGTGTTTACATTTAGAGAATGCTTCATAAATCCAACCAGTACGTGTGCTGTAGCTTGCAACGCAATCTTAGTCACAAATCACATTATGCAAACTTTTTCATGCCCTATTTTCATGCATATATTCTAAATACCATCTGTTATACATCCGTTTCATCAATGCAAGAACTTAATATTTTATTATTTATTTATGTAAATTATTACAAAGACAGTCAAACAAAAAACAAAAAAAATCTTGACTTATTTCCGTTTAGACCCAATACTTTCACGAAGCGCATTGAGGGATGTGTTATTGTTTGAATTAGCACCACAAGGAGTGATGTGCGGATAAAAATAATGACGTGATGTCTAGATTCGTGGCCATTAGTTAGACAAAATGGAACGATGATCTCAACCCATTGATTTTTATGGTGTGACCTTTTTCAGTATATAAGAAGAGTAATAATTGAAGAGGATTAACGAGACTATCGTGCTATAGGCGAAGCGTTTAATCTAGTGAAGTATTTCAATTACATACGGCTAAATCTAGAAATATAAAATTGAATGGGTGATGGCATTTGTCAAAATCTATTTGGCTTTGAAGTTATTTTCTTGAAAATTGAGCATTTAATGGGGTGGTTGATGGGCTGAGCACTGCTTCTCCACGCCAAGCCCCGCGGAAATGAAGGTATGACTAGAAAATTTGGTGTGACATAAACGTTTGAAATTATTTTTTCAAAAGAGAAGTTAGATTTTTTAAAAATAATTTCAAGTTTTTGGTGTATGAGTTTATAGTGATTAGTTCGATTCATATGTTACCTGACATTTTCAGCATTTAAGAAATGCATGAAGAGCTAACAATTAAGTCATGATTCCTACCTTTAATTATCGATTCAATCGAAATAAGTAGGACGACCATCATCTTATATGCGGGTACCATATCCGGCAGATTCAACAAATAATACTGACTGAAAATAACAACGTGACATCAGTGTGCCTCGTCCACAAGACACTAACAAATCGATCATATTCCAATTATCGAAAGGAAATGACATAGTTGAAATTGTTTCCATACATAGTCGGATACAAAATGCCAGCGCATTTATTGTACATAGTTTGTTTGATTCTTTTCTAACAAAGCAATCACACAACTGTCCACTAGTATGCCTTCTAGACTCGCCGCGCTAGACAGTTTGGCATCATAATGGCTAGCAATGATGTAATTCCCATGATTTTTACACTTCGCGCAAGTTGACTGACTGATGATGAGCTTCGAATGACTTCAGACTGAATGAAATATGTTGATCCTGGCAATTGAAAAACAGCTCTAATCGATAGTAATTATTTTGATGATGACTGAAGCTGCTGCGTTATTCTAGTCATGGGTTCAACACTTTGATTGGTCGCATGGTAAGACTAAAATGGGCAGCCTTAATCGATTAATGACAATATTGTGGAGATTCTTTGAAAATTAAATGGGAGGAGTTTTAGATGCCTATCGCTGTCTATAGAAATGTGATGATTGCTTATTATTCAAGACTTGACATATGCTTCCGAAAAAGTTGACGTCATTTCAGAAAATTAAACACAATATGGTAAATGGACGACATTGACTGCGTTTTTCTTAGGTTTTAAAATCACCTGCTGAAAATATATGACTCGCCTACAGATCTTCAATTAATATTATCGCAAGAACTATGTAACTTGTTTTTAAATTTAAATTTTTTCGAAAAGTATTAATGATTCCTTAGAACTTCTCTGACGCAAAATGAAAATGATGATAATATTGCGTACATGTCTTTAGCTTATTTTGGTACGTTACCTAGTTTCATGGTTAAACCGTAAGCAGCGTTATCTACAATTATATACAGTCCATGATCAAAAAATTAGGAACACTAGGATTTTTGCAAAAAAAAACAATTTTGCCCCTAAAACCCCTTTTTTAAAACGTCGAATAGATGTAGAAAAAACGTTTATATGTTTTTTTGACTATTTATTGATAGCAAATTAAGTACAACCTGAGTCTAAATATTAATATTTCGTAAGACCACCGTTAGCTTTAATAACCGCTTTTATTCTTGCGGGCATACTGTCGATGCACTTAACAATCATGTCCTTTATTTTTTCACTATTCTCCCATATATTCAAAATATTTTCCTTTAATATATCTACAGCGGGATTAGCAGAGGCATAAACTTCGGACTTCAAGAGGCTTCATATATTTTCAATAGGATTCAGGTCGGGAGAGTTGCCAGGCCATGAATGAACGGGGATACTGGCGCCATCAAATATATTTCGCACGTACTGAGCACGATTATATGGAGCACCATCATGCATAAAGGTGATGCCGGTTGCACTGCATCTCAAAAAATTGAGGTATGGAATTTAATATGTCTTCCAAGACCTCAGAGTACTGCAGAGCATTCATTGTTCCGTCGACAAAATACAGCGGTCAACATCCATCTGCTGAAATGCAAGACCATAACATAACGGCTGACGGTCCTCACAACACAAGCTTCATTGTATTGCTCATGTGGTCTTCTCCGAACGATATGGTGACTTTCTGTTACCGCTTCTAACCTGCATTCGTCGCTAAATACAATCTAAAAAATAAGAAAAAATCTTAACTCGAAAATTTTACTTTAAAATGAGGAAAACAGTAGAAAATTATTAAAAGATGATAATTACCTTTTGAAAATCTTCTACGGAATAATTTTGAAATGTTTTTGCAAATTTCTATCTAGCTTTGCGCATTTTGCCGTTAATTTCGTTTTTATTCTGGTCGCCTGGCATGTAAGATCGCTTCTCTCAATCGTCTTCTGTGCGTCATCCGCGATATAAATAATTCTTCGGCAACCAGATCCAGATGCAATTTTCTTACGGACGAAAAACGGTTTTCACAGGATTTCTGTATAATTCTTCGGACTGTGCGAGTCGTTGTAATCCTTTTCCGGCCACAATTCTTTCGTTTGCTCGAAATTTGCAAAGGACTCTCAATCGCAATCTTATTGATTCGCATCACCGTTTGAGCAGAAACCTTCTCGATTCGTACGATTTCACGAAAAGAAAAGTTGTTTGTCCTTAGTAACGCAGTTATGGACGCTTTTTGTTGCAAAGATATATCCTTACACTTTCCCGTATTGTTTTAAAATTCAACTTTAAAATAAAATACATGCAACGATACAAGTATCCAATTAACCACGAAAAAAGTTAAAATCTTTTGCTTTTACAAACCAAACACTTTTCACAAATCAAACACTTTTGCTTTCCAAATGCTAGTGGAAGACCAACGACTCTGTAATTTTCTACCCAATTTACATAAGGAGAACTTTTAATGTGATAATAGCCGCGAAGATGTACAGGTAAAAAACAATTACTTGAAACAATTTCAATTGATCGGGATTTTCCATAGCGCATGAATCCCCTTCAAAATACTTACAGGCATAATTACAAAATGAAAACATGTTCGAAATCCCAATTTTTATGACACCATAAACGAAAATTTTGAAAAAGTCATAAAAATTGATGAATGTTCCTAATATTTTGAACAAGGACTGTACGTATATGTCATAGCACTAAAAAATTAAGTTCCCTAGCTCTGGCAATCAGGTGGCGATATGTTGCGACGACAAACGACGCATCTCTACGTATGAAACCTTTCAGGTTCTTAATGGTGGTGGTGGTTAGTCGTGATGGTGCAGTTTTCTTGAAACGAAACTTTAAAATCAAATAAAATATTCATCAGCGCCACATTCTCCGAGAGTCTTGTAATTTATTAGTAACTGCATGTAACAGTCATTTTGTTTTGATAGAACAATTCAACTAGCGAAAAAACTGCACCATTACGACTAACCACCGACAAAAGATCAAACAGGAAGCCGCTTATGACAATTTCAATGGTCAATCTAGTCAGCTGAATCATTACCAAGCCGATGAGGGAATCTTGTTGAGAGTCTCAAGTTAACATATATGTATGCATTTCAATGGTTTTCAAAATGTCTGTTGTAGTAACATTCCTGTTTTAGACATATTGCATAAACTGCTAGTTTTGTATAATATTGGCGTTCATGATCGTGCTATGATCTCGTCACATTCCCTTTTTATTTCATATGAGTAACGATGATTTCATGCCAATATACTTCCGGTATCATAAACAGAGTCGATATTCTCCAGAACCGACAGAGCACGTTTATAAATTAAGAAATGTATCCATCTGGATTTACACTCGCTTGCGGTCAGCTTAAATGTCACCTAAGAATAATTTTCTTGACCACAATGAAACAGATATTCTTAAATGTTTAATACCACCTATAGCTCCAAGACAAAAGAACTGAAAGAGAGAACAAAGAAGCGTCTAACCGAAATATCTTTAAAAATGACATCATGTCGGTGCCGTGCTTTGTAGTAAGATGTAGAAGAGGAAATGAAAACACCTTTGAGGTCAGCAGCTTTCATTGCAAGCAAAACGCGAGCACTTGCCTTAAGATCAAGAACCTTTCCACTAGCCTATAGTCATACTACTTACATGTCAAGCAATTTTTTATTGAGTGACTCACATTGCTAATTACGTGGAAATAAATAGCATTCTTGGTTACATGATATCAATAATTGTAGACATGACGATTGTGATCATATTTCTTTACATATTTCAAATTGGGTAAGGTATCCGCTTTCCTGGGTCAGAAGCACGTCATGTCGATCGCAAGGACGTTCCAATGATTATTATGCCTTATACGTGACTGCAACCTAATTATGATGAATTCGAGCACGATTCAATCCTATTGGTTATTTTTAACGTCTGTTATAATCATCGTTTAATGACTTCATTACACGCAAGATCACTGATCCAAGTTCCTTTTTTTGAAAATCAATTGTTCACAAGGAGTGGCACGGCACAACGATATTGTTTATGCATATGATACATTCATTTGACTGGAATGTTTTTTGTTGGCAAATGCATTTGTACTGTTTTTCGTCAAGCGTTGTAAATAAAATGTGTGAGACATTGTAGAGAAATTTAAACAGCTTCCACGTTAATGATGTGTAGTAGCGAGAGGTCATTGCAATTTAGCATGGAATCCATCGTGTTAGTGTTTTAGTGCTTGCTAGTTGATTCATATCAAGTTAGATCGATGTTTCTTTATAATAATTACGCGATTTGCTATGATCAATCGAACGATTATTCATGATGAGCATCTATTGTTATTCTGTGTGCAAAGAGATTTCAATTAAACATATGCAATGTGTCGTCGGTATTGGGTCATATAAAAAGTCTCCGCGGTTTTCTGGTAAATTTTTGAACAAAAATTTGTTGTTTTGAAAATCAATGTTAATCAAGTACATATTAGCTCATTATTATCTATCACTTTTTGCCATTTTTCTGGTAACTCCATAATTCCATGGGTGTAGATCTTCTATGGTTTATCGGCGAAAAACTTGGCCAAGTGATTTTCAGAGGCTCTTTTGTCGTGTAATTTTTTACCATCCAGAGAGTTTTGTAGAGACCGAAACAAATGGTAGTCAGTCGGTGCAAGTACAGTATATGTAAGAACCAGTAGACAACCCTTCATATAAAGGCACACTATCAAGTGTGTCCCGCGGTTCTACGGGACATAATCATATAATCTACTCTGTCTGGTACACGTATTTGATTTTCTGTTTCGCATAGAAATCACTGGATTCTCTCTTAACTCCCTGTTTATTTTTAGATTCTAACAGCTCGTTTACACACTGTCTCTTGTATACACTGTGGTCCGGACTATACGGTGGATGCATCAAAACTTGCCAATCAAGTTGCGCCAATTTGTTCCGATTTATCAAAGATATGTGTGTTCTGGCATTGTCATGATGGAACACAACTCTTTTTCTGTTGGCCGATTTTGATCGCTCTTTCTCGATCACTTCGTTCAAACGGTCGAGTTATGCACAGTACAAGACCGAATTGACCATTTCGCTAGGTTTCAGCAGGTCATAATGGACAATTCCCTTCCAATTCCACCAAACACTCACCATAACCTTGTTTGGCGTCAATCCAGGCTTTGAAGTCATCTGTGGAGGGTCACCAGCTTTTGACCATGATTTTTTTCGATTAGTATTCTCGTATTTAATCCACTTTTCATCGCCCGTAATGAGCCGCTTCAAAAATGGTTCAATTTCGTTGCATTTCACTGATGGTAATTCGGTCAATCAAATTTCTTTGTGTTAATTCATGTGGCACCCAAACATTGAGCTTCTTTGAGTAACCAGCAATTTTTAAATGATTCCAAACTGTCGTGTGGTTGATGTTCAGTGCCTCAGCAATTTCTTGACAGCTTGCATGCCGGTCTTGCTTCACCAGTTGCAAAATTTCATAGACTTTTTCAGTGACTGGCCGACCAGAGCGAATTGCAACTTTGACATCGAGGTTTCCAAAACGGAATCGAGCAAACCACTCCAGGGTCCGGCGTTCACTCACAGCAATCTCACTGTACATTTCACAAATTTTTCGGTGAGTTTTTGCAGCGTTTTTATCTCTTTTTATAGTAAAAAAGCATCGCATAGCGTATTTCTTCAGATATTTCACTCATTTTCAAATCTAAACTTTTTACACGAACGGCGAATTACAGGACTGTTTTCACAAAAAATGTGGCCAAAAACGTTATCTTTCAAAAACACGTTCGTTTGACACAATTGAATAAGTGGTGTCCGATATTGTAGGGGTTTCGTTTATCTCACTAATCTAACCACTACAGAATTCAAATATCAACTTTTATGTTCTAGTATTTTATTATGCTTTTCTCGACTGACTCAACCAACTGTCACACCGGATTTATTACTCTCATGTTTTTTATCTCTTAAGGTTGGCTGCTATGATGGTGGCAGTGCTGCCACAAGTACTCCCCCCGCATGAGATTTGCTCGAAGGCTTGAACCGTACCTTTTTGCTTGCTTGATACGTTTTGAGTGGGTGTCCTAGCATTGATGTCCATTGATGAGCCTGCATTGGCTGTTGTGGTAGAGTTTCTTCGTTGCTGTTGTCATCTGTTTTAGTGATGTGTGCTGGCTTTAAGCGTTCAATGGAGATTGCCTTGATGGTCCCATTTACATTGACTTTGTAGACACGATCCGTTACTCTCTCTATGACTTCGTAAGGTCCGGTGTATGGAGCTTCTAACGGTGCTTTGACAAGATCCGTGCGTATGAAAACATGAGTGCAGGTGTCGAGTCCTTTGATCGTGAATATTCTGGATTTAGAGTGATGCGCAGTTGGTGCCGGCCGTAGAGCTCGCATGTACTCACGATGTTTTTGGATAAAAATTTCAGGGTCGGCCGCCAAGTCCTGTGTTACAAAGAATTCACCAGGAATCCTTAGGTTTGTGCCATAAAGCATTTCCGCTGGTGTGGCATTGATGTCTTCTTTGAAACTCGTCCTAAGCCCTAATAGGATGGTGGATATTATTTTCGTCCAGGGTTCCGGTGAACACATGAGTGCTGCCTTCAGAGTTCTATGCCACCTTTCTACAATCCCGTTTGACTGAGGATGATAAGGTGTGGTGCGAGTTTTCTTTGCTCCTATAAATCGTGACAGTGATTGAAAAAGCGCCGATTCAAATTGGGATCCTTGATCCGTGGTTATGGTGAGTGGCGTGCCATAATGAGCGATCCAGTGATCGAATAATGCTGTTGTTACTGTGCTGGCTGTAATGTCACGGAGTGGAATGGCTACGGGCCACCTGCTGAATCGATCTATCATCGTTAGGCAGTATTGATATCCATCGACATTTGGAAGAAATATTATGTCAAGATGAATGTGGTTGAAACGGCTGTCTGGCACTTGGATTCTGTCTGGTGTGAGTTTGTTATGACGATGTACTTTAGCTCTTTGACAAGGCAAACATTCACGTGACCATTGAAGGGCGTCTTTGCGAATGTTAGGCCAGATGTATTTCTCACGTAGACGGCGAGAAGTGTTTCTGGTGCTTGAATGTGCGACACCGTGTATCACGTCGAACGCTGTTCTGCGCAGTGATTTTGGGATGTATGGGCGGATTATGTTTGTCGAAATATCACAATAAAGTTTGATGCCTTTTTCAGTTTCTAGTTCTTGGAGTTTTAGAGATGTCGGGTTTTCGATGAGATCTTTTAGCTGTTCGTCGGTTTGTTGCGCTTCTTGAATTGTATCGAAAGATAGCTTTGTGGGCATGCTGATGGTGTTGATTCGTGATAAGGCGTCGGCAACGATGTTTTCGTCGCCCTTCACGTAAACAATGTCCGTCGTGTATTGCGAAATATAATCCAGTTGCCTTAGTTGGCGTTCCGATGCTTTGTCCAGTTTCTGTTGAAACACATAGGTGAGGGGCCTATGGTCCGTTTTGATGATGAAGTGATGACCATCGAGTAACTCTTGAAAATGCTTGATTCCTGCGAAAATTGCAAGGAGTTCCCGGTCATATGTACTGTATTTCTGCTCTGCACTGCTTAGTTTTCTTGAGAAATGACCTAAAGGTTTTAAGATGCCATCTTCAAGTTGATCTAACGTTGCTCCGATGCCGTTCGCTGAGGCATCGGTGGAAAGAGCCAAGCTTGCTGTGGGTGACTGAAATGCAAGACGAGTTGCAGTGGTGAGAGAGGTCTGACAAGCTAGAAATGCTTCGTTAGTTTCTTTTGTCCAAGAGATTTTGGTGTTGTCGTTTTTCTTCGACGATGTTATATGCTTATATAACGGTTGTTGTAGCTTAGCGGCTTCAGGAATGCATCGCCGATAGTAGTTTATCATTCCCAGAAATCTTTGAAGCTGGATAACTGTTTCTGGCTTCGGAAAGCTATGAATTTTTTTAAGACGTTCTGGTGTTGGTGAGTATCCTTGATTATTTAAGGTATATCCGAGAAAATTGACTTCTGGTTGGCCGAATTTGCATTTGGAGACGTTAATTGTGAGAGATTGTTCTTTTAGTCTCTCAAATACTTGTTTTAAATGTTGTTCGTGTTCCTCTTTGCTGTCGGACATTATTAGAATGTCGTCAATGTAGACGAACACGAAGTTTAAGTCTCTGAAGATGGAGTCGATGAAGCGTTGAAAGGTTTGTGTCGCATTCTTCAGACCAAAAGGCATGACAACGTATTCATATAATCCCCAAGGTGTTATGATTGCGGTTTTCTGAATATCATCTTCATGCATTGGAATCTGGTGATAAGCTTTTTCAAGGTCTATCACCGTAAAGATTTTTTTGTTGTATAGCATGGGAAATAAGTTTTGTATATGTGGTGGCGGGTATTTGTCCGGTTGTGTCACCGCATTTAGCTTCCTATAATCACCACAAAGTCGCCAGCAATTGTCCTTCTTTTCAACGGGAAGGATAGGACTAGCCCATGGGCTGCTGGAAGGTCTGATGATGCCTTCTTTAAGCAGGTTATTAATTTCAGTTCTGGCAGCAACAGATTTGAGTCCAGATAGTTTGCGAGCTCTCTCTGTTATTGGAGGCCCAGTAGTGATAATCCTATGAAAATGATTGATGTTTTTTGTGTTAGTTTTAACACGTGTCGTCGTGATTTCGGCAAAATTTTGAAGTAATTTGGCATAGGGCATAGCCTGGTTAATTGTGGATATGCTGTGAAAAGATGCTCTTAGGAGTTCACCTTTGGTGGTTAATGTTGTGATCTTGTCGATCAGTCGCTGACTTTCTAAATCTATCAGGAGGCCAAAATGTGTGAGAAAGTCTGCCCCAATTATTGCTGCTTTGATATCTGCAATAATGAAAGACCATGTGAATTCTCGACGTAGATTAAGGTCCAACGTGAGGGTTCTTGTGCCAAAGGTGCGGATCTCTGTGGAATTCGCTGCATATAAAGTGATTTCACTTTTTGAGTTGTTTGTTCCGAAGATGCTAGTAGGAAGAATGGAGACTATGGAGCCAGAGTCTATTAGGAATGTTTGACTCGTTGTTCTGTCGTAAATATGAAGACGAAGCTCTTTTGGGGTCAGGTCCTGACTGTCACCAACAGCTCCAACTGATGACAGTAAATTTAGTTTTTTTGCGATTGTTGATTGACAAAGGTGCATGGCGTGGTGCAATATCGTGCTTGATTACCGAATTTTTGGTGGTAGGAACAGATGCCTTGTTCGTTGTGTCGCCTGCCGGTTGATCCTGATCTGCCTCGTGGGTGCTGGTTTTGATTTGGTTCAAAATATCGTTGTTGGCGTTGAGAATATTGGGATGATGTGTGTGTGGGCATTGTTGGCATTTGTTGCCAAAATGCTGGGTAATGCATCGTCTGACTTTGTTGGTCCTTTACGAGTTTGAGTTCGCGGAGGCAAGTGGCGAGCAGTTGTTGTATCTCGTCGACTTTTTTCTCTAAATCCCTTATGTTTTTGTATAAGGGGTCTATACGTTCTACGGATGTTGCTGTTGACATAACGAATGAGCCACGTGATTCGATTATGCGGTCAGCTACTTTGGCTAGTGTATCTAGGTCCTCATTGTCGTTGACCACGAGAAATGGACGCACGTCGGCAGGTAGGCAGTCTAACCAGAGTTGGTACAGTATGTCATTGCTGACGGAGTCAGCAGCTATATCTTTCATTTCCCTTATGAGTTGAGAGGGTTTGTGATCAGCTAAAGTCATGCCTTTTAAAAGTCTCCTTATGTCATTCTGCCTTGAGTTTGTAAAGCGATCGAGGATTGCCTGTTTTACAGCTTCATATTTGTTTCTTTCAGGCGGATGGCTGAGAATATCAGCGATTTGCTTTAACGTTACTGGGTCTAGAGATTTTATGACTGTGCTGAATTTTGTGTTGTCACTGCACGTGGGAAACGTTTTGAATTCCGCTTCAACTACAAAAAACCAAGTTTTGGGGTCATTTTTGTAAAAGATTGGTACCTGTGGTTTATTTATTGCCAGAATTTGATCTTGGTTTTTAAACACGCCATGGTTTTGTGACGATACGTCGGATGTCATCGGATTTTGTGTGTACAAATTTTGATATTCGGCCTGAGGCATGTCACCCGCCACATGTCCTAAGTTTTCGTCCATGTGACATTTGTCATTTGAGGGCTCATGTGGCATAGTTATGCACGAGTTTTTGAAAATTCGTCTATCGGGGTCACCAAATGTAGGGGTTTCGTTTATCTCACTAATCTAACCACCACAGAATTCAAATATCAACTTTTATGTTCTAGTATTTTATTATGCTTTTCTCGACTGACTCAACCAACTGTCACACCGGATTTATTACTCTCATGTTTTTTATCTCTTAAGGTTGGCTGCTATGATGGTGGCAGTGCTGCCACAATATATGGGCATCAACACCATCTAGTGGCAAAAACCGCGGAGGTTTTTTATATGACATAATCATACAAATTTTCACAATTGATGATCGAATCAATAACAGTTTAGATGGTACACTTATAATCAAAGATTTCAACATTAGCCTATTTTCATTTTATTGATGATCTTTCAAGCTAGCTACTTCTGAAGAAGATAAACCTTAACGTAAATGAAGTTAAATATTATAGTTTGCTACAAAATATTGTTCGTTTGAAATTCAAATGGGCGAACAATCGTCATTTTATTGCTTCGAGTTTTTTTTCGTTGTATTACAATCAAGCGAAAATCATATACTTTTCTTAATAATTTATAATGAAATTATTACGTGTTTTATGGACCACCCGAATTCTTTTTGAAAAATGCAATTAACCCACAAATACACTGAGATCATCGTTAAAATCTTTCATTTTTCAAAATGATGACATACCACCGCAAAACTCTACATCCGACTCCTTTTTTGCCGCTCATTTCAATGCTAATATGCGTGGGATGATGTGATTATGATAATCAGCAGCAATTCATTTAAAATATGGAAAGATCAAGTGGTGGTGGCTGGTTGGTCAATCATTGCCTAAAAATTATAAAACAGTGAACAGTTTTCTTCGCGGCATTCATGGAGGGACCAGTTTCTATAGTTGACCAATTGGTCAGCTAACTTTATGGCAACTAACCTTTCGTTTGTGTGTAGTTATCTCTAGCGATGACATGCACACTACGGGCTTGACTGTTTTCATAAAAATGTTTTGAATAGCACATAAGACAGTTCGAAGTATGGTTCTTTCTTTTAGACATTTCGCCAACGGACCATCATTTAAATAATCAAATATCTTGTGAGAAATTTTATTGCCAATTCGATGCTGAGTTCCGATTCATTTATTTCAATTTGTGAACAGGCCTGAAGCGAGTCTTTGAAAAATATTTAAATGCTATTATTATGCTAATATATTTGTGGATATAAAAGTTAAATCTGAAGATTCTTCAGATAGACCGAATGAATTAAAACAATTGATAACACAATTTGAAGTGTATTCGCCGAAACATATTTAAAAACAAGAAAAACTAGACGCATACTAATTACCTGGTTGAATTTATGATTTGTATGACTCAAAAATATCTTGGAACGGAAGGAACTAATTCTCGATTGACTGAATCACATTAGGTACCACAAAATTCAACGATCATGTTAAACAAACTAATTGCGATTTAATGTCGGTGGTAGAATCAAATGACATTTAAGATGATGAAGAACATTTAGAAGCACTTAATGCAATTTAGTGGATTGCTCTAGCAATTTTCAGGTGAACTCATCAATTGGTAGTCACGTTGAATTCCGGGAAAATCGGGGATTCATTGCATGTTAAGCAGGATATAGCTCTGTTCTGTGCATGTAGCGTTATAAACAATGACTTTATAGAAGTAAATGTGTATCAAAAGCGACGGATTTACCTTGAAAATAAACTGTTGCATCCATCGTCAATGTTGGAATTTATTTCGTTCGGTATTTCTCGTTTACCATGATGCACTGTCCAGAATCCCAAAAAGTTGGCCAAAATAAAAAGGCGTTGTTCAATTGTTATGACAATTTCAGTTTGAGGTTTTTAAGGTTATTAACTACGAATTTTATATTAAATTGAAAAAATGGCGACTACAAAATGGGGGTCAGTTTTGGTTAAAACGGTTTTTTTGAATCGTGAATAACGAATTTTATATACGACTTTTTAAACAACAAAATGGCGGAAAAATTGAAAAAAATATGCTTTTCACACAAAAAATTGTTTAGTCATGTGAAACCCACGTGTGTCAATTTCTTCAGAAAACAAAATTGCTACTACAAAATGGTAATAATAATAAAAATATATAAAAAAATGATGAATGCCATTTTTACCAAGAACCTACCCGCGCGGGAGGGTAAGTGGACCGGGCGGCGGCGGGAGGGATGCAAAACGTATGTCCAAAGTGTTACCCCTATTTATATTACATTTATGGTGAAAATGGCCTTCATCAATTTTTCTTATGAATTTTTATTTTTTTATTGGTTTTTTTATTTTTTACAAAAATAAAATCCTTTTTTTTAATTCTTTCGACTTCCAAACAAGTCTAAAAATCAATTCCCAGATCAATCTCAATATGCAAAATAATCATTTTTTTAGTGGGGGGAACCCCGATAACTTCCCATGGGGCCGTTACCGCCACGAACTTTTTATGCCATAGTAGTGGGGGAACCCCTCTCTTTCGATACACCTACTCTCACCCCTTTCGGTGGCTGGAGCCATAATCTTAACCTATACCAAAAGTAAATTTAGAAAATATTTCCTCTTTTTTGAGATGCATTTTATGTATTTTTCTTGTCCAATAAATGAGTTTGCCACCAAATTTCGGACTGTCATGGCAGCTCTCCTATTCAAGCCCCACACCAACGTAAACAATAACAATTCGGCGTGCGCGCGCTCGCCACCATGACGTCACCCGTTAATAATAAACGCCAATTTTCAACCGTTTCTTGAAAGAAAAACCAATGCCTTTCAACGGGCATCCAGCACACGAATCGTATCGAAACGTCGGTTATCAAAGCTACTAACGACTTAATCCCTGCCGCATTGATAGTCCACCCCGGATAGCAATGCTTTACGGTACTTTCAAACCGCACAAAAAACGTCAAACTGCCGGGAAGCGCTCACGTCTTGACGACACTCACCTGACGAATTCCGTGATCAATCGCATGTTTCTTGGACTGCATCCTGAAATAAAATCCATAGCTGATTAACGCCGCCACAACACTGTGCAAAATTTCCACGCAAAGTCGTATCGAGAGTTGTTTAACGCGAAACAAAATCAGGAAATCGATTTATTCAGCCATGTTTGCAGACGTGCTCACTTTTCATCATAATTCCGTGGAATTTACACGCCGACATTACTTGCAAAGCATTAAGCGCATGTTATTGTTTTCGCGACGATACTCGAGATCCATAAAATCATCATGATTTTGGATTAAAACACTAAATTAGTCCTCATAAAATCCACGGCAACGACACAGTTAGCAAGAACCTATCAAGAAGGTGCAGATGACAGCTAACGGCAACTGTCAGATGATGTTGGTCTCGACGTGGTGAAATTTCACTGCTTGACAGGTTGAGAGTCGCTGTATTTCATGGGCTGCTGCCAGCGCACTCTGGGGTCTTTTGTGATGGCAGTTTAAAAATTGAAATTATTTTTTTATTATAAAATGAAAAAAATAGGGTAAATCACAGAAGCTAGTAAGAATTAAAATCCTATTGATTTTCAAAACCGGTCGTACAGCGCATCACTGTTATCTCACCCCAAAAATGAGCAACGACAGCTTAACGGCCATTTTTAAAATAACCGTCGTCTCTGGCGGTACTAAAATCGCGCGTAGCAGTTGGCGACAAATAAACTCAGGAAAAATAAATGCGAAAGAATTCACAGTAATCAAAGAGGGAGAAGGAGGGTGCTGTTATGGATCAAAATCTTCCTCCGTATATTCTACACAATGTGTGTAGTTTTTAATTTCTGAAAAAAAACATATTTTGGGATACATGGCGAATGACAAGCGAATTTTACTTCCAGAAAAATTTGTTGCTATCGTCGTGAACTACACCTTGACGTTATTGATTGCATATCTCCAGGCGTGCTGTACGTCACGATCGCCAACTTGTATGCGCACGAAATCAATCCGCCCCGATAAGCCCACAAGACCCCAAACAGCTACACCACTCCACTTTTCGTCAAGCTTTCTCGCTCTCCACACCAACACACTCGCCGACAGCCGAGCTGCCGACGGCAGTATCAATTATGAATCGCCGCGAATAGTGCGGGTAAATTGGTGTCTGGTGTGGCGCTGGCGCGATCGTTTGGTTCCTGTCGCCTTGACACTTGGTTAATCGTTCACCACCGTAATCTACCCCCATTGGAAGAATTAGCGGGGTCGGATGCTTTCCCATCCGCGAAGTGATAAGTCCGCGCAGTACGATTACGATAGCGCATGGCGATGATAGGCCAATAAGAAAGAGAAGCACAGTGCAACGTGATCCGCGCGCCCTGCACTCCTCCTTCCGGATGTGAGTTGTCAGCAAGTGTCATATGCCAAAAGGGTTCGTTATCCGCGCCCGAAGAATCGCCCGCGTGCATGCGGTCGTTATTGTGAAAGTCGCACCCTGCGCACGGTGATCGCGAAGGTGGTTCTTCGCTGAGTGAGTGTTGGTGTGCGAGAAGTGAACATGCCCGCTGATAGCTCGTTTTCGCGTGCGACGTTTCTCATCAATTAACTCTGACGATCGAGAGTGATATAGCTGATAAATAGCAGTTATTAAGTCCTGCCGTGCCAGCCCCCCTAATTAAAACACTGTAACTGTTTCCCGGCTCCTCTGCTTCCAGCGCCGGTCGCCTCGCGCGGGACATTTGAATATGCAAGATCGCGAAATCGTGGTGGCGCGTTCGCAAAACGCAAATTAAACAATTAAAAACTCTTGATCGAGCGGCAATCGACATCAGAGAAATCGAGCACAGCCGCGGATTGATTGCGCGAAACGTCTGAAAGCAAGAAGAGCGCGGCGGAAGGTGGACAGCAAGCAAAAACTGGTATGTCGCGGAATTCGCGTAGCGAGGCATTGGTAAATATTATTATCTAAGAACCCGCCCAGTCATCGTGCGTGGCCAGATATTTGTGGAACAAGCGGGAACCTTTAAGTACTCAAGTGGCTCGCTTTACCTTCACGCCACGACACGACGTTGTATACAACAGAACTATTTGTACACTTTTTCGTAGGCGCTCCCCAAAACACCCCCCACAGTTTCATCTGAAGGAATTGGGCTTTGTGATGTAACCTGTTGTCATTCATTCATTGAAACAAATCGCTGATACGAACGACGACAGCTAGGCAAAAAATCGGGAGTCAAAATGTGGCCAGCGGCAGACCGCGTAACAGATACTTTGAGGAGCTGTCCATAAATCAGAGATAAAAAGCTGATTGACGAGGAAAAGTTTAGCAGAATAATATTTTCGGCACTAAAACTTAATAATTGGCGATAAGATTGCTACCGCCTTTAGCATCAATGCTTCATTATTTCCACATATTCTTTAGAAAAATTATTTGGGCCACCAAAATGTTCGCTGAGTTTTCCAAAAGTTAGTCCTCTCCGTGAGCCGTTTATTTGTCTTAAAAATGAATTTTCTACTTGACTGCTTTCCCTCCGGGGCGCAATAACTCCCCTACAGTGATTGAAACAAACAATGTCGCAAACGACTTGTGGCAAAATTATCTTGAAATAGATTCCAAACATATTTCGCGGTAAAAGTGAGAACAAAGAAGTTGTGGCGCTCGGAAGAGGATCCCTCCTTTTCGAATGTCGTTTTTGGGTTGCAACATTTTTTTTATTATTGACACTATGTACTACGTGAAAGTAGTGTATGTACAAGTTGCTGCAATTCTACATTAGTTTGCCATATTTTGCTTTTTTGTGGGAGTCATGGTTTCCGAGATATGAAGGTGTCCGACTTTTTCTTCTTTTCAAGATAGCGCCCAGAGAATTGAAGCTGCGATCTTAGAAACTTGAACTTAAGGCAACTGTTGAGCTGGCCACACATTACAATGAAAATCTGCCTGCCCGTCCAAAATGCATAGTTGAAGCGCCATTTGGCCTTTTCTTGACCCCTCGCTCCTTAATGTAACTTTAACCTTGCCCCTCCCCCTAGTTTTGGAACGTGAATTTTGCAGGAATTATTGTGACAAATTAAAAAATTTAGAATGGCAAAATATGAAATTTTTTTATTGCTTTTATTCACACAAAGTAACTTAAAGTGAAAAACAGAGAGAATGAGGATTTGAACCCTCTACCTCGAGAGCAAGAGTCGGGCGCTCTGCTCAAGTCTTATATTTGCATGTCATGGCTATGTATTGTGCTCACTTTAAATTTTAAGACAAACTTCCGTTCACTTTAATAAAAAAAACAGAGGGAGCGCGGATTTGAACCCTCTACCTCGAGAGCAAGATTCGCTTTTTCGTTCGGTATGCTTTTTCTGGGCTCACTCCTCTCACTCACTTTTCGTTAGAACGTCCGTAAAGGAAGCTAAACTTTCAGAAATATGTACAACACGAGTAGAATGAATAAATGAAAAAAAAACCGGATTCATGGAATTTTATTCCTTGAAACGAAATTCATGAAAATCTAAGAAGTGGTCCTTTTATTAAAATCCGGTTGCTTGATTTGCGATTCGTAACGTCTAAATTATCGTTCTGTCAGAATTTTAGTCGCAAACATAGATAATACATTGAAAATGGTCAGTGCTGAGTAAAAATGTATTTGGGAGGGCCTCAAATAGTAGCTTTTGATAGGAACGGATTTTTCTATAAGGGTTCCAGTCTGGCCAGGACTCCTTTTATCTCTTAAAATAATTAGTGACAGTTCGAATTTTGGCCCAAATTGCTAATAAAAAATTAAACCCTATCAAAATATGACAATGATTCCGTTTGTTAATGGATTACTCGTCCCTTTTTCAGTTTTCTGCCCTGTCCAAAATTCGTTCATAGTGCTATTCTGTCCATAAATCATCCATAGCATAGATTGTTTAAAATATTTGCCACCATTTCCTGGGTTCGATTCATATTATTTCGAAGCCGAGCTATGTGAAAATTTTCAATTTTGTTTTCTGGTTATAAATATTGTTTTTGGTGTATTTGAAATTATATATCGGTATTTCAAAAATAAAAAATATTGCTAGGAAATTTCAATATATTGAGCGAAAAATGCCGATATATCGATATTAGCTTTAGAGCCCCGTAAAAAATAGCGTAGAAATAGGCGTGTTGATCATAAACATTTTAGTTAGATTATAAATAAGATAAGAACTTAATAAATAAGAGTTTCCTAGCCTTTATCAAATATTAATTATTCTTAAGTAAACACTTAGACTTACATTATTAACAAGGTCTATGTAACTCAAATTAAAATAGCCCTCATAACTGCACACACGCACATTGCCAAGCTCAAAATTAGTATATTCTTACAATGACGAAATATTTCTGTCTCTATTGTATTGTTGGACTGGATTATCATCAAAAAATACAATATCTTAATTTTCGTTGTTATTTTTTGAGCTAATATTCGTTGATTTATGATTTCCAAAGATCTAAAGCCTTGTAACTAATTCGATTTCATCTGCATTATGTTCAATGCTTCAAATTCGGCACACTTTCAAGTTTTCAGTTGTACGATTTGTCTAATATTGGTCGAGACGCTTTCATGCAGCGTATCGTTGCTTAAATGCATGAAAATTGCTTAGCTTACAGTGATTTATGTTAGTAAATAGTATTAAAATTACAGTTGATAAGCTTTCTTACTTTTATCCGCAAACATTTGTTGAGGATATTCAGATTGGTATTGTAAAAATTGTTCAATCACGATAAGCTGTACTCTTCAATTAAATTACCAAACAAATTTGACTGCGAAACTCTCAAATTTTTCCGTGGAACCCTTCAAAGGGAGTTTCACTGAATTACTAAACATTTTATTTTTTACCAATAAGTTTTGATAATACATAACTTTTAATAACCGCTTGCCCACATGCCCTTCTCAATTTTATTAC
Source organism: Oxycera nigricornis (assembly GCA_963942545.1). Lineage (NCBI taxonomy): Eukaryota > Metazoa > Arthropoda > Insecta > Diptera > Stratiomyidae > Oxycera > Oxycera nigricornis. Next base: position 4,819,679 of record OZ012661.1, read on the forward strand.
TCGAAAATGAGCAATTTTCATTCTGTAAAATAGCTTTTGAATCTCACCGCTATATAACCGCCTTAACTTTGATGAGAACCGTGGTAACCTGTCCATTGAAAGACGTCGAAATTGTTGGTTATTGACAGACGACTTAAATTGTATTGTTAATTTTTTATACAAACTCTGAAAGAACAAACAAAATTTCAAGAAAATTTCAAAAACCAAACAACGTCGAAAACTTACAAATCATGCAGCAACCATCAACAATATGACATAATTTTAATTTAAAAATAAAAACAGTATAATGCTGTCGCGATCCTGTCAGTATTAATAAATGAGCCTACAAATAAAATATCCAAGGTTGATGCTTATAAAAAAAACCATAAACGTGTGTTCGCCATTAGTATTTTGGATGATGCCTCTAATCACTAATGAAAAGACATAACGTGGAATGGCGTACATGAAAAGATCTTTATGGGCTGCCTAGTTGTTACCTATTTCTTGCTGCTGTGACATTACCGACTACATCTTTTACATTAAGATTCAACAAGTTCCTTGGCTCAAACATTACAATATACGAAGGCAACAGGATACAAAAAAATTTAATCACATCTTTCAATTATCTTTGCGTGTTTCAATTTGATGTGCGCATATACCACAGATTTTCATCTGAGTGTTATTTTTTTGTGTCTCTACTAATGATAGTTGAAGTTAATTTTTTCAGGATAAAAGATAAACCAAAATATGAGCCTTAGATTTAACGTATTTAACCATTCACTTTTCTCTAATTATTTCATCCGCATAGTGCACGGATATTTCAACGACACAATGTAATGTACTAAGATGTAAAAATATTCTTAACCAAGTCATGATGTTCGACAACATTCGCATTAGTGCAAACAAATGAAAAAAATATATTCACTCTTCACTGGCAAATCTCTGAACAGCATCACGAAACGAAAACGTTAACGTGAATTTGGGAGCTATTTAAAACATAAATTACCTGGATTGGGTGAAAATTAACCATACCCGCACGTGGAATGCTGGTTCTTTTTATTTTGCAAAGTATTACATCACAATTAAGTAATAGATGTTTAAAATAACCTGTTGCTAAATTACTTAGATACACGCTGAAAATCTTGCTAGCGCCGCACTTGTTTGAATATTATCTATTTCGCAAGTCATGATACTTTAGTTTGATAGTCATAACAAAAATTGAATGTGTTTCTTGTGGTATGCTTGCATCTTGTCTGGATGGGAGCGATTGGGATTGTGGTAAAGATTTGTAAGGTTATTTCGTCGAGTGTGTTTATTAGAATTTTTCTATCAAGCCGTATTCGTAAATACTTTCCTCATATAGGTATTCATTAAAAAAATCGCGATTTTCGAACTATGTAAATTCGTCATGTGTTGAAAAAGGTAGTTTTCTTTAGATATTTCATGGAGAAGTTTTTAAAAATTCAGATAAAGATTAAAATTATGGCCCCCACCTCCAAAGAGGGTGTGAGTAGGTGGGATCGAAAGAGGGAGGGTTCCCCTATTACTATAAAAAGTTCGTGGCGGTCACAGCTCCATGAGAAGTTAGTAGCTCCCCCATTAAAAAAATATTATTTTGCCTATTTCCAAAGATTATATGAATCCTTAAAATTGATCTGAGAAGTGATTTTTAGACTTGTTTAGAAGTCGGAAAAATTAGGCTGGATGATGAGGAAACCGGGGGGCTGCGGGAGGGGTACAAAACGTGTGTACAAAGTGTTACTCCTATTTATATTACATTTATGGTAAAAATGACATTTATAAATTTTTTTGATGATTTTTTAATTTATTTTATATGTTATATTTTATTTTATTTAATTTTTATTATTTACAAAAAAATGTTTTTTTAATTTTTAGTTTTTTCGACTTCTAAATAAGTCTAAAAATCACTTCCCAGATCAATTATACGGTTTCATATGATCTCTGGAAATAGGCAAAATAATATTTTTTTAGTGAAAGAACTCTAATAACTTCTCATGGGGCGGTGATCACCACGAACTTTTATAACTTAGTAGTAGGGGAACCCCCTCTTTCAATTCCTCTTACTTCTTATCTTAACCTTTACCGAAATTCGTTTTGCCAAAAAGGGATTGTTTACAAATCTACCCTCAAAAGTTTTGTGGCAATATTATACTATCGCAGTAATGTGAATTCAACGACTATTGAGTCGAAAAAATTACATTAGATTGTCTGTCATGTGACTTTTAGACTTTTGGTTCCTCTCCATAATTTCCATGATTTCATTTTTCAATGTAAATTTTGCGGTTATGTTGCCACGCACGTGTCCTTGTGCTGGCTTTCAAATCTACGATGTTGCCTGCAATGTATTAACTGTTTAACTAAACTTTATAGGGTGTGAAATAGCGTCCGTTCAGCACAAACTTCATAGGTTTTTGATCATAAACGAAAAAATTATATGTTTTGGACAGTAAGCTTAATCTGAGACTTTAACATCCAACTGTAATGAGAATCGAAAAGAATTGAAGCAAAATGTTTAGATTTTATTGGGGTCTAGGCCTGAAAGACAACTTAAAAATACATATATGTACAATTTGTTAAAAATGCAAGGACAGATATGCTGCTGTTATCCGCAGGTTTGATCTGTGCCAAAGCAAACTATCTAAACCAAAAATCCAAGAAATCGGAAAATTTGCGATCAAGCAAAGGCTGAACTTAGAAGTTTGGCCTTTTTAAGGAAGCAACCTGCTTTTAAAAAAAATTCAATATTTTTTATTGCATACAATATTTTTTTCAGTACGGTGTTGTATTTTTTAGAGGAACTACTGAACCAATCCTCACCAAATTTTAATAACATATTTTACACATATAGGGCTATCGTCCGAACCTAAATAAATATAATAAATATCACCTTTTTCTGTATCAAATAGCACTAAATGAACAACATTTTTTTTCCAAATTTTTGGTATTTTTGAATGAAAATTCATAATAATGAGTCGAACGATACATTGTCATGGCTATCATGAAGCTGTTTGATTTTTTTGTTTTAAATAAGCCATTACCATAAAATCATCAACATCACAAAGACGTGTATTTTCAAGATATTCTTTCTAAAGCCGTTTTTTTTTGTATAAAATAACTTTGATGAAACAATAATTCTGATACCTGAAGAGTGTATTTATGTTACCCAAAAAAAATTACATTAATATGGTGTACTACAATCGCTAAAAAATCACAAAAAATGACACATTTTTCGAGCGTCTTAAGTAGGTTGCTGCCCCCTTAAGAAACTTCTAAAAAACTGTCACAAACAGAAAACCAGTAAAAACCTCAAAAGCTTAAACCATTGACTCTTGGATGCTTTCAAGTCTAAATCAGATACTGCTTTTGCCAGTGATTTACCAGTCCATCAAAAATACTGGGATGACGTGTCATTTTTTTCAAAATGATTGAGTGAAAATTTCTTCAAAAAAATTAACCAATTTTTGCCAGAAAACATTGGCATTGTTGACAACGCACAGCAATTTAACCATTGAATACTGCAACATTACAGTCTTTTTTCTCTACCAAACATCACTGCATTTATCCAACACATAGATTAGATTGTTCAAATTATTTGAAATATTTTCTTCGGATTTTTGTGTAAAAACATTTGATAAGTGATTTATAATTTCTAAGTTATACGACGCCAAAAATTCGATTTAGGCTGATATACCACTGTTGATCATAAAACCAAAAAATAAAATAATTCGTAGCGAACGCGATTGGTTTTCGTTTATATATGCTATTGTTTTCGCGAAATTTTTTAACAAATTTTCTTGTGTTTATTAAGGGGCCATCCATATATAATGTAACACTTCAAGAGGGAGCGGTGTCTTTGAAAATGTTACTAAGTGTTGTATGGGAAAGGGGGAGTTCAAATGCTCTAAAAATTGCGTTACGTAATATATGTATGGCCCCTAAGAGGAAACAAAGGTCTCTATAGCTTCTCTTGCGCTCAAAACCATTTAGTACGATCGTTGCGTTAGCTTTCTAATTTTTCCGTTACATTTTCAGCAAACAGAATTAAAATAAATAAACCCCTGCGAAACTTTCGATATAGAACTGATTCACTTTTTCGATTACTCATGCGAAAGAAAAATCATACCAACATTCCATCGTCTAAGACATAGACAATTTAAATTCTTCAAAATATATTATTTTGAAACCTTGTTTAATCTAAGGATTTACCATTGTCTTAAATAAAAGTAATTATTAAAATTAATTTTCTTATATCTCAAGGATATGTAAAACACTATGAACAATAGAAATCACTTGAATAATTTCTTCTCAAACACGAACATCACTTCATAAATATTTATGAAAATTCAATGTTTATAATAATGTCTAAGGCGATTAACAAGCTCTTCGTTGGACCACGCGAAGCTATTTCGCTTATAATTTATTAGAGAAATTACTGAGAACCGACATTAATTTTTATAGAAGTAAGAAATTAATTGATGTGTGTATAAACTAATTGAGTTACTCTCGTCATTTTACAGGAAAGCAGAATTAAATTAGAATTGCAAAAAAAATTCCATGTCTATGTGTTATTATTTGCAAGGAAAAATGTGCACAAGAACATTTGCATTTATTGTAATATCGAGAAAAAAATGTTTGTTCTCATGTCAATAAACGTTTTCATCAGTTTAATGACGTTTTTGAGTATAATATGTTTATAATGTTGAAATATACACTAACAAATAACAAATGAACAATAGATTATCTTTTTATTTGCAGGCAACATTTTAAGTAATGTACATATTTTATTTTGCCAGCACATTATTTAAACAGTTTTTTTGTGTGTTGAAAATATTATGCATGGTATTTTATTTGTTATGTTGCTCTTTCATTTGCTTACTGCTATAAAACCACTATTGAATCCTGAATTTGCTAGAATTGCATAAGCTGTTGATAAATAATTCCCATCATCAGCAGTAAATGATAATGCAATTAAAATTAAAAATTGAACTCAAAACGTCCAAACAAAAATGAACTTGGACCTTGCCCTTGTATTGAATGATACCTGAAATATCCAAGGAAATATTTTGCTGCATAAAATGCAGATTTGTGATATTTATTGGTAGCGTTTTAATGTGTGATTTGAAGTTGCAGCTACAGCAATGAAAATCGCTACGGAACATACATATGTGTATTCTTCGAGAGGAATCTTTTATCATTTGATTCTTGATCGAAAAGCTACCAAAAAAATCTACATTAGCAGAAAAATCCGTTGAACGTTTTCCTTCCTAGTTTTCTAATCATCGCATAGCAGTGCATTTAATTAAGCCAACTTTTTATCTAACTAAAAGATACTTTAGATTGACTTTGTATGAGTAACTTTACCATTTTTTTATAGCAGATTACTCGTTTTATCATGGTCGTTCCGGTGACGATCAACAAAGTGCAGTGCCAACATTTTCTCTTCCTTCTGAAAAGCTATCATGTCACCAGCAAGATATGTGCCTAGTTTCCTGTGTGTAGATATGATGTTATTGTCCCATTGGTATTTTTTGCTGATTGGAACACTCTGTTTTTTTCTTTCTCATTATTTAATTATCAGAATAAAAACAGTGGATTTGTATGTAGAATGTGAAAGACGAAATGGGTAAACTTATAGAACCAACACAAGGTAGAATATTTCGCAATCATTAGCTTAAGGGGTCTACCCTCTTTATCATGTTCGAAAAATCGATTTTTTATTGCATTTTTGGAAAGTATATATATGCAGAAATATGATATTAAAATTTTATAAAGATCGGAGCAGTCTATCTGTATTTTTGGGCAACTTTCACTTTGTCACCCGAACGCGATTCTTCATTAAAAAACCTCTAACCGCATTTTTCTCGAAACAACGTTTTTCGACGCCGCGTTAATGAAATTTTGGAAGCTACTGAACAGATTTTCACGAAATTTTTACCAAAAATTGTTTATAACTACAGCTATAGCGCGAAATTTTGATTTAAGATTTTTTTTGACCAAACACGGTGAAAAAAGCATCTTTTTTCATATTTTTTTTCGAAAAATGTCCGCCATTTTGTCAATTTTGCAAAAATCAAAAATCGCCTTATTCGCGCTATAGCTATTAACATACTGAACCTAAAACTATTTGATGTATTTTTGTTTCAGACCAACCGTCTCGAAAATTTCATCAACAGCGCACACCCCTCTCGTTTTTCGACATTTTTTCAACCAGCATTTTCATTGATAAAAACTCACATAAATGAATAAAAAATATTTGTTTTTGTGTATTTCGGGAGTTTATTTATTGAGTTTAACCCCTCCTTTATCAATATTTATAATTTAAACCTATCTAAAAAAATTATTGAAAATAACCCGTTTTTACACTGCTAAAAAAGGGCTACGTTTTAAAAAAAATTAAACCATTTTTTTTCAATAGAAAAAAAGAGGTATCATTTTGAAATTTTGTACATATATTAATTGGTACTTTTGGTGTACAAAAATATTTTTTTTTTGATTTTTGATTGTTTTTTACCCATAACAATTTTTTAAAAAAAACATCAAAAAATGACGACGGACGTGATTTCAGGTGACTGGAAAAAACAAAACGCAAAATCAATCTTTTGTTTAAGTGCCTATGGCAGGTACTGGAATCATTTTTTTTTTCATTAAAAAATAACAAAATGGCGGCCATTTTTTTACAAGAAACTTATTTTTGAGGGTGGAAAATTGAGTGAAAATCGGAAAATTTGATACCGATCATAATGATTCCGCTACTGGCTATAGCCATATATGTGTACAACAACATATTAAAAAATCAGAGTGATCGGTTCAGTAGTTTTTCTAAAATCGTGTCCGCCAGCTTAAAAAACATGAATTCGAAAAAATCGCGTTTACCTATTTTACGCATTGCGAAGCTCCTTTCTAATAAGTCATTCGAAGTTCAATCTTCGTATATTGGCTTCAAAATTTCCTGAACTTTTAGATCAAGACGTGGACCATGCTTATATGTACTTTGGTAATTCAGGAGAGGGGAGTCGAGAATACCGAAACACAACGGCGCGTCAAAAATGATGTCTCACGGCATTTCGCTATACGCGCTTAAAAATACTTTTAAAATTAAAATATCATTATAAATCCTTTTAAATGATGAAATTTACTAACGAAATCTGTAAAAAAAAAATTTGGATTTTTTGAAAAACTGTAACCTAAAAGACCACAAGCAGCAAAGTGGTTTGCTACTTGAATTGAACATCTTGAAATATTTACATTAATTCTGTATTTATGTTTTTCTGGTCGGGACACCATTTTTATTTCGATAAAATGCGTTTCACGTAGCAATGAAACCTCAAAAGGCAGCCTGACGTTAGTTCGGTTAAAAACAACACTAAACAGACCAATTTAGCATCTATTTAATCAGTATTTCAAGTAGACCTGAATCCATATTCATTGTTCTAATTTCGAACTCATTGATGTTCAACTGAAAATCACCTCAAAGCAAAACACAAAATGCCGGTAAAACAATGAACGAAAAACACTCAGCATAATTGCATTTAGTTAAACTAAAGCTCACCTTCCATTTCTCAATTAACGCGTTTCAATGTCAGCATGAGATTCGAGTGAATTCAAAATCAGCCCGATTAAGTTTTCATGTTAATTATATGCAAATTTTAAGTGTCTTTTTCACAATTTGCACAAGTTTTCCATTAAATTGTCTCTATCATTTCTGTAATTGAATTTAGATGCACACGCACATCTATTCTGTCTGAAGATATTGTGGCAACTTATTGTAAATTTCCCTGAGTTCTCGATATGAAGTTGCACTTGAAAAAAAATGCAATTTGCATAAAATTGCCAGTTTGATATGAACGATTCTCGAGAACTCAGATTTCGTGTTGATTTACGCAACAATGGATTTAAAAAAAAATGAAAAATAAAAATAATAACGCCCAACTACTTCTATTTTTTAACGTTGATTTCTGATGATTAGATACGATTTAATTATCTGCTTTTTCAAGCAAATTGTTGATAGTGTTTTATTACATAATTGCCTATAGATACAACGATACAAATGAGTGATACCATCTTACATGTGTGTACATGTATGTAGTTACGATATCAATTTAAAACATTTCTATTTATAATGTGATAATAGAAATGTGTAAAGTCATCAGCTGGTCTGATAAGAACAAGGAATGCTTAAATACTTTCACTTTAGATGGTGTTACGTTCAGTTTTTATGATATATTTGACTTTATTTATTTAGATAAGCGATGTTGAAGATGAATCGTTGTAAAGATAGGCTGGGCGATCTGAATTACAAGAAAATTAGTTGAATAATAACTGCAGAATTCAATTATTTTGGATTTCTGAAGTGCCTCTGAATTTTATACAATTTTGTTTCTTCTTTCCAATCTGTAGGTACATTTCGTAGTTTTATTCACATCAGCCTTCATGATGCTTCTAAAGTTAAAACTGTTTGCTCCAGTACTACCAGTGGATTGAGTAGAATTATTCTGAAACATTTTTTCAAAAAAAAAGTATCAAAAGTAGTTCCACAACTGAAATTTAAAATGTGAAGAATATTTCAAACATACACTGCGATCACTTCAATGATTACTCTCGGCTTAATCATTCCATTCAATATGAAATATTTATTGACTAAAAGCTGTTTACTAACGAGATTGTCTTTCGTCGGACAACTTGTTTCATTTAAATGATGATCATTGGAAAACTCTTAGGCGGCTAAGAATATACATATATGAATAGTGCGCTGGTCAAGTGAAAAATACACACCCTCCTTCATCTCTGGTGTTCATAAAATGAATTTTTCAGAACGTTCGGTGATAGATTTGTAATAAGTTTTGTTTATTTTCAATTTGCTTGATTGGTATTTACTTGATAAATCAAATAGTGTAGCATATGAATGCTTCCTAATATATCAACATGCGAATGTAGTTGCGATTCATTAGAATGTATTCTCGTGTAGTTATAGTACAAAGTATGGGTGTTTATTTCTGTGTGACATCTCATTGAAATAGTATCTACAAATATAATTAGTCGACTTTTTTTCAAGTACATGATGAGAATGTAACTGATCAACATTTTAGGTCTCTCTTATGTTTGATAGAAAAGAATCCTATTTTTCCTGCTTGATATTTATCCTTTGAGAATTTTTCGTTTGGAAATTTATAGAAAATTATATTAATAATTTGTTAATTTCTTTTATTCAGACTGAAGTTCGTAGTTTGATTCAGCATGGTTTTTTGATGGGAAAATGCCATTCAAGCAAGATTTATATTGTTATGACACATCTGCCCGAGTTAAATCAATCATCACTGATTCAAATGCAGTATTCAAACGTAGTCGTAGAATCCTGAATCTAGTGGATGCTCAAAAGACTACTACTCTAGAAAACATTAATAAAAATCCGAAAAATTATTTTGTAAGCCTGTAAAATGAAGCTAACATCAAAAAGATGCCGATAGTAATAGTAGTAGAAGTAATATGCGAAATAAAGTGCAAATTACTTCCGCATCCACTATATTTGCCAGATCTGGCCCTATCGACCACAGTCTGTTTGCATAGCTAAAAAATGCTACATGAAAAGAGATTTTACTCCAATGAAAAAGAAACAGACGAAACTAACGCCTTTTTGAAGGTCTCGTCAAATCGTTCTATAAAACGGCGTAGAAACGTCAAAAAAACCCTCGAATTGTATGGCATCGTTCTTCGAGGCCGAGGAATAAAGTTGCCGTTCTGTTTACTGAGATTACCTTTAACAAGGAAAACGTACGGCATCGTCCTCTGAGATTTGGATGAAATTTGGCACATAAGTAGAAGACGTCAAGGATATTCGATCGTTAAAATATTAGACCACAACCCCCCCCCCATTTTTGAGAAAAACGCCACTAAAGTTTTTAGCGTCGCTTATGCATTAGTAAGTTTTTGCATCTGACAGAAGCGGTGCAGTGTAGCACAACTAGCTCGCGATCAAGAGGTCGTGTGTTCAATCCCCAGTCGGTATTGTTTTTTTTTTGAATAATTTTATTCGTCGTATGTTCAATCCCCCCGGTCGGTATGGTTGTTCTTTTTTTTTGAATAATTGTGGATGTAATTAGTTTAAGGTAAATCAGCAATGTTCAACTTCAAATACATTTATTTTTAGAAATCAGCAAATTATTCGATCATTTAGATAAGTAAAAGGATGGATTATTAAAAACTGATGTAAACGAAGCAATATCATATTTGACGGAAGGATAATTTCTTGTTCTTAGAATCAATCCTACGTCCTCTTCGTGTCTCATAGCCCCAGCAATAAATCAGGATGACGCCCATCGCAGTGGCGTACCCAAGGGGGGGTTTACGGGTTCAACCCCCCCCCCCCCTTGGGTAGACAAGTTTTGCCTCGTAAATGAAACCAGACATGCCATCGGACTAAAGTCTGCCAGAATTATTTTTGAAGGACTCCAACTTTGACCGGTGAAAAAGTATGATTAAGTATGATTACATAATTATATCTTCATATCTACACCGAAGCACTAGCAAACGTACCTAGTCAAGACTTCAAAAATATGAACCCCCCCTCATCAAAATCCTGCATACGCTACTGGCCCATCGTATCTAGCCATAAATGCTATGGTGCTCAGTAATTGTGCCATATAGTAGATACTAGGGACGTAATTGTTTAGCAGTTCCATTTCAGGTTTTTGCGAAATTTGCGTATGAGACACGAAGAGGACGTCGGAACAATACCGACCGGGAATCGAACACAAGGCCTTTTGATCGCTAGCTAGTCGGGCTGCTTCCTACACTGCACCACTTCTGTCAGATGCAAAAACTTACTTATCCATAAGCGACGCTAAAAACTTGAGTGACGTTTTTCTCAAAAATAGGGGGGTTGTGGTCTAATATATTACGGATCGAATATCCTTGACGTTTTCTACTTATGTGTCAAATTTCATCCAGATCTGAGAGGGTGATGCCGTGCCTTCGCCTTGTGAGATGAAAACGTTGTCCGGAAAGATGATGTTGCGACCAAAATCGACGGAAATATTTTTTTTAATATTTTCCGGCGTTCTAGCGTAAAATTCGTGGCAATGAGAGGATATACCCTATACTTTTGCAAAGCATCAAGCGTGTCACCGTTGACAATGTCGAAATAACACTCACTTCAAAATTAAATCAATATATATGACTCGCCCTATACATGCATTTAAATTTTGACACCTCGTTGATAATTATTAATAGGCTCTTTTTCGAACGTTTAAAAATAACAGCATTATATTGCATTAAGACTCAGTCATTTGTTTTGTTCATTTGTTTTATAACATATATTTTTATTTTCAGTTTTTCCTTGAAATTCGTTGTTGCAAAAGATGATCAAATATGAAGGATCCACAAGAAAACATTACAATGAATTCCGAACCAATAATCGAGAGAAACTTCGCCAAAGAGGAGCATGTAAACAAAGGTTTGATGTTTTTTTTATTGTTTTTATAGATTTATGTACCACACATGTGTAGCTTCATAACAAAAATTAACTTCAGTAAAAATACAGGAAATAATATCTAGCACATTTTTTTTTAATTTTGAAAATAGTTTCAAACTAAGAATATGTATGTTTAACCTGTTGATTGCCAAGTCTACCCTATTTGGTGGTCGACAATATTTTTTTATATGTGGTGAATACTTTTGAATCGAGTACATCGCGTGCTAGGCCACCTGAAAGAGATGGCAAACAACACGATATCATGCGGTAACCCATCTAAAAGCGCATGACTTGGCAATAAACGTGTTAAAATTGAAAAGAAATACATACGACCTTATCGACCAACATTTTATCATAATTTTATTATCTTGAAACATTAAATGCGAAAAGTGGCTGACAACTAAGCACACTTTTAATAAATCTAATCACTAAATGTTCATATCTTAATTCTTCTTATCGCTCGTCATTATCTGACATCAACGTATAATAAAAAATGTCATCGTAACAAGAAAAAGCTACAAAAAAATGCAATAAAATATGTGTTCACACCTATACAGTGTGCATTTGTATTTAATCGTCATAACAAAATAATCACCACCGTCTATGTTATACATTTGCAAGTAAACTTTTTATTGTGCTTTAAAGTAGCAATGATTTATAACAGCAAAAGTACGCACAGTGCGAGAGTGAGTGCGCCTCAGGAAAACATCCTTGAGATAGTAGATATTTGTTGCTGGCAAATTAATAAGTAGAAATTTTTCATGAAATTTATATAGATCAGGTATGCATATAAAATCTACAATTTCCATCAAAATTTCGGTGGCGTGTGGTTTGGAAAGCCAAGGTTAAGTGATAAGACATCAAAAGTGTCCAAAACATGGTAATGAGTGCAATCATGCTTGGCTGCAATGCAGTCACCGATGTACAGGGCAAGAAATGTGCATTATCTACATATGGATAGTATTTAATTTACGGCTACGTGAGCATGCACAATTATTGATGGCACAATTTCAACAAGTTATTATACTTTCATTAAACATAAGCCCCACTGATGTTCACTTAATGCGAGCATAAATGAGTGTTGGGTTTTTGTAAAGTATATTTGCGGGAGGTGGGATAAATTGTTTTGTATTGGCGACATTTGTCCAAAAATATACTCATAAATTAAAAGATAAGATAAGCTGAGTACGAGTGTTCTATTAAAAACCGGCATTGATATTGAGATAAAGAAATTTTATTGTGGAAAATATTCAATTACTTGAAACACTAGAAATTCATTTCGATTAATCAAATCGTGAATGAATAGGGTATTTAATTTTTTTACTAATTAATTGATCACTCTTATAGTAAGTTCATTTAACAAAGATGCCAATGTTTTCCACTGCATGCAAAAATATCAAAAAATGTATGATTTTTGGAATGATTAAGGTGGCAGTACGAAAATGAATCTTTTTTAAATGTATATTAAAAAATAAGCTGTTAAAAATATCGACTTGAAATTTGAAATGTATATGCATATCATAGATGATCTAAGGATCGAAACGCGTCGTATTAATAAAAATCTGTGAGTCAAAAAAATCAAGTGTTTAATTTTATTAAGATTTTATTACATATATTGAGATTAAAAGTTGAGATTCACATTAGTAAAAAATTTAAAAAACAAAATGGCGGCCGTTTTGACCAAGCGCTTGAGCAGCAGTGTCAAACAAAAATGCGGATTGCGCCTCGTAAAATCGTGAGAAAAATATCCATATATGACTTTATACTACAAATACGGGCACGGGCTTAAATTTAGGGCAATAAGTCAGTTTTTTCGCGATTTGATGCACGTTTGAATATATGTACGTGTAACGATTTTTTATTTTTTTCGATTGGAAAAAGTGTCCTAGAATCATTCAATTTTTTTTCGCTCTAACCTTAGGCCAGTACAGTAGTTAAACAGTTAATAAGTACGTGTTAAAAATTTAAAGAAAAACGAATGAGTAGTTTTTTTCACAAATTTACGGCGCACACACAAAAAGTATGTTTCGAGAGAAACGCGTTTAAAGTTTCTTTGGTTTACGAGAATTATTTCGTCTTTTTCGACTTGAAAGCATCGTCAGTCACAATTTTTGATGTTTACACTGTGAAATTCGAATATGCAATAACTTAGACTATGTAATATAACTTGTATGTATTGTATTAGAGAGTATACTAGTCGAATAGTTTCATAGCGGCATATGTTCGGGCACTTGAAAGCCGCTTGCGCTCCAAAAAGTATAGTAGGACGGGGAGGGGAGGACTACGAGCGCTGTAGAATGAAAATCAGTTTAGATATCGATAGAAAATTTTGTACAGGTATTTTTAAGATACTTTTCTAATAAAATATCCCAAACAAAAAAAATTGATTTTTTTTAAAACCGAATATTCCCCCCTTAATCTATGGTGAAAATGTACTACAATGTTAAATGGCATTAAAACACCACTGATTCTATTTTTAAATGAAAAAATACAATAAGTAATTATTCATCATCCTCAATCATCATCCAATCCTAAATCGAGTGTTCTGAAGACACTGTCTCCGACTATCTCGGTCCAATGAACGCGTATGCGTTTGCGTAATTTCTCTGATGGGAGACTACCAGCAGCTCCGCATTTCATGGTGCGCCTAGATTTTCTTCCATCATCCATGAGCTCCACATCGCCGGCCCATTAAAGTCTGCACAGCTTCGCCAGGATCGACATCGCTAGCTCGGCCAAACGTGCATTCAATTTATGGTTGTAAAGAATACGCCAGTTCAGTCCAGTCCACTCCTTGCGCCTTCAAATCCAACGCTCGAAACTATCAATTGCCTTTATTATCAATATTTAGTGAAAAACACACAATCAAGTGATTGAAATTAAATTACATACAAATGTAAGGATTGTTGTCAGTAAATCAGACGAAGCTCACTATACACACATATATATGCAATCATATTTGTGATGTCAAAGATTCAAAAGTCAACCCCCGCGTTATCAGTACAATTAATATGATCATTTTATTTTGCTCAATAGCAACATGATTTTGGAAAAAACAACGAAAGAAACATCACTTAAATTTTTCGCGGAATTTTTATGGAGACCTCCAGACGAAAATATCAATAAAAAAATAGCAATAAAGTGTAGATATTGCTATGAGAACAAACTTGTCAATGAGAGCTGTTTGGACACATTTGACTTTAGATTGACATAGTAATGAAAGTGCCTATATACACATACAATCAGTATTTATTTGCATTTGCCAACTCAAGTTTGCAGCAATTAAAGGAGACGACTAATAGAGGAAATCGGGATTTCTGGGTTCAAATAATATTTTGGGCTGTAACTATGCTGTTGTATTTTCAGATAAAGCTTGAAATACTTAAGATTTTTAAGTGATAAAGGCTTTACTAGCTATTATTATTTATTCTTCAAAAACCTTGAATTTATTGTGTGCTAAATGATGATGAAAAGTACCGATTTAACTTCCCTTTCATTCTCATATAAATCACCGATTGATATTTCATTGCGTATCTGAGTTTAGTTACGATAAATTCTACCCAACCACCAAGGCTAATCAGGTTATGCTGTCTGGGTTGTTGATTGCACATATGTAGCCCTCTACCAAGGGTTGTTGAGGAACAGCACCAAGAAGCTCTGCATTTAATAATTGAAAGAACAATAAATGGGACGTCATGTTGGCGCGAACATTCTTTGCTAGTGCTATGACTTCGTACTATCAGTAGAGTTCGGCTATCAAAGATAACCTCGAATGTCACTGGAAATGGTTAGAGAAATAGCTGCTTATCGCTAGCGAGCTCTGCGCATTCTAGACATGATCACATCTCATGATGATTCTTGTAATGTCGAAGTTAGTTGAGGATTAGGTTCAAACTAGAAATGGTTATGGTTATAATCTTCCAAATCGTCTCCGAAAACAATTCGTCTATATTAACTGCTTGAATAATAATCATCTGTTATATTTCTTTATTTTTTAATATTTTTTAATTATTGTAAACGACCAAGTAAACAGTCAATGCATTTTCATTTTTCATTTTCTTTGAAACTATCATTTAATTTACCAACAGAAATTTCAACCTGAAATTAAACCTGATGTTGGACACCTCAAATCCACTTTTGGGCCAAATTTACTCTTCAGATGTGCCTCCAAAAATTTAAGTCATAATTGATCGAAATAATTTTTAACCCCAATCTCATATCTCAAACGTGCCCTAAAATTATTGATGATAAATTTCACTGTAATTTATCTCAAAAATGCACATCGTTAGCAACAATTATTATATATTGTATTCCATAAATTTCATTTCAATACTATTGTATTGAACACTAAGCCAGCTACCATATTGTTTAACAAGCTTTGTCACTAGCTCTCCTTCTATCAACACAATAAATCATTTCGGTGTTATTAAAAAAATACGATAAGTAATTTATTAATAAATATCTTAAGTAGCTAAACATTTCATGGTTAATATAAGCATTTATATGTTGTGTATATGTATGAAACATCGATTGCATTTTCTTCACTCTGAATCCCTTTCTGTTTCCTCACTGCCAAAAAACAAAAATCGATAAAACGATAACAATATTGTACAATTGTACAATAAATATATCAAAATAGGATGAATTATGGACGCGAGATAAGAATGGTTTTATTTTTATCGAACCCATATTGAGATCGTAAATGTATCTTAATGTTGAGTCTTAGTTTTTGTTATTGTCACTTATATGCCTGTTAAAATTTATTAAGTTGATTCTGATAAGCAACTAATCTTAAATTTAAAAAAAAACTTCTATAAACTATATTATTGGTTATATTTATATTATTTTCAGATGATATTTGCAAGATAAAATTTTAATAAATTAGGTCATTAAGTATTGATGAAAATATTCAAGCAGTTCATTCGATCCTTAATACACTGGGTGACAAAAAATTTACGAGATGCCAATTCCATGGAAATCGCTATATATTTTAGTTTGCTTCTGTAAATGTTCACTTAGTAGATACAAAATTCTTTTCTTATTGCAGTATGTCCGTGTAATAAGCGTCACAAGATTGGAACACTTTTCCAGGAGCTTGATTCATAAAATAATAGAAAATGGATGCCTTTTTCAAAAAAATTTCGCAAATTTTGTACTACAAAACAATTATTACTTTATTTTATTTTTCTGTCATAAAATTACAAAAGAGCAAACATATTGTACTAATGAAGAAAAAAAAATATTGCAGATATTTGATTAATCTTACCATGCTGTCACACAGTTTTTTTAAAAAATCTTCATTGATTTGTTCTTCCCACACTTTTCTTAATACACTTTTCAAATTTACGAGAGTTCGTGGCTCGCTTTCCATTATTTTTGAATTCATTAGCTGCCAAAGGTTTTCTATGGGATTCAAGTCGAGACTGTTTTCTGGCTACGGCAATGGCTCTATCCCCAGCTGCTCCTTCAATTGTGTCACATAGAAAAGACAAACCATTAGAAAGTTTATTAGTGAATTTTTTTTGTCAATGTCAAAATAACTTACAGAGCGAGTTCGATGTTTAGGAGCCAAATCGTCTTGAAAGAGAGGATTTGACACATCTGCCGTTAGGTCCTCGATTGCTGGAACTACGCCTTCTTCAACAATTTCTTTATATTTGGCAGCATTCACCGATCATTCGAGAATAATAAGAGGACCTACGCGATTATGTAGGATACATCCCCAAACCATCACACAGGGAGAATGCTTTACCGTTGCTTGGATACTTTCGTCCGAATATCGTTCACCGGTTCTGCGTCTTACTCGCAATGTTCCATCACGATTAAATTTCGATTCATCCGAGAAAACGATTCGTTTCCAATCCTCGTAGGTCCAGTTATTTTCATTCTTTGCACCATGCAAGACGAGCTTGCCTCATTCGTTTTTTCAACGGCGACTTTTTCGCTGGGCGACAAGAACGCACACCCATCTCGTTCAACCTTCTTTGGATTGTTCTGGTACTGCAAGGATTATTCAAAGAATTTGACAACTCTGCATGCAATTTTGATGGTGATTCGAATCGATTTGCCAGAGCCAGGAATTTCAAATGGTCTTCATCAATTTGCGTGGTACTTCGTTTTCTTCCGCTGTCCTTTTTTCGTTCAAGGCTGTCTGTATCTTGCTTTTTTTCAATTAAATTACGAACTCTCCCCTCGCTGCACCCTACTTGCCGAGCAACTTCCGATTTCGATTTACCCGATTGGGAAGAAGCCCAAATTTCGAACTTTTGTTCCATACTCAAGTATTTTGGCACCTCTGGGATGATTGTTTTCATACTGGCTTGCAAAATCAGACTGATGCAGAAATTTTGCATTCTATAGTTTATATAGGATCCCTAATTACATACTAACTGGAAAATTTCTTCTGCCTCGGAATAAGCTAATTCTGTCATTTTGATGATAACTTGGAAAATTCCTAATTCTTAGATTTTTTTTTGTCGCTAGGTTTACACGATTTTTGGGTGCAAAAGATGATTTTATATAGAAAGATTTACCATACTTAAATTTACAGTGTTTCTATCCAAAAAGTCCTAGATAATATAGGAATGGCTCATCTTACAATTAGACAAACTTTTAAAATGAAATTCGAGATAGGGAAACAAAATACTAATTCTTTCATTGGGTTACTTCTTTGCTAATTCCGAAGTGACCATAAGAACGTTCGGAAAATTTGACTGCCTCGATAGATTCAAATAACGTACTTTTGACGTTGAAGTTGAATCAATATCAAATTAAGTTTGAAAATGTCTATAATTATTGAATTAAAGTAAAATGCATTGAATTCATGATTTCATCTGAAATTAAGTCTAAGTTTAGGGGCGAGTATGGTTAATTTTAAATATTTTAAGCGTATTTTAAGAATTTTTTTGAAAATATTGTAAATATGAATTTATTTTTGAACAAAATACATAATAATATAAATATTCAAGAGTATTCTCTAAAATTTTGGTCCAAAAATATTGATTATTGAGCAACTGACACCAAATTTTTGTTGACACCTAAAAAAGTAGTTTTGCGGTGCACAGCATAACTCATCACTCTATCATCTGATGACAAAAAACCAAAAAAAAAAATCATTAGTTTTTGAGTATCCCGAGGAAACCACGACGAGATATATTTAGCTATTTTTCAATTTTTAGTATCAATTTTAAGTAAAAAAACGAATTTTTAATTTTTTTTTATTAAAAAATCGATGAATTTATTATTATCAAACAAATTATAATCCTTTCAAATAAAATATATCGACGTGGTTACCTCGTGATTTCTGTACAGAGTAAGTGTGCAAAATTTGAAAAAGATCGGATAAATAGATTTTGAGTTAGAGCGTTCATCGACTTTGAAAAAGCTAAGTGTTGGAAAAACGCGTTAAAAAACTGAAACAGCCGATTTGCAGTTTATCGCTCGTTGAAGAGCAAAGTTTTAGAATCCTGTAGCTCCGTCAGTTTTGCTCCAATCGACCTAAAAATTTAACTGAATACTCTTGAAGAATGCAAAAATAAGATACTGCCCCCTTAATGTCAGGTTTACTCTATATATTTTTCGTATTGCTACTCATTGTTGAACCCAAGGTCATCCACAACTTCCGAATTACTCATTAAATATTTTAAAACATTCAGTAGTCACTTCGACATTCCCTGAACGCGTGTCATTCAGTTCCATCAAATCGAACATGATATGTTCACCAAACATTACTACAACGTCGTCCACATGGAAAAATCATTGTTTCGACCAACAAAATGATCATAATCCTTATGTATCAGCAATTAGTCATCGTTTGTGAACTGCTGATATAAACAGGGGCGAAGCTTTAGTACGAACCCTTAACGATCACAGCAATGTGCCCAGGCGGAGGGCGATAGAATAAGGGTATTATTATTGACCATCAAACTCTTTACTGTTGAGGTCTCTCTAATCAGTGGTTTCGCCTCAGCAGCGACCACCCCTACTAAGATTTCAGCCTAGCACTTTTCTATCTATCATTTCAACTAGACACATACAATCAGTGATAGGCTCGCGCGCCACGACTTTTCAGATTACATTAAATACGGTTTTATTTTTCATTATCACGCATTTCAGTAGAATATTTGCTTAGAGAAAGAGAGTCGATGTTTCGCTTGAAAGTTTTGTAAGAGAAGTGAAGTGGAAGTTATCTCTAATAATTTTTTTTTGGGCAAATCAGAGGAGCGAGAAAAAAATTTATTGATAAAGATATTGAAAATTGCGAATAAATGAACGAGAAAGAAGTGTGTGGTATCTGTACAAGATTTCAATGGCGGCACTGTCGTTCAATTTCAGTTATATTTGTTAATAGTCATCGCAGTACCGAAAATGTCTCAAACGGGTAAGGATTGCGCGAAAATAGTGTGCTCCTTAACGTGTATAACAAATTTGAATTGAATTAGAAAAAAACGTTGAAACTTAACGCGAAACACGCTAACAGAAAATGTCAACGACGACTAACTGACTAAAATAAGAAGCGCAAAGTTTTTTTTTTGGGTGATTATTTGATGTGTGACTTAAAAAATAATATCTATATATAAAAACGTGATATTCTCGATAGTTGAAAATAACCGGTTGTATTCAAACGTAAAGTGCATTTTCATTGCTTACAGTGAACGAATAATTTTTTGGCTGTGTTCTTGGCAACCGCGATTGTCGTCTTCGGTTTTTGTCGCATCTGCAACAAGTTGATGTTTATGAAGAATGATGATGAAGTGCAAATTTGTATGAGTTATCCTACACTCGACTTAACTGCCTATCAAGTGATTACATGCATAACCCGAAAATACTCAATTTAATAGCCGCGAGTGAAATAGTGAAGATATTCAATCTAGTCGTTTGGAAATGCTCAAAATGAAAAGTGAAATATTCGCAAATGAATCATTCGACGAGCATTGCTATTTACTGAATAATTCCATTGTACATCTTGAGGAAAACTTTCTTCAAATGCTTGGTAAGTTCAATGTGAATCCACACGGATCTGTTTGATGTGAAATATGGAATATCAGAAACGTATAATAATCACGGAAACAATTGGAGCATGATTCAATGTAACACTTTACTTAGCAATGAACACATTTCCCTTGACCTTAGCTGCTGTTGTTGTTTATTTCGGCGCAAAGAGTTCTAATCAGTTTCGGTCCAAAAGTACGATTGAATTTAGTTCTAACGTAAACATCAAAACTATACTAAGAACTTTGCAATTATCTCTTAAAAAGTAAAAGTGTTTGAATGTTTGCTAACACAATCCCAACACTTTCTTTGACAATTTTATTGACACTAGACCCAAAACCTTCTCTTGAGTAATTTAAGAACCAATCGCTTAAATATTTCCTAATTTCCAAACCACGATTGCTTAAAACAATTAGCTTTATCTGGCAAAATTTAAAAATTAAGCAATTCCGTCCAACAAAACAATTTAAGGTACTAGTCCACTTTATAAATTTCAAAAAAATTGGATTTTTTTTTGCATTTTTCGACTCGACTCAAAAATGACCTCCAGAAAAATCTTTTCGAAATTTAAAAGTTTAATATATAAATGGCGACTTTGAGTGTGTGTACGCTTTTGACTCTTTTTAGGTGTTCGATCAGCTGTCGGTCGCGTAGCGTCTCTTTCATTCCCCTTCTCTAAAATACCGGTTTCTCCTATATACATTATATTTCCGACTTTATTGCATGTGTTCAGTGTTTATTCAGACTTCTACATATCAATTACGTATTTTTGAAAAATTGTCTAATTTTTCATTTTTCACAAAATGTTTGTCAGCGAAATGGAACAAAAACTTTAAACACGTTTTACGCAAAATAACGTTTTTTCGGGATCTACCGAACCGATTTTGAAAAATTGATGTGTTTTATTTGTTAGAGATTATTAATCCACCAGAATATTAGCAAAAACTTGAAGAAAAAAATTTGGCGTTAAAAAACTACGAAAAAACAATCGATTTTTGACATTTCTCCCACAAGTGCGTTATTTTTTTAACTGATTTTTTTGAAAATGGTAGTGGATTACGCTGTAAGAGACCTTGCTTTTTGAAGTGCCGTTTAGATTTTTTGTTTCAGATCTACCAATCAATGGATTATCTGTCTGCCGTGGAGTAACGATTTTTTCAGCGCTTTATTTCACTGCCCTCTATAAAAGAGAATAATGAATAAGGAATAAAAATTATATTTTTTTTTGTTTTATTCAAATATGAAATAATGATATAAAAAAAGATTCATATATAATAAAGTTTCTGAGAAACAAATGCTTGAAAAATGGTCGTTTTTCGCCTTCTAAAGTGGACTGGTACCTTAAGATAATTGTAGCCCAGGCATATGGTGTTGAACTCAATTGCTCATTGTTCATAATTTACGGATAATCGCATTTATAAAAAAACCTTACAAAATAGACAAACATAAGACAGAAAACCGACACACAACTGAAAATGTGTTGCTGTAATTATTAAATATTGCTTTGAAGAATTTCGTTATGTTGTTTGACCACATTCGACTTTGTTTGAAGAATTTTTGGCAATATTTAAACTTAACACCATCCAGCGAATATTTTTCAATCAGCCTATACTGACATTAAACATTTTCTTCTTCGAAACTTAAGTATTTTAAATAACATATATGTACCGACATGTGACATATTTGAATTTATCATTGGAAGTTTACCAAGCAAACCGAAATAAATGCTTAAAATGGATAATTGAGATAAACAAGCTGAATTTGTTAATAATGAATGCATGAAAAAGGTGAAAAACCAATTGAATTTCGAAATGCGTTACACTTTGTTTACTATATACCTTTGAGTAAATTAGACTTTCCTTTGAGAAAATCATGCTATTTCAAAATCTGTCGCTATTCTGAGGTCAGTTTTTAATGACAAAAAACGTCTTGATTTTCGGTTTGTTTTTATCTAATTGTAATCGCTTAAATTTTTTTATACTTTAATTTCCGAAAGAAAAGAACAAATAAAAGCACTTTAGAAGCCAAAAACGGCGAGTAAAAAATATTAACCTATGCAAAAATTCAAGGTCGTTTTCTTAAAATCATAAATTTCCCTTTCGAAAAATACTTCAAAATAAGTCTCAAAATAGTCGGTTGTATTAAATAAATCTAATGTTTTATTCTTACCTTGCAATGCCTTGATTTACGATGCCCTATTAAAAAATAATAAACTTACCATTTGGCCTCACACTAATGCGTAGTTACTTACATTCAGGTGTATTTAATAGTGCACCAACAATTTGATGATCTTGACATCTGCTACATCTCAGCAATGTTTTATATTCATCTTAATATCCTAACCTACTATTACATTTAATATGTTTTTGCTATGACAAAGTAATGAACTACGCATTTCTGATATGACGTTGGCGTTCTGCAGCTAAATATCAAGAATACATTAAAAACGTGACTAAATTAAAGATATAAAGAATGAAATGGGTATCGTTTTCCACTCTGTGTAACAGAGGAACAATAAATCGCTTGTGATAAATTTAAAAAATTAAATTAGAGAACAACATTTAGCATTAAATTGTTTGGCGTGAATTAAACCAAATTGGAGGAAAAAATGTGACACATTTTTCAAAAATTTTAATGAGCAATATAATTCGTTAAAAAATAAACCCTTAATAAATTGAATATATTTTTGAAAATTCCAATCAAGGTCATAAATTGCGACATACGAATTTTTTTGTTAATAATTTTTTAATTAGGTACCTGTAGTATTTCCCAAATGATTTAATTCTTTTTCCAACTGGTTTATATTTAAATGGGGAAGCGTGGTTTCGGGTGACGGACGGCGTCCTCTTCAGGTGCTGTCATTTACCATCCGCCACCAGACAGCACGACCACGATTAGGCTTGTTGATGGATTATGCTCGTTATACTTCAACTATTTTATCAATTATTTATACCCGCGCAGTATAACGACTAACAAATTTTTTCGTATATTATGCATACGTAGCAATTCTATTTATGGAAAAACCTTTGGTTAGCAACTTACTAACTCCATTAATGTGCAAAATAGAGTTAGTAAGCTGCTAACCAAAGCACACTGATGGGCGGTGGTGTCGACTAGACACGGAGGTTCAAATCCCATAAATGGTTTATATTTTTTTCTTAAAACATTGAAACATTTTCCGAAAATATTTAAATTTTTGTCCAATAGATTTGAATTTCTCCGCAAAAGGCATCATGATTAAAAGGTGTCCTTCCAAAAAGTTTTACGAATAGATTATTTGGTTAAATAAACCAAATGCAAGTGCCAATGTTTTTTTCTGCACAATGTAATGAAACAATTGTAAACTGCAATGGATGAAAGCTACGACATACATAAGTACTGCAAAAAATTAATTTCAAAAAATTTAAAAAAATTATATATACTATATATTCATAAAAACTAAAGGGGTCTTTTAGGCTACAATTATTCAAAAAATCAGAACAGCTCGCAGAGTTGCACAATTACGCTATTCAAGAACTCTATGAAAAAGATAAAGGAATTTTGTATGGCCCAGGGAAAGCAAAGTAGCGGTATAAAGCGTTTTTCAAAAAAAAAAATCGTAAAAAATAGTGAACGCGATTTTCTCGAATTCACGGACACGATTTATAAAAAATATTCAAACGATCACGCTGATGTTTTAATATGTTAATGTCCACATAAATGACTATAGCCGGTAGCGGAATCATTATAACCGGTATCAAATTTCCGATTTTCACTCAATTTTCCACTCTCAAAAATAGTTGTTTTTTTGAAAAAAAATATGGCCGCCATATTGTTATTTTTTCATGAAAAAAATCATTCCGGTACCTGACATGGGCACTTGAACAATGCTTAATTTGACGTTTTGTTTTCCCCCCAAATGATTCAGTCACCCGAAATGACGTCCGCCGTCATTTTTTGATGTTTTTGTAAAACAATTGTTATGGGTAAAAAAGGGGGAAAAACTATAAAAAAATATATATTTTGTTTAACCCAAAATACCAATTAACATATATACAAAATTTCAAAATGATATCTCTTTTCTTTCTATTGAAAAAAATGGTTAAAATTTATTTTTCTTTGAAAATCATAACCTTAAGGGAGTAGTACCGGTTATAATTTTGAAAAATCAATTTTTTATTTTTCAATTTATTATACCTTCAGAAATCACGTCTGAAAATTTTACTAAGATACTCCCAAAAATAAAGAAGTTACGGCAGTTTGAGCGCGCACGCCTTTTTTGCTGTGTAATCGAAACTTTAAACGCGTTTTTCTCGAAATGACGTTTTTCCAACTGCGGACACTTAGTCTCCAGATTGACCGAACTGATTTAAGTCAAATTTGGTGTGTTACTTTAATCAAGTATATTGTGTGGTAATTTACCACAATATAGACCAAAAATCAATCCAAAAAACGGCAAGCGGAACAAAGTGAAAAAAGCGATTTTTCGAAAAAAAATTCAAACCGCTATTTTTTTTGATCATTTTTTCAAAATATTGTGGAAGATTACCACGTAAGGAACATTTCGCTTCAAAATGGGGTCTGGTTTTTGATTTTAAAATTTTTCACTCCTGAGATTATCTGCCCGCAGTGGAACGAGACATTTTTCGAGACATTAACTTTGGCGCCTTCTATAAATTAGTGGAAAAATGAAAAAAAAAATTATTTTGTAATCTTCAAAATGTGGCTTTTATCCATGCAAATTTTAAAAATTATGTTCAATAAAGGAGCTGAAAAACAAAAGCATGCTAACCGGTATTATCCCCTTGACAGATGGGGACTCAGAAATTTCGAAAATGATCCTTAAATAATTAATGGTCATGAACATTAATGGACTTGGACAAATTTGAGTTACAGTCACAGGAAGGCACCAAAAATACCACTCAGAACGGGGGTAATAACTACACATATATGTTTTTTTAAAAATAATTTATCAAAAATAACTTTGAGTAGTCCAAAAAAAAACAACTGTATCATAAAATAATATGAAAAACACTACTTTTCTCACTAGATGCAATCTCTTCAAAGGATATTTTATCGCTACCTAGACCCATCAGCATACCTTTTTGCTTTATGAAATAGTTTAATCTGTATTTAGTCGCACTTTCGCGTATTACTTTAACATGGATTTACTTAACTGGTACGCTAAACTACGTGCGTTTTTGGGAAAAATGAAAAAAAATCTTTCTGGGTGCTATCAAACAATCGATCATCGTTTATGTAAGTGAGTAAACTTGTATTAGATCAACACTTCATTACAATTAAAATCAAATACAAACATCACGTGAAAATAGCTTCCAAATTACTCACAAAGACTGTAGATTTTTTTTTTGCGACTTTCTTAACAGGTGAATTATGTAACGCAAGAGTGACCTTCCTTTGCATTGTCTAGTTCTGCCAGCTGTCTTATCGATACAATTTGACAATCTGACGGTCTCACTAAGTTTTATGTATTTTTAGATAATAGGATAAGACACGTCCGAAAAGAGAAGAAAATGAAACAATTGGATGATGGTTGGCACAGAGTAGTGTTTTTGTTGTTGTTGAAACAAACTGATAAATTAACTTAAATTGATTCTTGAAATCAAAACTCTAAAATTATTTAAAGTATATGTTAGTCCTCTCATTTCACTTTCGATCAGTTGAAAATATATATATTTTTTCTAATTTGAAATACTCACGTTGAAATTATTCTGCGCCGAAAGGAACATTTTGATATTTCAATAATAATCTTGCATTATACAATTCTATTTTCGTGTAGTGTGTTCCAGAAAAACGAACTGACCTTCCGCGAAAAATAAACAGAGACGCAACTAAATATCAGAAAAAGCAAGTTTATTTGCAATGTATTTCTATCCGTTGGGGGCTAAAAACAGATTGTCTTGAACTTGACCAAGACTTTCGCCTCTTCAGTATCTAGACTCTGTGTGCTGTATAAATTGTGCAACTCACTTTTAATTACATCTAAAGTAAAAGCGTAATGAGTATGCTTATTCAACTTAAAATGAGGGAGAAAAAAGAATTAACTGTCGAAAATTGGAGTTTAGACTTATTAAAAAATAAGTATGTCGAAAAATTTAAGGATATTCGAATGTTGAGCTGAGTAAGACAATAACGAGTCAAATAATTATTGCATACCTTATAGAAATCGGTGGATATCATGCATGTTTCGTGTCAGTTAATATGTCAAGGTTACAGTCGTCTACAAAGCAAATTCTAGCCTCTAGGAAAAACTAAGATTACAAACTAGTATTTATTCTATACTAATTTGATCTTGTGTCTAGCAATTAGAATAAACATAAAGAAAATTGTTGAAAGTCATTCTCACGTCAATTTCTTTCTATTTAACATATACAACGAACGATAAAAATCAATGCAATTATGAATAATTAGCATCTTTGAAAGTAGAATAATTTCCATTGGCACAATCTCTAATTAGAGAAACATTGATGTTAGCTTCATTAAGTATGTTGAAATTTTCTAGGCAAACTATTCGTTTAGCAGTAAGACTCATTGTGCCATAAGGTGAGTTTGTAGGCACCACAAATTGCATCGAATTAGATGTTCATCAAATTATAAGTTAAGTAAATTCATATTAAAATATAATTGATGGATAATTGAAAACGCCGAACATATTTTATTCATTGAGATAAATCTAAAAGCCTTTGAATTACCCAATCATTCCAAGCCAAAATATCCTTAAAAATAATCAAATGATTCAATGAGCCATAAATCATCAAGGATAATACTATCATTTACATCAACTGTAAGAGACAAAATTCTGGTAACTTATTTTGTTGTGCTAACATACAACGACAAGATTGAAAAGAAAGCATCCTGTAAATCTAAATTCAATATTTGCTATCTATTTGCGATTAGTAACAATGCTGCAAACAAACATCTACAATGAATTTTCGGTGATGAGTAATGAAGACAGAGAAATAATTCTTCACGTCTCCTAATTTAACTGATAACGTAGCTGATAACTTTTAAATTGGTTGCAGTAGCAACAAACAAGACATGTATCTTATCTTTGGTGATTCTTACACATCCAATGATTTCGCTTGAATCGTTGCCAAAAATATATAATGTTGCTATATGATGAATTTTATGTGAAATTTCCGTGTAAAATTGCCTAAAAATTTTCCTGTTTTTGTTCTACAATTTGTATTTGTTTCTTTTGTAATATGACTGGTTTTAAATTTAAATACGCTTTGGAATATTTTTTTCGATTTAACTAAAATATGTTTAAGATTTCAATAAATTAGCTATATGTACACATAGTCACAAAATTGAAGGCACAAGCAATAAATATGAAAACTCTTAAACATATATAAACTAATGTCACTTTATTATCATATTTTTTAATTTTTTATCAAATTGAAAACTAACAATACAAAAATGAATAAAAAAATTAATTCAATTCACTTTTTTAAAGAATTAAGCAATAAGTAAAAATTAACAAAAAAAATCAAGGCACAAAATTGAAAGTACAAACAAAAAACTAAATTTTTTACGTAAGGATTTTTTGATTAATTGTTTATTTTTAATTTTATAAACAATTTACGGCTTATTTTTTTTTGTCAAAAATCGATTTTTTTTTTCGAAACAGCGCCATTTTGTTAAAAATTAGTTTTAAAAAAATCTCCTACGTACTTCACTAGCTAATAGTATGCACTTCAAAAAAAATTTAGTTTTTTGTTCTAGGAGCGAGAAAAAAGTTACCGGTAATTTTTTAAAGGTGGATCACACAACAGCCCAATAAGGAGTCCTGTGGCCGTCATTTTAGAAAAAAAAATATTTTTTTTTGTACCTGTTGAGTTATACAATATACTACCTTAAGCGGATTTGGTATTTTTTAATTTATTTACTTACGAAAAATCATGAAAAAAGGGGGTCTCTAGAGTAGTGTTACCCCTTAATTGTTTCGGCGTATTATAAAGCAACCACATCTTTACAATATGTGCAGTGTGCTTTGGATCATTATCTTGTTGAAACCCAAACACATGCGATAGTCCTAATTTAATAGCACTTGATTTTAAATTCCTTTTGGGGATATTGAGGTATTTAAATTTGTCCATATTGGTGTCAACAAATTCCATGTTACCGGCTCCTCCTGCAGACATGCAGCCCCAAACCATCACATTACCTGCTCTATGTTTTTTTCTGTTCTGCTCAAATTTTCTTTCTGTAGTTCGGTATTCACTTTCCTCCAAACTATTAGTCTGCCATCAGAGCCAAATAGGTCGAACTTACTTTCATCCTTGAATATTATGTTTTTCCAGAAATCTAGACCCTCATTTACGTAAGTTTTCGCAAACTCTAACCGTTTTTTTTCTATTTGCTTCTGATATAAATAGCTTTTTACGGGATATTCTTCCATTTAAACCATGGTTTCGCAATGTTCTTCGAATAGTTTCCTTGGATATCGGTTTTTGGATTATATGAGAAACTTCAGCCCTCACATTATTAATCGGCTTCTTTGAACATTTTTCTATTACCCATCGAATTTATCGCTCATCTTTAGCTGACAGTGACTGTTTTCGTCCGCGTACCGTTTTATTAATTAAAGTTCCGAAATTTTTCCATTTGTTGACTACAGTTCTTACTGAAGAAAATGATCTCCCAACTGTTTTCCCTACTTCCCGATATGTTTTACCTTGACAAACAAGCTTAATAATAATCTTTCTTTCCGCAACTGTGGTTTCTTTTCTCCGTTTATCCATTTCAGCTTATTTTTTATTTATGTAAAAATATTTTTTTTGGAAGAAAAACACACTTAACTCAAATAGTCACTAACACTCGCCCCAAAAAAAAATCAATATTTGTAAAGAATGAAAAGTAATTGCATCATCAAATTTAAAAAAAAAATATCTTGTTAGATGCACGTGTGCCTTCAATTTTGTATAGCTCGTCAGTGGTACAGTTGACATCAAAATAGCAAAATTTGTGACAGATTCCATTTTTTTGGTATTAATTCTAAGTACATTATAAAGAAGATTACGCACTTACAGAATAAAATGCCAATTCGAAAAATTCACTACAATTATAGTAACATTGAATAATATTTTGGTATTTATATACATAGATTGCGCCTTCAATTTTGTGACTATATGTAGCTGTTATGATTAATCCCTTAAAACCCCTTTTTCGAAGGCTATCTCAACGACCTTATCGATTTTCAATCAACGTGAAAAATATCTGAAAAGTACAACAGCTTACTTCCTGTTACATTTGACATGAGTGTGTATGCGCTTATCTGCCTATAATAAAAAGCATGTTTTCCTTCAATCCTAATCTGCATTTACTTTTATTTAGTGTCATAAATTTTTGCAGTTCATCGCCATAATTTACCACCCAGTGCCAAAAAATTCTCTATATCGGTTCATGGTAGTTTTATTTTTGATTAGCGAAAATATTGCACGAAAATTTTACTTTTTTTGTTCAAATGTTAACTGTTCGTTATCTTGCAGTTACTTGCACGAGTAGTCCTTTATAAAAATATTTTTATTTCAGTCGAAACCAACAGCTTCGTTACTTATCTAATTCAGAAAAGTATATGAGTGATTTGAATGACTAAACGAATTTTTTGGTTGCATCATCATCATCGCTTAAAATACATAGTAAACCCAATAAGCCTAAATCGCATCATGTTATGTTGACAAATAAGAAGCAACAATACTTGATTGAATGGGGTGTAATTTGGATGAAAAATCATTTGATGCCCATTTTATAAGGTTGAAACAATTTTTTCATTGAAAGATTGGAGTCATATTTTAGAAAAAATAATGTCAAATTTTATTCAATCAATCCATCAATTTTCTTCTAAATTGATACTAAACGACGCTTCTATTTGAAAGGACCGATTCTTGAAAAATCAAATATGTGCTTCGTCAAAAATCAATTTGATAACTTAAATATCCAATGAGATTGTCTCCTGTGCTCTCTATTCATCAACAATATTTTTTTTTGTGTGGCCTACGTTGTCAAGATTATTTTACATGTGCTACATATGTATATTTGAGATGTGGCCAACATATAGATTTTGTGCTTGAACCGGAACGAAAAATATATTGCTTTATCAAAAAATTATCGCATTCAATTTGCAAAATGTGATAAATCTGTCAAGCGGATTTTTTTTTGAAATAATGAAACTTTTAATCGCAATTGAAATTAATTTAGTGTTACGAATTTATGTTCGTAGAAATAGCAAAAATATATGTATACATGAAAGGTCACGAGAGGGGCGTGTCTCGATTATAATCTTACCATAGTAGTATTATATGAATTGAGTCCGGGTGTATTTTAGCTGATTCATGGTTAAATTTCAAAAAATATGGGGTGATCAAACAGATGGTATGTTGTTTCAGTCTTAGATTTTTGCTTCATATTCCTCTATTAGTGTAAAGCTAAGCTTTTTACGGCTCGCTCCGTTTTCGCTTAATTAATATTTTCCAAGCTTAAAAAATGAGTCGACTAGACTTTACTACTATCGTAAAATGGCAGACTCGTTTCAATTTTTTTTTGATTTTGATGATTGCAATTTTGCAGCCCATTCTCAGTATAAAGTGTTTTAAATAAGTAGAAACTTACAAATATTATGGAAGCAATTCATTGCAATTCCACTGTTTCATTGCGTTTTTCCCCGTCTAAATCAATGTAACCATTCAAAGCAACGGAACAATAGAATTTAAAAAAAACTATGTAAATGCGAAAAAGAGTTACTTATGGCAGTATTGCGGTGGGACGATTTAGAAAAAATATTTCTTATTTTTACGTACCTTAAAAATTAAACATATTAAGAGTGAACTGTGATAAATTGTATACTAAAATTAAAAGTATTAAATTTACAAAATTTAAGTATTTACAAAATTCAGTTAGTGGGAAGGAGACCCAAGCTTCTAACCAACCTATTGGAATTTAATTTTTTTACGTTGTTCCACACACAAAAATATTTATTACTAGGTTAACGTTGGAATTAGAATAACATATAGACCAGAGCGGATCTGTTTTCAATTGGCTGTTGACGGGGCGCACACTGATTTGCTGGGGAATAACTCGTATAACAATAATAGACGTATCATCCCTCTCAAAAAAGTCAGGAACATCAATCAAAAAATAGAAATGTTTAAAAATTTAAAAAAAATCGATTTGTTCCTACCTTTCTCACTCCTAACTTCAAAAAGGTTCATTTTAGAGCAAAGTTGTTAGCAAATAAAAGTTGCGAAATTGAATTTTCGATAAGATATGATTAGTTAAAAAATTTCAAAACATTTTACCCTTCCCGCAAAATAGCAATAATTATCAAAAAAAAGGAATAAAAGCTTTTTTATTCAATATTTTTTAACACTTAGAATGCACTCAGGTCCTAGAAAATCTTTATAATATAATAAAACAGCATACAAATTTTCATCAAAATCGAATCAGTAGGTTGCGCAGAATAATTTTGCAATCTAAATTTATTTAAAAAAATTAAAAATTTTTAAAATATTCCAAGTCAGAAACTAAATCATATAGAAGTTTGAAATTTTTTTCACATATAAAAGAGCACTTAACCTATCAAACGCATTTTACAAATTTATAATCCGATTATTAGGGCGACCTCAGGAATTTTTGCTAAACTTGGTACTAGCTCTAAAACAGTGCTGGGCGGTTGCGGATTCAATCGTTGGAGCCATGCTTCCATCTACTGAGTCCGCAGCCGCACAACCCTATTTTAGAGTTTATTACCAGGTTTAGCAAAAATTCCTGAAGCCGCCCCAATAATCCGATTTAATTTTGTAAAATATATGTAAAAAAATTTTTATATGGTTTAGTTTCTGACTCGCAAGATTTCAAAAATTTTACTTTTTAAATAAATTTAGATTGCAAAATTATTCTGCGCAATCTACTGAATCGATTTGAATGAAAATTTGTGTTTTATTATATTAGAAAAAAATTCTAGATAAACTGTGGAAGTCCCGAGTGCATTCTAAGTGGTAAAAAAATTAAATAAAGAGGCTTTTTTCCCTTTTTTGGTTAATTATTGGTATTTTGCGGCAAGGGTAAAATGTTTTAAAACTTTTAACCAATCATTTCTTATAGAGAATTTAATTCCGCAATTTTTTGCGAGTAAGGATAAGTCAATGATTGTTATACGAGTTATTCCGCAACTTTTCCTGCAAAAATCAGTGTGCCCTCCTCAACAGCCAAATGCAGTCGTTTTTTTTACAGATCCGCCCTGGTCTATTATAATAATTAATAATTTCTTGTTTTTCCTCGATTTCCAACAATGAAAACCGATTTTTTCAATTGTTTGTACAAGTCCGACATATTTAATGTAATTATAGTTCCGACAATGGGGAAAAATCGACAAATATAAAAATATATTTGATTTTTTGGTTCGGACTACTTATACTCCAAAAACATAACTAATGTATTATAAAATTTACTAGTAAACTTCTAAAACTAATTTTCTTCTTCTAGAATTTAAGATGTAACGCGTCACATCGCGATATTATCTTAAAAAATGAAGCAAAGTTAAAAGTGTGTAGACCAGATTTTAGAGTCAATTTGTAATACATATTAAACAAGCCGCGAGGTGCGACCCTTGAGGTCCACACGGTCAACTTCCCAGTAATATCTACATGAACATCAACAACATTACAACAATGAGAGGTAATAGTAACAGGAATGAGTTAATATGAATCATATCGTCTACGGGAGGGTCCATTGATTATGTAAGGTTTTTGGTCGATGAGGACAGATTGAATATTCACGCGGATCAATCGGTGGGGGCCTTTTTGGTGTTGAAAAATTTTGTTGGTTTTCAAAATTTAAGCAATTTTTTTTAATTAAAAGACTATAAAAACTATTAAAAATCTGCTCAAATTATGCAAATATCTTAAAACTTTGATTGAATTTACAACAATTTTTTTAGAATAAAAGATATAAAGTAATAGCACTCCTATGAACCCTCTTTACATGGTAACTTTGAATGATTTTTTTATTTTTAATTTAGTTTTTTCATAATCATGGAATAAAATTTTGCCGGTTTCTCTCCAAAAACTGATAAGAATGTATACATTTTATAAACTGGATCACTGTGCTGTGCAAATCAAGTAAAAAAATATTTTCTATGAAAAAAGCCATAATTTTTCGCATTTTCTTCTATTAAATTAAAAAAACGGCTAAAACGCATTTTTATAATATTAAAAACTTCACAAAGATGTTAATACACATCAAGTGACACCTTAATGATGCAAATATTATATCTGGTTCGTGAGATATAGTGAATGATAAAAATAACCTTGAAAATCATGATGACTTTTAATGATTTTTTATTTTTAAATTATTTTTTTACGTAATCATGAGAAAAAGTTTTGATGACGTTTTTGTGAACATTGTTTGTAGTATATAAATTTTATAAACATTGATTACTAAGACTTGACAACAAGGTTAAAAATTTATTGTTTTTGAAAAAAAAACCTAATTTTTTGCACTTTTTTTAAAAAAATTTGAAAACCGTTCCAAGAATATTTTTGAAAATTTGATAGAATCACAAAAACGTTAATACGCGTCGATTGACACCTTGTTCAAAAAAATCGTATGTTTGGTTCGCGAGATATAGCGCATGACAGAAATGACCTTCAAACGGGCAAAACAGCAAACCCCCCCGACCGAAGTTTTCCAAAAACTAATCAGCTCTTAAGATTGCAAAGACGCTTCGATTGACACCTCAACGAAGTCGATACGACTTTGTTTACGTGAGTTATGGTCGTAGAAAAAACTGTCCACGAACGTACACACACACACACATACGTCTCCCTTTCTAAAAACACTTTATATATACTCTATAGACTTCAAAACGTAAAGAAAAGTTGAAAACTTCAATTTCGATTTTCGACGCGATTACAAGAACTTCCCATATACTGGGAAGTTAAAAAATGTTCTATGATAACGAAAATAACGAAAGTCCATCATCTAAAGGAATTTTAGAGCTTTGACTTTATTTGTAGTTTTTAAAAAGCCACACGAATTAATAATTAATTATAAGATACAATGAAACTTAATGTTTCACCATTTTATGGAGCATTGTCTTCCGTTTCTTCAGTGTTAAGTCTTCTGCTTCATCATCCAAAGATCTTCCGATTGAGGTGACGAACCCACTTTTTGACCTTAAATGTCTTTTTCAAAGACATAACGCACACATAAATGTCTTTGAAAAAGACATTTATGGTGAAACCAGGCTTTTTCAGCAATTTGTATTGCACCAAAATTGGAGTGCTGTTAAGTCTTCTCGATGGAGAAAATGATGAGATGAACTGTCTCTTTCTTGTACAAGAGATAAAAGTATTTGATGATTCTTTGACTGGAATTTACTTGTGGTGTTAACAGGAAGGAAAACAACTTTGACGTGGACAGGATTTGATTTTTTCAGCCAATATGTGAAAATATCGCGTGCAATGGACGCTTCCTTATCATTTTTTTACTATAGCATTTCTCCTTCAATTCCGGTATTTTCCGAATCAAATCGGTTATTTCCTGAATCAAATTGGTAATTTTCCAACCACAAAGTGATCCTCTCATGGAGCCAAATTCTGCTGTTTTTAATTCTCACAAAGAGAAATGAATGAACTATCTATAAATAAACCACATTTAAAAATCGTATTGTTTGTTGAATGAAAAAATGAAATTCTAGTTTTTTTTGAAATTCCGAGCAAATTTCAAATACCCCTCTTTCAAATTTTCTACTGTTGCACGAAAGATTCTTTTTGTTTGTTTTGAGATCAATAAACATTAACGAGCTTGCCTGTTTTCTGTATTTCCTTAACAATTTGCACTTATCAGTTTCATTGGCGTTAGCAAAAAGGCAACGAATATGGACTTTGATTCGCGATATTATGAGTCAGTTGATTCAATAATCTTACGACAGTACAGTACAGCAGGCTTCTAGGGTATTGACAAAACTTTTCTTATCAAGAGTTATGGTCAATAAGCAGTGGCGGCTCGTGGGAGTTAAGTATGGTGGGGCTACTGGTACGAATTTTTCTATCATCAATATAAGTTCTTATGTGAGTTTCCACTCCACCCAAGAGGTACCACATGTGGAGCGTTAACCGATTTTAAGTGATTGGTTTCCCCAAAAGTAGATTCGCTGGCAATCAAAGATATATTCCTATTATCGTGTTTTGAATAACATTTAAAGCTTTAATAAAACTTCAGTGCACTCTGAATTAAAAAAAAATTGTTAATTATTTATTTAATCAAAATCATAAATACCATAACCTGAAGAACCCTTTTCTGAAACAAACTTTAAGCACTACAAAACTTTAAAAAATACCAAACACTACGAAGGCAAACTAAGTACTAATAACATGCACTACACTGATGAGACTACTTTTGCATTAACAGTCATCATCTTCACCCCCTTCGGCCCGTCGTAAAAAAATGTTGCTCATGCCTGCTCAAAAGTATTATCCAGACCATGCCAAGACTAAACGTTGTCGAAGCACTGAACGGGCTGCGTATGATTAGCCCGTCCACGATGTATACACATGTTATTTCAAACACGCACACTCCCGCCGCTTCAGCATAGAATTCACGCAGCCATTCAAATCGAAATACTCGTTTTCGGGGCAAAATCCATGTAGCCCCTTGCTCTTAGTAAAGGTGGAAAATTGTCAAGGAGAAAATAAGTTTGAATTTTACTCTCAGCTTTTACTCGGTGCAGGCACAACGAAGCGAGCCGAAGAGAAAAACAAAGTGTTCTACAGTGCGTGGCAAGAAGACTATGTGAAAGTAAACTACAGCATGGGCGAAAAAAATGCTACATTATATTTTGAAATGAAATTAAATTATGAAAACTATATTCAAATCTATGATGATATTTTATTACATTTGTACTAATATAGGCTCATCAATAAGTGGTGGGGCTGAGCCCCACTAGCCCCAAAGGTAGAGCCGCCACTGTCAATAAGTCAATAAATATTTTTTTTAACTACACCGGCATAGATAATACTAGCATCCCGGTGCACCTTTTGTTAACGGCAATCCTTTTTATGTGAAATTATACAGTCAATGGCCAAAAAAATGGTTAAGATAATAGTAACCACTTTTACTGCAAACATATATTTCTTTTTTAGAGACTATCTCGCGAAAATCGTTTCTTCCTTACTAAAAAAGAAAAAAAATTGACCCGTCGTTAATATACTGCTTGGTTACAAATTGAGAATACATCGAATTATTCTTAGGTAAACGTTATTCAAATGATTGTGCTTGCTCTTTCAAGATATGAAACGCTGAGCCATCAAATAAGTCGTGCAAATAAAATAAGAATTGAAATTCTGAGAAAAGAAGGAAGTGTGATTATTGCAAGTCATATATTAAATATTGTAATCAGCAGCTAAAATTTGAAGACATACACATATGTACAGAGAACAGAGAGGTACACGTCATATTGTGATAGAGTCAGTTGTTGGGGGACAAAGTGCAATTTGATTCCAATCACATTAATTACTCATTAACGACGCATATTTTGAAATTCAAACAAAGTGTTTTGCCAATTTCTATCGGTTTAAAGTATGCATTGGTTATGTATTTTTAAACAATATTTTTCTTTTAATTTAAACCATTGCAAAATTAGAATCTCTCATGTTTTTAACAAGAAAGCGCTCAGTCAGTAAACATATTTATAGAAATTTCAACAAATGATAAGCATTCCTAAATTCAATTGAGAACTTTTATTAATTGAAGTTTTGTAGTCGTGTCGATTTCAAATGATGATGATTATTAACACTGTACTACGAGGTTGCCATTGAAGGGTCATCATTTCGCAACTAAAATTCGATCCCTCATGTAAAATTCCACATAAATCTTTCGACGAATATTGTGATAACACTTAATATAGTGTGCGACCTTAGCGGCGATTTAGTGAGAAGGCGCCTACATGTGTTCGGTATTTACGTAGAAAATACACGCAACAAT
Organism: Oxycera nigricornis; assembly: GCA_963942545.1. Lineage (NCBI taxonomy): Eukaryota > Metazoa > Arthropoda > Insecta > Diptera > Stratiomyidae > Oxycera > Oxycera nigricornis. Next base: position 4,857,120 of record OZ012661.1, read on the forward strand.
TGTTTTCAAGGCGACTAAAATATAAAAATGATGTCCACTTTAAGAATGATGTGTAAATAAAAGTCATGAACTTGAAATCAGTTCATTTATATGTGTTAAATGGAATTTTTGAAACTTGTACATCACTTATTGTTCTCAAATATAGGTTTTTGTTAAAATTAAGTGTTAAGTTTCTTCCTGATTTGACTAATGCTTTGTTTATCCTTGGTTTTCATTACAGATTCTGATACTCAGTTGCTTAGTACCGGACACACGGCTACAAGCCCGTTCGAACAGAATTTAAGCCCGACATTGAGTTCGGGAAGTAACAGCAATAATAATAATAATTTTAGTTGTAACAATAACTCACAAACATTATCGGTTTGTGCAATATGCGGTGATAGGGCAACGGGCAAACACTATGGTGCTTCAAGCTGTGATGGCTGTAAAGGTTTCTTTCGTAGGAGTGTTAGAAAAAATCATATATACACATGCAGGTAAGAGTTAGACATAAATACATAATATTATAATGAATTTCTTGGCCAATTGTTTTTTGAATTTTAATATTATAAAAAAATATTAAATAAATTTTTGGGATTATCTTTCTTAAATCTTAATCGTTCTTAAGAAGTTAGGCCACCTTGAAATTTTAAAAAAATCGATTTTTTATTAGTTTAAAATCTTTCTAAACAATAAAGAATAAGAAAAAAATATGCCATGGCCAGAATTTTTTTTAACCGTCAGCATCCTGCGGCGCGCCTGTAATCCGGTTGGCGAAAATTCATGGTATTTACGGCAAAAATCAAAAGCCTCAAACACATTAGATAATATTTCTCACAAGACGGTTCTTCCAGATACAGTTTTCAAAGCTATTGAGCCCATCTACGATGAATTAAGTAGTGACGACCTTCTAAATCGATGTCTTGATAGTTTTACTCAAAACAGCACAAAAGTTTCAATGCTACGGTTTGGTCGATGGCACCAAAATCTACAGGGTGCGCCATCTTTCGTGTCGGTAATTTGAAAAAAAAAACGATTTCTATATATGAGGTATTTTTATTCAATTTGGTCCTTTGCAATTTTTTCACTACTTTTTGAATACAACATCAATTAAGTGGCCGCCTTTATTGGCCAAAACAAAATGTGCCCTATTTGCTGCATTTTCCATTACCTTTCGAGCATTTCGGGCGTTATAGTGATGATTTCGGCACGAATGTTTGCCTTGAGCTCGGTCATGCTCTCAGGCTTGGTGGTGTACACTTTGCTTTTCAAAAAGCCCCACAAAAAGATGTCCGAAGGGGTCAAATTTGGAGATCTGGGTGGCCACTCAATGTCGCCTGTTTTTGACATCAGGCGAAATTTTTGTTGCAAAAACTGAATTGTTTGGTTTGCCGTGTGGTCTTGTTGAAACCAGTAACCGTCAAGTCCTTTTTCGCGCATTCGTGGGCAGACATAATGGGCCAACATCCACCGATATCTGTTTACATCAACTGTCTCGTTTCCTCTGAAGAAATAAGACCCAATGATGGTTTTTCCACAAACGCCGGCCCAAACAGTCACTTTGTGGGAATGCAATGGCGTTTCATCGATTTCGTGTGGATTATTCGCTCCGCAAATACGGCAATTCTGCTTATTAACACCGCCAGATAGTGTAAAATTGGCCTCGTCCCGCATAGTGGTTCCACCGACACCAAAATGCTTAGCGCGGCGACGAAACGACACGTTTGGGTTCTGGGAAACGTTCACTCTGATGAATGAATGAATCAATCAATCACTCGATTTGACAAATGTCAAAGTTAGTAAGTGTTTACATACCGATACAAAAGATGGCGCACCCTGTAGATCAAGTGGAAAAACTATATTGGATATTGCAGAGAATGTTGCCGTATGCACTGAGGGTGCACCACATGTGCAAAATTTCCAACAATGAGCATTTCGCTAGAATCAACACAGGTCAAGTGGGCGGTTTGAGGATAGGCTAAATGAATTTTTGGTTGTGAAAATGAGTGAAAAATGATAGAGCCACTTTCAGTTTCGGCAAAATTGTAAATTTTTTAAATTTTTTTTTTTTATTTGCTACCAAAAACGGAAGAACAAACGACGACGAGATGTAAAAAGAGCGGAGCAACCACAAACATGCGTGTGGAAGCGACGAAAATGCGACTGGGATATTTGCTAACAATATATAATATAATAATATATAATATAAGTAACGTGGATAGCTTAAAAATTTAATTTTCGCTTCTAACTGCTATTTGAGGATCCGTCCAATCATCACAATGACGTCAGGAGCAGCATTATGGATGTTATGAAAGTTTTGGACAAGACTGTGAGAACAAACTGTTGCAATTTCTGTGTCGAGGCAGATGAACTCCGCATCAATTTATCGGACCGATCGCTGTCTGAGGCTGCAAAGGAAGCTCGTATTGCCTTAGAATCGGTCAGACAAGAAGAAAAAGAGATGAACATAAACGTGGAAGGTCAAATTTACGGAGCAAGCATTGCAGATTAAAGATATACATACTATGATTTTCGACCGTAAAGCGTTACCTTAACTTAAAAAATTGTTTTCTCGATACTACATTTTTCGAAACGAGCGTACCGTTAGCGGCTACAAATCTACATTTTTTTCAAACGCTCGCCATTTAAAAAACCAACGGTATTTTTTCATTTCGCTATGTAGTCTATTAGTTTTTAGTATATACTTTTAAAAAATGTTTGGTGTTTTGTTCCTGGCTCAAATCTGGGGGAGCAGTGAGTACGCTTGTTTTACGTGTTACAAAAATTGCCCTTCGTAGATCGGCGGACACAAGCGCCACCATTTTTTACCTAAAATTTTTTTAAAAAAAAACTTTCTTTTTCCCTTTCATCCATGTATAGTAAAGTACTCTACAGTAAAAAAATCAACTTCTTTTATTATACGCTTGAAAAAAATCACGAAATTCGACCTTTTTTACTCGCAAGATGGCCTAACCCCTTAATTTGAAGTTGACTTCCTTCGTGGATTTGTAGGAACCATGACTCCATTATGGACATAAGCAATGCTACAATTCTCATATCTCTTTATTTATTAGAAAAGCTGATAATGTAAATTCAACATTTCCGTTTCAGATTTTCTAGAAATTGCGTGGTCGACAAGGACAAACGGAACCAATGTCGCTATTGTCGCCTGAGAAAATGTTTCAAAGCGGGCATGAAAAAGGAGGCGGTGCAAAATGAGCGCGATCGCATCAGTTGTCGCCGCACCAGCAATGAGGATCCAGATCCTGGAAATGGACTATCTGTGATATCACTGTTCAAGGCTGAAATGGAAAGTCGTCAATCGAAAGCCGGTGCCGTCATGGAAATGGGCGTGAACGATGAGAACATGGCAAACAAACAATACGCCAGCATCAATGATGTATGCGAATCAATGAAGCAACAACTGCTCACGTTAGTCGAATGGGCCAAACATATTCCAGCCTTCAATGATTTACAACTGGACGACCAGGTTGCATTGTTGCGTGCACATGCCGGCGAACATTTATTGCTAGGACTATCGCGGCGATCGATGCATTTAAAGGATGTTTTGCTGTTGAGCAACAATTGTATTATAACAAAACATTGTCCAGGTACGTTATATGGTTTTGGGCTCAGCAATTTATGGTTATCCGATCGATAACTTTAGATTCTCCATTGTCGCCAAACTTAGATATATCGCGGATCGGGGCCAGGATCATTGACGAGCTTGTGTTTGCCATGAAAGACATAAACATTGATGACACGGAACTTGCATGCATAAAAGCGATAGTGTTTTTCGATCCAAGTGAGTATTACATTTCTTTATCCATGAAATATACTAAAAAATCTGTTTGACTACACGAATATTTCCTAAAATTTCGCGTAGTTCACAAAGTAAAATTTAAAAACACTTCGATTTATTGAAAACCAGCTGACGATAATTTCTTTTTATTTTCAGATGCTAAAGGTCTGAACGAGCCGCAGCGGATCAAAGCCCTCAGACACCAAATCCTGAATAATTTGGAAGATTATGTTTCAGATCGTCAATATGAATCAAGGTAATTACGAAGTTTCGACACCAGCAGATATTTAAAATTTAAAACCTAACTTTTCTTGCAGAGGTAGGTTCGGGGAGATTCTTCTCGTCCTCCCAGTTTTGCAGTCGATCACCTGGCAAATGATAGAGCAAATTCAGTTCGCCAAAATATTTGGGGTGGCTCACATTGATTCGCTTTTACAAGAGATGTTGCTAGGTGGTAAGTGATGGTTTTCTTCTGAAAACATTTGATAAATGTTGCTTGTACACGAATAGGTGAGCTTGCTGATAACTCATCACCACTGTCGCCTCCGCTGATGAACAACTACAGTCCAACTCAAGCTATGGACCAGAATCAAGTGACGTCCTCTTTGGATCCGATGTCTCCAACAGGTTCGGATCAAATGGGCAGTGAACCTATGTCAACGTGTATGGACAGCGCACTCGATGTGCCCTTAATGCCGCCGATAATGGATTCAATGGGCGGTTCCGGCGTATATAACCATCGATCCAGGCAGCAGTCGCTGAATCAACTTCGCAATGATGGAGTTAGCCATTCCGGTAGTACGGCAAGTGGAGCGGTAAGCGATCCTTCTTCCATCGGTCAAAGCTTTCTTGATGCGGATGAGATGTACCACCGTAGTACGGGGTATCATCCTCATGATGTCATGTCATCGAACAATTCAATGCAGCAATCCACGCAGCAGCACAAGGAGGGCCTACGCCATTCGGATGAAATGACTTTGAATGAGTACAATCGGACTAATGTTGAAAATCACAGCGTGATGCGAAGGTTGCCCATTAAAATTGGCTCGGAGACAAATCCAACAAGTGCATTCATGATGTCAGTGGCCGACATGGAAAACTACAGACTTACACTCAAACAAGAACCGGAAAGTGGTTACTAGCCAACCTATAAAGGATATGAATCGGCTTCGTGGGAGGCGAGAATAGATATTCCGATTATTCGTAAATTCATGAAACTTTCGACCGATTGTTACTCATCAAGTGCCAAAATGCTAAAGAGACGTTCAAATTTAAAAACGATTTCATCTAAATTCTTTGAAATATTACATGATCAATCGTCGTGCCTTCAAGACAAATAATTTCAAGTTTTGAATATTCGACCCAAATAAACCGAAACGGGCGGTAGGTCATTTTTACATTAATCTAGAAACTAATTCTATTTGTGTTAGAGAATAGAATCTAGAAACGAACATTTTAAACAACGTTGCAATATCGTCTGCTACTGTTAGGACATAGCTACAAGATTCACTATAGTGCGGAAACTACGTTTTTAAGAGATTTGTGATTAAGAGTTATTGTTTAGCGACAAAAAATAGTCTGTTGGTTTTTAAGGTGTTTTTATACGTTTATAATATTAATGTTAGACCGGAGAAGAAGAAAAACATATTGTATAAAATTAAATTTGTTAGCGTTCATTTTGTTTTTCGGATGTGAAAATAATCAAAAGTCAATTAACACGTTTCGTAAATGTTAGAAAAAAAGGACTGTTAGAAAGAAAAAAAACGAGTTGAATTTCTATAATGTTAGTAGTTCTCTATTATCATAGTTTTAGCATGCGGTTAAGGACTGTAAGATGAGATTTTTAATTGGTTGAGAAACATTTTGTTATTGTTATATTATTATTGTATTCATGATTATAGAAATTTTTAATTGAAATTGGAATAATGGATGAAATTAGTTAAATATTAAAGAACATGGATGTAAATGTTGGCTGTTTTTTGGGATATAATGGAAGTGGAATTTAGGAATAAAAGGCAAATTTCCGAATTAGATGAAGAAACATGGAAATTCAACGATATTTAGCGAAGCCACCTATTCTCGACAAGATGTCATTGTAAAAGAAGGCAATATGCCGCAATGATACATTTTATATCACTTAAAATATTACATTAATCAATTTCGCTTCTCTGATAAAGCTCTGGAATAAAGTAATATTACACCGCTATGGTTTTGGAACGTTTATGGAATTCGGGGTTTTTAAGGGGTTACATAGGTATTGTATTTTCAAAAAATCGAGTAGCAACAGCATGAAAAGTTTCCAAAAGGTTCTGACTCTTGGTGTACATGGCAACGTGCTTCTGCTGAAAAATCCCTGGCGACATTCAAGCATGATTATAAACCAATTCCAAATGATGTTTTGGCAGCAATCAAGCCTATTTACGAAGAGCTGAGCTCTGATAAACTTTTACAGCGGTGTATTGGTGGTTTCATTTAAAACAATAACGAAAGTTATAACCAGCTTATTTGGAAAATCACACCAAAAATACTACCAGCTGGCTCAAAAATAGTCGAATTCGCTACATACACAGCTGTTTGTATAATTAACATGTTTAATCAAGAAGCTACCGCCCTATTAACAATTTTGTATGGTATGGGGGAGTCAAGCTTGGCGAACATAGCCATCAGTACGCGCGGATCGAATATAAAAACCGCGTACTGATCGCCGAGGAAAGAGCTACGGATGCTACTCAAGAGGCTAAAATTATCCGTCGACAACATCAAAAGGATGCTCTAGAAGACATCGCAAATGAAGCGAGCAAATTATTATGTATGGACCTGGAATCGACGACGATTCGATGTAAGTCACTGAAAAATAACTTCAATTCATTAAATCGCGGTAAAAAAACTTTAAGTGCGTTTTTTCGAAACTTTGTTTTTCCGTGCGGTAAGCACGATTTCTCGAGAACGAGTCGACCGATTTTGCTGAAACTTTGCACAGTTCCTTTTACAGTATTGGCTCGTGATTGAACGAAGGGATTTTCATTCGGTCGACTCGTTCTTGTTTTATACGAAAAAAATATTTTAAAAACGATGAGAATCGGAAAAATGCTAAAAAATATGAGACGAAGATTCATTCAAATCCATTTCAAAACTTTAAATTTCATTTTTTTTTTTCAATTCCTTCGTTCAATCACGAGCCAAGGGCATAAACTACAAGAATTGTTTGAAATTTTTGATTTCAGATGAGCCTGCATCGAAAGATTCTGCCTACCATGAAAAAAAAGGTTGGACGAGGAAAACTGCAGGAAAATTGACAATTTTCAATATTTTTAGCTGAATTTTTTTTACAACTTCTTGAAATACCAAAATTTTATGTGTAAATTTTTTGAAAAAGTTGTTTTTTTCCTTTCAGACCTATGTAACCCCTTAACTAATTTAGTTGCGCTGTTGTTATGAATAGAATGGATGCCTCCTGACGTCTACTGATTTAAGATAACCGCCGGAGCCACACTAGCTCTTTTGTGCCTTCACTTGTTCCAGTAGCGAGGTGATTGCTTAACACCGTTTCATTTTTTTCAAATGACACACAAGACCTGATTCATCATCGAAGCATTGTGGTTGTGTCATGTAAATTTTTGGGTCAATTTACACAGAATGTTCAGATAATGGTTTTATTTGTTTATGCCGCCGAATCCGTTGTTTTGAATAGTTACTAAAAGTTCCAATTTTTCGAGATATACCCAATATTATTTTCTTTTTTAAATTTAAAGCACAGTATTTCTTCTATCGGCAGCTAAAAATAATCTTCCTGACTTTGAATGAAGATAAGAAAATCATTTTATTTTCCCCAGTCACGATGAACCCTTGCAGGGTCCGCACCTCTTCCAAGTTCTCGTGATACATTCTCAGTTATGATTTTTTATTACAGAAAAGGATGCATAACCAGCCTTCCATCCTTCTTTCAGAATTAATTTTGCTTCAAACATAATTAAACAAAATTTATTCAGCGTTAACAAAATTCTTTGAATTGAATTCAACCGTACAAAACTAATATTTACACACAATCTCATCCTGAGCGATGTTCTTCAAGTTGCAAACAATGAACGATATAGTTCAGTTTTCGATTCATCTGTCCACTCGCTGTTGGTGTTTGGCGCCATGAAATTCACCAGCTTATTGTGCACAACATACCTGCAACATATAAACGATAAAAGAAATTCAAGCCTAGCTTTTAACAATCATTACCGCAGTTTTCGTCCTTTTGATGCTCTCGTGTCGACTTTTTTCTTCATTTTATGCCTCAACTTTTGTAGCTCGGCAAATTGGTTGGTCAGCTCTGCAGGATTGGCGCTCGTGTTCGACTTGTATTCAATAAGCTCGCGTAGCTGTTGGTGGTAGAAATCTGTGTCGTCGTATATCTCTGGACTGGATACATTTTCGTCTTTCGTTTCCTCATTGTCAATTTTGTTTGATATTTCAGATCCCGTATTTGTGCCATGTTCAAACGGTTTGTAGTTTCCTTTTACTGTTTGCGATTTGGCGAGCAAATCGCTTTTGTTGAGCAGCACAGCCTCAATCTTCCCTATCACGTCGAAATTAGGACTCACTGACTGATTGGCTTTCCGTGCCCCTGCGCCTGGTGTAAGGATTTTTGTTCGGTCGTCCCATTTTCGTAGTACCGAGTTTCGATACGGAGTCAAACATTCAAAATCCGAACTAAGCACTGTGGCGAATCGTTTCAAAGGCGGCTCCGCGCTGGATCTATCAGAAGTATTTAGCTGGCGTTTTCTGCCCGAATCATCAAACACTTCCTTCATTTCAGGATACTGGCCTGCAAGCAAATGCTGCATTTCAAGCATATTTTCAAGCAGACGTTCCAAATTGGCAGCCGACTCACGCGCGAGCTTATTGAAGGGATCATCCTTCCTACATAGTTCGTTGAATTTCCCAGGCTCCAGAAGACTGTTGGCCTTGATCGTCATTTTTTGGGAGTGAATTCGAATTTCAAGCAGTTTCTCCCAGATTTTCAACTGATTCTGAACAGCGAGTCCCTTTCCTACCGCTGCATTGTGGTTGGATTCCTCAAGGAGGTTCGCGTCGTGCTGGCTTTCGTCATTTGCTGAACTAGCGTATTCAGAATTCTCACTACCCTCTTCATTCTCGCTTTCACTACCATCCTCGCTATCTTCATCGTCATCGCTTTTGTCGTCTTCTTCCCTAGATTGGGCCTCCTCTTCTTCCTTGTCGCTCCCAGTTCTATCCAAAAGCCTTTTTCTGTAGTCCTCCAACTCAGAGTCTTCGGCTTCAGATTCCGGATCCTCTTCGCTACCGGAAACCGCACTGTCTTCATCCAATTCTCTTCGGGATGTCACCTTGCCTTTATATTTTTCGCTGAACTCCGACAGCAATTTGACGTTTCTTTTGCGAATTTCGCTGGATTTGGCGTTCACAAACGACTCCGCGTCGGCCTCGTCGTCCAAGAAGTCAGCGATTCTGACTAGGTTCTCGGGATCATCTTCAGGATCAACAGCAGCCGGCGGGAGAAAGGTTTCGGTGATTTTGTCGCTTACAGTTTTAATTTTACTCCGCCTCAATGACATTTTGATCGCCGTCACCGTTGACGGCATGCTATTGACATATAGCCCCCTACCGGAGAAGAATGACAGTGCCCACCTCCGTCACCGTAGAGCCACTTACAGCCGCTGTAAATGGCTCTGCGTGGAAATCTTCAAAGCAGAAATGTTACGTCAAAACACACGTGCTCGATCCGTTCAATGTGGGCGAGTGGTTCGTGAGCTTTTCATCCAACTTTGAACGGACTTGACCCGCAAGCTGTTCCTGGAAAGCGGAGTGAACCGCTTGCCGTACTTGGAAGTTCTATCCAATACACAGAACAGTATTTCTTTTTTCCGAAGCGGCTGTCATCTGTACTCGAAAAGATTCTGTACTACGATTTGTTTCGGTTTGAGTTCATGCTAAACCTTACTTTATATCACGTTGAGTGTAGTCTTGATTTGAGTAGCAAAGCATTATACTATGATTGTGTCTTGACTGATGAGTTTTCTGAAAGAGCTATTGAAGGAGCATGTCACGACTTAGATTCCCGGAAACTGGCATAAAATCGGAAAATGCTGTCGGCTTATTTTAAATTTGAATTCAGTTAGGTTTCAAATTACTCCTACTTACTTTCGAAACCTAGAAATTTTTATTAGGATACTTTAATGCCAAAATAATGCTGAATACACATGTTTCCAATTAATTGTCTTTTATTTTATTTTCCACATTGAGCCTCGACAAGGTGTGTGTGTGTGTGTGTAGGTAACATGAAATAACAGTTTTCTTATCAGGTGGTTTTACTTTCATTATAACATCTCATTGGTTGAGAACAGTTGTCGATTTCGTGCTATCATTTAAGCATTAAATATAAATTTATATAAAAAATAATTAAATACATTATAAAATTCATACACAACCGGAATACAGAGAAGAATCAGCCTCATATAATTGAGCATCTTCGCCTACATTTAAAGTCAATGATGATTTGTAATTTAATTTTTTTTGGTTTGGTTTGGTTTATTTTTTTGGTCTTAGCAATTAATTAAGTTTCTAAAACAAACTAAGTGGGATTTAGTGGTACAGATTATGCTCTCTGAGGTTTGGTAGCTCTATAGAATCACCACAGCTGAAATGAAATGATTGGTAAATGTTAATCAAAGGATTTTAGTTGTGCATGTGTGTAGTAAATGTAATTGTTTTGGAGTTTAATCGATGAGTAATTAGAAATAGGCAACTTCCTCGAGTGCTTTTGAGTTGTTGCCTTATTTTAGTCACATTTGTTTAACTCGTTCGCTTACCTCATGCAAATAGTTTTCCGCACAGAATTTTTTGGCGGTGGCAGTGATCCCGACGAGTTTCTACTTTCCATTCGTTTTACCATGACGGACGTCCGTCTGTTGTTGATGGTCTGCGAAGATATGAAATCCAAAGAGAGTCATTGCGTTTAAGACGGCCGATGTTAATAATTTGCTAAATAAAAATAAATCTTACCGCATTTAGTTTTTCCCTCTTTCGTCTGATATTGTACGCTCCGTATACAATCGGGTTCATGCAAGAATTCGTGCAGGCGAATAGGAAAAGTCCTTTCTGCACTCTCTGGTCGACTTTCAGCGCTGTCTCGTGATCCAGCCAGTACCAAATCGACATGACGTAGAACGGCGTCCAGCAAACGATGAATACAATTACGATGGTGATGGTCATCTTCAACGTCCGCCTCTTCGCCCGGCCAAGGACATCGTCGTTTGATCGTCGGAACCGTTCTATAAACAACATCTCATTTATTCTAATTTTATCCGGCAATAATGACTATCGAACAACAGCCCATCGATTCGGATTGTTCACTCACCTGTTATCACTTTTTTGCTCTTCCTGTAGATTTCGATGTAAATCGATGCATAGCAAAATATGATAATGATCAAGGGCAAGGCGTACATCAGCACCATGCCCATCACCGAATAGATAATGTAATGCATCTCGTTACTGAAAAAGTTGTAAGTGACGCACTGCTCGTACCACGTAATGTTCGGGTGTCTCTCTAGATGGAAAATAATCGCCTAAAATGCAAAACGACCAGTAAACGAATAAGCTGTTGAGCGGATCAAAGAAATACTTGCGGCGTACTACATATTATGGAACTGAGCCACGCACAGAATATCATCAGGCGACCGCGGGTGTCGGACAGATTGAGTGGCTTCAAAACCGCAAAGTATCTGAAACGGGCACACACTCGTACATATGTATATGTGTTATATTCTAATTCGCGGTTAGTGTTATTACCTGTCGATTGATATGCAAACGAGAACAAAGCTGGATAGGTATAATCCAAACGTGCGGAAAAACGCCATTATACGGCACAGCGCGTCGCCAGCCTTCCACGACACTGTGTAGGCCCATCCAATTTCCATAGGCATCATGAGAAAAGTCACTAGTAAATCGGCTATAGCTAAATGCATCAGCATTATATCTATTCGTGAAGGACCACGAAGTCTTCGCTTGATTAGCAACACGAGGACTGTGAGGTTGCCAATTGACGAGATTACCATAAGGACACTGGAACGAATAAAAGCCATGAGAGCATACTATCCAAAACAAGGATGTTTCGACTTCGGGAAGAATCCATCCAAAGTTCGTAGGAAACTTGAGTTGGCATTTCCACTGAACGATTAACCTAAACGACTGGCTTGGGACATGAATATTGAATGATCCTATCTCCAGTACAAATGTTGCTTGAGTTCTTAGAAATTAATCCTTAAAGGAGCGAAGTGGATCAACTATGTATAATTTGGGGTATTTGTTTGCATTAACCAATACTGGCTGAAAGTATTAGAAGATAAACAATGTATCGTTGGAACAAGGTGAATTTTCCAGAATTATCAGCGATATCCCGTGGGGTTCAAGAGGTTCAAGGAGATCCTTGCGTGTCCAAATGTGTTTATTAGGATTGTACTCACAACCGAGGGATAAAGTCACCTGCAGGATACCCTATTGTGTTTTATTGAATGAAACAAGCAGTGAGGCACTCTGGGAGTATCCGGTGGGAAGTTTAGCTACGTTTTGCAAATGATTATGTAAAGGTTAAAAAGTTGTAAGGAAAAGCTGCAGGAAAAATTCAGAAATTCATGTGACAAATTTAAAAATCTAGGATGCTATTATATGACAAAATATGAAATTTTTTTATTGCTATTATTCACACAAAGTAACTTAAAGTAAAAAAACAGAATGAGCGTTCGTTCTGTAAGTTTCTTCTGGGCTCACTCCTTTAGCTCATTCAAGCGTATATATAGCGCATCACGTTTGTCCTACTTCCGTTCGCTTTTTTGTTCCGTACGCTTTTTCTTAACTTCCAAAAAAAACAGAGGAAGCGGGGATTTGAACCCACTACCTCGAGAGCAAGAGTCGGGCGCTCTGCTCACTGAACCAGCCACTTTACTCTTATATTTGCAGTGCACATCATTGCGATGTATTGTGCTCACTTTGAATTTTAAGATAAACTTCCGTTCGCTTTTTCATTCGGTACGCACTTCCTGGGCGCACTCCTCACGCTCACTTTTCGTTAGAACCTCCGTAAAGGAAGTTAAACTTCCAAAAAAGCTCCAATATGTGGCTAATGTTTAAATAGAATAATGAACATTTTTAGGGATTAGAGAATATATATATTAGATTTTGTGTCGGTTAGTGACTACAGCTATATCGGTTTATGTGGATAAAGTCGTAACATTATTTATTTCGTTGTTCCGTTTTGCAGATGCCGCGGAAACAAATAACAAAATGGTTTGAAGTGAAAAAAGGTGGTAAATCCTTAAGAACTGCTAGATAAATGCACAGTGTTAACTACATTCCACTTCTTCCATACATACAAAAAATAATCAGGTGGATGGTGATGAGGCAAAAAATGTTAGTTTCACATTTATAGCACCTAACAGAATGTTTTCGGAAAAACAAGAGCGTGATCTTTTCAAATAGTTTATACGATATGCAGATATTTATTTCTGACTGTCTAGAAACCAGGCAAGGTAGCTGGCGTTCGAACTAATCGTCAAATACAATATAAAGAAACCAATTATATATTTTCAAACGGACGACGGGAAATGGTTTCGGACCTTTTTGGAAAGAAATTTTGAACTTTCTCCGCACAAAGTATTTTGAATTGTGGCAAGAAACCAGGAAATACCAACACGCCTAAAAAAGATAAAATGACAAAGGAGCACAAAGAACTAAGTACAACTCAAACTTAGCAAGTTAAGTCAACAATAGTTGAAGGTTCTGCTAATAAAGAGGCAAAATCACAAAAAAAACAGGCCAAAAAACCATCTACGACTTCTGTTCAAAAAATATCGCCAATTTGAATTTCCGCGGGCTACGTGTATTTGATTCTCGATGTTTTTGTGACATTATGTTGGTTCTCAAATCCCTCACTTATGCTGACAAGTTCGGCCATTTTGAATCTTCAGTTAATTTTTGACAGCTATTTTGCTTGGACGTGGTTAGGCATGTCTTCGATTTCGTTTCTATTCCAAAAAAAATGATCAAAGAATCTGTATCAAATTTTGTGTGAAAAACAAATTTAAAATGGTGAAGTTACCTTGGACCAAAGTAACGTTTATCGATGATACAAAATATTTTCAAAGGGCCGAGAAGATGTGAACGACGAACAGCGTGCCGGACGCCCGAGCAGGAAAACATTGATAAAGCGAAGAAAATAGTATTGGCCAATCGTTGAATCACCGTTAGAGAAATTGCTGAGGATGTAAACATATCCATTGACTCGTGGCATTCGATTTTTACCAATTATTTGGGCTCGAGAGGATTATAACTGGTGACGAATCATGGTTTTATGGTTATGACGTGGAAAAAAGCTCAATCATCCCCGCCTGAGCCAAGACCGAGAATTGAAAAAAAACGTTGGCAAGGGGACAAAATACATAAAAATACATATTGAAATAATTTAAAAAAAACATGAAATTTGCGATACTATTTGAACTGGCCTCGTACATCATCAGATGAAGTAGAGTGTTACTGTTCTTAGAGAGTCAATCAAAAGAAAAATAATACTTTACGCTTAAATATGTAGATTGCATACATGGTAGCATTCATTAGATTTGCCGAAACTGTATATCAGACTGATTATATTTGAGTAAAATTATTTATTTTTGGGTGGGCATCAATTGAATTGTGAATATTCTTTAAAAAACCAGTCAAGTCCTCGACAGTTTGTTTCGTAGACACTTTCGATTTTATTGTTTGAGTAAGATTTAAAGGGACATGACACGCTTTTGTCTTATTAATAAATGAGTATAACATTAATATTACAATACTGCTTTTTGTGAGCTCGTCATTTTGAAGTTATTACAAACATTTGAATCGTCCCTCTTTTCCATGTCATACAACCTAGTTCCAATCCTAACCCCTTCTACAATTGAATTCGAATAAATTTTCACAACGATTTTTTTCGAAGGTTTAACTTTGTTATTACAGTCTAATAATAATAAAACACCTTATTTTCATTTAAAAACTGAGTTCCAAAACTGTTTAGCATACTAACGAACAAAGTAACCCAGTGTATCCTATATAAATTTCGCGTAATTTGTATCTTTGTTTTCATTCCTGGTAAATCGACAATAATATTTTTGCACAATAAAACCAGAAATTTCAACTAGTATGCTTTTGTGAAAAGAATTCATGGCAATTTACGTACAACCGCGCAAATCTTTTTGAAAAACATTTCCTGCAATTATTATTTTCGCGATACTATGCTCCTTTGTATTGTATTTTCAATTGTATCAAAAAAATAAATCAGTGTATTTTCTTGTCATTTTCCCAATAATCCTTTCTTCACAGGAATTTTGTATTATTGAAATGCGAACGTGATTTAGTGCAAACATTTCATACACAATAAAACTCGAATTCATGGTATTCGATTCTCCTCAAATGATAAGAACCATTTTTTAACTTCGTAATAAACATCTAAATTTTATCTCAATTATTTAGCCATGAAATTCTCATTTGTTTAATGATGTATTAAACAATTTATTTTGTTATAGGAATCGTGGAAGAGTACCAGAGCCTGATATTGTTGTTCTTCAGGGAACATGTTTTTTTAAATTAATTATTTAACGTAAACAATTTGATCTCAATTGCTTCGCAAAATATTTATATGCAATTTTCTTGTTGCCAACATTGTATACGTGAAATCAGATAAGGGGAACACTGGCTGGAAGCGCTCTTGAAACTTGCCTCACAATATCGTCTCCCTTGGCAACAAGGTTTCGCAGCAACATAATCACTACATGAAACGATGTGTCTATCAACAGTATTTTATTATATATTATGTTTAAATTTATGTGGCAAGAAAATTTGTCTACCTCATACGCTCTTGCGGAAATCAACGACACAATATAAACAAAACAAAATAATGCATGGACTTACTGGGTCAGTCAACACCATTTTAAAAGATTTTTTTTTTGTGCCTCAGAAGAATCAAATTGCGATTGGTGCCAAAAATGCTCAATTTCATGAAAAAACAGCGTCGTGTTGAAGTGTGTGAAATGATGCTTTCTGACTATAAGGATTAGCTGAGATGCATAATTACGGGAGATGAGACTTGGATCTATGCTTACGACCCGAAAACAACCGATCAATCAAGCGAAATCGTGCCAAAGGTGAGACAAGACCGAAAAGATCGCGACAAAGTCGCTCAAAAATCAAGGTCATGTTGACAGTTTTTCTCGATTATCGTGATGTGGTGCATTATGAATTCCTTCCAACCGGTCAAACTGTCAACAAGGAATACTATTTGAGTGTTATGCGTCATTTGCGTGTAGCTGTGCGTCTTAAAAGATCGGATTTATAGAGTTTTTCCACCATATTAATGCAACATCTCACACTGCGCTTGTTCTTCGTGACCATTTCGGCAAAAATTCCACCCATATCGTTCGGCAACCATCATATTCACCTGATTTAGCACCGTGTGACTTCTGGCTATTCTGTGAGACCGCTCCGGGGACACCGTTTTGATACGATAGAAGAGATTGAAGCCGAATCGAAGAAAGTATTGATGGTCATACCGAAGGAAGACTCCTTCAAGTGTTTTGATGAATGGAAAAACCGTTGGCATAAGTGCATTAGAGCCGAAGGGGATGAAATAGATTTTGAAGAATGAATAAAAGTTTTAAAAATTAAAACAAAATTCCGGGTCATATTTGTCCACAGTAGTATGTTGTATTAGAGAGAATAGTAGCCGAATAGTTACGTAGCGGTATATTTTTGGGCAATTGAAGGCCGCTTGCCTTCGGGGTAAATTTGACCCCACGGTAAGTTTTTTTCATGAAAACATACTATTTCCAAAATAGAATTTCACTGTTTTTTTAGCTATATTGCAAAAATTAAGATTTTTGTGAATATTTTTGTGAAAAAAGTCAATTTTTTTATTTTTTTCCCTTTTCATGTTATCACCATTTCAAAATCAAAAATTGCTTAAAAAATAGTTGGATTGCAAAAAATAAAAACTAAATTAAAGTTTTTTTTTGATATATATGCCCATAAATGGTATAAAATGCTAATGGCAACTATTTATTTTTCATGAGGTCATTGTGACCCCATATGACCAATACGTTATTATTTGAAGGTATGACCATTACAGGTTAAATCATAGTTCGCATCCTCCTGTTTATCAGCTATTGTATATATTAAAACGAGATACTCATGTTAATGCAAATGAGATTGCCTACCTGTAAACTGTTATCGATAGTCGATGTCCATCGTTGATTCGCATATCGATGGGCAGTTGAATTGGTTCACTTTGATTATCAACGCCAGCCATTGACCATTCGGACAATATGCGATGATCCTGAACAATCTCGTTCCCGCTGTTCGGCATTTTACACTTTCTACGTTTCGCAATATTTACACCACTAAGTGATATTCAATTATTTGTTTTTGTTTACACAAATCGTAGGGACAACACCATATTGGACTTTGTTTACGCGATCGTTATAGATGTAACATTCGAACAATTCGGAATTGCTTACAGCCACAATCGTGCTACTGTTAGATTTCACTGATCGCCTTCGAACTGCTACTTACTTTTAACACTTAAGTAAGTACTTATGCGTTTATGTAATGTGATTTTGAGCCGAACGACTTATCACTTGAAAAAGAATCTGTGTTGATGATTAGGTTAACCGATTGTATGTTATCAATTAGTATGGCACAGAATACAGGCTTGTCTCTCTGTCACGAGCTATTCACACTTTCCACACACCACTTTCCAAAAAAAGATTTTCAATGGATGTATCAGACGAGTCTTACATTGGATTTGTTCACACCAAAAAAAAATCCAAAATATCTCAAACATTAAACTTTAACCCGTGGCGACCAATGTACGAATCGCACGAATCATGTCGGCAAAACTTATCGGTTTAATTTTTCATTTCGCCATTATTTTGCAGCATCACTCATTTCACAAAGCACGCTTGGCACCAAGCTGAAAAGTGTCCGGTTAAAATGATAACTACGCGAACAGGACGAGTTTTCACATGGAATCGCATCTAACTACTGACCAATTTTATAAGATTCAATGTATTCTGTATAGTATGGCGTTGATCTAGAGCCAGCCGAACTGATTTCGATTATTGATTACAGAATCCTCTGCTCGTTAGACTCGTGTTCGGCTTGAAGAGCTATCTCCGCTCGGATTCAATAATATATGACTTTATACGGTTCAAATTAACCCTTGTTCTGAATTGTCCAGCTCCAGCTCCAGCATTCTGATTTCTTTCACAAGAGTTTTCTCATGTTCCTGCATATATTACCTTTTTCTGAATGAATGGAGACCATCAGGGAACAAGTGTGTTGAATGCATTAGAATTTGATTAGATTTTTGACGATTGCTGGGCGTTTTGTGGACGGTTGTGTTTTTAACAGAAAGTTCTAGAAGTGGCTAGTAAAATCGGTATTCGCAAGGACAATAGAAACATATCATGTAGCGAACATATGGCAGATAGATCAGACATCATGTTTAAAGCGTTGAATGAAGGACGAACATAATCATGGATAAAATAAATACTTACAAACAGGGGTTATATGAAAAATTAAAATACGCAATGACCCAATGATTATTGCAAAAATCAGATCAATTCACGAAATTTGAAAGGAATTTTTGAATATTTTTATGGTATCTTCCTGACTTTTTAAAGTATATTAGACAATTAAACGACTGCTGATGTTAAGATAATTTCAAAGCTACGGGTTAAGAACCGGATTTAATAGAAATCTTGCCTTTCATTTCTTTTTTTACTTAGGAAAAATACTAAAATATTAAAGCAATTCTGATAAGAATTAAACTGAAAAAAGTCGCCCCCGCATTTCGAAGCGATTAACCACTGTCTACGAGTACATACATGCATAATAAACTCAAAGTTCAAATAAAGATCACATAATCTCTGAGCTGATTTGCTAATTATCATCTGATTGAGAATATTTCCATTCTCAGCATAGTCACAGTCACAGTCAAACGAAAGAAATGATTAATCTTTTAGCAATTTTTTTTTGAACATTCGCTACAATACTTAATGTGTTCTTTGTTATATTTCGTTATTTTTTATGAGTAATTTGTAGAAACAATTAAATTGCTGAAAATGATATTGTAGTTATCATGAAAAAGGTCGAAATACTTGGTGATTGAGATCATTTTTTTCTGTAAAAAATCAAGCATTTATTTTCAGTCAGATTTTTCCGGGTGAAAGTTGGTAGTCATGTGGTATACATTAGGTTATCGGGAAGTTTACCACTTTTCACGAATGCGTTTTTTATAAGATAATAAATGATATTTGTTTTTATAAACAATTGCAGTGGACACTGGTTCATAATGACTACAAATACAGTGAATTTTATTATTTCTTTAGAAGGGCACAGTTTGTTTTCTACTCTATTAGTTTTACTTGCAATGTAAGCTCACAATGTATGATCTATTTCTCAAATGATTTATCCAATTTTCAAAAAAAAATGAAAATACTGTTTTCTTGTCCTCAAGTGTGTGTGTATTCTTTAAAATTTCCTCGATAGTTTCGACCTGCAATAATTTTAACTACGGTCTTCAAGTTCCTGACGAGAATTTAAAACGATGTTCTTGATAAAAGTTGGTCGTATTGAGTTCATGTTATTATATGTTTCAGACCATTTATAATAATGTTCATCCTATGTAACTGCATTTCCAAGTTCAATTATGAAAGTAAATTAATTTTATCTTGTTGCTTTTATGTAATCACCTGTGGATTGACGATCGTTTTCGTCTACAAAGCTCATCTTTGGTTTGAAGCAAATAGACCAGGGCGGATCTGTTTTCAGTTGGTTGTTGAGGGGGAAGGCTTACTGATTTTTGCAGGAAAAGTTGTGGAATAACTCGTATAACAATAATTGACTTACATTCTTTCTCAAAAAAGTTGGGAACATTAATAAAAAAAATCGATTTTTTCGTACTTTTCTCATTCCTAACTTTATAACGGTTCAATTTGGAGCAAAGTAGTGAGGGAATAAAAATTTTGGAATTAAATTTTCAATTAGAAATGATTGGTAAACAACTTTAAAACATTTTCACCTTGCCGCAAAATAGCAATAACTAACAAAAAAAGGAAAAGAAAATCGACTTTTTGATTTAATTGTTTTTACCATTTACAATGCACTTAGGACTTTCATAGTTCGCATAGAAAGTTTTTATAATATACTTAAACAGCATGCAAATTTTCCTTAAAATCGATTCAGTAGATTGCGCATAATAAGTAGATGGAAGCATGGCTCCAACGATTGAATCCGCAACCGCCCAGCACTGTTTTAGAGTTTATTACTAAGTTTAGCAAAAATCCCTGAAGCCGTTCTAATAATCCGATTTCTTAAAATGCGTTTGAAAGGTAAACTGCTTTTTAATATGTCAAAAAAAAAAGTTCAAACTTCTATGTATTGCAAAATTTCACAAATTTGGAATTTTTTAAATAAATTTAGATTGCAAAATTATTATGCGCAATCTACAGAATTGATTTTGATGACAACTTGTGTGCTGTTTTATTGTATAATAAGGATTTACTAGGCGAATTATGAAGTTTCTAAGTGCATTTTAAATGGTGGAAAAAAATTATATAAAAAATAAGATTTTTTTCTCTTTTTTTGCTGCTTATTGCTATTTTGCGTCAAGGGTAAAATGTTTCAAGATTTTTCCAATCATATCTTATAGAAAATTTAATCACGCAACTTTTATTGCCGTACAACTTTGCTCTAAAATGAACCGTTATAAAGGTAGGAGTGAGAAAATTAGGGGAAAATGGATTTTTTTATAATTTTTAAACATTTTGTTTGTTTTTTATTAATGTTCGAGACATTTTTGAGAAGGAGGATAAGTCAATTATTGTTAAACGAGTTATTCCACAACCTTCCTGTAAAAATCCTCACCACTTAACAGCCAAATGTAGTCATTTTTTACAGATCTGCCCTGGTCTAAGATGCAAGTTTGAGCGAACAATCTACCTACGTGCATTTCTAAAGGAACTTTATCTAAACAAACAATATCTGCACAGTTTATGCTATGCGGCTGATTTATGTTGAAGTAGAAACATCACTCTACAAATTACAAAAATTATGTTGTCCTTGCCAAATAATCTAATGAAATCGGTCGAAACTCATGTTTAGCGCAAAGGATATCAAATAATATGTATCTGAAGAAAATATGATGATAAATAAAAAAGTAACGATTAGCATCAGCAAAAATTCGATGGCGAAATTGTTTCAAATCAAATCGATATTGTTATATCATATCATTATGCATATTCAATATCCTGAAATCCACTTTATGCAAAGATGATTTTGTTCTGAATATCCTTTGCCTTGAAATTTCATTTTTGCTTATTATTCGTAAAATAATTTTCTGGAACAAGATTAGCATGCTTTTGCATTCTGTTCAATATAATGCTGAGGGTTATTTGCGAGAACGAATTGTTGATTTTTGTTTGAAAAGAGAAGCATTTTATCCTCCCATGCTTGTTAAAAATATCACAACGTGATTATTTTAATCGACTGAAGTGATTATTTTGTCTATGCAAGACATTTGCTTACGATATACAGTGGACATTGTTAAAAAATTAATTTGATAAAAGGAATGATATTAAGTTCAACAAAAGCTAAAGCTATCATAGCAAGAGTTTTCTACGGATACACTGATATACAATTTTAATGGTCACAACCGAAAAATTACTAAATTTTGTATTTAGCTACTCTAAATTGAAAAGAACGCCTTCACAATTAAAAAATGATTGAGGTAACTAATTCGAAATAAATTTGATAAATTTCTCATTGTTTCATCAAGTCAACCTGAATGTGAGATCAGTATTCTGCCACTCTACCTTCAGCCATGTAAGCTCTATATATATTGATTTCGGCAAATAGTAAAAGACCACGTTTGGCTTACAAGGAGAGGCCACGGTCTCGACCTTTCAGATTTGGATGAAATTTGGCATGTGCCTACGTATGCACGAAGAAGACCTCAAGGATATTCGATCCTTAAAATATTAGACCGCAACACTCCCCCATTTTTGAGAAAAACGCCTCTAAAATTGCGGTTTAATATTTTAAGGATCGCATATCCGTGACGTCTTCTAGTTATATACCAAATTTCATCCAAATCTTCAAATCTCCTTCTTGGTATTTTTCGTTGCATTAACGAACGTTTTTCTTTTTTTAAGGGGAAATAGATACCAATATATGAAAATGCATTACCGTCAAAAATTCTTTAGACTCTCCTGATTCAAAAACGACCTCAATTTTTTTTCTTTATTTTGAAAACTAGACGTCCCTAAAAAAAGGATTGCCCAGGTGAGTTTATTAACGGGATTATGAGCTATACCACATTTTAAGAGTAACTGTTTTAAGTTAACTAAAAAAAATTCAGTCTCAATTACATCTCAATTTATTCAGTGCACGTTTAAAATTCGGGGATAGTTTCTGGCCGATTACAATCAATATATTATATTTAAACAATGCAGCAATAGAGCAGACCCCTTCTTGAAATCTGTATCATCATGGAAAATGTCATCGCACCATCATTTAAAAATACCAGCAAAACTTTTGCTGTGCTGATAAAAACAACTATAATTAGAAAATCTCAGAAAAGTCCTAAGCGGACAAATATTTTTTTTTTATCATTTTTTGCGCATCATATGCTGTGTGACAATGGGAAAAATCCTTCGTCAGCTCCTTGTACTCTTCATTTCAAAGAATATTTTAACGGATGTGTGATATGCTTGTCATCCTATTTTTAATATTAAGACCTATGTTCTGTTGCCTTTAAGGATATCTGCTTAAATATCATCATGAACTGCAAACATGGCAACAAAAACAACCCACTTTCTTAAAGTTCGATACAAACAGGACGTTTGGGATATATGCCGGAGTGGGTGCGTTGGTTTTATTTATGATACAACGTTCTCAATTACGGATCCAATTTACGTCATGACTTTGACGGTGTTTCATCAAAAACTTACTTTTTCATTGGTAATTTAATGGCAATACTGTCGTTGCCACCAATTTAACACGTTTCTTCAGGGAACGAAGGAGGAGATCATGGTACTGGAAGCCAAGGTTACAATTTTCTTCTTGTTTTCAATGGAGCTCTTTTTATTCCGTACAAATATTGAATGCTTGATATTAATACAAAAAGCACTCGCGTCGTTGACTTTGCCTTGAAAAATACGTGGGCAATAAATAGTAAAGCCATTCACAATTTAGTTGGTTACACGTTGTTTTCATCTTGGGAAATTATACTTTCCTTCTAACTGGAATAAATAGTATTGTGTGTAGCCCGGAATAAGGAGTGAAATTGGAAACAACAGGAGCTCGGGGCTGGTTTCATTGATTTCTGTTGTGCTGATACTACATATGATGTTTTTATGAATTGTAATTTCATTGGAAACTATCTTTTAATTGTCTCCAACTGATAGTGGTTTCAAATTATTTACGATTGGTAATAAAAATGTTTACTTAGTTTGACGAATTCAATTAGTAACTATTATATGAAAAACGTGACCCGTTTCGTTGAACATTTACTAAGGTATCCCCAGATATGAATTGGATGATGTGATGCTGTAAGGTACTTTGTACGTACTTTTTATTAAAAAATTCAAAAAAAAATCAAACAACAGAAATTAATATAATTTTTCAAATGGTTATGGAAATAATGTTACGTTGATAAGGCGACACTCCCATTGATGATGTAAAATATGGCTCCATTTAGTTCATTGCGAAAGACAAACCCCCAGTTAAAATATTTTAGAAGTTTGATGTATATATATATGTATATATATATTAGTTTAAAATTTTCAAATTATTCAATTCGTGGAAAAATTCCTACCATGGCAATTTAATTGAGATATCCATAAAACGTATAAATCGTCTTTACTCAAGCGAAAGGACCCGAATTTCACTGTGACTTCTGTTTGTCTAGTGCTTCATCATATCAGCAGCAAACAATAAGTTCTTACATCGATTTGTTGAACGTGTTCTTTTCCAAGGAGCACATTAGTCGAATAATACTCGTATGTACTTATCTACCTCCTTGCACATGAATAAGTTTTAAGATAGCACTTTTGCTTTCATCGGGACTTGACGATATTGAAATTTTAGAGCTCATGTAGCTCCAAATAAGAGTGTGTCTACGAACAACATGGCCACTTTTATTTCAAGTGTTTTTGGGTAGTTGAACTTTATGAAATCACGTTGTCATTGGGCGTAAAACAGCGTAAGTTGACTTAATCTCAATAGCTTAGCTTAAAGGATTCTAGATGAATTTCTATCGGCTAGGCTTAAGAAACTTTTCACATTAATTCCGAACAAGAATAACCGAATTGGTTCATCATCTAAGGTGTTCTTGTTAAAAACAGTGCTTTGGAGTATGTAACATCATAGATTCTCCATACTCTATATTTATTTTCAATGCAAAAGCTCTTTGATTTGAAGTACATCGCTCCATATCCTACTGGGTCCTTGTAAGTTCAGTCATCTCTATCAGTCATCTTTCAGAAGCCAATGAGTATGTCAATATTGATTGTTTACAGTAAGGAGAGTGTGGTTTTTTACTGAAGTATACATTGTTTGTAACACAAGTTCAATTTACAATGTTTGACCTTTTAATGTCGATTGACAACAGTTCTATTTGATTCGTTGCCTTAGTCCTCCAAGGTTTGTTCTTTCTGCTGCATGCTCAGATTAAACACATGCCGAAATATATCCACAGCTTTATTCTATTTTTGCGATTGGATTTTCTTATTTGTTGTCAACATAACAGAGACAACTCAACCTACGTACATGAGAGATGAGTCGAATATGCATTCCATGAAAATACGATAGACGTACGATGAAAAATTCTGAAAAATCTTGAAGATTAATAAAAGACATTTTGTTTGATCCAATCTGAACATCGAGAAAAACAATTGCCATTATGGTAAGTAAAATCGTTAAAGTACAATTTTGCTCCATAATCCACGCCATATATAAATATAAATGAAAATAATAAAAATCCTTCACAATTTTGTCCAAGGAAATGTGATATTTTCCATTTATCAACGCAAATATCTCCCACATTCAACAGAGCTCGGGAACACCTTCGTTCATTATTCTGCTGTTGCACGAAAAGTAAGGTGATTTTATTGAAAGTCTCCCTTGTTATTGCGGAACGTGAGATTCATGAAAGAAGCGTCGAATAAGGACTTACATCCAAGTGCGCACTATGCTCGAGACAAATTACAATTCTGTAGACGCAGTAGAACAGTTTTAACCATTAAAAGGTGACATAAAATAATCCCGACAGCACCGTTGGAAGCTTTCAAGCCACGAAACAGGAGGCATCTCAAATGTGGGGTTCATAGAGCAAATACAAAAGTCTTTGTTCCGAAAGGCAGGTTTCGCCTGAAAGTGAATGATATTCAATTCCCGCCAACTAGGCTCCAATGCGAGGAATAGCTTTCACTGGGAAGCTAAAAGTGAATTCAACCGATTTATTTAGAAACGAATTTTTCAACATGTATCTAATTTTATGGATCTTGCTTTTTCTTAGGAAACGTAAATGTGCATAAGTCACACATCAATCATTTTACAATACAAAATTCAATATTTCTGTATGCAGCTTTTCCGTGATGTTTCACGCTTGCTTCCTCGTTTGAGACGTTTCAAATGAATGTTGGCATTTCTCTTCAATTGAAGGGTCAGAATAGATTGGAACTCGACCAAATAATCCGGCAATTTTTATACTTTTCTCTATTGATTGCTAAATTTCTATTATCTATCATATATAGTACGCACACCCTATATGGAACAATCACTATTCCATTTAGGTACGTAAGCTTAGTCCAACTGTTCATTATGGTCATGAGATTAAGTTCGATTTTTTCAGCCTGAACTTTGGGTAGTTATTACTTGTTAATTGTAGTGTTCAGATAACGCGATAAGTCAACATACATATATGTATATGAGGTCTGTTCAAAAAGTATCGCGAATTTTATGTTTTTTTCAAAAATTATATATTTATTCATCCCCCCTCCAAAGTAATCCCCATCAGATATTATACACTTGTGTCAACGTTTTTTCCAATCCTCGAAGCACTTCAAAAATTATTTTTTGTCATCTTGTTCAGCTTCTCCTTCGATGCCTTCTTTATCTCCTCTCTCGTGGCGAAGCGTCGTCCTTTCATGGGCTTCTTCAGTTTCGGGAACAACAAAAAATCACAGAGGGTCAGGTCTAAGGAATACGGTCGATGCAGCATCATTATAGTGTTGTTTTTGTCCAAAAATTCGCACACCAGCAACGCAAGCAAAAGTCAATTTTTGATCCTCCCCAAATAATTGGTAAAAATCAAATGCCACTAGCCGATCGATATGTTTAGGTCGCTAGAAGCTACTTTAACGGTGATTCGACGATTGGACAATACTACTTTCTTCACTTTATTAATGTTTTCGTCTGTTGATGACGTGCTCGACGCCGTCCGGCACGCTGTTCGTCGTTCACATCTTCTCGGCCCTCTGAGAACATTTTGTACCACCTATAAACGTCGCTTTGGTCCAAAACAGCTTCACCATAAACCACAATTAACATTCAGAATGCGTCCGCGCAATTGAAGTTGTTTTTCACACAAAATTTAAAACAGATGCTTTGTTCCATTTATTGGCATAAAAAAATGTCGTCGACAAGCCAAAACTCGTCCAAACAAAATAGCTGTCAAAAATTAACTGAAGATTTAAAATGGCCGAACTTGTCAGCATAAGTGAGAAAAATAAATACCAACATAACCTCACAAAAAAAACGATAATCGAATACACATAGCCCGCGGAAATTTAAAATTCGCGATACTTTTTTAACAGACCTCGTATATCTACTATACCAATTTTTTTTTAAAATTTGCCACAATTAAATTTATTCCATATTCGTTATTTATTGAACTAAATATGCTTTAAATATTTAAGAATTTAATGCTAAACTAGCACATACGCCTCGACTTGACGTTGTATAGTAACAAATTATGGACGAAGCAGTGAAGAACTCCTAGAATGAGGTTAATAAAATATCTAGGTAAGCAATTAAATAAAAAAAGAAGCGAAATATAGTTTTGGAAGTGAAATTTCATAAATTTCGTTCGTGTTTTTTTTTTAATTATTAACTATTAATTTACGGTGAGCGCGGGTTAATTTGAAACTTGAAACTTGCTTTTTGAGATTTGCATAGGGTGCTCATAATTTTAAACCGTGCTAGAAAATCTATGCACCTCGAGTTTTTTTATGGATTGTGTGATCCTCAATAAAAAGATTCGGTGATGTTACATTCCGAAATTTCAAAAATGTTTCAAAAAATGAGGTGAATATTGAATATTTAGATAACTTGAATCGATTAAACACAAAAATCAAATTTTTCTGAGCTCTAAAACATTATTGAAAGCGATTGCACCCTGACTATAAATTATAAAAACAAATCACATTTCTCTTTGGTTTCATACACATTCATCTCCTTTTCCAGGTAACCGAATTTACAAACCGAAATCATTTGAATCTCAGTTTTAGACAGAAAAGATTCAAGTTGTCAGTACATCATATGCAAGCCATTGGGAAGAAAAATTGCGGTTTGGCTCATATCATGAAAAAGGAAATTAAATATGAAACACGGCAAAGGAAGATGGTTTCAAATGCTCAAGAATAATTCTGTTGGATTAAAACTTCTGAGGAAACCGAGCATCCCTTTAAAATTCATGGCAATTTAAGGAAACATCTAAGTTTTTCATTTGGTTTGCTAACGAAGAATTTGGATATCTTTGCGAATTGATGTGAAATGCTAATTCAACCATTATAAATGCATACCAAGACAAAAGTACCATCACTTGAAAGCATTAATATTAAATATAAAATCCATTAAACGGATTTTTTCGTAGCGCCGAAAAATGTCTTTTCTGATTTTTGTTGAGAGCTTCATTAAATAATGCAGAATTATGAGTGATTTGAATTGTATTGCTCGACGAATCAAAAAGGAAGTTGGTGAGTTTTGTACGTATAATTCAATAGAATAGGCATGGGCTTTAGATTTCAATCTACAAAGGTTGACCGCTCAAGTTCTAAGTAACATGCCATGAAGATATCTTTGGTACGTGAGTGATGTCAATTGGAAGAATATCTTGTGTTAACACGCATTTCAACTTCAGGTAGTTTTGGGGGAATAAATAAAAAAACGATTATATGAGTTAAATTGTAATATGTCCCTTGCCGAAATAAATTATGTTGTTTTTAAATTTAAATAATTTGGCTTAGAAAATAGATTTTCTTGCTGAAAATATATGAACTGCTTGTAAGCTTTTCCTTGAATTTTCGCTGTCAATGAAAATCTAAAACTCCAAAGTATAGATATAACCAAAAACAGAGTTATTTCTTCATCGTTATCGACATATTCAAGGAACCGAATGAATTTATTTGGCACAAAAGACTTTGGTAATTTTAAATTGCTTATATACTAATATTTCAAGGTCGCGACTATTTTAATTTAATTTCAGTGTTGAACACACCATTTCTCTATCAAATAAAAACAGTTCAATTCATTGTTAAGCCGTTTGCCATTTGTACACAATAGCCCAACCGACTGGAGCGCTGCTGTAATAAGGACTCTTATTAATTAACTTTCTCGACTAAGATGTTGGTTTTCATCGTTCTCCCTTAATATCCCCACAAAGAAATTTTCCAGATGAAAAGATTGGTCTAAGCTGAATTTTTGGCGAATTTGTCAGGCGAACTTGACGGAATGCTAAAAGTCTTTGCAAAAACGTTTATTCCATTAACGACGTCACGTGAAACTTATTGGGAGTTTGAAGACAAAATTTATTACAGCTGCTTGTTGATTTAATTAGGAAAGAACACCAGTCTGAAAGTGGAATATAATTCGAACGTACATGAAAATGATTGATGAAAAGATCATAGGCTGAAATGTGTTTTTGATGTGGCAAGCTTGAAGCCTTTTTGCTTATCTAGTCGCAACCAAATCGTTACATTATCAATTTCAATTCGTGAAGTGCTATCGGGATATGTTATTTGTTCGTTTCATTGACCAGATTTGATAATTAAATATAAATTAAAAGTTTAGTACAATCTTAGTCAAAATATAGGTATACTTGAGCTATATTCATTCAAGAAACTTTTCAAGGCGAATTTAAACGATGATCATCCTACACATATCGCTGCTACTACATCCATGTCCCTCGAAATAGTTTTCAATACAGAATATGTCAATCCTTTCATGGTAGTATAATATAAAATTTCTTTATTTTAGTATTTGAAAATTTAATACTTATTTCAATTATTTCACTCATCCATTTCAAACTATGATGGTTTCAGGTACTAGTACACATTAGAAGGCTAAAAAATAGCGAATTTTCATGAATGTTTCTCTCGACTCCTTCACTGAATATGAACATACAACATACGACATTTTTCAATTTCGTGTTCTGTTGTGAATGAATAGAAGAAAATGGTATTTGAAAAACAGGGGATACACATCCGATGTCATGCGGCCGGCGGCGAGAACAGCCAAAAACACGCACGCACGCACGCACTAGAAACCGTTTTATATTATTCTTACGTTAGAATTTTTTCAAAATATTTTAAAAGGTCATTTTTATCGGTGCGAAGAATTGAAAAATGCCCAAAAAAATAAATCGATACTTTGAAATTTTTTAATGTGTACTAGTACCTTAAATGCTAATAAGCCTGCATTTGTTTGTAAGTAATTCATTGTTGCGTTTCAAATTGGAGATGTTTGACATTCTGAAAGTGATGGATAAATTTTGATCTGTGATAGACTATTTATATGACCAACATGCGGTGGAACGTAAGTATACATAAAGTTCAAGCCCTCGCGCCCGCATGAGATCCTGAGGTTCGATCCTCAATTACGACGTCTTCACGTGACATATAAACTCCGAAATCGATTATGGCGTTGTATACGTTTCCAAGCAAAGAAAGGCATTACAGCAGAAAACTTAGCGAGAATAAAGTCTACATCCTGGTTGACCTTTCATCTCAACATATACACTTTTATCAGAACCAGAAGCAATATTCAGGTACTACCTTGAGTTAGGTTTCGTATTGAGATATACTTGAAGAAATCGTCACATCTTTACGTCCTTGAATATTGCAAATCTTGTATCACTTTCCGACAGAATAAAACAAAATCAAATGATGTTTACGAAAGCCAAGTGGAAAGGAAACGCTCTAGTCGAAAAGGAAGAAGTTAACAACGCTACACTACAAATATTAAGTTTAGGAGAAAACAGACCTTATCGGTAAAAGTCGTTTTTATCAGATGTATATAAAAGCTACAAACTACAATCTACTACTTGCTAAGAAAATTAATAAAAAAGTTTAGTTTTCTGCAATACGCAATTCTATTTTGTTGATTGAATTTGCTTTGTTTTTAATTTCAAAAAGAAAACGATGTATTTTTCTTCGAATATGTTTCCTCTTTGCTTTGGAAAATCGCTTAAGCCAGATCATTGTTGTTCTCAAAGTTTTTACAACCATAGTAAGGAAGTATTATATAGTCATATTTGACGAAGATATGCAACTGACTTTTGTTTGAAATTTTCAAACATTGAGCATTCTTTTCCAAACAAGGAACTCAAAATATATTCAACAGACTCTACTGCACAAAATTAGTAAATGGGACCTTTTTAAAAGCTATAAACCATTTTTATCATTTTCCGAACATTTACTATTTTGCCGTTTTGCAACGTTATACACGGAGCACATTGAATTTATATTATGATAACTATTATAAGATCAAGAATAAGTAACTTTCAATGATTTTCCAAACTCGGAACAAACTTGGGTAACAGCTGAACTGAATCCGAACTGGCATCGACTATTTGATATAAATAATGTGAAAACTCGTATGGTGCATCTCTTGAAATTAGTTCATTTTTGCATTAGTGCATACATGATTAGGATTGACAAATGAAAATGAACAAAAACTACTTCAAAATTTACTTTCGTCTGTTTCTACAAACTTTTTTCGCTTTACTAGTAACATTAATCTATAAGGTGTAAAATACTCTCAAATAAAAATACTCGCAAACACTTGGATACACAGCCAACCCTATCGTAAGTTAAAGATCAATTATCTAGTTTTATAGGCAAAAATGATATGAAAAGGTGACGAGAACTTCATTACAGATCAATTACCATCGTCTCAAGTGATCCATAAATAGATAACAATACGTTTCACAATGAACTGAACTTGAGTGGAGAGTCTGTTTCGGCTGGCATTGAAAAGATGATTATGTGGAACATAGGTCGTGACACACTCCCAAAAATGATGTCGCTACCACAGATACATAGATTTGCTTTACTATTTGCGAGATTTGAGATATGGAGTCGAAATATTGAAACAATATAAAGCAAACTGTTGTTGTACGGCGTACGTACCATTTCACAAAAATAAATTGCACGAGCTGCATTGAATAAATACCTTTCAAATTGTTACGTTTTTGGAAAAATGTAAACATTCAGATCTGAGCGGAAATTATATCATTATTGAGATATGTGCACGGGAAATTAGATGTATGTATTATTAATTGGTTCTAGATTTAACAACTCGATCATCTGTTCATCCATAATAGAATAGTAGAAAGGAACAATTGAAAAATATGAAGTAATTGCTGTTGAATTACAAAGTATGAAAAACAAGATACAGATGATGGAACTAAACCATAAAACTATTGCACTAATTACTTATCAATCGACTCATCGTATTATATTTTTCATAGCTAGTGATCAATGCATCTATTCGGCGTTTTCAATCAAATGTGATAATTTCATCAGGATCTAATGCTCACTAATCTATATCGCGACACCCTTGCATGCAATGATTGTTATAAACCCTTCACATTTTTATTAAAAGTTGTTAAAAGTCACTTTGAAAACGGAAATTCACGCAACACTTTGCATTTACTGGGATCACTAGCATTTCACCTGTTCGCGGGAAGTATCCGTAACTATCTAATTGTTAACGGCGGGAAATCTGCGAACTTTATGAATTTTCCTTTCCAACTGACTGGAGCCCGGGGTCCAAGAACGTTCTGATAGTGCCCAAGTATCGAGTGCGCATGGAGCCTCCTTCCCTGCTCTTATTGTTGTTCATCGTTCAACGCACATGCAAGATTTATGCTTGACTTTATGAGAGCTATCTTCTGTATATATGATGGGCGTTCGACATCTGTATTTACGTAACGACTGTTGATTGCATTTTGCTTAGACACTGGTTTAAATAGTAGTATGTACTTAATACTAAAATTGTTTTGCAGCGATGAGATTAAGGAGCCTGGCGCGGATTGCCCAAAAATTTACAATATGAAACGGAAACGGATAGTGGAGGAAATTCGCTGCATTGGCTATTATAGTCGAATTGATGTTGGATGAGACAGCTTCATCATTTACCTATTTCAACTGAAGATTTTTAATTATTTTGCCGTCATACTGATGCTATGTTAACTCAGTAACTTTGAATCTAGATCTGGTACCTGTATTCCGAAAAGCAGTACCCATACTTGATATGGACTATTGACTAGTACGTTTATGGGGGCGTTGGTGCTTGTTGCAATTTAGTTACCCAGACGTAAAGACGTCAGTGTCTTAAGAGTTCATTCTAGGGAAAGCACTTAAATCTTTGACTTCATCTGATGCTATGTTAGTTTTGGTATAAAATCCTTCTGTATGTGGTGCATTGGCGTGCTGTTGCGTTTACGACAGGGGTGCCGTTGCCCAAAAAGCGGCAAGGATGATTGATAGGTCCGAATCCAAACCAAGGATTGTGCAGAAGACTCAGTAACTTCGAATCTAGATCTGGTACCTGTATTCCGAAAAGCAGTACCCATACTTGATATGGACTATTGACTAGTACGTTTATGGGGGCGTTGGTGCTTGTTGCAATTAGTTACCCAGACGTAAAGACGTCAGTGTCTTAAGAGTTAATTCTAGGGAAGGCACTTAAATCTTTGACTTCATCTGATGCTATGTTAATTCAAGCTTCATTAAAAGCCAGCATCAGACAATAACAGTGAATATATGTACATGTGGATGTGTATATTTTCCTATACAAGTACTGAATATATCCACACAAGATGAAAATACGTGTTCAATAAAATCAAATTAAAAAATGTAAATTGCGAATTGTTTCAAATTTCAGTACCAAGCGTCACAAAAAAAAACATTCAATTAAAAACGCTTCAAAAAGGATAATTTAATGAGCGTATATAAATTCTATTCAACTCAAAAGCAAATTTAAGCGCACAGAATTCAAATTATTGTTGGTATGAGCTTTCTCCCGAACTGAAATAATTCTAATATGAAACTCAAATGCTGATTTCAAAGTCAGAAACATGAAAATTAATCATATATGATGAATACAAAAACAAGCATTCACACATGAAAATGTCTGTTGCGAAGATAACATGAAAGTTTCACAACATTCAAGCGTGACTCTAGCATAATTTTAGTCCTGAATTCTTCGGAAAGGTGATCTTTTGATTTGGACTTTCGAGCGGAATGGAATTCAACATTGAGAAATTTAAGAAATTTTCTAGGCTTCATATACATAGTATCAGTTATAGAGAGTTGTGTGTACACTTGATGAGCCATAATGGAATAAAATCTTTATAAAATAAAACACTTTTTTTTAAATTTGTGATTCAAAAAAACCAAGTGTTTTATTTTATAAAGATTTTATTCATATAAATAGAGCAGATATGTATTTTCGATGCCACTTTTTAGCCTTTACAAAAGAGTTATCTATACATTGAATGTAAATTATTTGTATAAAAATAACCCTTTAATTTTTTTAGCTGAATTGCATCGTGAAACCAACGTCAGGAAAATGATCCGAATGTAATAGGCTTCCAAATACTTACGTCCAGGAGCATTTCTACAACCAGGCACAAATTAATAAATTCACTATCATTTGAAAACAATCGTTAGCATATTACTATCATTCACTGCACTTAATCTTATTTTCTTGATGTTAACATTGACCCGATACGTTTGCTCTTTCAAAATTTGCTCAGCATTCAGGTGTTTTGCGATCTGGTATAAAACGCCAAGTCGGTTCTTGCT
This sequence comes from Oxycera nigricornis, assembly GCA_963942545.1. NCBI lineage: Eukaryota > Metazoa > Arthropoda > Insecta > Diptera > Stratiomyidae > Oxycera > Oxycera nigricornis. Next base: position 4,891,104 of record OZ012661.1, read on the forward strand.
CAACACCGTTCCGATAAAAGATATATGTAGATATTCTATAAGTATACAAACTTAATCGTTATTAGTCGCTCTTGCTCTGATGCTCGGAGTGTTCATATGAATGAATTAAGTAATCTTCTTGATTTTTGCTTAACAAATTTGATTTTCGCTATTTTTATCAATCATTAATATTCCATTAAACTGTGAATATATCTAGTAACGAGTTGGAGCTTCCATGAAAATCTGTTTATTTTACTGAAAGCTTGGATTTCTTAATGATAGATTAAGTGCAATTTTGTCTTAAGGTAAGTATGATCAAACTTCCCATTTCGTTAGTTTTAATCATTTAGAAAAAGTTTGCTTATGATTAATGACATACGTTTGTAATATTATTTTCATTAATGCATGCGATATTATAGTCAAAACACCAAATAAAATGAAAGTAAAAATCTGGCTTTTAAATATTGATGCCAAGTTGCTATATATAGCAAAAAAAATATCCAATCGATACGATTTATAGTTAATACCTTATTAGCAAGTAAAAATAAATGAACTTACAAATCATGTTTTCAATACGATGACAGGGGGCGGGAAATAAATATATTTAAGTATATTCAGAAATATGAATTTTAAACAACAACAGAAACATGTTGAATATTTCGCGTTGCTACGAATAATTAATTTTTCAATATATATCAACACACCTTCTGACCAAAAAGTACCCGGAAATTTGAAATAAAACACAAAATTCTCAATCTTCACCAATATTTATTGGATCACCTTCAAAATATGCTCTTTTTGAAGCAATAAACAAATGCCAACGCTTTTTCCAATTAGCAAAACATTTTTATAGGCGCTCTCCGGTATGGCTTTCAGCTCATTCAGCGAATTTTCTTTGATGGGTTTTATGGAGTCAAATTTGAGTTTAAGAAACAGGAAACAGTCACACGGAGCCAAATCAGGTGAATAAGGTGAATTTTCTTGATCCATCATGTCTTCAGCGATCTGCTGCCGATACTGTTTTTGAAGAAAATTCAGCTCAATCGGAACGAGCCGAGCGGCGACGTGGCGCATGCCTAATTCGTTGATCAAAATCAAACGAGTTAATTCACGAGCAATGTTGAGATCACGTGCTATCTCTCCAACACTAGCATGATGATTTTCGAGTGAAATTTGTTTAATTTTTAGGACGTTATCTTCAGTTGAAAGAGTCGATGGCCGTCCGGAACGAGGCAAGTCTTCGAATATCTCCAGACTGCCTTTAAAGGGTTTGTACCTGCCTGAGTTTTCGATAAAACAGACTCACCGTAAGCCTTCTCCAGCATTCGCAGCGATTCGGCACACGAAATTTCGTTCAAAACACAAAATTCGAGACAAACTCTCTGTTCATTTTTTTCCATTGTAAAATTCGCCGAGCACTACTGAGGTGAACTGATTCAATCAGCTGCTGTAAACAAACTGGTTGACAGATCGCACTCATTTTTGGCATAGTAATTAAGGACAGTCCTACCAACATACAAAAACTTAAAATACTTGAAAATACTTTACGCGGGCAATTTAAATGGGAAATTCCGGGTACTTTTTGGTCAGAAGGTATGATTGGATGATTAACTATATTTTCTGAATGTTATGTAAGAACTTTTTGCGTTATAAGATTTATGAAAACTGATTTTTGAAATGTACGATGGCTTTCAAAAATTTCAAAAAATTGAACACGATTGGAGGTTTATCGTTTTTTGTTGGGTTTTATTGAATCAGTTAATTGCAGTTAGACTTTTACCTCGGAATCAGTGTATAGCCAAGAGATAATAAGAAATATGAGTGGAACAAACTCGAAATTTGAGTGCTAAGGCATATTAAATTAAAATTAAATTTTCATGTGGCTTGAAAGGGCAGAGTTAGGTCGAAGTACAACATCGGTGCTATTCAATTATATGGTTCTACGTATAAATAGCTGCCTCTACCTATCTATCAAAGATCTAACTTCATGAACGGAAGAGATTTGCTCGTTCCTGGAAATTTTCCGAGTAAAACCTATATGAGAAATAAACCGGACATAGGTGGAATCTACTTTGCAGGAAAACTCAAATATGCGACCTATATAAGTGGAAATTTTGACTAGTTCACCTCTGCAAATGGAATGTTGTACCATATAATCACTTAGAACATTCCACTTGGAACGGCAAACTATCCGAATTTTCTACTTTCATCAAAATAACCTCTATGTTGGTCGACTCCTGGCTAAATGTAATGAAATTTACGTCCTCTTGCGATTCCACTTATTCAAGTTCTACGGTATTTGAAGCACAATGAACATACTTAGTTTCGTGAAAATCCATTCACTATACCGTACCGAAAGTTTAAATTTTCCACAGCTAAATGAATGAATGAATTCATCTGAATGTTGTAATAAGAAAATCGCAATACTACCGGCAAAGGAAAAGTCGTTCAAGTATACAATTATAAATAAATCCAGAGTTCGCATCGTATGACAACCGTATCTTGACTTTCAGCTTGAGAATGAATTGAATTACACAAATTTAAAATGTTACTTTAGTTTTTAATTATATACATAGATACCTACCCTACCTTCCATTGAAGGGAGAAAACATGACTGTAGATTTATATATACAATGCTTCACGCTCTCCACGCACTAAACTTCTACTTTCCCTTCAAAAAATGTGTCAAAAATCTATATAATGGGGTATTAAATCAATTGAAGTCATAAACAGTTGGTTTCAACAATGTGTCCGAATATTATCTAGCAATTGGTATCCATCGTTTTCTATGGAAAACGTATCACAAAAATTCATTTTAATTTTTCCACTATAAAACGGCACTCACTTATTTTAAAACCATAAATTTTCAGGGCTCTTCGCCGTCTCAACACAAAAAACAATTACTGCATTTAGTTTGCAGCTAAATCAGTGAAATATTTTATATACAAAATACGGTCAAAATAGACTGTTACGAATTTCCAACACGATGTTACTTTTATATTGTAAATTACAGTGCTCGCTAGTGCAAAGATTGTAATAAGAAATGCAAATTATAATATAATAACAAAACAATTTATTTTCAAATACTAGAATAAGCGAAAACTTTCAACGAAACACATAATTTGAAATGATAATATTGGGCCAGAGTCCAGAAAACTCTCGAGGCGCTCAGATACAGGGATACTTTTTTCGAAGAAAATCAATAAATCCTAACTTTAGGGGATTGTTTTGATTGAATGCGCATTTATTTGCATTATCTTCAGGTCGGTGTTGTTTGCAATTTAAAATGAAGAAACCTTAAATAGGGAATGGCCACGAATAAGTTTTGTGGTGAACAGAAGACTGGGTATCTTGAAGTGTGGCTAATGGTAAGTTCAATACTGACCACGTAAAGCTTCAAAAAATTAATTGTGCTTAAAAACAAATATTCGCAAATTTGTAGCATACATTTATCTATCATTATTTATGCTTGACAATACCCAATATCAGGAAAGCGACCATCTTAAAAGAAGGATTTTCGTTCGACCTTAAAGTATCCCATGTAAATTATTCGTTCCCTCTTCGCCTAGTCGCAAATTGACATCGAGATCCAATTACTTGAAAAGTTGAACAGTCTTCCTGTGAATATTAAGTGACTTTTGGACTTTGTTTGATGAGTTTTTCAAATTGGGCAAGTGATATATTGGAAAAAGGTGATATCTTTTCGGAGATGGACTATAAGACTTAACAGTCAATCTCATTAGGTAAAAAATCAAACGAAAATTAAGACTGTTTTTTTCTCAATTCTTTAAAAAAGTATAATTATCGATGCCTGAAAAAGCAGGAAAAATGACGGATGGAGCACTTTTCTTGCTAATCATGACAAATAATCAAATTTTTCTTGGAACGTTACGTGCAAGAATAAAAATTATCTTTTTATCTTTTGTACAACGCTAACAAGCAGTTGTGGGCTGTTCAATAATGATGGGTTAATCTAGCGTTCACCCCAGAGGCATTCATACACATTTTGATGATAGAATTCCATTATAATGATTAATTCGAAAATAAAGAATATTTTAACCCATTTTGATTGAAAAGCCCACAACTGTCTGTTAGCTTTGTATTTCTGAAAACTTATTTTCTCAGGACGAGCAATAATAAGCACCCTTGCAACATACACAAGCATCAATGGTCTCGAATGGATATGTCCTGCATTTCAAAATTACTTATCGCTTGTTTATACACATGTTATTCTCATGCTGTTGTTGGTAGTAACCCTGTTTATCAATTTCTGTTGAATATTTTACTGTCCTTTTCAAGGAAGAATGAATTCTTCCTGTTTTAAAGGGAAAGGGACGTTATACTTTTCCTCTCTTCAGAATAAATTTACTAAGCTGCAACAGTCCCGAAAACACATAAGAATCACAAAAATTTCCAAGTAGTTCTAATTGAATTGGGCTTAAATGTTTCCAGGAGAAATGTGGCTCTATTATGTTCATTTTTGTGGGGTGAAAAACTCAATTCTGTTTCTCGAACAGAGAAAAATAGCTGCTAACATCATCCTTATTTACAGTGCAAAGCTTTTAAGTGATAGTTGACATGTTTGTGAGTTGTGGCTTAGTCCAGAATATTTGCGTTTCCATTCAATTACCATCGTAGAATTAAATATTTGTGATATATTGAGTATATTTCCTATTTTTAACAGCACTCGCTATTGAAAATATGTGAAATTGTGGAAATAAAATGTTTCGGATATAATTGAGATAAAATACGCTGGTTTGTTTAAGAGAAAATTAAGCATTGTTATGATAACAGACAAGACAACAATGTACCTTTATCTGAAAAAGTTAAAAAAAAACCTCCAAGTTCCCAGTGGGAAGTTATTGTAATGGATTCGATTTTGCGAATCCCAAATTTTGACATATCTCCACGTTTTAAGGTATCTAGAAACCAATTCCATCGTTTTTAGAAAGATGGCTGTGTGTGTATGTGCGTTCGGAATTATTTTTCATCTCGATTATCTCAAGAACCAAAAATCATAATGACGTGGGACTGGTTTCATTTCACGCGTAATTACGTAATTTAAATTTGAATGAGTTTGCAGCAAAATCCGTTCAACCGTTTTTTTATTGAGGACGAAAAAACTGAAAAAAGACAAAAAATTGGTAAGTTTTCAAACCGTTGAAACGCACTATTAATTCGTTCAGATTCCAAATACCTTCATAGTAATATTATTACTATTGTGTGTTTTAGGAAAACTTTGATCAATGTTGTAAAAAATGTTATTTAAAAAAAATCAAGATTAATTTATAGAACTCCAAACTTATATTATCAGTATTAGTAATTGATTTCATCGTCACAAAATACTACGTGTGTTTGTTTTTTAAAAAGGAAAAACTTCCTTTTAATTTTGTGTAACTTTATTTGGATTCATAATCGATTTTCGACCGTAATCATCCGGTCTTCCTCAGCGCTGAGGAAGATATTATCAGGTTTGCGAGAATTTGAGTAGTGACGCTAATGCTGTTAATAATTGGATATTGTTATAAATAATTTAATATTGTTAATAACAATCAAATAATATTAGTTATAATTTGGTTTTGTAGATATAAACTCAATTATAATCATTAAGTAACGATCAAACATTCTTATTAATGAATGATTATTATGAATAATAATTAAACACCCTCAATAATGGTTGTGGAATCCGAGGCCGAAATGGAGGACGAGGAGAAGGACAAGGCCGATTACGAAGAGGAAGACGAGGAGGAGGGTGAGGAGGAGGACGAGGACGCTTCAATAGAGGATGACCAGGGAGGCATCTACCTCTGCCAAAGCCTTTCTGGTTAGATGGAAAATTAATAAAAATAATCAAAGTAATTATAATATATTAGAATAATATTTATTAATTATAGTGATTATAAATAATAGTATTTAATAATAAAAACAAATTATACCTATAGCTTTTTTATTCACCCCACTGGGAAGTTAGTCGTGTGGACCTCAAGGGTCGTACTTAAACCACATTTTTATTTATTTATTTCATTTATTTTTGCTAGATTCCCCCCTCCCTCCATGTAATACTTAGTAATATTATCAACTGACCGTTTCTGTTGTGGAAAGTTGTGCAAAGTTTGTTTTTCATGCAAACGACGAGAGAACGAATTTTTCAACTTTTCTTCAGTTTTCTTTTCGTTCATTTTATGTTTAATAAGATTCAATGCGTTTTGATGAGGGATACATCTGGAAAACTATTTGCATAAGAGGATAACAGCATTGTTGAACAAATAACTATATGATCTGCTATGTTCCCAAGAAAATCGCATTTAACGGTCTGAGTTGTTGTTACTATAATTTTTGGTGAAAACGTTATTTTGTCAATTTTAATGATTGCATTGCTTTTGAGAAGGTTTTTATTGAATCCTGTAAATTTTTTTTGCATTTACAAGGTCCTGCATTGACGCCGACGACATGTCTTTCAATATTCTAAATCTTCTTGAAAATAGTAGCAATTCAATGTGAGCTTGCAATAGAATTGAATACTAAGTCTTCGTCGCAGGACGTTGCAAGAGCAAAAGTTTTGGGTTTCAAATCTTGTCACGTACTCTGGAAATTTAGCTCCTTTTTGCTATAAGACATGTGCTATTCGCAATACCGTTAACATTCTAGTATTTCTGCTGTTTATATAACCTACCTTGAAGTGTATGAAGTGAAAAGTACATCCAATATATCATGGATGTACTTTTCACTTCATACGAATGATTGTCGCATGTTATGTTGAAAATCATTTTCAAATTAAAAAGCTGACACAAATTCACAATAAAGGGAATACAAATTATTGTAGATGATCTGCTAATTTTTGGAGAATATAAAAATTATGCTTGAGCCTTGTTAGTACGCATTATAAGTAAAAATTTAATTATGAGAATGTGCTTTCCATTTTTTATGGGTATATATGTATGCTTCCTTGTTTCCAAGTTGTGTTTCTTTATAATATACATATGTACATATATGTGTAGAAGAATGTCTCCAATAGTTTATGTTTTTCATTCACCAACAAAATAATCAACTTCCAAATACTATGTGCAATTAAAAAGAAATTTATTTCAAATATCTGACACGAAATTTACGATTTTAATTAACGAAATCTTATCTGAGATTCAGCACATATTTTATCAGATATCTTGATCCTGTTTTGCCATTTATTTCTCGAAACGTGCAAGATTCCCCTAATTTGGCGAAACGCACGTTTCACAGTGCAATCGATTGAATCATGTGATGAAGTTGAGTGAATGATTCGTACTCGTACATACATATATGTATGTATGTGTTTCGAAAATGCCTTAAAACATGGTGAGCGGACACACACGAAAGATTCAGATAAGTGCTGAAAGTGTTTGAAGGTTGACAGGATGATTATTTTGTTGGTTTTATTGATTCGTTGATTTTCCATTTAATTGGCCAGTCAATTTCCGACTCCCACGTGTGCTCAGGGATTTTGGGAACAATGGGCAAAGAATGCCAACGTTTAAAATGGGTTTTCTTTCCAGTCGTCTTAACGCTTGAGTGGCCCTTTTTAACTTTTTGATAGTAGCAACGAAGTAGTGTAGTTCATTTTCAGTAACCCAAAAATATCTCGAATATCTTACGCTTTCATCTTACCACAGAATATGCGATGAATATTAAATGAGTATCTCCTTTTATTCTCCTGCCAAAATATCTTGCTGGGTTAAATGATTCTCGAAATTCAGACTAGTTCATGCTGCTGATGTGATCTTTTGTTCTGTAGTGTTTGCATCCATGTTCTTTCTATTGAATAAATTATGAAATGTCGAGAATCATTATTTTCAACATTTTCCTGACACACCCACATGTAATTTACATTCATCGACGTGATGCAGCTAACCTTAATGCCGTATATCCCGAAAGGAGTTGTGTCGGAAATGATTTCGTCAAGAGGCGTCTTCCCTTCAATATCAAACATACATATTTTTGGTGTTTTCTGTTCCATTCATTATGATGATCGTCCCGCAATCATGATCTTCTTGGCGATAAAGTTATGATTGTAACTAGTGATTATCGTGTGATGATCGGCCGAAAATTGATGATTGAATCATTAGTTTTCATGCATGAATTCGAAGAGGAAATTTGTATTTTTACGCTTAGGTGTTTCGCTTCACTCAGAATAATTTGAAGAAAGATTTGTTGATTTCCTCACATAGACAGAAAAATGATGCCGATGAGTTTATCAATTGCTTATTTAGTTTAGAAAGCGTATGCGCCAATAGTTTTCTAGCGTCTTAAGAGGGTCTACCCTCTTTTAGCAGTGTAAAAACGAGTTGTTTTCAATAATTTTTTAGATAGGTTTAAATTTTAAATATTGATAAAAGGGGGGTTATACTCAATGAATACATTTCCGAAATACACAAAAAATATTTTATTCATTTATTTATTTAGTTTTTATCAATGAAAATGCTGGTTGAAGAAATGTCGAAAAAACAAGGGGTATGCGCTGTTGATAAAATTTTTGAGATGGTTGGTCTGAAACAAAAAAAATCAAATAGTTTTAGGTTCAGTATGTTAATAGGTATAGCGCGAATAGGGCGATTTTTGATTGTTGCAAAATTGTCAAAACGGCGGACATTTTTTGGAAAAATACGAAAAACATGCTTTTTCTCATCGGTTTTGGCCAAAAAAAAACTCTTTAAATCGCGCTATAGCTGTTGTCATAAAGAATGCCTGGTAAAAAATTGGTGAGAATCGGTTCAGTAGTTCCCGAGATTTCATCAACACGGCGTCGAAAAACGTTGTTTCGAGAAAAACGCGGTTAAAGTTTTTTAATGAAGAATCGCGCTCGGGTGACAAAATGAAAGTTGCCCAAAAATACAGTTAGACTACTCCGATCTTTACAAAATTTTAATATCATATTTCTGCATATATGTACTTTCCAAAAATGCCATAAAAAATCAATTTTTTGAAAATGTTAGAAAAGAATAGACCCCTTAATCCTAAATCCGTGTTTGGGGCACTGAGTGTCCGATTCAGAGGACGATTCAAATTTACATCAAGAACCATCACATGATCTTCGCTTCCTACAAGTTATGGATGAACTACAGAATTGGATCAAGGTGTAGCACAGCCTAATAACGAGGAAGCATCAGCAATAGAGCCCGACAGTGGAATGCGGTACAAAGCACAAAGCAAGGATTTCAAGGAGATTTGCTGGTCAGCTCCAAGTGAAAGTGAAACGAGAAGGACGATGATTTCCAAACAAAATAGAAGGAACCATGTGGCCACGCACAGCGAAACCTTTACAACGAAAGCAGATGCTTTTAAAAATCTTCTTTTACCTTCGATAGTAGAGGTTATTGTATTGGAAATAAATAGAAAAGCTAAGTGAGAAGTTTGAGAGAACCGGCGTTTGGAAAAGCCAAGTCAAACGTGAAAATGGTATGACACTGACAAAGAAAAAAATTCTGCTCTATGCCGAGACAGAAAAGTATCTAGCGTTGAAGCGAAAGACCTTTTCCATATTTCACATATGCCATTTTCCAGAGCATGTATATCATTAGAACGATTTGAACAGCTTAGCAGGTTTATCCGTTTTGATGATTCACACACCGGGCAACTTCGTCTACAGGATGAAAAATTAGCAGCTTTTCGGCATGCTTGGAGTTTATTCCAGAAAAAATCTTACACCATCCAAAGAACTAATGGTAGACGAACAGCTTGTCACAACGCGTGGCGGATGTGGTTTTAGGCAATACATTCCAAGCAATGCAGGAGAATATGGGATAGAAATCTTCTGGGTAGTTGATGCTTCCACAAACTATCCTTTGCAAGGAGAAATATATCTGAGAATGCAGCCTGGGCACCTGAGGGCAAAAAATACAGGATAGGATATAATTCTACGTTTATGTAACCATTGCCTAGATGATGGATACAACGTTACAATGTACAATTTTTTCACTGGGGTATCTTTGGCAGTGGAAGTGCATATAAGAAATACGACTATTATCGGCACAGTAATAATAACATTTCTTAAGAGTTTCCTGAAATAAGGGCACGAAAACTAACATTTTCTATTAACACGGTTCTAGAATTAAAACACCTGAGTACCGTTCAAAAGGGTAGAGCACTTGTATGTAATGAAAATGATATATTCTTATCATTGAAACGAGTTAACCACCAAAATATCCTTTGCAATAGAAAATATCGTAACGCTTATCGTATGTGATCTAATGAACATTTAAAGCCGTAATCTTATTGCATTCTTAGAAATGCCTTTACAGCAACAACAATCCCTAGGTGGAGATACTGTTTTAAAAAAGAAATATTTTTCTTGACAAGATAATGGAATATATACAAAATGAAAACAAAGTTATAACTGCCTTACGCCAGCGCTTGATTCAAATCCAAGTACATAGATGAAAGCCAAAGGAAACCAAAATTGATGTAGCTCGAAATCAAGGAAATTAACTGACTTGACTGATGTTTTCGGAAATGAGAATAAATAGATCTCAATTTAGCACAAGACGAAGAAATAACCCAGCTTACAGTTCCTTAAGAGTGACTTTAAGTAATTGCGTTAAAGCCATACGCCATTTCTTTCTCTAAATGAACTTGTTTTCCAATGCGTACGTGAAAAATGCTGAATAACTTGCGTATTTACGGGGAAAAAATACGAGAATCCGACAAAATCAATAAGAACTTCCTTTTGGTACCATTGACTGCCTTTTATCAAACAAACCTCACGCCTAATTTCCTTGGGTCACATTCATTCATGAGGACATATGTATGATCATAAATTGATTTGCTATATCTTTAATTAAGCATCATCGGAACTCCAGTTGACTTAGCATTTAATCTATCGATGTTTATCATTTGCCAGGATATTTCCATGGTAGACACTGTAAAAGAAAGACAACATGGGGTTTATTGAAGGGGCGCTGATGCTCACTTTACCCTAGTAAATTCTATTTATGCATTCTTACTAAAGACGCCCCATATCATACTTCTTCGAAATCGGCAACAGGATCATCTTTCTTGACGAAGGATGTAGATGTATATTAAGTTTGATTGCAACTGAAAATTCACGACGTATCAAACCCAAGCTAGTCAGGATATAAGATAAGCGCTCTATTTAAGGTGAAAGATAATTGTTCCTCGTAATGAAGCCTTTGATATTTGATGTCGTTTGTACAAGTTTCTATTAAGAACACACTTTCAAGCGGCTGCAAGTGGAAAGTATAGCTCGAAGTACAGATTTTGATTTTTCTTCTACAAGATTAATTGTCCCACTTTGTTAGTTTGAGCTTGAGCAACTCATAGTCATTTATTTATAACTAGTGATGAAGTTTAGTTTAGACAGAGTTTCAATAGCATCTCATTTTCGATTCGTTCCTCGCAAATACGCATTTTGAAGAAAGTACTTTACCTACGAAGAATCTTTTTGAAGATAAAATTATAATCATTTGGTTTCTGAGGAAATAACATTACAATTAAAAAAACTAATGATGAAAGTAGCAATTGTTAAATAATTTAAAGATTGCAAGATTGTAGCACTTAAAGTGTTCATGCATGCAAGCCATCAGTAACCAATCGATCGCGGGAAATTCTAACTATTGTAACCAACATCCAGAAATTTTCAATATGAAAATTTTCGGAAGCTTCTCCGATTAGTGAACTTATGAAACTAGCATGTATGCATAGTTCTATGAATACTAGAGTAATGAAGTGTAAAATATTCATTTCCGTGAACATGAAAACTTTGACGCAGAGTATTTCTGGGAATAGTTAGGTTTATTAGTATACTTATTCAAATAGTCCATGAAGCAAGCAAAATGGATTGTTAATTATAATAATTAGAATAATGAATGACGGACGATTGACTCTAAGCCAAACTTTAATGATTTCGAAAGTATCAAAACCTAAGCCAGGGAAACGTTTACGGTCGTAAATTAAATTTGGATTCGATTTAACGACTTTATTTCAATGGTCTGAATTGTAACTTGCATGCCTGGGTAGATTCAACTCTAAGAGAATTCAATTAACCCAAGTTTTAGTTGATAAATAAACGTGTGTGAAGGAGAAAATTGCGCGAAAAGTATGACTTCCAAATTTTTTGCGTCGAAGAATTATTTGACTATAGAAAAATACCTGAGTATTTGCGGTATTTTTACTCTACTTTTAACATAAGTGCCTACAAGTTTCGAGATTTAATTTTTGTCTTTGACGCTTCTTTCCAGTTGAGTAAGAAAATTATGTGTATCTGTAAACTGCAATAGTAGACCAGGGCGGATCGCTTTTCAGTTGACCATTGAGGGGGTTGGGGCGACACATTAATTTTTGCAGGAAAAGTTGTGGAATAACTCGTTTAAAAATAATTGACCTATCCTCCCTTTCAAAAAAGTCGAGAATATTGAAATTTTTTTAAAAAAATTGGTCTTTTCCTACTTTTCTCACTTCTAACTTCAAAACGGTGGATTTTAGAGTAGGAAAACTGCGATTTTATAAATTTTCAAACATTTTGAATTTTTTTAATGTTCCCGAATTTTTTGAAAGAGAGGATTGGTCAATTATTGTTATACGAGTTGTTCCACAACTTTTACTGTAAAAATCAGTGTGCTTTCCCTCTCCGGTCAAATGAAGTCATTTTTTACAGATTCGTCCTGGTCTATAGGTGGTAATCATAATTTTCAAGCCGCCACACTTAATTATGCCAAATTGTAAAAAGAAACAAGTTTTGTAAAAACATCTGTGGGATGTTAATTGGTATGCGAATACCGTAAGTCAATTGCTCGTTTAAGAGGGAAATTGTTCGTCAGAATCAGCACGAAGGATTGAATTTTTAAATAGCTTGCGAACAACCATCCCTTGTTTTGACAAAAATATATGCAACCATAGTAGTTTGAACACTTTTGGTAGAAGGAGAAATGAGAGTTGAGAAAGATTTTTACCGTTTCCAAGGTGATCTAATGTATTCATGTAGCCTCCGGCCAAAAAGCAGTTTATGATTTTTGTATGAAAGATAATTTAAAGGTTAACAGCCACCCAACATGATTTAATGAATCTAATTTTCAATTTAAGAAGGCTTAGAAATGGCATGCAGCAGCAAATAATTTCAAAATTATTCGTATAGCTTTTAGTTATAATAACTTTTACATCAAAGACTTCAGGTCTTCAATTCCTTCTACGTATACAATTATTTCTTGGACTAGCTCATCTAAAATCTAGCTAATATATGGAGATCATCGAAGCATACCAGCGTAGTACATATACATAATACGTAATCTCATCAAACTTTGCTAAATTTTACAGATAACAGAATTCACCCCTCTACAATTTATATGTAGTACATTTAATCTATGTATGTGTACATGGGCGAACAAAATTTGTTTGATGGCACGAATGCCTCAGAAAAGTTTACGAAATTGTCGCTTCAATTTCTTCCATTAAAGCTAATCAAAGAAGTGATAACTTCCTTACGAAAATTTCGATGCGTATGAGGTCGTAGAAAAACTTATCTTAATAACAGTGATACTCGTTGCGATTCGCATGGTGTACAATAAATCGATTCGAGCGTTGGTTTTTTAATCGTTATTTAATTTTTATTTGAGCCGAAATCTAAAGGAGAGTTACGAGTGGAACTCACCGAACTTGAATTGATAGAACATAAAATATGGCATTCATAATTTTTGACTTCAAAACTAATGGAAGACAATTATGGATACAAGGGCATACATTGGCTAGTCATCAAAAAATCGTTTATTGCAATCAGTTTGCCATAAAAATTTCAATTAAAATGGGATCTCCTTGAATTGATTTACTTGTGAAAAATCATGAACCGCAATTTGTATTCTTTGACAAACAATTTATGTTTTTCAAACCAAATTTCTAAAGATACATTTCTAACTGATCTTACCATAAGGTAGTTCCTTGCTATTGTGCGCCATCGTATAAAGTTACAGCGAGCTAAGCTTATTCCGCTTTTGCATTCGGTTATGAAAAATTTCGTGCGTAAGACGTTTGAACATGATTAAGCCACATTGTCGGCATTCAGCTTTATAATATGTGACACAATCCGAGCGTGGCGCACACCACTATCAAGGTTGTAGTCGGATTATTCTGCTTTGGATCATATTCCGGCGAGTTCTAAGCAACAATCCGCGCAACCTGCGTGTTGGCCGTGATAGCGTTTTGAAGTAGATACATGCATGCATGCTTTCATACCTGAGAGTGCTAGACTGCATCTTAGATCTGAAGAATTTCCAGTATTTCCGAGGAATGATGCTGAACTCGTTCCAAAAGTTGAATATAAACATTCTCTTAAAGATATTTTGGAATATTTAGTTTCACAGGAGCATCGATCGATTCGCATATGCAGTTGGTGTTGTCCATCTACTAAATGCAAAGTTTTTCGGAGCATATCGGACAAATATCTCAAATAAATTGTCTGAAAACAAGAGGTAGGTTCTGACTCCTGAAGAAGTAGCTTTGGTTTCTTCAATTCCTGCTGCATGTAACAAATTCATAGGTAGAGTGACTAGATTCGTCCTTATAATGCTAGAATTCGCTGCAAAACATAAAAGTTGTTTGTTATTTAACTAAGGAGTGTATCGAAAAAAGTTGACTTTTATTTTTATGTCTCTAAAAGTGGTATTAATTGCTTCATCGAACTATTTTTTTCTCTTTTATTATTATATCAACTAACATTGTTTTATTATATTAACTAACATTTACATAAAAATTCAATGAATTTTCGTTTCAAGGAAAAAAGTCGGACCTTTCCGTTAACTCTACGCATTAGGTTCCGTACAACGGTGTCATCGATCACCTTATATGCGTTTCTTCACTTATTTTGAAAATCCTTCTCGGTTTTAGCAATTTTGTTTGTTCTTCTTTAATGTTTTCTACATTTCAGCAGAATATCTTTCGATTGTTCGAAGTTCGGGACAGTTTGGATGGTTAGCTGCTTTCGGTACCACGGAAATGTTGTTGTCCTCATACCACTTCATTGTTGATCGAGCAAAAGGGATCATCCATATATTACGTAACGCAATTTTTAGAGTATTTTAACTCCCCCCTCCCACCATATAAAACTCAGTAACATTTTCAAAGACACCCCCCCCCTTGTTACGTAACAAATTCATTGTATCCTCCTCAGATTTCTAAATATTTTAATCACAAACTATTAATAATGCACCTTAATTTTGCTCCTTGCGCCTGCTGACACCTCGTGGTGCGGCAAATAAATTTAAAATTTGACTTTATATTAGATTTAGCGTTACAAAAACATATTTTAACTAATTTTAAATTTTGTTACGTAATAATTTCCATGACCCCCTTCCTCTATGTAACACTTAGTACCATTTTCAAATACCCCCCTCTCCCTTCGAGTGTTACGTAATATATGGATGGCCTCTAATGACTTGTCGCTAAATTTGGCCAAAATGCTACAGATGCGTCGTATTTCTCGATAAATGGTTTTAGGCGCTTCTCTAAACCCTCTTCGATGTATACTGCTGATTTGATAGTACCTTACGCTACAGATTCCTGTGATCTGAGACCACATCGACATATTGCCTGCCAAATTATATACCGCTTAAGAAATTTGGTGCTTATTTTGGTTTTATGTTTAAGGCTAGGCCCTTTGATCCTGCTGTATAAAAGTCCTGATCAGGCAACTGTGTCAAATCGGCCTTCACGTATGCTTCATGATCCGACACAACACAATCGAATTTGGTCAGCTAATCCTTGTATAACTTTTGAGCCCGATTTCGCGCTTCTTTCTCGTTTTGCTATTTTCCACTTTTTTCTCCTCTTCCTCGGATCGATCGTGTACTTTTTAGACTTTATATGATCTAAAATGATAATGCATCTTAATCCTCTTAATCATTGCGTTCGATGTTTGCACTTTTTGAGCCATATCTGGAATGAATTTGTTATGACTTTACCTTTCGGCTCAAATTTGTATCCAGTGGACCTGTTTTACCTGATCCAGACTTTCTAGCAACAGGTAAGCCCCTTTTGCACTTTCTAATCATTCGTTGCCCTGTTGCAATCGACGAATTGGTCTCCTTTGCTAGTACCGAATATTTACGAAGGGGATTTTCCAGACATTTGCACACAATTAAATTACGCACTTTTTCTTGATTCGATGAAATCTTTTCAAGAGTGATCTTACAATACGAATGGATTTGACGTTCTTTTTTGTTGCATTTTATAGCTCATTTTGCATACTTGATGAAGATCTCTACTTATACCCAAACAGGAGCTATCCAGAAAAAACTGAAGGTCAATTTTTTTCCGATACAGTCCTTATTTGTACATAAATCAGGGATTTCTTTCCTTGCGTTGCCAAGAAACTGTGAATTAGCATGCATGAACCAATGATAATTTTCATTCACGATCAAATCTGAGAAATATGGCTCTTTGAAAACTTTATGCAATAACTCTCGAAGCGTGCTGTTACGGTCAGGCTCTGTACTCTTTCCAAGCGACTAATATCATGTTCATGTGTTATTACCTAACAAAATTCACTAAGCAGTATATGCGTAATTCTTGTATACAAACAATACAGCAACGTGCGCATCCGCCGAGAAAAGCTACAAACACGTGCAAATGTATCTTTCATCGAGAGTATATCCAATAAACATGTTGCCCCATTCGCAATACCCGTAATGTTGCTGCCATAATATTGTAAACATAGATGAAGATACTTCATTGCTGGTCCAGATGAAATGTCTCCACTTTTTCAGAATGTTGCTTCAGATCGCCGTGATTGCTATTGCTGGCTTGTCTTTCCTGTGTCCGACTGCGGAATTAATTGTGGCTTTCGAAGATTTAGTCCATCACTGTAGATCGGTGTGTTGAGATGTTGAACATTTAGTTGGATTCGAGCTGAGATTGAGAACGGTTTGTTTTGAAGTGGTTTTGCTATTCGCAAGGAAAAGGTAAAACCTCTGCATCGGCTGCACATATTGTTGCGTGCTGTGGCAATCGCGTCAGTGCGCCTTGTAGAAGTGTTTCTTGGTAAGGATTTGAAAATTTATTGTGGCGCCAAACGAAATCGCGTTGTAATCGGTGCAGTATTTGATTTTTTATGTTTAATTATTGCGACTTTAAAGTGAAAATAAAATGATTGCATAGGATTTAGGATTTATACACATGATTTAATTAATTAAATTGTTTATTAACGGTAATAACAGTGCAGTGCCTCGCACCCGTTTAAGGCCATAGATACATTATCGTTAACACAACGAGTTGTTGGATTATCGCAGAGCTGTAAGTAGTCTTGTAATTAGTTACTATCGATATTGTTTCTGCAAGTAGCAATTTGCTGCTATTTTCAACACCTGGATCATCAATTTCATGAATAATGACCGTCAGGCTGGTAAACGCGATCTTTTAGTAGCAGTTCGTGTTGAGTGAACTGAAATACCTATGCTCCATAGATTGATATCATAGCAATCCCTTGATGGACGCACGCATGATTGTGACTAAAATAGACAGCGAACAGGTTATTAGTTCTTAGTCCACACTTCGACAGAGGCGAGAAGACCTTGGTGGTTTTCCTTTTTTTACATCATTCCTGCATTATTTATTCGACTTTTGCGCACCTACTTGCAATCCTGTAACAGTTGTGCGACAAATCCAAATAGTTGACTTTTTGATCTTCAGCCGAAGCTCCACTATCTATCTGCCTGCTGCTGCATAACTGCTATGCGCACAGCAGTCGGGATTATCAACAACATGCTGCAGATCATGATGATGATGGTAATGGTGATCGTTGTGATGGTGATATGTTTCTGCACTGATGCCGATGCCATATGCAGATAAAAATCTTGTTTTTATCACTTTGCAGATAGAATTTTCCGATTTGAGCAATCTTATTGGAATTTCCAGTGAAAAAATACTATAAATGTCTAGTTTTTTTTATTTGTTTGCTAACTGTTTCTAGGGATGGTCTAAGGGATGCAATCAATTGAAAACTAATTAGCAGTTAACATTAAATAATGTTAGCATGCAGATAGAAAGTACGCTAATCAAAATGAGCACGTAATTTTGAGTTCAATAAGTTGAGAAATACACGTCTTTTATTTTCAAAACATAATTGATTGCAGAGTTTTCATAATAATCCTTACTTCCTAAATCTGAATTAAACCTACTTCGTATTGTAATATCAAAATTACTATCTTTTAGTATAAAAACGTGATGATTAGTGCTATAAGTTAAAATTTGGAAGGCGGAATTATGAACTCGACCATGGCACTTTTAACATTGGGATTTTTAAGGTTCTATTATAATTTTGGCGAACCGAACGATTCGAGAATATTTGTTGAATATTATTCGCAAAGTAATTTAAGGGGGGAGTATGGTTAGTTCTACATATTTTAAGCATATTTTTAACATTTTTTTGGAAAATACTGTAAATATAAATTTGTTTTTGAACAAAGTACATTATAAAATAATTATTCAAACGTATTCTTCAGAAATTTTGTCAAAAAATATTGATCATTGAGCCACTGACACTAAATTTTCCTAGACACGTCAAAAAAAATTAGTTTTGCGGTGCACAGCATAACTCATCAAAATGACAAAAAAACTAAAAAGATTTTGTAAGTTTATTAATTTGCCAAGGTAATCACGTCGAGATATATTTTGTAACGATTTTTCAATTTTTAGTTTAAATTCTAAGCAAAAAAAAAACGATTTTTTTAAATCTATAAATTTATTATTATAAAACAAATTATAATTATTAAAAATAAAATATATCGACGTGGTTACCTCGTGATTTCTGTACAGAATTAGTGTGCAAAATATGAAAAGGATCGGATAAATGGATTTTGAGTTAGAGCCTTCACCAGATTTGAAAAAGCTAAGTTTTGAACGCGTTTAAAAAAGAGAAACAGCCGATTTACAGTTTATAGCGCGTCGAAGAGCAGAGTTTCAAAATCCTGTAGCTCCGTCAGTATTGCTTCAATCGACCCAAAAATTTAACTAAATACTTTTGAAGAGTTCTACTATCGAATAAAATAATAATAAAAAATGCAAACAAATTAAAATACCATACTCCACCCTTAAAAATCAATTTTTAATAGGAATGATAGGCAAGAAAGAACTGACTAAAAACATTTCTTCAATTTAGATTACATTCAGATGGCCGGATCAAAATAAATCCTCGATTTTTAGGTTTGTGGCATATTGTCAAAAATGGTATTTGGAAAATATTTGCACAAAATCCAGAACGATCTGAGAATTTTTCACGAAGCAAACATAGTGTATAGGAAATGAGCACAAGATACGCAGCAATCTGTATTTGATTGAAAAATTCGGTTTAAAAAATAAAAAAAAATTGCGTGCTTGATAAAAATGCCGAGCCGAGTTAAAAATCGGGCAAATTCATTTTGTTCATTTCGGCTCAGTAAAGCAATTTACATATTTCCAAAAGATAAATTTATCAACGTACCTAAGATATTCTTCATACAGCTCAGCGTCTAAAAATCGAGTAAATAATGCCAATTTTCCAACAATTCCCACATTAAAAATTGCCGCAAAAATGGCCCAACATGAAGCAACGTTGAAATGATCCTAAATAAATTTGCTCGACACTCTTCTTATTGATTTTCCCAGACCACGACGGTGCTCGTTTTCCGACTGGAGTTTTTCTTATTGAATCTTCGCAGAAAAGAAATATGCTGGCTTTATGAATGGCTTGTCAAGGTATTCTCAGGTGCGCAGATATTGTAAGCTGATATGGACCACAATCATTTGCTTCCCATTGATCTTACAAATTGCACCGCCAATGAAATGTTCATATGAGCAAATTGAATACAATCATTTTACAAGTACCCACGATCTTTATCATATGAGTATTAGCGATCTGGTCATTTGTTTGTGTTCATCCCATATGTAAATTTCCCGTCGTGAAGATTACCCTAACGGGCATGAGAGTTTTGCAAGTGTTACGTCTAAAGGCACTAGAATTTGCGGATTGTATTCCATTCCCACATATAAGCGTCAGAAAAAAACGAAAGAAGATACTCGTAATTAATTGAAGCAATCTTTCAAATTTCACCATTCAGTGAACAAACAACAATTAAAGTCTTAAACGTATCTTGATATGGTCCGCTCTGCGTGTGCCCAAAGAGCAGCTTCACTGAAGTTCACCTCGAGCCCCAAAAGGTTGTGTATATTACTAATTCTATTTGCCTGTGACAAATCCGAAGCCAATATGGTATCAATTGTGTGTTTCTTCCTGATTATTTCATAACTCTCGTGGCAAGACCAACCAACATAAACATACATGATGGCGTTTGCGGTACTTATACTTTGATTTTCTGTACGAAATTTCACGCCTACAAGAAACAAGCGTTGAGCAAGGTAAACAAAGTAGCAACTTGTAAGTTAATCACCAGATACGTGACAAATGCGATAAGTTTGTTCGTAATATTCAGCTTGGCAAAGCCATCAACGTCTTGTAACTTAATTCTTTATTCTCCATTACGCAGTTGAGCTGCCGTGAAATTTCGATTGGAATTTTGTAATATGTTAAGCTTGTAATCCTTTTTCCGCATTGAATTTACATTCGATGCACAAAATTTCAAATAATAATTTTTCTTCTGGATAATTGGATATGGTTATGTTCACGTATTAAAATACGACTAAAATCAAACTTAAAGAAATTATATTACAGTAAGGAAAGAGTCCATAGCATCCTTCCTTTACAACTCAAATTTTATTGGAAATTTCTAAAAATGATTAACATGCGCTGTAACACTCCAATGACATATGTATATGTCATTTTGAAGTACAATCGGCCAGCTGTCAAAACCACAAAGACAATTTGCTAACATTGTGTGCGCAAACATAAGTTTATTACCCTCATGGAAAAGTTCGAAAAGTGCCGAAAAAACGTCATATGCGGGAAGTATTGTTAGGATACTTTTTTGCCAAGAAAACTTTTGCCGAAAATCATTGTTTGCTGTTGGATGTTTATGGCGACGATGCTCTATCTAGAACACAGTGTTTTGAGTGGTTTAAACGCTTCGAAAGTGGCGATTTTGACATCAAGGACAAAGAGCACTCTGGTCAAGAGAAAAAAATTGAAGACGAAGAATCAAATTCAGTGAAGACTCGTGCCAAACGCAAGATGAGCTCTAGGCGTGACACAGGCAACCATTTTCAGGCGTTTTAAAGAGTTAGGGTTCATCCAGAAGGTAGAAAATTGGGTGCCACACGAACTGAAGCCAATAGATGTCGAAAGGCGATTTTGCATGTCTGAAATGCACCTCGAACGCTACAAATAAAGTTGGTTTTGCATCAAATTATTACTGGCGACAAAAAATGGATACATTATGATAACCCGAAGCGCAAAAAATCGTATGTGACATCGATGTCAAGACCGAATATACACGGCTCTAAGGTAATGCTCAGTATTTGGTGGGATCAGAAGGTACCAATCCTCTACGAGTTGCTGAAATCAGGTCAAACCATTACGGGACAGCTTTACCAACTGAAATTAAGTCGTTTAAAGCTAGCTAGCTACCCGACTACCATTTATTTCGTTCGATGCAAAACGCTCTCACTAGAATACGCTTTACTTCTGAGCAAGCTATCAAAAATTGGCTGGATTCGTTCTTGGCCTCAAAGGACGAAGCCTTTTTCCGACGCGTAATTCATTTGCTACTAGAAAGGTGGAAAAAAGTGATCACAAGCGGTGGACAATATTTTGGATGACATGTAAATTCATTAATTAATTAAAATAAAGCATTATTATCATCCAAAAAAGTTCAGTTTCCAATATTTACACCCAATAGAAGTGTATTGATTTAATCTAACTATTGCTGTATAATTGTTGCATCCTAAATATTCAGCACACTTTAAATTGTCAGGCGAATAAAATTCTTAGTAGGGGCGGTTTATATTAAAATTCGAGCGCACGTTCTAAGCTACTTTGATCAAATAAATGTCTTTAATTGCGGTGTCCTGTCTTTGTTTAGATTCGGAAAGCTATTTGCGTTGATCATATCATATAAATACCCACGACAAATCTACGAGAGGTAGATAAAAAACAGATATAGCTAATTATGTCAGTCAAGTTTGAAGTATTTGATACAACTATATCTAATTTGCTGCAGAACGGTGCGGTTTCCCGTCCTTATACATACTGTTCAGTTGGGCTAATAACATTAGCTATATGAATACTTACGGATCGTTAAATGAACCATTTTTATTGCTTCAATGCCACATAGCACGATTAACAGCGGCAAGAAGTTTCGTTGGCGCTCCAGGTAACTACAGGTATTGAGGCGCACAGATGTTACACGCATCTACCTTTGCATATCTGTTGTTCGTGCTTTTGAAGTCAACTCTGGTAACTGTGGGCGTTGAATCCAGACTTTTGATTTTCTCTTTCATCGTCAAGACATTTGTTCAAGATGTTGTCTTTGGGTTGGTCGGTTCGCTGAGATAGTGCTGCTGTTGCTGCCTGCCAGCAGTCATGTTGCATAGTGGAGGAAGCAGACGTTTTGATTGTTGTCTACTTCAGGTAAATCCAGTGATAGTCACTTCTTGTGCTTCTTTCCCGCAACAATAGTGTGGCTTTCATCTTAAGCGAATTCCATTGATTTGATGCTAATTTCTTCCTCGTTTCAATCCATAAGGACTAAAAATATATTTCTTGTAACAAATTATTCAGAGAAAATGTCTTTCAGCCCAAATTTCAAATAGAATTCTGGAAAGAATCTGTAGTCACATTTTTATACGACAGGTTTTATATTCAACAAGGGGTGGTGGTGCTCTTGTAAATCTTGTTTTCGCCAGTTATTCAAGCAGGCATATGTATGTATGTATATCAGTCTTGCAAACCAGTACAAAAAGGTATGTTCTATGGAAGGATCCAAATATAGCCAATGGAACTCAATATTCCTTCTGATTGGAAAAAGGTAACCGTATGCAAATTGTCTGTAAAATTGCTAATCGGACTATTTTCTTTTCCATCGTACATCGTTGAATGTGCAGCTTAAATTGTTTGAATTTTTCGATTCAATTGTTCACTACTTACAGAGATCAAGGGCAATTTGTAAACATAATGCGAGACAAGTGTTATTTTCCTTATCTCCTTGGTGATGTCTTCAGTGAGAATGTAACATACATGTAGAGGCGTCATGTTGCGTTTAAAGTGAAACATTTCTGAGATTCATTCGATTGGAATTTTTATCGTCAACTCCTCGAAAAATGTGAAAGCTGCTTAACTTTGCAGGATGGAAAGGTATTGTGAACAATGATGGACAACGAGTAAACGTTGGAAATAGAATATTTATTTTTATAGTCTCAATAATTTTGTATTTCTATTTTTGAAAAGTGCTAAGTATTTAATATGTGCCTATTCTTCAAAAAAAAATACATCTTATCTTTCTTTTTGAGCAGCAGATACAATAAACTTTCCAACAACAACACTTCCTTTGCAACGCCTTTGACTTGCAAACAAACAATTGCTAACAAACAATGATTTATGATGACATTATTAGCATTTCAAACATTAGAAGTTGACTGAGAAATTTCACGCTTACCGGTCTGCCCTTTCAATAAACCTTTTCAAAGAAGCCAGCGTCGTGTATGAGCAGTCAGCCGAAATCAATTTAAAGTGCTAACTCCATTTAGGCATGTCGGATATCAGATTTTCATGAATCACTTTTCAAAATGTTCTCAACGTTGTTTTCGTCGTCGTCGCAACATGGACACACACGGCAAAAATGTTCACATCACCACATCATTTTTCTCACCGAACAATTTGTTGTTTAAATTGATTTGGGACATGTCTTTATTTGGAAACGAAAACCAGTGGTGGAAGCAAAATAATATTTAAGTCTTTGATTGATTTTACTTCTCAACATAAAAGGGTAGTTGCGTAATTTGGGAGACAAACTTTATATTGAGACACTATAGGTATCATTCTGAACTTTTATGCGACTCAACTGAAATCAAATTGATAATTAGCGAATTCGGAAGATAAATTAGAAAAAGATTGATTTAACAGCGCCATTGTTCAATAGTTTTGACTTTGAACAAAGTGGTCTCTATTAAGAAAATTTATATATTTCACCCTTTGAAACGATTGGGTAGTATACATATGAACATGAGCACCAAAAAATTAAGTCATTCAAACAATTTTATTGCTTATTTGCCAATCGGCAGACGGAATTGTATTGACGTTGAACTGAACCGAAATTCAATCAACTTAAAACATTTGATATTGATTTTTTTTTCTGAATGTCATTCATGGTGGAGATGTATACATGAATATAAAATGAAATAGATCAACCCTTGAGGTCCACACGGTCAACTTCCCAGTAATATCTACATACATATTAAAAATATTAAACATAAAAATAATGATGAAAATAATACTTCTTTAAATAATAATAATGAGAGGTACTCTATTCATAAAAGAAATTGAAATGAGTTAATATCAAGCATATCATCTACTGGAGCGTTCACTGATTACGTAAGGCTTTTGTTGGATGGCGGGAGGGGGTCGGATTCAATCGGTGGGGAAGGGGCAGGTTACAAAGCCTATTCTACGTTATATAGTATGTTATTTTCATATCGATGCTTGACGGACAAAAGAACACTAGCAAAAATGAATGCAGTTTTTTGTTATTACGCCCACTGAAGACATTTTGTCGCATGGTGGCCATTTTGAATAGCTGCATTCAAAATTACGATGACTTCGACATAATCATTGAATTTGCATTTTTTCACGATTTTACATCAATGAGACTAACTATTATTTCTTATTTTCGGTTGATTTTGATAAACATTGAATATGCAATCAATAATCGCTTAAATTGCATGTATAAAGTAGAATGTATTTCAAATGATGATGGAGGAAATAATTAAAATCTTACGAAAACTAAAGAACAAAACTACTAAACACTACAATTTTTTATGTGATGAAAGCTTTTTAAAGCATATGATATTGTAAAGTATTGACTTCAAAGCGTTGATTACCACAAATACAAATTTGATTGAATTTTTTTTGGTTTTCAAAATTCAAGCAGTTTTCATATTAAAATTAAAATACGGTACTGTGTAAACTATTGAAAATCTGCTCAAATTATGCAAATATTAATAAACTTTATTGACTTAACAGCAATATTTTTAGAATAAGAGCTATCAGGTAATATCATTCGTATGAACACTTTTTACATGGTGACTTTGAATAGTTTTGTATTTTTTATTTAAGTTTTTTTGTCGTCATGGAAATAAGTTTTGCTGGTTTCTCTACAAAAACTGATACGAGTTGACACATTTAATAAACATTTATTCTTGTGTTGTGCAAATCAGGTTGAAAATTTTTCCCATTTTTTTATTATATTAAAAAACGTCTGCAACGATTTTTTTATAAATTTAAAAGCATCACAAAAAAATAAAAATACGTGTCGATTGACATTTTAATGATGCAAATATAATATTTGGTTCGCGAGATATAGCGAATGACATGAATGACATTGCAGGTCATGATGACTTTTAATGAGTTTTTATTTTTAATTTAATTTTTTTTGTAATCATGGGAAATTTTTTTGCTGGTTTGCTTACAAAGACTGTTCCGAGTATATAAATTTTATAAACATTGATTACTGTGCTTTGCAAATCAGGTAAAAAAATTATTGTTTGTGAAAAAACCCTAATTTTTGCACTTTTTTAAATAAATTTAAAAAAAAATCTTTTTAAAAATTTAAAAAAAACTAAAAGAATCACAAAATGATAATACACGCCGATTGACACCCTAACCATGCAAATCCTATGTTTGTTTCGCGAGATATAGCGCATGACAGAAATGACCTTCAAAGGATGAAAACAACATACCGTCCCCGACCGAAGTCTCCCAAAAACCAATCAGCTCTTAAAATTGCAAAGACGCTTCGATCGACACCTCAACAAAGTCGATACGACTTTGTTTACGTGAGTTATGCTCGTAGAAAAAACTGTCTACGAACGTACGTACGTACGTACGTATAAACACACACACACACGTACATCTCATTTTCTAAAAACATTTGAAATATACTCTAAATACCTCGAAACGTAAAGATATGTTGAAAATTTCAATTTAGATTTTCGAAGCGATTACAAAAACTTCCCATATACTGAGAAGTTAATAGAATAAATTGAAAGTGACTGACTAACAAAGCAATGGCCCGTCAGAATGGACTGCAGTTTTCGGTTTTAGTGATAGCTACGTAAATTTGAAATTTCAAAAATCATAGAATGAAAGTTTCACGTTTTATTGCCTTGGATAAACTATGTATAATATCATAAATTATTCTGTGTCGCTCATATCCCACGATTATTCATTACGATAATCATTTTTTCTCAGTTCTTCATCATCATCAAAACAAATAAAAATTGTCAAGTCTGAATAATATCTATGCTGCGTGTATGTCTAATTCACCGCTTCAAAGTCATAACTCTTTCTGACTACATTATGTTTGTCACCATGAAAAATGTATCAAGCAAATACAAGATCACTGATTTAACTTTCAAACAAATATCGTAGGCAACACGAAACGAAGCCAACGCTGCGTCATAATGCGTCGATGTAATCGCAGTAATCCAATGCAAATCCTCCCCGATGTTCAACGAGAGGATTATTTATGACTCGCAGTGATTATCAAATGGTAAACATAATCCAGCCAGGCTCAAGATCAAGTCAAGCCAAGCATATGTAGTAGTTTACTACACACGATGCGGTTATGATGATAAATGGTATTGCATATCACCTGTTGGCGTAGTAGAAAAGAAAAGTATCGGCCAGAAAATCGAAACTTATGGGAGTCCTATCTAGACGATGCGGTTGGTGTTTGTCGATTGTAAGGCTCAATGTGTTCTAGAAGCTAGATACTTGTAGCTGGTAGTACTTCGGGATAAACTGCCTTGGTTCAGCCTTAGATGACGACAAACATATTCAAATGTCGTTCGGAAGCCTATTGCAATATAAGTACATGCTGAGTTTAGATGGACTCACTGGCAAAGTGACTTCATACACTTGTGCCTTGCAGACGCTAAGATCGTGCCAATGATATGTCATAGCCTGGGACTACTAAGCACTGTTCAGGAGCAAAAATGTTAGATCAGTGACATCCAGTGGATGAACACAGAGATCCTGAACCTTTGGTACGGAATTTCCCAACTATTGTTAAAGATTGACAAGAAAACTGCATGCATTAAATTCTTCTTGTTTTTAAGTTGTTGAGTTCATCTACATTGGACACCATTTCTACAAGAAAATATGTCAACGAATTTTGTTATAAATTCTTATTTATGTCGGCATGCATAGTTGTAGTCAAGTCATTAGGGATATTCAACATATTTGTTACTTCCACCAAAATAAAATTTATAATCTTAAAATTAGGCTTATGAAACACTGTCCTGTCGACTAGTGAGCGTGTCGTAATTTTTTTTCCATGCATGACATTGCATGTACCGGTTAAGTGCTAATCCTTGTAGAAGGTCATTACCAGTAAGGAAAGTGAAACCAACAAAAACACTGTTCGAGATTCATTTGCATGTAAGAATTTCTTGGATGCAAGACCATTCTATTGTTGACCATTAATTAATTTGTCATAAGGTGTGATATGAATGTGGCGGTAAGACATGTACTAAAGCAGGATTCAGTACGTTTTGCGCGCAATTAAACTTGACCATGTCTTGTTCAAGGGCTTATGATGTCACATTTAAGCGGCTAGACTCATAAATTTAATCTACAACATTTAATATGCATGTGAGCACAAAATTGCAATTTTTTACATCTTGTTCGTAATTTTTTCAAGCAGAAAACGACGTGAGAGATTAAGCACTAGTACGTTGTAACATCAAAGGGAAATCAAGCGAATGCATTTAATTTTAAGGACTTGCAATGCATTATGATCATAAAGATAAAATAGATAGATAATTTATTTTTGTTTTTATTAGGGTGTTTAGTGAATCTTCTTAAAAAGAAATAACAAAAATAGATAAGGTACACTTGTGGGTATAGATAAACCTATTTCAACTCTTAAAATCTAAATGTTATTGCGGAGGGCACTCCCTGTTTAAATTTTACCATTAATTTTTCTTTTAAGTCTATTTGAAACAATTTTTGTACCTAGCTGAGATGCTTATGGGGTTACAATGTTGTCTCAACTTAAGACTATATAGTCCTTGTTCTCACAATTTCCTCAGAAACCGATGGTATCTGAAGATCTTTTCTAATATTGGTGTTTCTAATGTATCACGGTGCACCAGACATTAGCCGCAGTATTTTGTTCTGTGATCACTTAATAACGTCAATTAAGGATGAGTAGCTAGCTTAGATTTATAGCCTATAAGCGAGTACAGTTTAGAAACCTTCAGATCAATCTCCTTCCTCTTTGCTCGGATATGTTTTTTCACAAGTCATGCGTCGGTATAGGTGGACTCCCAGGTATTTGTAGTGGTCCTTGGGCACAAAATCTCTTCCATTAAGTTTGATAACTGGACAGTTTCCTTTATTTAGCGTAAAGATGACTTGAACACTTTTTGACTCATTAACTTGAATTCTCCATTTATTGGGCCACTGGTCGACATCAGTAACGCAGTCTTGCAAGTTCTTGGAGGCAAGTTTTGCTGATGTTCGTGTAGACAAGAAGGCGGTTGTGGTTACAGTTCCTCGACTTATCTCGTAGATCAGCGATGTACAGTAAATAGAGAATGGGTTCAAGAACACTTCCTTGTGGGACACCGGCTAGAAATGGACGTTTAGTTGATAGAGAACCTTTAAATCTCACCTGGAATTGCCATCCGGTTAAATAGAACTTCAGGATCTCATAAACATAGGGCAGCGTTCGATTGATTTTGAAGAGTAGTCTTTCATGCAAGACTTTATCGAATTCTTGGGCTAGATAGATAAAATCGTATAATATGGTGTAAGAAAATATCATAGAATAATATGATCATTCATGTTGTAAAGATGCAGATGATTTTATTTGACAAACAAAACAAATACCGAAAAATTAAAGTTTACTAAACTTGGACGAGATTTCCAAGCACTTTAGATTCCTGTTATCTAATTTTGCTAATGTTGCATTAATACCATCTGCTTTTGGATTCCTTAATGAAATTCTCGATAACATTACCACGAAATCAATACTCCCCATATATGCATCGCTGACGAATGTTCCTAAATGGCTTCTGCTAGCTTTTAAAAGAACCCTACTTAGATAAGTAAGATACAGTCTAGACACAGACATATATTGTCATCAATTGTTCATTCAATTTTCCTATTAAATTAATGTATGTATTTGTAATTTTCTCTCATACTTGAAATGAGTTTTAAATCTTATTATGGGGATAATGTCTGATTCTTATCCGAATTGTATCGACAAGAACATTATTATATTATTAAAGCGTGTAGTATTTTGTTGATATATTATTTAAAAAAATCAATAAATTCTTGGAGTTTCAGCTTAATTACGTTAGATAAATTGAATCATTTTTCATCTGGAAATTTAAATTGTTTATGCATTAATAAACGATTAGTATAAAACATATTAAAATGAAATAACTTCCCTTTGGTGTTGTTCGTAGAAGCGGCTACCACTTTTATTTAGCATGTATTGCATTCCTTGAAACGTAACCACTAAACGATCATTATTGATCTTCTTCTCCCTTCATTCTAACGTTGAGAAAATTAATCCAAACTACTATCATAAATTTCGTTGAATTGATCCTATCATTACTAATCAACCCAATATGAGCCACAAAGTGGGTTTACGCCTGAAAATTATTTCAACTGTCAATCCCTCAATTACTGGGTGTCAATCACAGTGATAGATTTCAAAGCAAATTCCTTCAATTTCTCCCCTTAATACAATACCAATCTCGAAACGATCGTCTTCATTGAAGCACAGCTTCGAGTTAAATTGTTGAAAAGGTCATGTCAACATGCAGTAGCATCTTTGTTCTGGGCGGGCGGATGGATCGAAACGGATATCTACAGATCCCATGGAATCGGTTCTAGGTGGGCATCAAACACAATTGGATTTGTTTGGTAATATGAAGATTGGGTGCGACAGATCAGCCTGATCATAGTCGTAAGGTGGATGTTGTATTTATACAAACAATGTCTTTTAATTAAAGGATCTCGATTTTACGTGCGATTAGGTTTCAACGGTGAATGAAGAGAACCGATACATTCTATGGGTTTGAAAGAAGATATAAGTTAAGATGAGTTTCGGTGTATGTTCATTAGTCGAAATATGTATGGCCAGTTGGGTCTCACACTACTAAAAAGAAAGGTCGTCCTTACCATTTTAACCATCTGTATTTAATTGAAAAGGCATTTGCTGCGGAGCTGACCCTGTAATCCTTTTGAATTATTATAACTTCCGTATAAGTTATGCTTAAGAAAATTAACGACATCATCCCAAGTACGTTTAAGTCGTCAATCATGAACCTGACTAAATTCGCTACGTGCAATTAAACATTTTCCTCTACTAGCATACAAAGAATTTAAAACTTTGGCACTTCATTCAATTTCCAATGCAACAACCATTTCCACTTATCTAAACTCTCGCCATTCAAAAGATCCCAATTTTTTTGTGTACATTTTCTTCATTTAAAATGGGGATTATAAGTGTTCTCTATGTCAAACCCATTTTTATTGACTAGGTCCGATGAAGTCGGCATGTAAAAAAAACATTTTCCATGCAGGTATAAAAAAGAAAAACCATTCATTCAACTTGCTTTTCACTGTATGAAAGAAACCTTTTAGAAAAAAAAACAGAATGCCCCACACATACGCCACGACGAGGAAAAAAACTTCCTATCCAAGAAAGAAAATGTATTGTTGAAATAATCTTTTATGAAGTCAAATAGATAGACTTCATCTATTATAGCTAATGTTCTTTCCTTTGACCCATCTGGATATTTTTGGAAAAAAAACGATTTCAACAGCACCAACCAACAAACCAACCACCTTGCGTGAACTTTATTATCTTTAAATTTTACTGTTGCTCATAGTAAGTGGATGTTTTTGTTGTGAACTACAATAATTTCAAATGCATGCATTCCTTTTTTTCTTATTCGATTTGAAGAAACGTAACAGCCCACGCTTTCTTCAATTGTGGAAGTTTTCGATCTAACATTCCAAGGCATAAATGCTTAGGGCAACAAGATAAACAGGCTCGCATGCCCTTTTCCATCTTGATTTAGGAGTAATTCTGTAGATTGTATTGATATAAAAATCAATTTTATTTTATTCATATTGAAATTATTGCCGTTAAAGGCTAGAAGTGGAAAAAGAGAATGCTAATGATTTTCCGGGGGAAAAACCGATTTGCCCGGAACAAGAACAGGTTAGATCGTTATTACATCATTGGCTGTCGCATAAAACGTGATAAATGTTTCATTGAACGAAAATAAGAGACTGCATTCAGATCCATAGTTAAGCTTTCGATACTTGTTCGGAAAATTTTAAGAAATACCACCTCTGTTATGGACTACGTTCTTTGAACAACGTTTAAACTAAATTGACTTTTAATACGAACAAAATATTATTCTCAATTTAGTTGAGTACTCTTTATTATGGACACATTTTGATTGATACAAAATTCAATTATGTACAACGAATTTCAAACAAAAATTAATCCTTGCAAGCATTTTCCAAGGTTAGAGCTGCATATAACCAAGAGGAATGTACACAGTATATCCACGCATTAGCAGATTTTTCGTCCACAAATAATCCTGAGTACTTTTGAGTCCAATAGTCGCTGAGTGATTGCTTATTTCATAAAATGTCTTCGAACGGTTTATGCTATTTTTAGAAAACAAAAAATTTGTCATTGAAAAATGAGCTTGTAAATAGTTTTGATTCTAGTGAATATTTAAACTTTATAGAAGTATTCTCTAAAGAATTTTCAAAAAGTTAGATCCTTAAAAAACATAACAAGATTTTTTTGCGAGAATTGACTTGTTTCCATAGATTTAGTAGAATACTCAAATATAGATTACTAAAACAGTATAGCAACTCCCTGCCCACTTATACTTTCATTAGAATCACTAAAATCGTTTTTTAAGTCGCTTAAACTTTTCCCCATGATATTTAGCGTTTTTTAAATTGTTCAAAGCTTTCCCAAGTCATTTAAACTTTTTCTAAAATCGCTTAAACTTTTTCCTAACCCATTTATATCACTACATCGGATGTATGTATGTTGTAACTCGAATCATCCTGAGTAACAAATCGTTCTAAAGATTTAAGTGACTTTGAAAAAAATTTAAATGACTTGTGGAAATGTTTACGCAACTGGGAAAAAGGTTTAGGTGACTTGGAAATAAATTTAAGGAGGGGGTGGAGGGTGATGGTTAATTTTACATATTTTAAACATATTTTTAAGTTTTTTTTGAAAATACTTTAAATATAAATTTATTTCTGGATAAACTACATAATAATATAATCAATCAAGAGTATTCTATTAAATTTTATTCCAAAAATATTGATTATTGAGCCACTGACAGAAAATTTTCGTAGACACCTAGTTTTGCGGTGCATAGTATCACATGTGTTGACAAAAACCAAAAATAAATTCAATAGTTTATTAGTGTCTCGAGGTAACCACGTTGAGATACATTTTTTAACGATTTTTCAATTTTTAGTTTAAATTCTACGTAAAAAAAAGAATTTTTTAAAGTTCGATAATTTTTTTATTATAAAACAAACTATAATCGATTAAAATAAAATATCTAGACGTAGTTGCCTCCTGATTTCTATACATAATTAATGCGCAAAATTTGGAAAGGATCGGATAAATGGATTTTGAGTTAGAGCGTTCACCGACTTTGAAAAGGCTAAGTGTTGGAAAAACGGGTTTTTTAAAATGAAAAACAACCGATTTACAGTTTATAGCGCGTCGAAGAGCAGAGTTTCAAAATCCTGTAGCTCCGTCAGTTTTGCTCCAATCGACCTAAAATTTCAACTGAATACTCTTGAATAGTTCTACTATTGAAAAAATTAACAAAAAAAATGCAAAAAATAAAATAAAATACCATACTTCCCTCTTAAGTGGGATGGGGAATGCTACATGTTTAGTATCTGAAACAACTACAAATGCGTTATTAAAATAGAAAATTCATCATAATGAAACTTCATCAGCCTTCACTTCTAAGAACTCATTAGATCATATGTGTCCTCTGCAAACACCATTTGTCAAGCCTGAAAACCTTTAAAAAAAAAATTTCAAAAAAGTAACAAGTCGGGTTTTAGATGAGTATGATGTAATTATAATACCTACCTACTTTCATTTGCTCGTAATAAAACAATTTTGATCAATATAAGATTTTGATTAAAACAAGCTGAACTCGCAGTATCGAAGCTTCACTATAAGAAATTCTATATGGGACGAACTCTGCGTTTTTCCCCATACCTATTAATTTGTTTTAATGAGTTTTTTTGTAGGTATTTCAAATTTGTGAAAGTTTGAGAACATTCCAATTTGAAATATAAATGAAGTTTCAAACAGAAACTCCACAAAAGATAAACTTCTTCTTATGTGCAGTTGAAAGTATCCTTAAAGTATCACTGTGAATATGTGTACATGACATAACTTTAACGTATTCATTTCAAGGCAGGAAAGAAAAGCTGTGAAAACTTTCAATTTAATTGGCATGTATATACATTTTGTTAGTTTCAGAATATTTTCCTTAACATGAACGAGTCCAGATGCTAATACACCAGCTGGATAGCATTCTCCTTATTTTCAATAAATTGATTTATTCGTTCTGGTGAAAGGATGTAAATTTCATACGTTCATACATTTTCAAATTCGCACATAACATGTGAATACATTATCGTTTGAAAAGTAAAGGATGTCTTATGTCGGATATGTGACGGTTATGATATCTTTCCATCTGAAATATTGTCAGTAGTGTTACGAACTAATCAAACAAAATATTTCAATAACATATTCAATTTCCATTTACGCTTTATTTTTGGATTAAAATAATTTAAATTGATTCGTTCTTGCAACATCACATTATCAAAAGCTCGTTAGCAAACAGCAGGCATTCCTTATTTTTTTCACATTACCGAAGAATTTTAATTTGAATTCCATTACCACTCACACACAAATTGCATACCCAAAAGCTTCTCATCCATGCGTTTACCCCACTTCAAGAGCGATTGAAATGTGGTAAAAATTAATAGAATATATTATCCTTGGTTTTGTCGGCAGTCCTCGTAAATACTTATCGTGCTTGATTGATCGAAAAGATTAAAATAAAATCGCATACAATATTTTAGTGATTTCTTGTCACATCGACGTCTGCTTTTAGCTTGTAATAAGAGGCTGATATTTTAAATGCACGAAGTATTTATGACAAGATTTATTTAATAACGAACAAGTAGTTAAGATGCCTGCAAACCTTCACATATAGACCAGGGCGGATCTGTTTCAAAACATGTTACCCTTGTCGCAAAATAGAAACACATACAAAAAAGAGGGGAGAAGCCTTTTATATTTAGTTTTTTTACCTCCTACAATGCACTTCGGACCTTCATAATTTTCATCAAAATTTTGCCATCTAAATTTTTTTTAAAAAATTCAAAAATTCCTGAGGCCGTCCTAAAAATCCAATTTTAATTTTATAAAATGATTTTGATATGTGGATTGCTTTTTTATATGTAAAAAAATCTAACTTATATATGCTTTAGTTTCTGACTTGCAAGATTTCAAAAAAATTGATTTTTTTTAAATAAATTTAGATTTCAAAATTATTATGCAAAATTTACTGATTGTGATGAAAATTTGTTTGCTGTTTTATTAAATGATAAAAAAATTAAGTGAATTATGAAGGTCCTAAGTGCGTTCTAAGTGGTAAAAATTTAAATAAAAAAGGCTCCTTAAAGGCAACTTAAAAACCGATGTTTTGAGAAAATTGTGTTTTAAATTATAATACTTTTTTTAAAAAAAACTTACTAAATTCAATTCGCGATGCCTGCGTCATACATTTTCTTTTACTTACGCTCAAATTCCTCTTCTCCTTGGGATTTTTGCCTACGAGCAATTCTGGCCTCCTTAGATGCCTCAGTGCTGCCTGCGCTTTTCCACTTGCTTGATTCTTGGAATATCTCGCTTCTCTGCATGTTCCGTTCCATCGCACTTTGACCTACAGTTATTCCCGTAGCTTGCATTATTTTCAGTAAAGTTATGAATCCTTCATTGAATACACATGCAAAAGTATTGGCATCAATTCTGATAGTATTTTTGCGAACAAACGTATGCTTAAGGGTCATTATTCACACGCAAGAATTGAAGCTTTCATTTTTTTTGTGAAATTGCCTAAGCAGCGGTTCAATAAATCTTGAGAAGTTAAGTCTTCATAGATTGATTTTAAAATTTGTTGTATTTCATGCAAAGGTGGTGGATACGTGAAATTTTTCAAAGCAGTTTTACCAGCTGCCTTAGCCCTGTGCCAGTTACACCAAGACTTTTCTCCAATTCAACATAGCGAGTGTATCATGCCCAAATTTCCTTGGGGATCTTTTCAACCGAAACAGGATTTCGTTGCATTGCTAGGTCATAGTAAGTTCACAAAGTTTTCATTGGTTTAATAGTTAGCTGAACTTTTTTCGGATTTTTTTTGGAGATGATGCACTTTTTTATCAACATTTATTTAGAAAAGGCCCCCTGTTTTTTTTAATACGAGTATGTACTGCTATTTTGCAGCAAGGGTAAAATGTATTACAATTTTTAACCAATCATATCTTATAAAAATTCAATTACGCAACTTTTATTTCGTCAAAACTTTGCTTTAAAATGAACCGTTTTCATGTTAGGAATGAGAAAAGTAGGGAAAAATCAGTTTTTTTTACATTTTGATTTATTCATTAATATTTCCGACTGTTTTGAAGGAAGATAAGTCAATTTTTGTTATACAAATTATCCCACAAATTTTCCCGCAAAAACCAGTGTACCCCCCCCCCCCCAGAGTCAAATGTGGTCGTTTTTTTACAGATCCGGCCTGGTCTTTTATTTATTGTTGATGTAGATTTGATTTATCCACATTGGTATTCTTAACGGAAAATTATACAAAATATCAATTATTACTTATAATTGATTTAATAGCGAGAATTTTAATAGTTTTCTAAAACAATATTTTACAATGGCTGCAAAATTAACAGAATATACTTAATTTTCTTAATTGATTTTCCCGTGAAATAAATATACTCAATAAATAATAAATTTTAAATTTCATTAGCTTAAGCATGTTTCCAAAAACTTATGAAATCACTCCACTGGGAGCGGCAGCAATATTATTTGGCAGGGTGAACTTTCAACATGAAAGATAGTGATGGAAAATTACTCTATGAATTTTCCTTAGAAAGCTTCTAAGCACACCAATCATTTAGTGAAACATTTTCTCGTGATATTATCAGCCTAAAATACCTACTCAGCGTGAAAACGCAAGCCTTATAAATTGAAGTTCAGAAAAATTTATATCCTACCCGTATTGAATTCGAAGCCTTTGATGATTTATCTTATTTTGTGGCCATAAAGCCTTTAAGCCCTCCGAATATATAGCAAGGAATGAACTGTTTGCCGAAGTTAGTTCTCAGCTACTTTGCATTATGTTTAGTTATGACTGTGGGTGTATTTTGGCCAGATATGCCTACAGATACCTATGTACAACTTTAGATACAGGACTATCGTCTGTTCTCTGCAGAAAATGTATCAGCAACTGTCTCAAGTGCAATGCATAAAATCTATAGACATGAAAAGAAATTACAATCCCTTTTCACGAATCCTTTAATCTGTAAATCGCCTTGCTTAATTCGGCTCTGATTTTGCATGATGCACTCTGAAAAATTTATGTGCTACAATAAACGAACAAGACGGAGGCGAAATCAGATTAAAATCTTCTGGCCGTGCCGGAGGAACGTTTTGATCATAAAGATGAAAAATTACTTGGCGCCGCGTTGCATGGCGTGTGAGGTAGGATTTGTGTTATATTTTATGTCGGCTTCCTAAGACGATTACAAGGGTCAATAGTGTGGTATTTGGTCCGTGTGGTTCTCTGGAATGAAACAATAGCTTGCGGTTTGTTGAAAAGCATATTCAGGTATACCGCGGCACAGTCAAATGAGGTAATCACTGCAATAGAGTGTTCATGTGGTTCGATTTGTCGGTTTTGATATCTGTTCAAGTGCACGATATGATCAGAAACTCATACGTTAATCAATGGAGTAATTGAAATTGACGACTTGATTCGAACACCTAATCAAGTAAAGAGGCCATAATTTCAATAAGAAATAAAAAGACTTGAGGCGTAGACATGAGCAGATCTAGATTGTTTATGCGCAAAGTATCCTTTATGGCTAATTCTTGATATTTAAGCATAGTTTTAAGAATTGCAATTAGCAATGTGGTAAAGGTTAGTTCATTTACTGAAACAATACACTAAAGTACATCTATTAGTAATTTTCTTGTTAAAAAATATTGAAAAATACGCCAGTGACTCTACACCTTAAAAAAGTTCAATTGCCGTGAGAAGCATAACAAATAGTAGACCAGGGAGATCTGTTTTCAGCTGACCGTTCAGAGGGGGCACGCTGATTTTTGCAGGAAAAGTTGTGGAATGACTCGTATAACAATAATTGATCTATGCTTCCTTACAAAAAGTCGGGAACATTAAAAAAAATCGAAATGTTTAAAAATTTAAAAAAAATCGTGTTTTTCGTGCTTGTCTCACTCCTAACTTTAAAACGGTTCATTCCAGAGCAAAGTTGCTCGAGAATGAAAGTTGCGTAGTAAAATTTTTTAAAAGACGAAATTGGTTTAAAATTCTAAAACATATGACTCATGCCGCAAAATAGCAATAATTAAAAAAAGGAGAAAAAAGCCGTTTCTTATTCAATTTTTTTTTATCATTTTAAATAAACTGAGGATATTTATAGTTCGCTCAAAAACATTTATAATGGAATAAAACAGCACACGAATTTTTATCAAAATCGAATCAGTAGATTTCACATAACAGTTTGGCAATCAAAATTTATTGAAAAAAAATCAATTTTTTTTTAAATCTTGCAAATCAGAAACTAAAGCTCATAGAAGTTTGATTTTTTACATATAGAATAGTACTTCACGTATTGGATGTATTTTACAAAATTAAAATCGAGTTATTAAGGCGGTCTCAGGATTTTTTTGAAGTTTTAAACATTTCTTTTGCTAATAAATAAATTGAATATCTCGGTAACCTCTAATTTAAATTCACGCTGCTTTTGAAAAATGGTATAAAAAAGGCATTTTCTCGGCTTGTAGTGAGTTTTATAAATTTATTTACATATAACATAATAAAAGCGTCTTCGGGATTTGGTAATGCAATATTTAGACTTCTCTGTTCGAGTTAAAAAAGGTGGAAATCGCTCCACTACAAGCCGAGAAAATGCTTTTTTCATAACTTTTTTTAAATTCGTTGCAAATGCCCGTCACCTTTGACTGGTTGTATCTCATTAACTAATGAACATAATTCAATAATTTTTTTTTAAAAGAAGCTGGATCATTTGAAACCAAAAAAACCGAATGAGTGCCTTGATGTAACGCTGTCGAGTTTTCTCATTTATTTTGTTTATTCATTTTTGGCGTAATTTTGAAGCCAAAAAAACGAAAAAAGAGCTTATTTTCGGAATTGTAGTTTTCAATCCGAAAAATTCCTATTCAAAAGAAATTAAAAAAAATATCTTGAAAGCGTTTCCTTGTAAAAAATTTACAAAATAAGTGGTCAAAATGTCAAAAGGATCGGCCAGTTATTTTTTGAGTTCCGTGTCTCACCGACTTTAAAAATAAAAAGTCTTAGAAAACGCGTTTAAAATTTTTTTTTTGGAGAAAAAGTGAATTTTTTCCTCTGCTCATACAGAATCGTCAATACTGAGTCCATAAAATGTAAGATTATCAGCAAGGATGTCTAGAGCATCTTTCGTTGTTGGCTTCGAAGGACTTGACCTTCTTTGCACTCTTTTGCAGCTTTTTGATCAGTTCTACTAATACGAATGTTATCCTATTCGCGTGCCCATTCATGAGAGATACCTATATTTAACAGCCCATTACTTTATCAATTTACTCGGATCAACTTCATATTTTGATGGCAAACTCTTGAAGGATTATACAATAGAATGAAGAAATAAAAAAAATTGAAAGTTACACCATACCCCCTTAAATAGTTAAGGCTACTTACACAACAGCAGCGTTCAGCTGGGCATGTTTTAAGCTTCTATAGATGCTATGAATGTATCTTGCTTATGCTTACCATTTACTGATCAAATGATCGCATACTAAAACAAACCCATTTTGTATTTAGTAAATTGTATCGAAGCCGCTTCTATTAATTTAAGCATATCTAATTTTCCTTAAATTTAAATGGCAGTCATCATCACAAACGAACTTCCTCGTAGACATCATTTCTCAGGGCTAGTCACCTTCTTCTTCTTCTTAATGATCATTGTTGAGTTATTCCCAAAAATCTTCCACCCAAACTCAAAATAGTTTATTCCATTTGTTGATTGCAAGATGTCGAGCAAAGGCGCTGGCGTTAACCTAAATTAGTGATTCTTGATTACTACTGCATGTTCAGACTAAGATCACACATGCTGACTTAATATTCTGTAGCTTTTGTGGTAGAAAACTGCTGTTGAAGTGTAGGTAGAAAGTCATTAGGAATAGGTATTAAGCAAATATATTCTGTCATTGAACTAAACAGAAGTTTTTTTTTGGATGAAGTAATCAAAAATATCATATGCACCTATTGCAAGTGAAAGACGATTTTTTCTGTGACAAGAAGAGTTAGGATTGAAATTTTAATAGCCACAACTACTGAAATTTATTTGATTTATACTATTAATTTTATGTCAAAAATATCTTAGATACGAGTATGTATTTCAAACGATTTCTGGTTGCCCTGCGTATTTAACAATACCTAATAAGACAACATCCAGCATTAGTTGTTTTAATTTGAAGCTCATGCCCAAAATTGAGGAGATCGCCTGCCATTCACCATAAAATCGTATTCAAAACGACCTTGAAAAAATGTTTATTTCATCAACTGAATATTTTAGTGTGTTTCCTGATCAAATTAATTACCGTCTGTATTTGTAAGAATTTTTCGATTAAATTATACGAAATGTTGTTTTCTTGTTTTAATTACAGGCTTGGAAAACACCTACGCAGAACCGTAGAAATCTGCTTGATACAACATCATCATCTTCAGATACATGACGGGGTTTTAGATTGCCAATCGAAGCCGAAATTTCAACAGGCACACAATGAGGCTGCCGGGAGTGTTGTTTATATGTTGTGCCATTATTGGCAATGTTGCGCCATTGTCAATTGATCCAGGTAAGCAGCAAGCATTTGATAGTGTTAGGATAGATGGTACTACTCAATTATGGTCATAAAAGTTTGATTCTGTTTAAACTCTGAACTATATCAACTCAAAGTTTATTACTTTGCTCAAATACATCATGTGGTAATCAAGGCTAGCTAGAAAAGTCTAAAATCCCATCATGCTTTCGCATGGACACATTATCTGGAAGATCTGACCCGGTGACAATATGTAGATATAAAATAATTTATGGTCGTGTCTGTGCAGTAAATTAAAATCCGAACAGATTGTACCTGGATTTGCTTCTTGATCGCAATGAATCTTCTCGCATCTACATATGCCACATATTTCACGTTGCATCATCCGTTTATTGTGCAATCAAGAAATCTGTCAATTTTATATCCAGTGGCCGCAACATCACAACCGACTCGACTATAATGTCAACCGAACGCGTCAAAATAACAATTTTAACAAATCTAGAAAATCTAGGAAGTATGTTTTGTGTGTCTTTCCACACATCATGGTTTTTTGTGTTGTTCGCCCGCCGATGAGAGTGTTGCATATCTATAGTCAGCGAACATCACTAGAACATATCATTTGAGCTATTTCTGTCGTCACGCTTGCACTAAAAGCAAATATTTAGGCATTAAATTGGACTAAAAAAATTAATGAGATCCCAGAATACGTGGGCCAATATTAAACCGAATTGAAATTAGTCCATAAATTAAAAGTAGGAGAACCGAATGGAAATAACTAAGACATGAAAACGTTATGCACCGTTTGGTATGTCGCCTTACTAACGAATATCTCATTAAGATCCCGCAGGGCAAGAGATGTTGAAGGTGAAAAATACTTTTGGGAAACCAATCAAAAGTTTCAAGATTATTTCCAAAACGAAACGATTGGAAACCGAGAAGGGAAATGCTCTTAACACTTTGATAGTCCGTATAATCATATGATTGGTCCAATTAGTGTTAAAGTGCTACAATCTATAAGTTAATTAGGAAGAAGCCGAGAATAGCAGAATAGGACCCTAATTTTAAATAGAAGGATGAACGGCATTTGAAAATAAAAATCCTCTAGAAATAAATTTCGTGATGTGCTCAACGTAGGCATGGCAGATGAATTAAAGTGCAATTAACACTGCATCAAAACGTAGCTTCAGAATGCAACCGGTTACGAGATTTACCAAAACTGTCCCGAAAAGTGACTGTACAAATTTTTGTTTTGTTTCCTAACTTTGCTAGTTTGGCTATGAAATGACTTCAATAAATAGTAAATTATTCATTCATATAATATGTTTTCAAAAAAAAATCTATGCGAATTTCAGAAAATTGAGGAATAAAGTCCATACGACTAGTTTTATCTATATGAAATACTTAGTTACATTGCCGAGCGAAGAAAACGGTGCAAACACCAAAAGATGAAATTTACGTCAAGATCATCCTAACTCAATAGTAATCCCATGTTTAGGCATAATCTCAAATCCAAATAAATTGTTAGGAACGACCATTCGTTGGAAAATAATAAAGTCGTGTCCACAACCCAAACACGGTACTGTACCAGTCCTACAAAGCCAGCGCTGTAGCGTCAAAGCCATAGAGACAGTTAAGAGTTCACATCCAAAACCACTTTCGAACGCATTGGAAACAACGCCAGCCGTCAGCCGAGCATCAATGAGAGAGTGAGCGGGCAGCCATAAGCGATTCTCTGTCATACAAAGAACGGCAGTGTTGACTGAGCGTCGACTGAGTGCTGTAAAATGGCACTGGCCACAGTGTATACAATATACAGTGGGAAAACTCAAGATGGGGAAATGAAACACACTGAGCTTTAAAACTAAATTTAAGAGAGCATTACGAGAAATTTAAGAGAGATCCCAGCGAAACAACTAT
The DNA here is from genome assembly GCA_963942545.1 of Oxycera nigricornis. Taxonomy (NCBI): domain Eukaryota; kingdom Metazoa; phylum Arthropoda; class Insecta; order Diptera; family Stratiomyidae; genus Oxycera; species Oxycera nigricornis. The sequence goes on from OZ012661.1 coordinate 4,933,352, forward strand.
AGGAAATACAGGTGTAAAGCAGAGCAGAGCATATGCTCGTGCTTAAAGCTTGGAGCTTTTGGTAGTTCCTCGGAGCTACTCGACGTTGAAAATTGATAGTCCACTTTTTACTCTAAGACTATGGCACTGGCAATCGTCACTCGTTGAGTTCTGGGTGAACGTTGTAAATTGACGCTGGCCCAACATCGGTGAGTGCTGTAAAATGGCACTGGCAATCGACACTCGTTGGGTGCTGAGTGAGCGTTGTAAATTGATCCTGACAATCGGCACTAACCAATGGCTTAAAGCTATTACTGCAAAATAAAACACTCCGTTGCAAATAGTCATTTATGTCGTTTATTCGAGATACGGAATGTGCCAGTCGTCCGTATAGTGTTGGATATGAATGCAGTTTTGAAAAGAAGACATTTTTATCAAGATCGCGAAAAGCCCGGTTCGCACGATGATGTTATGTCCAGCAAATATGGCCAAAATGCAGTTTTATAATATTCTGGATCATGATGCCAATACTCTTGGACGATAAGTTACGAACGAAAATAATATAAAAAAAAACAGTTCGTGTGTGAAAAATATTGAACAATTTATAAAACATTGTACATTGTAATATTTTATTTGAGTTGAACGTGTAATACTCTGGTTTTGATTGCTAATAACCTTTATCGGCATCGTGTTAGGAAGACTACCTTGTGTTCTTTCTAAGAATAAAGGATAGTGTGACCGTCGTGCCATTTACCTTCGCCTGCAACACATTTCTTCGAAATATCGACGACTACGAAAAGGAATACTGTTCAGCCTACACCCTCAAAATGAACATTTATGCGTTCAACAAGAATTTCAAATAATTTTCTTTGCCATTCAATTTAGATTTCAATATTAATGCAATACTATACATTCGCGCATACATACCTAAGCAATACTTATTAATATAACGAACTTGCACTGAAGCTCACTATTGAACTTCCTTCGAATCGTTTAACATTCTGCTTGTGTCCTGAATTGTTATATTTCAGTAATAGCTCGAAGCACTTGGCCACTGTCGATCGCTAGTTTACAGCACTGGGCCAGCACTATCCTAGACTAGTGTCATCGTCGCTTAGCACGACAGTACAATTGTTATTTATTACTTGTTCATAATGCTGAACGCAAAACACACCATACAAAATATATTCAAAAATCGCTAGATATTCCCACAATTTTTTTAATGGGATCCATTCTTAAACAGAGACCATGGCGCACATACGTGTTAAAAACGATTCGCTGATTTATCATCATTGCGATTCGAGAAACCATCAATAAGAAAATGAGCAGTTAATAATCGTAAATCAATTTGTGATGAGCCATAACTGGGTGCAAATGGCAAAGCATGCTAACGTGAACTTCCATATATGCTCCAAAATGTACGTTGGATATCTTAAGATCTCCGAAATTGATCACCTGCTGTTTGGTCACGGTCCGCCGCAGTGCTGCTACCTGAGATGAAGTAACATACCGCACATACGTGGCCGGCATCAGACATCAAGTGCCATTCTCAACAGTCTGCAAATTTTATCAGATGTGATGTTATGGGATGATTTTCATTTGATGTGATGTCAACTTCAATTTGTTCAAAAGATAATGTGGGATGGTCGAACATGTCAGGAGGAAAGCAAGAAAACAGAATTTTCCTATCTTACATGTTAATGTTTGCATCTACGTATCTTTACTTACGATATGTGCCTGAGAATGTACAAAATTACTCAGCAACCACTTTTCTGGATTGTATAGTGCCCACCGATTTTAATTAAAACAGGCGTGTACTTCCTTAACGCTAGCTAATTCTTGGACCTGACAAATGAAAATTCGTTTCAGTAATTTTCACCAATTATGGCGATACTGAATTTACCACGAAGAAGCCCTGAAGCAACAAAAAAAACACACACACGTACTAGTGCGTCATTTCAAATAGAAAATCATGTTTTCGATCCAATTAGCTTAGCAAATAATAACAGACTACATTGTGCATACCAAATAGCCAACACTTTATAATCAAGTACGCAATGAATCAATGTTTTTGTAACGTGACCGAAAAAGGACACATACAGACATCCTACTAGCTTTTCCAACAGTCTGTAAACATGGCGAAATTGTAACCAACATGACCGCTAGATTTGCTGTGCAAGAATCAACTTTTGCAGTTGAACGAATGAATGCAAATTGTTTTTGGATTAGCAATTAATAAATTCCATCACCTACACAATGGAAATACTACATATTTGATTTGCAGACTTTAAAACGTTGGCTGAAAGTGGTTGGATCTTAAAATATCGATGGCCTACAACATTTTGAATTTATGAAGCAATAATTAGAATATTGATTTTGATTTATAACTGATTTACTCATTGTGAATAATATGTATGGAATAATTTACAAATCCGTCTAGGATACCTTGAGCTCAGACACAACATGCAGAATTGTCTGAGTGATGAGCATAGCTCTGTTTTTATTGTATATCCTATTCGCAGCTGGAGAATCAGACTTTTCTGAATTTTAGTGTGTTATGAATCCAAAAAGGCATTAGGAGTATTTAAAATATTGATTGCTTGATTGCATGAGCGAGAAAATATCATACAAAAAAGGTGCAATAAATTATTTAAATATAATTGCAAAAAAAATCACTCGTACCTCTAAGTAGGAAAGAAAACTCAATCGTTTTCATATCTGCACCGACCAAACTGAAATACCAATTAATTTAATAAACTTTTACTACATTATAATTACATCGCTGATTTCCAGTTTTCCCACTTGATAGATTTATAGCGTCAATATCCTTTCAATACAATATTTTTCACCTTTACGTCAACTTAAACCAACAAATTTATTAAACACCCGATCATATTTCATGCACTTTATAAACTCCTCGCGTCTAATTGGAATAGTTAGCACATATTCCAGGCATATTCGTCGACTGCTTAATGGAATCTCTTATGGAGTATCTTATAGATAGCATGCAGCATGCGCCTCACAAGATAACCTGTAGCTGGAAAAGCATTGCGCGGAAAATGAATAACGCACAAATCTTCCCTTATTATGACCGTTATGCGACATTTTCCAATTAATTTGAAATTGATATGTACGAACGATGCGCCGATGATTTTGCACATTGATTTAAAAGATCAACCAGTTTCACGGTTGCAATGAATATATTATTGGTTGAATGAAATATGCAGAGAGATTTCGCGGAATGAAAGGAACTAGTAGAAATATTTTCAATTTTATTTATTTTTTACATTAGAAAATCAACACTTTTATTAACATGTCCATACTTATTGCATTTCAGCGGCATCGACCGAACTGGAGCAATTTATCAAAGATGATTTTGTGATTTCCATGAGGCATATTCGGTAAGTAAAAGATTCGATTGCAATTCAGTTATCAATTCGGCAATATTTTCTCAAAGTCCATAGAAAAGATGGTCATCCGTTTGATGTATTTTATCGGGATTTTTTTTTGGATAGCTACAATTGATCATGATATTCGTTCAATTGTGCTTTATTTAAATATGTGGCTATCGTTCTACAGTAGGCGTTTCACACGGATTTACTAGTTCATACAAACAGAAGACCAAACCTACGCTTAATTTTGAATAGGACAGGAAACTTGTGCGTTTTCGACAATCAAATGGCTAATTTACATAATTCGTTGATTTATGAACTGGCAAATGTGGTGTTTGGCGTAGAGCTAGATTACCGTATACAGTCAGCATTATCATAATGGCTTCATAAAAGCTTATGCTGCTGCCTGTTGTCCTCAAGCTTGCGTTTGAGTATTTCTTTAAAGCCACCTTTGGTATTTGGACGAATCTTAATCGAAGCAGCAGCAAAATCGTTAAGTTTGAAGATTAATAGCGGTGATTCCGGGCGATTGATGTTTTTTAGGAATTATTTAAAAAACTTCTTAAGACAACCTTGCAACAGCGATAAGAGGTATACCTATGCCAATCATTTTTTTAAATTCCTTTGCAAATTATAGCTATGGTAAAATTCTTTCAAAAATCTGTGCTATTCAATCCAATTATATTAATGTTAGTAAATTTAAAGAGTCACTTCAAAACCGAGACAATATTTCAGTCGTTTTCGGAATGATTTCTCAAAATGTCGATTCGCCCTAAACGAAAATGTGCGGTGCCGATTCCCTTAAGGAGTCAGTTTTGGACCAAATTTCAATATTTTTTTTAAATATAACTATTTATTCAAATGTGGTATAAAACTTTTGTACATCTACAAGTATTTATTAAACTTTAAGATTTCTTTTTCATTTTTATTTACAAAATGGCGGCTATCACGGGGGCACCCAAAAAACTGGTTGACATGATATCTCCTCACTGGAGCATCTGAAACAAAAAAATCGAATGTCATGTTGAAATATAATTGATTGGCTATAGCCTGTAGTAGAATTAAACATTTTGGACGGAAAAAACAAAATGGCAGCTTTTTCAACTTTTTGACCCCTATTTTGCAATTAAATTGTTTAATAAAATCGTTAATTCTTAAAAATATTCTGAAGCCCCGGTAGGGGCTAAAACTACGCCTGTGCTAAATATTCAGTGAAAATTTCAGCCCGATCGGTAATATAGCTTTTTCAAAATCGTATCAACCAGGTCGAAAAACATTTCGAGGAAAACGCGTTTAAAGCCGAAACAACTATAGAGCGGGCTCACACACGCTCTATTGTATCGCTGTATATATATGTATATATTTTTTGGCTTTACCGACCAAAATAAAAATTTGTACACGAATTCTACACATGTTGTACCTAAATATTAAGTTTTTAGAAAATCTGTTTTTTGAAAAAATAGACCCAGACTACCTTCTTAATGGCCCCTAGCATCTAGAGACGAATTACTAGTTAGAGGTGTACACACTGATTTTTGCGGAAAAAGTTGTGGAATAACTTGTATCAAAATAATCGACTTATCCTCCCTCTCAAAAAAGTCGGAAACGTTAAAAGAAAATCGAAATGTTTTAATAATTTGAAAACAAATTGTTTTTTTCCTACTTTTCTCACTCCTAACTTCAAAACGGTTCATTTTCGAGCAAAGTTGACTGGAAATAAAAGTTGCGTAATAAAATTTTCTATAAGAGAGAATTGGTTAAAAAAATTTAAAACATTTAACCCTTGCCGCAAAATAGCAATAAATATAAAAAATGGAAACAAAGCCTTTTTTATTTAATTTTTTTACCACTTGGAATGTACTTAGGACCTTCATAGTTCGCTTGAAAAATCTTTACAATATAATAAAAAAGCACACAAATTTTCACCAAAATTGATTCAGTAGATTGCCCATACTAAATGTGCAATCTAAATTCATTTAAAAAAAATTCAAAAGCTTGTTAGTCAGAAACTCAAGCTTATAGAAGTTTGAAAAACTTTTCACATATGAAAGACACTTTACCTATCAAATCCATTTTTACAAAACTAAAATCGGATCACAAGGGCGGTTTCAGCAATTTTCGCTAAGCTTTGTAATAAACTCTAAAACAGAGGTGGGCGGCTGAGGATTCAGTCGTCGGAGCCATGCCATGCTCTGAAACTAATCGCCCGAGCTATTACTCCTTAAACCCTTAGGCAAATGCGTTCATGCTAGCATCATTGAAAAAATCCTGAACTGATTTCGATTAAAAAATCGATGAGCACATTCAAAGCTATCAAGTGGCTCAAAAACTCAACAAGTTGAGCACAGAAAAGGGAATATGATGGAATTATCATCACAAAAGACCGCGAAAAGCGAATCGGTATACGTATAAAGACATCCTTTTCGAGGATTTTCAAAGCTATTATATATTTATGAACTGATTTTGTGTGTAATACCTTTCCCCCACACATTTTCAACCTGTGAACGGATATCTATGGATTTAGCATAGCGTTAAGAAGATTTATTTTTGAAAAATGAAACGATTTGCTATGAATTTTGTACAAACGATTGAACGCTGCTTGTGTGATTTAATGGTTTTAGCTTTGTTGGTCGTACGAGTTGAGCACTATTAATATTGTTAATCAATAGGAAAATAGTATTAAGAAAAGTGCTGGAAGACACAGAAATTGAATTCAACGTTGTGTTCTAATTTGGAGATCATTAAGTGTAATTGATTTCATTGCTGCAAATGATTCAAGACTGCATTTCACGTTCGTGAAGAAACACAGACAGCCATAATCTAAGCTCTACCCGTGAATCGGTCCTTAAAGCATCAAGTGCTTAAACTCAATCGCACATTATTGTCGACTAGCTTCCACTTGCTTTACTACCATCGTTTCCTTGAAGAAGGGAAATATAGAAGTTCGTATGACTTATTTCGATAAAGTTTTCAGATGCAGAAATAGTTGAGATGTTGCTCCGAAACTAATTTAACTTTCAACATCTCTATCTAGTTTGGATAAGTTCGAATCCATATCATTTAAGAGAGCTTAATAAATATTTCGATTCTGATTGGAGATTATTGTTTATTGTTTTGAAAAACTATAGTACATACGAGTCCAATTACGCGAAAGCAATTAAAAATAAATAAATTCAATATAATTAAGTATGCATGATCTTGGTCTTGCAGATATGACCTCGGTCTTGCAGAAATTCCAAAATCACGGTCCACACTATACTTGTGGTAGAAATACTAAAACTCGATTTGCTAGACCGTCTTTGTATTCGAAACTTCGCCAAAAATAAGGTGTTAAATATTTTTTGACTATATTTTTAGGCACTTTAGGGCGTTAGTGTTAGAAAAAAGATTTTATGTTTTACGCAAAGTTAAAAAAAGTTGCCAAAGTTTTGCAAACGAGAAGAAAATTTGAAGTCTGCAGATGCATGACCAAGACCAAGTCCTAGTGTGCAAAAACCAATACCAGAACCGAGACTATTATAGCAATTGTCTGAGCCTTGTTTTGCTCGTTAACTTAATTTTATACAAAACTAAAGAATGGTCGAAAGATTTAGCCATCACCTTCAGCTGTATAACAAATAAAATTTTCCGTAAATAACGCGTTATTAGTAAGAACAATTATGTGGTATCAGTAAAGTCATACGTATTTTTCGTTTCGTTCTTTTTTCAGACCGCGTCGTAAATCACATATTGCAATTGAAGCTCTATTCATGATCGACTTTCCCACCATCAAACATAAGCTTTCCTTTTTCTTGGACCGAAAGAAGCAGCGAGTATCTCTCGATATTAACGTGAATTCAGTAACAACATCTCAAAATTTTGAAATTGCTGAAATGAACGAGACAACCACAATACGATCACTGGCCATCCTTTTTCACAAGAATGTTATTACGTTGCTAGTTGATTGCAAAGAAACATCCCGACTTGAAGTTGATTTCAACCTATCCAAATTGTACATTCAAATGAATGATCCGGTAGTGAAGTTGGTAAGTATTTAAATTAAAGTTAAAGTTAAGTTAAAATCTGAGGCAACGCCATGAATGCCATTTTGCCATCGCACCCTCCAAAAAGATTTTTTTCCGAGAATTCAGTAATTAAGCAAACTAGTCGAATTTTTTTTAAATTTTCATTTAAAGTGGTTTTCTATTAATACGTCAATACGTTTCAAACGCATCATTGAACTCAAGGGAGCAGACTTGGTTGGGGCGTCCAAAAAAGTTCTTTATTTAGGATTTTTTTTGACCGAATCATAAAATAATTAATGAAAAATGCTTTTCCACATGGTAGATATGTATTTGAAGAAAATATTATAAATTAGTCAAGACTTACTATGGAGAAATACGTGGGATACAGCCAATTTTCGAGCGGTACAAAAAAATAAGGGTTTTGCCGTGATCATTGCAGCTTTGATTTAAAAAAACAAAACAAAAAAGCATCATCAGTTAATGACATAGTGCTCCGGATGGACGAAGGGATTTGAATTTTTTTGATTAATTGAGAAATGGCGGATGTTCAAATTCAAAAATGTTAATTCGACCAAAATTTCACTCGCATTTTCGGCTATAAGAAAAAATGTCATCGTCCAAGAAAATCCGTGCATCCGGAGGACAATTATAAATAGAATAAGTGAGAAAAATTTCAGACTAATCGTGAAAGCCGTTTTCAAGTTACAGTGACCACCGATTTCGAAAACATGGTTTCGAGAAAAACGCGTTTGAAGTTTTGAGTACGATTTGCATGCTTTATTGAAAGTTATTCACATCTAGAAATAATAGTCCGATGTGTCTGAAAACTTTAAAGAATACTTTTGAAATATTCTACTTTCAAAAGACAAAAAAAAGGAATCGATTTTTTCAAAATTCTATCTAGGTCTGCCCCCTTAAGAATCCAAAGACTACTTTACAATATCGGTTCAATTAAAACATGTTGAGCTTATATAAATATAATATTGAACTGAAAGGACTTTCATTTCTTAAAAAAAATTTATGTGAATTTTAAAACTGTTTATCGATACTAATTTTATTTCTTAAAAAACTCTCATTTATATTATTTCACGGGGCTAATATCTGGTGGTGCTCTGAAATTGTGATTGCATTTATAAATGTAGTAGAACTTATGTTATTGCATTTTGCATTTCATTAATTGCAGTTCCGCGAACGCAAGTATCCTCTTCATTTCGATTCAACTGTGGAGCGTGCACTTTCGCGTGCCAATTGCCAAAAGGGTTTGAGTCGGCGTGGTAACAAGCGATTACTCAAGAACAAGATCAGTGATAAAGGTGAGTTGATGTTAATGAATAAATTGCTTGGATGGCCCACTACAATCGGATCAGACGGGAAGGTAGGCAGGTGTGATGATATGTATTTTTCGCACCTCCTTGACATGGTGCTAAAAATTAATGAGTGCTGTTGCTTCTTTGTGTTGAATTTATTATTTTGCCGACAAGTTTGTCGATGTACTTATTTGTTTCTTGGCATTTCAATTTTGCTGAAATGAATTTTCAAAATTTAATTACAACGAGAGAAATTGTTTGATTAAAATCTTTGGTCAGTGTTTCTAATTTGTTAGATTCTTCAAACTATTACACATATGAAAATGAGTTCCTAATTTTAGTGAGAAAATATTCGGAAAATTTAAATATCATGCTTGAAAAAAATATTACTTTTCAATGGGCCTGACCAAATTAATTTTAAGTTATGCAATTCCGAGCAGCTTCGATAATGCTAAATTTCTCAAATTTTCCATGCAATTTAAACCATGCAAAATCTACAAACATTTTATATATTACCCCTTCTTTGCACTATAACCACTTGCTCGATACAATTGTTGAATAATTTTGATTGAAAAGAGAAATTCAATACATTCATTTAACGACACAAATTCAATATCAACGAAACCTACATGCTGAAAATTCAATCAAAAACATTTGATGACGCAACATCGTTGCATTAACAACCTCAATCTTTTATATGAATGTTAGATTGGTTAAAAGATCAAGGCCAACCAAAGGCGTGAAGAAAAAAACAGATAATTAAAAGAATTTTTGTTGAACTGTTGTATGAGATTATTTAAGTTCTTCTAAGTAATTGCTACGAAAATATCGAATAAAAATATTTATTCTGGGCTTAGTTATCAGCTCGATTGTTGACTACTTTTTCAACACTGGACTATTGGATGTGAAATATATATCTATTTTGTCTGAAATGCGTGAATTTAACTCAAACATCGAAATTAAGTTTTTTTGGGAAAAAAATAATAATTTCATATTAATGAAACATTATTTCAAACATTTTTACATGTGTTTATATGTGGTATTTTGTTTTTGAAATGCATTTGCCTCAAATTTGCTTTTCACATTTAACACAATAGCCCTTACTTTCACTTCTTTTGCATGGTGCTTGAACTTGAAAATTCATCTATGTAACTTTGTAATGACTGCATTACTTGCAGGTTATATTTCTTATTGACCGTTTTACCCCGTGGCAAGAACTCATGATTCACCATGCCCCTGCAATCGACGAAAACTGTAAGCAAACCCTTCACAATCGACCAAACTTGGCGCGCTTTTTTCGGCCTTTCCATCGATAAACGTTGCTTTGATCCAAGGTAGCTTCACCATATGCCACAGTCAATATTCGGAATGCGTCCGCGCACTTAAAGTTATTTTTCACACAAAATGTGATACAGATTTTTTGATCCATTTTTTGGAACATACAAAAATCGAAGACAAACCAAAACACGTCCAAGCAAAATAGCTGTCAAAAATTCACTGAAAATTCAAAATGGCCGAACTTGTCAGCACAAGTGACGGATATACGTACCAACATAACACCACAAAAATATCGAAAATCTAATACACGCAGCCCGCAAAAATTCAAAATTCGTGATACTTTTTAAACTGACCTAGGAATGAAATCGTAGATGATAGCGTTAAACACAGTGTCGCGCGGTGACTATCAGTACTTCTAAGTGGCTTATCCAAAATCAACAAAACATTAAAATTTATCGATTCAACATTTTATCCTGTTCAAACTTTAAGGTAATCAAAATGACACCATCATATTGTTTGCTTATACATTTCAAGGAAACAACGCTCATTTATTATTTTTGAAAAGAAAGTTTTCATCAAAAAAAACGCATTGGTTGAGCACTAAATAAGCTAATGTTTTTTTATTCATTGATTTTGAATAAAAAACTTAGAAATATTGATTGTCACAGCAAATGTTAGAGGACGGTCAACAATTGAGCTAATAATTTAATCTAAACCAATATTTTTTTGGAAATTTTTGTACTTAAAAATATTTAAAAAAAAAACTTTACGAGTATATTATATATTTAAAAAAAAACATTTCACAACAGTTCAAAAGAATTGTTTTTGATAGTATCTAATTTTTCACGCCTTTGGCTAGCCCGAACCCGTTGATGGTAAAAAAAGTTTGTAGTGTAAGAACATCATTAGAATTGTTCTCAGTAGTATTTGATAATTATATAAATACTGCTTGAAAACACCAAATCAATCAATTTCGCTAAGAAGTTAAAATAAATCAACATACACACTCAAATTATTTAAAGTGCAAACTATACACTACACTCTTACAAAAAATTCAAATTCAATTGAAGTACGAATATCTTACTTATGCCTTATTTGGTAGCGATCTTGAATCAAACGGAAATGCCATACCTTTTAGACAATCTCTAACACCGGACTTCCATTTACGTTTGGAAATTCATAGAAATCACATATCAATCACACATTTCCATCAAGCGTAAGCTTGCTCGTGATGTTTATTACCTGATTTGCAACTTTACGATATTTTCTTTCAAATATCTGACAATTTTTTCGAATGATCTCGTTATGACAAATTTATTAGATATTTATTTGTCATCCATACAAGATCGTTTGTTAGTCACCTATAGAAAATTAAATCGTTTTTTCGAACTTGGTGACTTTGGTCCATTTAGTTACGACGAAACAATCTAATAAAATTTTATGTTCTCAAGACTAATGTTGATTAAAATGTAAATAAATTCCAATCAATCTAGATAAGATACCCGATATGAATATTTATATATGAATTGGAATTGAAGGTTTCAAATAATTATTTAAATTTTGACCGCCCCTACAAATAAATAGGAAAAACTATAGAATATAAATTATTACTATAACAATCGCCTTCTAATCGATTTTCAGTGAAACTTACAAACAGCTGCGCTGATACTTTTATTAAATATTTAAAATCAATAACAAGTAGGTTTCGTTGATATCAGTTTTTAGTGGATCTTCAAAAGTGGTTGATGTAATTTTCATGTAAAATTTATATTTTGAACTAAAAATTGTGGTTCGATGGAATTCAGGCAGCAATTTATATTTTGTATCGCTTCACTTTAAATTTTATGATGCGAATGATTTAACGCAAAAATTACTATTAATCAACTTTCTTCATTTAAGAGGGGTGGTAGTACAGCCTTTCAAAAGTGTCCAGTTAAAATTTTAGATTGATCAGAGCAAAACTGACGGAGATATAGCCGTTTTAAGGTAGTAGTCCACTTAATAAATTTCGAAAAATGGATTTTTTTTGTATATTTTGACTCCTTTGAACTTCAAAAATGACTTCCAGAAATATCTTTCCGAAATTTGAAATTTGAATATGTAAATAACGACTTTGAGTCTGTGCGTTTTTTCGGCTCTTTGCAGGCGTAGCGTCTCTTTTATTCCCCTTCTCTAAAATAACGATTTCTCCTACATACATTATTTTTGCGGCTTTATTACCTGTGCTCAGTGCTAATTTAGACCTCTAATTATCAATTGCGTATAGGTGAAAAATATCTCCGAAAAATCAATATCGTGAAGGAAGTAAAGGCTCGCAAGTGAGAAAAACTAAGTTTTTGGCAAATCAACGTCTTTTAATCACGGCAGAGAGATAATCTCCGGATCTACCGAACCGAAAAAAATTCGTCTTGTTTTGCTTCCGAAAATTGAAAAAAATCAATAAAATAAAAAAAAATTAATGTTGTTACCTCGAAAAACTCATAAACCAACGAAATTTTTTTGGTTTTTAGTCAAAAGATGATCCAGTAGTTAGTTATGTTGATCACCATAAAGCAACCTTTTTTTGGGTGTATACGAATATTTGCGTCCTGTGACTCAATTCACAATATTTTTTCACAAAAAATTTACAGAAGATTCTTGAGATGTTGCACAGTTATGTTCTTTATTTATAAATATATGTATGTTCACCATATTTTCATAGAGGACTCTTGAGGGGATAATAGCGGTTATAATTTTGAAAAATAAAAATTTTTTTTTTTGTAATCTTTAAAATGTAAATTTTAAAATTTATGCACAGTAAACGGGCTGAGAAAAAAATATTGAAAATTAGGCTGTTTTTTAGCATTCTAACCGGTAATACCCCCTTAAACCGAACACTATAAAATCATAAACTCTTCTTACGCAGCAGATCGCATTCTTAGCTTACTCCTTCAAATAACTTTTATTTTTGTTTGCATGAAGAAATGCCTATTCAACCGAATGGCCCACTTGCAGATGAAAGCAATATTATGGGATTCTTGAAAAATTCAAATGATAAATTAATTAAATAATGCTAGTCCCTATTTTGGTCTATTGCCATGCCTTATCCAATGACTTAATCAATTTGTTTAGCTGCGCTTTCATTTTCACATCTACATTTCTCTCTCTTTGTATCTTGTGGCGCTGCATCTACCTATGCACATTTCAGAGAAGAATAAGAAACGCGATATTCGAGATTGGTATCATCAAACGAATAGCGAGCGCTACCAACAACATGAAGTACCTGTCGATAATACACAGGAGGCGCATAGACGTGGTGACATTCCCATTATGCATGGCGACTGCGAAGGTACGTATCCAAATGTTTAATTTAAATGTAGATACATATACTTGACTGGAGGATGCATGTCAAAAGCACACACACGCACACATCAAATCTAAGAGGTATTTTTCTATTTTCCATGGCTTTCAGGCGAAAGTGCTTTTTATGTCGAGTGTCAGATTGTTGACAAGGTTTTCAGCTTTATTGCTTTAATCTGTTTCTTAATCGCAGCTACTATCTGTTGGTCTTCCAGCTTGAAACTAACGAGATGTGATTTTAATTTTGTAAGCTTGATTGTTTGGGGAGTGTGCGTCGAATTGTAATTTGCTTTAAAGTGTTTTATTGCTCTTGAGGCAATATGATTTTCGGTTATTTTGAGGCCAGATAATAAAAAAGGGTTCAAAGAGACCGAAGTGGCACAACGCTCATCAAAGATGAATTAAGCTGGCACATTCCGCTCGTGTGAATAATCATAAACACTTATAGAATTCCATGAGATGCTTTTAAAAACTATGTCAACAGAAGGTGAACTTATTCGTGGCATGCTTGAGGCAGTTAAGCTGCCTAATCTTAATAAGCTTCCGGGATATTATAATTTCAAAATATTTCTTTCATCTGCGACTCACGATGCGCAACCTCCTAGAATGGGGCGAGCTCCTTTGCGAAATTGTTCGTATCTATTTTCCTAGAATCAATAGAAAAAGTGTTCCCACGCCCACAGCTCACAGGATTCTCATAATCGTGGCGACTTTTATATATTCTCTAATTTATATTGGCCGTAAATTACTTCGCTCCCAATGAACTGCTTTGTGTTTTCCTGATAAATGTTTAATCAGTAATCTAATTTCCATGTTTTCTTCAATTTTATTCCATTGTTGCGCGCTGGATTGACGACGATGACGCTACCTCACCATCCTCCTAATGAATTGAACAACGGACAACTCGCGCACTATGATGCTTTGATTCCGCCATGACTTGGCGCTTAATCCAATAGACGCCCTCACTCGATCCATGTCGGATTTGATGCAGATGGTGAAGCAGCTTCGTGACGATGTCGCCCACCAGCGACAGGAGATCGCCAATCTACGTAATATCATGGAGAACTGTGTCGGTTGCAAGGAGCCAGCTCAACTTCGCGAGCCCTCTTGCAAAACCGCAAATCCATGCTTCACAGGTAAGTGCAGTTACAGACAAACGTATAAGCTCAGCTACGGCATCTCGAAGTTAATGAACCAAAAACTGGTAGATTTCCTTTGAAGAAAATGAAGGGTGGAGCTGTTACATAGATCACTTTGATCCTTTACTGAATCGCTCGTTAGTAATTAACACAATAAGCTGCTCCTGTAGTACGATGAATGGATTTCTTGAAGCAATTTGCACATTTTCGTGGTCCCGGTAAAACAGTACAGATTATCTTATCATCTTTTTGAAGTTTTAGATAATATCATTAATCAAATTATAATTACACACTCAACTTGATCCATGAAATCTTAAAAGACTTTATTTGAGACGGCTCCAATAAATATTCAGTAAATTCTCGAATACGAATACGTGGAAAATTGTTTGTTGTGGTGAATGCTGGTTAGATTATGTCTGATGATGGCTAAGGATATTGGAATCTGGAAAACAAAGCTAGGTGAAGTCAATGAAAAAGCAATTATAATTGATGCATAGATACGAGGCGAACCTCGCAGTTTCAGTCATGCTGGCCTTCCTTTTGATTTTCCAAGGAATTATTCGGGTGTTTAACTTGCTCGTTATTTTCTCACTGATATCGAATATTTTTCAGCTGCTTCGTTTCCTATAGTTAGATATTTAGTTGGTTGATTTCATCGTAAATGAAGGCAACTCTACAATAACAATGCAGTAGAATTGATGTTGGCAAGGAAATGGATGAATACAGAAATCAAAATTATCTAAGCTGTGGCCCACATATTTACACTATATTTAGTTCGAATTGCATATTAAGTTGGTTCTAAATTTTTATTTATGTTTAATTTAATGATCAAAGTTTCCAGCCACCAATAGCTTAAAAAAATTGAAAAATGTTGCAGAAACCGCGAATCATATTTTACTTTTTAGTCCAGTCAAATTAATGTCCATAATAGAAGACTTTTGTATGTTGAGCTAATAAATGGATAGGTAGTGAGTCTTAAATCGAAAAGTTAACTTGCCACAAGATCAGCAGTAGCCCACAGTTTTGTTGAGATGCTTGTCAACTATGTGAAACGGTTTAAGTGCCTTATCCCGTACGTATTTGTCAATCATCTCAATGAGTAGATCCTTGTGGATGCCAGATACCTTTATGATCTATAGTTTTAATTCAAAGTTTTTCTTCGTAAAGTCAATAGTTTCGCATATGTAACGAAAAAAAACAGCTAAAAATTGAAGATTTTTAGTTCAAAAACTACAGAGTTTATCACGAAAAATATTCGATTAAATTTTGAAAAAAAAGAAACATTCTACATTAGTTTTTTGTTGAATGAACCGTTTTCGAAATGTTAGCAAAAAGCTTTAAGCTCTACTGTTAAAGTGCTAAAAACGCAACTTTTTTTTAAAAAAAAATCGATTAAAACAAACTACTACCGATATTAATTTGAAATTTACTGTGCTTCTTTATTGAAGTCTAAAGCTAACATTTTTATTGTAATTTTTTTTGAAAGCAAAATGGCCGTCATATTGGTGTAGCACGCACGCAGTTCAATGAAAAAAAAATCAAACTACGCCTCGTAATATCATGACCAAAAAATATCCATCTGCAAGCATTTTCTTTTAGTCTTAATTATAAAGGAGAGAAATAATCTATTATTGCAACGAAAACAATTTCATTTACGATTTGGTGCACGTCCGAACAAAGGTGTGTCGATTTGCGTCACATTCGCAAACGAAAAAATGATTCCCAAACCTCTAAAACAACCATTTAAACTCTGATAGTAAACTATTTCTCTATTTAAATACTTTAAAAAAATAGTGTGCAAAGTTTGAAGTGAATCGGCCGATTTGTTTTCTTACAATTTTGCAACGCACAATGAAAAAGTGCGATTTGACAAAAAGCGTTTAAAGTTTTTTAACAATTTTCTCACATATGTATTTCAAAAAACACAAGAGAAAAATTTATTATAAAAAACAGCAGTGAGGCACTCTGGGAGTATCCGATGGGAAGTTTAGCTTCGTTTTGCAAATGACTATGTAACGGTTAAAAAGTTGTATATAGATAAATTCAGGAATTATTGTGGCAAATTCAAAAATCTAGGATGCATATAATATGACAAAATTTGGAATGTTTTTATTGCGTTTATTCAAACAAAGTAACTTAAAATGAAAAAAATATAAGGAGCGGGGATTTCAACCCTCTACCTCGAGAGCAAGAGTCGGGCACTCCGCTCACTGAACCAGCCGCTCTACTCTTATATTTGTACATCATTGCTATGTATTGTGCTCAATTTGAATTTTAAGGCAAACTTCCGTTCGCTTTTTCGTTCGGTATGCTTTTTCTGAGCTGACTTCTCTCGCTCACTTTTCGTTAGAGCCTCCGTAAAGGAATTAGGGCCAATTAGTTTTTTTTATAATTTTACGGCACACAATGAAAAAGTACGTTTCGAAAACAGTTTTTAAACGAAATTTTCTCACATATCTCAACAAACACGAGGGCAAAATTTATTATAAAACATGACGATATTGGGTCTATATTTACTTTGTTGGCTGATTATTAGTTTATTATGCGAATATATAGATTTAGAAAGTATTATACTACTTAATGTACAGTTATTTCACGAAAAATGTTTGAGCGGCTACAATGCCTACGAGCAATTCAAAATAGCGGCTAGTTAGCGGCCTTGTACAAGATCAACTTTTTGATTCTAGACTCACAATATTTCCATTTACTAGTTTCACATGCAACACTTGAACTAAAAATTCTCGCTAAAAATACTCAATTTGGCTGGACTATTCGTCTAATTTTTGCAATCTGTCCCAGGATCATCTATCCAAACCAAACTCCCGTCGACTGTAACACCGATCTATCTGCATGCTTAAGTCCAGTTCCATTTATTTACGGCATCATCACCATTCAACTACTATCTACACCATGCGTTGTGATAACAACAAACATCCTACTCAATCAGATAGTGTACCTACACGCCTAGAGTGATATGCATTCACTTATCCGTAACGAGCCACATTCATTCCGACTTTGATGATTCCTTAACAGGAGATGATGCCATTGCTGCTTTCCCAGTGATGATATATTTCTTATGTTGTTTCGCTGCTATTTCCTTTAATTCTCGGTACGTCTGAATAACGCGATCAGGTGTGGAGTGCCACGATACAGGTACGGGAATGAGATGTGGACATTGCCCCCACGGATATGTTGGCGATGGACGGACATGTAAACCAGGATACACTTGTGCCGAAAGACCATGTTTCGCGTAAGTAAACATACAATTCTCTAGTTAAAACGATTTTGAAAAGAACAATTCATACCTCATTTTGCCCAGCAAAATTGTTTATTTTGAAACTGATCTTTTAATATCGTCTTAAAAATCGATTCAATGATCACCAACTCCACAGCACTTACAATCAACTTTCTCTCGCTCAATGTATCTTCTTAAACCATCAGCCATTAACACAGTCGGATGCTTTAAAACACCTGCACACTTACATGCAATTAGTTCGTCATCAAGAGTATAATTCAAAACGACTAAGTCGTTATTACCCCAATTACCAATCCGAAATTAAAATCTCACAGGCATTTGAATTATAAAATCCAAACAAATTAGTCCTAAGCCAACATGTAACCTGTTGGTATGTTTAGAAAAAGATAGATTCAGATACAAGTTCAATTTAATTCGAGTGGTTTGTTTGAAATCGTTCAATATTAATTGCAGACAGCTCGAGTATTCTGAAACAGCAGGAAACTCATGGAAATACGAGAGAAAATTTGTTTGGAAATTGAATCCCCAGCTAGCTTTTGATGGAAAAGAATCTTTAGCAATCGCTGCTCGGCATTTCAGTTGAATGTATGTAGATCAGAATTGAGCAAAAAGCATGAGAATGGTGTGTCTGGTATTCTTGAATTCACTAAAGCATCCTCTATTATCCTTGTATAAATTACGTTTACAAAAACTTTTATTTAAATTTTCATAGTTTGTAAGGAAGGTAAGAAAGTGAATTTTCTGGAAGTGCATATCGCCACCTCACTTAATTGATTGTTTTTGAAAAAGTGCTGAAAATAGTTCTATTGATTTTCTTAACAATTTTCTGACGGAGGATGCAAATCATGACATTGATGGATACACGCCTTGAGCTTATTTCGGTAAGTCACTTAATTTTTCGTGTTGCATTGTAGACAGCGTTCTCTTCAATGATATACAGGTATTGCAAAAAACCAAAAGATTGAGTTACCTAGTTCTTGCATTCAAATGACGATATGCATACATGTTGCAGAAAAGTATGTGCCATTATTCAAACACAGAGAAGCAATTATGTCTTATATGTGCCATTGCTATTGATTTTCTGCTTTTTTTTGTTAGCTCTGATTCAAATAGAAAACCCTGTATTGTTTATGTTGCAGAGAGCATTACCAAGGCTTATACATTTATAAAGAACATTCTACCGGACTCATGACAATAGTAGAATAGTATACAGGGTTAGCCATATGAAGTGTCTCCAACTTCAGATCGGTTATATCTGTCAAACCGCTAATGACAGCTACGTCAAATATACACTGGCGACATTTCATTATATTGTCCACCAGCCACGAAAATCATTAATGTTTCAATTTTATACCAAATAGATTTTAAACGTAACAGTGTTATTGCATTACATTTGGCTGGCAAACCGCAAATAGATATTGTTCGTCAGTTCAGCCAAAGCCAAAGTGAACAGAAAGTTTGTCGATCGCAACATAAAACGTAACCGGCAGCATTGATAAACGCTATGATGGTGGTCCGGAAAAAACGGCAACAGCACCAGATATGATTCCTAAAGGGAAATAGAGAATTCGCCAAAATTCTTGACGTAGTGGCAATCAAATGGCCAAGGAAATGAAAATGTAGCAAACAAGCATGCGACGCATATCGAATAATGAGCTCAATCTCAAACCTTATAAGTTGCAAAAAGCACACAATCTTACATCAAAACAAAAAGAGGTTAGGTTACAAAGAGTCAAACAGCTAATTCAGTTGCACGAGAGTGGTCGATTGTCAAACATTGTGTTTTCTGATGAGAAAAATTTCCCAATTGAACTCTCAAAATGATCGTGTTTACTGGACCAAACGCTCATACGAGAATTTAAAACATCGACTGGCCACCAGAAGTCATTTTCCATCACAAATAATGGTTTGGGTAGCAGTAACTGGACTGGACTGGACGCTCTCCGATCGTTTTCATTGAGCCTTGCGGCAAAATCAATGCGACTTATTATCGGAAAAATATTTTAGAAGGTGGTCTGAACCCGTAGATAAACATATTTCATCTAGTCTATTTTAAAGAGTCAGTTGAGGTCTCAAAAATACGTCAGTATGGACAAATTGAAGGAAGTGAATGAGCCAAAATACCGCAAGATCACATTCGTGAAGCGTGCAACGCGTGTTTTAGTCGTATTTAGGGCATAATCAAGTCAAAAGGTGGTCAGATTTAGCCAAAGTAAACGAATTCTGATTTTTTTTTTGTTCATTTTCACACAACCCCGACTTTGAATGGACAAAATATATTTCCACACATTTCTTTTATGCCTTTTTTAATTGGGGACATTTCAATTGGCTAACTCTGTAGTAAGAAGAAAATAAAAATACTATGATGATAATGAGTACTAGCCAGATTGGATAAATAGAAGTTTTTAAGTGGCTTTTAAGTTCATCTAAACAAAGTGGATATGTAGTACTCAATTGAACAGAATGAAAACAACACTGTAGGTACATTTTATGACTAGAACAAATACATTTGCTTTTGGGCGGAATAATTTACCTCTTAGTAGGTGCTAATGAAGTTTAATCAAGACCTCATGTCCTGAATACGCTTCGCAACGCCCGAAGAGGTACTTAATGTTTTCCGTTTGATATAGCTCATTGCATCGAATCTATCTACATCTGTCTGTGATTCAGTTCTTAGAGTGACTTAACGGACACCGAAAACCATTATTGTAACCACAATCGGTCCTGCAGTTTGCACTGCTTTAAGTGTTCAAACGTAATGTACCTTAAGATACGATTGCAGACGTTTGTTACTCTGCCACTTTTCGAGCCAAACCACCATGCCGCCGGCCGCAACATAAAATGATTTTCCAACAATCATAATGAAAAGTAAAACTCCCACACACGGAACAGTTCGGAAGAGAAGTGACTGCCATAAATAATAGGATAAGGAAATAGCCACAAAAAATAAAAATAAAAGAATTGGAGTCGACTTCCAGGTGTGTACGGTGTGACTTTGTCTTATACTATCTCGAATTATCTGGAATGCGACTCGGATAGGAGGTGTTAAACAGCAATCTTTCTTGGACTAAGTCGAGAGCCATTGCAACAGAGAATTGAATGGAAAAATATGACTTCGGTCTTAAAACTTGATACGAATGCGTTCCCAATCACACTTCGACATGATTTTTATCACCTTTGGAGCATAATAAATTGTGTCTTTGGGACCGGAAAATCGTTGGTCTTGAAATTTATTTTGTTCAGTCCCAAAAAACAAGTGCTAAAAAAACAAGGGTCATACTGTAGATCACGCAGGGATTGGTGAGCCTCAAGGAAAACATTTGTTGCGATGAAATAAAAAGCCGAGAGTTCATTTTAATATTGACACTCGGAATCGTTTTCACGGGGAAATATAAGCAATATATATTTCAACATCAATGCTGTCCGGGCTAGAGAAGCAACAGGGTGGTCGCTATATTTCACAAGGTTTGTGAAAGGTAGTCCTTGAATGATGATATTTGCCTTAAAAATTGCTTAGTGTAACAGTTAAGCGTATTTTCTCTTCATCGAAAAACTCGGCAAATTTCAGATCGTCTTAATCCAGGTGAAATATAAAAGCCACCAAGCATCAGATCTTCAACACTGGCTCTAAACGAAATATCAAGTCAAGCCCGCCTACGCTCAAAATCATAATATTTAGGATCAGAAGAAGCCTGGGGTGCGTGATCTACACATGCAATCTCACAACTTGCACCAGAGAACCTTTGCAGTTGCCAATTAAATCCCCAATACTATGTTGCAAAATAAAATTCTCATGAGCATTTATTAATGAAACCTCTTCTCGCTCAAGCGGACATGCACAAATCTAAGTTGATGATTAAAGATGTCCCCTGTAAATATATTCTCTGAATATCATGTATCCTAGCAAATAAAAAGTTGTCCATTACCACTTTCAATTGCCCAAATTAATAAAAAAAACTTCATCCAACTCAGAACTATTTCCACTACAAATTGTACACAGAGAATCCCTTGCGGCTGCTACCAATAAAAATCGCCGCACTATGTTAGCCAAGACTTAACTTGACTCGACCTACACAGGTATTTTATGTTAATACAACACTTCAAATCGTATCCAGAGACTCCAGTCACATTTACATTAATCGTACTATACATACGGGGGATCATAGCCCAGATTGAAGATACTTTTGCATTCAGATGCATCATCAAGTGTGTAGTAGTGAAAGCAGCAGCAGCAGCATTGCAATCGAATAATCGAGGAGGAGAAGAACCTTTGAATTATCAATTCGATCCAATCTGATGTGATTCGACAGGACAACTCTTTTAAAGCACCAATCCCTAACGATCCTTTGTATCTGATTAGTTGGAAGATTGACAGAGGGAATCCGTCGAAATTAATACCGTGATTGACCAGATGGTCATGGAATTCCTTCGGTTTGTCTCGTGAAAACTGATTTCAGGTGAGATCGCAGGTATGCGTGGACTTGTACATGAAGAATAAAATCAATTTAGAAGCGTTTGACTTGTCCCGGGAATGAAGCAACATCATAGAAATGATCATGTTGGTCTTGAGGGGCCAATCAGAGGATCATCCGTAAAAAGATAAAAGGAACATTTAGGAGAGGTGCAATCGAATCGAATTGCCGTTGGGCTGATAGGCGGAACGTGGGAACGTTAGAATATTAGGAGAAAAAACATCATCTAGCCAAGAAGCAGAATCGGTTTCACACGACAGGAACACACGATATCGCTAAAAGAATTGCACAAAGTCACGGAAATTGCTCTATTAGATTAGCAGCCATGCATAGTATGTGCTACTAAGTGATCTTTTGCATACTAGTTGGAAAGGAAAGGCATCTAGTGGTCTATATGATCATGAACTCTATTAATTTTAATTAGAAAATGGAGAGAACTAAAGCGAGAGTAAATCACTGAATAGAATTAAAAATGCTCAATAATATTAGTAACCTTAATCAATATCCACCTCAAAAATTTCATATTTTTTTATAATCATCGTGTTGAGTCTTTTTGACTCGCATATAAAAAATTTACTTTGACAAATACATTTCAGTAATTTTTCCAACATTGCTATTTTTCATTCGACAGAGATGTCCAATGCTACGACACCGTAGAAGGCGCCCAATGTGGGCCATGTCCTCCAGGATACGAAGGTGATGGCAGATCGTGCAACTTGAAGAACCCCTGCCATGAAAAACCATGCGCTCCAGGTATGATCTTAATCATCTAGTCTTGATCAATTTATGCACTGAATATAATGCAAATATACATACATTCCATTGAAAATAGTATGACCTATTACTTAGTTGTGTAAAAAAAATATTGTTTAAGCGCATGTTTCGAGCAACAATTTTTTAGTATTAGCATTCTTGTTTAAAATGCAAATTGGAATGTGTGGCTTTTATGGATATCATCTTCATTTTTTCGTTGGATTGTTTGTTTTGCGGTCAGATCGATGGATGGAAGATGTTTCGTATCGATCGGATGCGGCAGCCAATGGTTTCATATATTTTTTGCATGAGCCTTAGATAGGCAGTATAATTTGCATGCATTGGCTAGCCATTTTTCACTATAAAATATATGCAAAATATACAAGAATCTGGTAACTGGGTGGGTCCTCAAAAACACAAGCTGGCCAATGAAATTATGCTGCGATCCGAAAATTTTGAGTATATATAGTGGATCAAAGTAAAAATCGGACACTTAGATATTTATTCTTTATGAGGCGATTAATAGTGTAAGCTAAGCATTTAAACAAAATATAAAGCTTTATTTATGGTAATGCAGAATCGCTAAAAATAAAAGCAAAATTAATTCATGTAATTTCATTTAAAAAATTAAATATAAAAAATAACGAAAACTGATCTCAAATTGAAACTCGGACAGTCAAAAGTTTTAGGAACTTTATTAGGTTTTAATATTTTGTTGGTAATCCTTTACTTGTTCTAACAGCTGGTAATCTACTTGGCATCGAGTAAACACAAACTTTTCACAATAAGAAGGGTCAATCCTTTCCCATTCCGATTTATCAACGCGTCCTTCAAATCTTCTGCATTAGATATTGTGTGGTTTTTCAATTTCTGTTCCAGATGTGTCCATAAATGTTCGATGACATTTAAATCTGGAGATTGAGGAGGTTGGTCATGAACATGTAGGCAATTATGAAGTAACCATAATCGTTTCCAGCTTTATATTTAGGATCGTTATGCCGATAAAAGTTGGAACAATCGGTTATCCCTAAATTTGTTGACACTGTTCCTAACATTTTGCTTCAGAGTCTGTAGATATTTATGCTGGTCCATGATCATGGCGAATAAAATGCAAATTTCCGGGTCCAGTGGCTGACATGGACCCCCAAACCATCGCTGACCCAAGGGGGTAGTCTAGTGTTGAGCCCGAAAAAATGGATGCTTTTCTAAATTAATGTTCGAAAAAACGACAAGAGATATTGACTTGAAACTTTGTATATTTGTTTATTAACATTTAAAGGGAAAAAATTCTAATTTATTGAAGAGAAAACAAAAACAAAATGGCGACTGCTGCAATGAAATACTCCATCAGCAACAAAAAAATTTTCAATTGCGCCTCGTAAAATTGTGGCCAAAATATTGATCTGAAAGCAAATATCCAAATATTTTTTGTTATTTAGATCATAAACGATGGAACGGGCCTAAATTTAGAAGAAGAAAATTTAAACGATTTTGCGCGCCCTTGAAATTACGATGATTGACTTTTGCATGTTTTCTTTTTGAAAAAAGTGCTCTTTAAAGGACAAAAAAAATGTTTGCTCTAAATTAAGGCCCGTTCTGTCATTAAATAGTGTATAAATACCTGTGAAAAATTTGAAGTAAATCTGTTGAGTAGTTATTTTGCAGTTTTACGACGCGCTGAGAAAAAGTGTGATTCGAGAAAAACGCGTTTAAAGTTTTTACAAACAGAAATTTTTGAGATTAGTCGGAAAAAAATTGCAAACTCTGGGTGATAGTAAATGCCTTCATTCTCCGCAAAATCCTATTTTTTTATTAATTTAGTCTTTTTATGGCAATACGGCTTTTTTAGAACGGTTTATCTTGTTAATGAATGGATTTTTTCGGGTGATTCTACCATTCAAATTATTCTTCCTTAGCACGAATTTCACCGTTTCTGGGTTCACTTCTTTACCAAATTGCGTTTTTACTACTACAGCTAATTTTGAAGAACTTAATTCTGGGGTTTTCTTAATTTTCCTTACCATCCACCGTTCTTCGGATTCTGAAAATATCTTCCGTTTGCTTGGTTTTGATGTGTTTTCCAGAGTGTTTCTTGTTCTAAAGCGTTTGATAATATAGTGAACTGTAGAATGTCTTCGTTTTAACAGTTCTCGCAGACTGTCGCACTGATAATCCATCTTTAAAATGATTTACAACTAGGTCTGGAGTTTTCAACGATGTTTGTCTTCCCATTTTTAAGATAAAAAACAAAACAAAATTTCTCTTGTGTTTAAATTCTTTCCTTAGACTATTAATCGCCTCATAAAGAATAAATATCTAAGTGTCCGAGTTTTACTTTGCTCCACTGTATTTAGGGAGCGCCCTTCATGCATGCATCTGTGTTTCGATGCATATGCGAAAGGAAGCCTCTCTTCGCCAAGCTATAACAATGGATCATTGGTTGATTTTCTGATGAGACAAGATGGATGGGATAGGTGTTATTTGAGATGGTGGCTAACATAATCTAAGGAAATAATGTTGCAAATGTACACTATCTTAGAAATTCCCAGATTATGTTACCGACAACATACTGACATTTTTATAAAAGGATTTTTAGCCAGATTGTGTCATAGAATAAAAACATATATCAGCATTGAACTTCTCTTCCTCTGCTCAAATCAGACTAACAACGCTCCTAACAAATTGTCACGTCAATTTGGATATGTTTACAATCACAACATACAATTTTCCTTTTTCACATTCCTTCTTGTCTCCGAGGCTGTAATAAATGTGCCGCATCAAATACTTACACGTGGTCATTAAAGTAAATTACTCGGACATCAGTGCAGATAAGCAATCAAAGATTTCCCACTCACTGCAGTAGATCCAAATGTTCCATGTGGTTAAAACGTGCATTATGTCGCATCATAACAAAAGAGATACCGCACGCGATCCAGTCAGGCTAGACTCCTAGAAATCAGGTATTGTGCCGGCCGTTTGTCTGCGCGACAAAAAGAAAAAGGACAGGTCATAAACAAGGAACGGCAGTCAGCCCAGACCCAGCCACCACCTCTACAATCTACAATGCCAGAAGTTAAAAAGATTTTTATCGAAGGGCAAGGCCAGTGATTTAGGAAATCAATTGACATGAAGCTAAAAGCCAGGCGTTTATTCAAAGCATTCGTTAAATAAAGGACAGTCGTCATTGTATTAATGATGTCCTCGCCGATAATGATCGGACAAATGCCGCCCAAACCGAAAGATTGCCTTCGTTGGAGGATTGAAGGTTCTTTTTTCCTATCAAGATAATCGACCTTCAAGATAAAAACGCGGTTTGTCGCTATAGTCGCAGAGTCAGTTCGACTTGATGGGCCCATTCGATTTGTTTGTGGTATTCCTGAAAGGTTTTAAACTTTTTCAACTGTTTTTGTTTTAAATTATGTGTCTACGTAAGGAGAAACAGAGATCTATACACTATACAGGTTCACTCACAAAATTATTGCACTGTATTAATCTCAAACGCGGCCCTAGACCAAAAAAACAGCAAAAACTCTAGGAGTGCAAGATTCACGCGCTCTGTTCACTGAACCAACCGTTCTTTGCTATGTATTTGATAGGAAATATTTTCCTTAGAATGATTTAAGGGAGGAGGATGGTTAATTTTTCATATTTTAAGTATATTTTTAAGATTTGTTTTTGAAAATACTGTAAATATAAATTCATTTCTGAACAAAGTACATAATGATATAATTATTCAAGAGTATTCTCTAAAATTTTGGTCCAAAAATATTATTTATTGAGCCACTGACGACAAATTTTCGTAGACACCTAAAAAAAGTAGTTTTGTGGTGCACAGCATAACTCATCACTCGATCATTTAATGTCAAAAAATCTAAAGGATTTCGTTAGTAACCACGTCAAAATATATTTTTTTCAACGATTTTGCAATTTTAGTATCACTTCTAAATAAAAAAAAAAACAATTTTTAAATTTTTTTATTAAAAAATCGATAAATTTGTTATTATAAAATAAATTATAATCATTAAAAATAAAATGTCTCGACGTGGTAACCTCGTGATGTATGTACAGAATCAGTGTGCTAAATTTAATATGGATCGGATAAATAGATTTTGAGTTAGAGCGTTCACCGACTTTGAAAAAGCTAAGTGTTGGAAAAATGCGTTTAAAGAAAGAGCAGCAGCCGATTTAAAGTTTATAGCCCGTTAGTTTTGCTCCAATCGACCTAAAACTTTACCTGGATACTCTTGAAGAGTTTTACTATCGAATAAACAATGCAAAAAAGTAAAAAATACCATACTCTCCCCTTAAACACTTTTTAAAAAAGCTGTGCAAATTTACTCATAAATAGTAATCATCAATTTTTCATGATTCATAAATAGTAGTCATCCATTTACCTGGATTTTGTTTCATGAAGAATTGCAGTAGTTTCAACTACTTTTGAATCGTTTACCGTTTCAATAGTTTTCCTCAATTTTCCATCTAGACTACTGCTTGCCAGAATGTTAATTTTCTACACATCACTGTTTATTTCATTTCAACTTTGCACAACACTGATTCATTCATTAACCAATTATTGACACGATCGTTAATTTTTTCGCAGAGAGATAAAAGAGGAGAAAAATTGAAATGAATTTTTAGACGCGCCCGTGTTCACTGCTATTTTATATTATACAAGAAATAAGATGCGTCTACATACACGCAGAGGAACATTCCAAGCGAGAACT
This sequence comes from Oxycera nigricornis, assembly GCA_963942545.1. Taxonomy (NCBI): domain Eukaryota; kingdom Metazoa; phylum Arthropoda; class Insecta; order Diptera; family Stratiomyidae; genus Oxycera; species Oxycera nigricornis. The sequence continues at coordinate 4,960,995 of OZ012661.1, forward strand.
TGCGCGCGTAGTTTGTAAACAAGAGGGGAAAGGAGAAGCGTGCACGCATAAACACAATACTTATACCCATATAGTGCACTATATACGTGTAAATGTGTACATATACGTTCCTTTCCTTTCTTCGTTGCGTTCGCTTTTTCGTTCTGTAAGTTTCTTCTGGGCTCACTCCTTTAGCTCATTCAAGCGTATATATAGCGCATCACGTTCGTCCGACTTCCGTTCGCTTTTTTGTTCCGTACGCTTTTTCTTAACTTCCAAAAAAAACAGAGGAAGCGGGGATTTGAACTTTCTACCTTGAGAGCAAGAGTCGGGCGCTCTGCTCACGGAACCAGCCGCTCTACTCTTATATTGGCACACCATTGCTATGCATTGTGCTCACTGTGAATTTTAAGACAAACTTTCGTTCGCTTTTTCTTTCGGTAGGTTTTTTCTGGGCTCACTTCTCTCGCTCACATTTCGTTATTACCTCCGTAACGGAAGCTAAACTTCCAAAACAGTTTTTAACGTTCGACTGGCGTAATTGGAATGACTGACTGATTTTAATTTCAATTAATTTTCATTTTTATTTTATCCGCAGCTTCAAGAACTTTTAACTGACAAACATTTATCAACGTTGATAATTTTAAACAAACGACCATTGAAACGCTTTCAATCAAATCCATTGTAAATATAAATATTCAATTTATAAAATCCACTTCCAACAATGCAGACGATATCCATAAAAGCAACAATTTAAAACAATAGATATATATACATACAACCATCCGATGATATAATAATGCTCCTTCGTCCAATGTATAGCCATTCCTGCAGCAAGCATAATACTTCCATCGCAAAATATCCATCATTATCAAAGACAATACTCATCTCGGAAATACAGCGTAACAACGTCCTAAGTTTTTTTTACAGCGTAATCAATATTTAAACAATCATAAAGTCGGAATCAAATTGCGAGATTCAAATGTCCAAGAATAATGAAAAATATAAGATGAATATAAACCTTACATTTTCACATAAATATTGTACAAAGTAAAATGTAATAAATTATTGTTAATAAGAAGAGAGAAAACGATGCTGCCAGGTGGTGCTTAAATTCCAATGATTACAAACAATTTATTTCGCGCAACGCCACAATCGGCTAGAACTATCCAAAATCTTTTGCAGGAAAACTTCATACCGCATTGCATCGTTTTATCTCTTCATTCCCAGTAAAAAGTTCGTTTGCTCACTATTTGCTTTTTTAAATAAAATATAAAAAAAATATTTGTATATTAAAACTCGTTGGCATTGAGCGCAGACATCAGCAGCTTTAAAATGAAATAAAACCGAAATCCACAAGTTTATTGTTAACTTCTCACTATTTTTACTTACATGGCGTGCTTGCATAGTAGTCGGCATCCTGCAGAGTGCGGTGAAGTTTATTGGCTTAAATTATTGTCGCGAAATATTCTCATATCGAAACCCGAGTTCAATTCTTTGCATTATCTCAACGCCTGTCCAATTGACGATACGATTGAAAATTATGAGCCAGTTAAGGATGTTGTTGATGCCACTTTGCATATTTTGTGCGAAAGGGAACTATCTAAATTACTTAAGACGACGAACACCAAACAAAAAAAATATACATAAATCAGTAATTTTGGAATAAAATAAAACCATATTGTTTGCGCTATCTGCCTTCTGGGTGCCATCTTTAATGTAATACGAAATAAGTTTTTGAGTTATCATGCAAATAAAGTTATCGCTTTGATGGAAACGTTAATAATTAAACTAGGCTAGTTCGGTTCAATGTAAAAATGTTATAATTTCAAAGTCCTTATGCATTTACTGATCAAATATATACCACATTAATGCAGGTCCTTTCAATCTAACTCATATTAATTATTAAAGCACTTCACTCGTTTCCGAATATTGTGAAAGTTTAGTTATGCTAGTATGAATTAAATTTTTTTTAAAACAATTCGTGTTGATACCATTTATATGCACTCTCAAAAATAAAACGTTTCGGAAAGGGAAGCCTAGTTTTATTGTCAATTATATTTCAACGATATACATATTAAACTGCATAATAGGTATGTAATTATTATTTGTTTTTATCAAATTGAAATGGTGTCTGTGGCAAGTGTAATGTAATTTGGGTGAAAGGCTCTTGTTATGTGTTCAATATTATGGTTTCGGCTCTTTTCCTCTTTTTGTAGTGTTATATTTTTCATTATATCATATTTTTCATTATTCGTAAAAATGATTGCTGCGGTAAAAACGCTGATAATGGTGGTTTTAAAATCGTTCTATGTCCGTTCATGAGTGGTTATATATAAATAATAACATTGCATCCTAATTGTTTTCATTGAATTTCGCGCCAAAAATTTTGTATTGCTCTTATTCTTTGATGCTGTCGTCTTCGGTCGACTTTTCATGCATGAAACAACGGAAAATTGATCTGGGAAACATGAAAATTTGTTAAAAAATATAGTAACTCATGCTGAACAATCTAACGCCTGTTTCTAAACAAGATGCATGCTTCGTAGATGCAAGTTGTGGTTCGTTCTGCAGAGAATAATAACATAATACGTCGAATGAATAATAATTATTTGAAATTTTACACTGTACATGTAACTTTTGCAGGAGTTGAATGTATACAGACAAATTCACCGCCATATTTCCGATGCCATTCATGCCCGAAAGGATTTTCTGGAAATGGTACAAACTGTAGGGACATTGATGAGGTAAGATTCAAAAAAAATCTAGAAATTATTTTACTTTAGACGAAAGGTCAGTTGGAAGCAAAACAGTCCAGAAATATTTTAGCTCGAAAAGGAAATCAAGCTTCCAGATGACTATCGTGCTAACTTTTTCAAGGAACGAATGACTATTTTGGGCGGAAAATTATAAGATGGTATTTTCATGTTTACTTTTACCGTAGTGCGATTTCTATGAGCCCTGCGATCCCAAAGTGCGATGCATGAATATGATTCCTGGCTTTAAATGTGACCCGTGTCCACCAGGATTCCAAGGAAACCACGTAGAAGGTACCAAAAATATGGTGCCATCAAATAATGAAGCTTATAATAACATTTTCCAGGATATTATGCCGAGCACTTGGAGCCAGATTATACGCGGCAAATATGCCATGATATAGACGAATGCATTTCAGGATTGAGTATTTGTGGTCCGCACTCGGAGTGCATCAACACTGAGGTGAGGTTTTTTGTCTTGATTATCCTCGCAACTTGCTGCGACTTCAAACAATAATTCTAGGGATCATACCACTGCGCATGCCATCGAGGTTTTGTTGCGAACAGTACCTTTGGATGCTACCCGGTTCCGGGTACTTGTCCTGATGGGACCATATGCGATCGTAATGCTGTTTGCAAGCATACAGGAGGATTCAATTTCATCTGCCAATGCAATGTGGGTTGGGCTGGAAATGGGTTGCTTTGCGCTCCTGACCGCGACTTGGACAGATGGCCCGATTACCATTTGAATTGCTCGGATGTACGGTGTCAAAAGGACAACTGTCCCAGTGTTCCCAACTCTGGACAAGAAGATGCTGATGGCGATGGCATTGGTGATGCTTGCGACCCGGATGCTGACAACGACGGAATTATCAATGATCCTGTGAGTAAACGAGCAGATGGTAACGATATTCGCTTTTCCTTACTAGGTCTTAAAAATAAATGTATACTTCTCCACATTTCCTTTCCTCACAAAATTCTATTATGTTCTTCATGTCGCAATCCTTATGGTAAGGGTTGAGCATCGTTTGACCATTTCGTTTTTGTAGGATAACTGTCCGCTTATATATAATCCTGATCAACTTGATACCGATGTTGGTGGCGGTGATAAGCAAGGCGATGCTTGTGACAATTGTCCAACTCATGTTAATCCTGATCAACAGGACACCGATAAGGATGGAATCGGTGATGCGTGTGATGACGATATTGATAATGATGGCGTGAAAAACATACACGACAATTGTCCGAAGATTCCGAATTCGAATCAATTGGATTCGGACGGCGACGATGTTGGGGATGTATGTGATAATTGTCCGTTCATCCCGAATCCCTCGCAAAGTGACATAGACAATGATCTGATTGGAGATGCTTGTGATAGTGGAATCGATCGGGATAGAGATAGTATACAAGATAGTCAGGATAATTGCCCGAAAGTTCCGAATCCTGACCAATTGGATACGGATGGTGATGGAATGTAAGTGTTTGCAAACAAAAGCTACCTGATTTTCAAGAGTAACATTACATCCCTTGAATTATGATCCTTTCCTTTTTCTTACTTGGCCTCTCTAACTCTAGGGGAGATGCTTGCGATGATGATGCTGACAACGATGGCATTCCCAATCGTGAAGATAACTGCCCCCTGGGTTTCAATCCGGACCAAATGGATATAAATCGTAAGTTCTACTGGCACCGTTTGCTGTTATAGCTTTTCTTGAAATTCAATTCTCAAAGGCGATGGTGTTGGTGATATCTGCGAAGATGACTACGACATGGACAAGGTGCCGAACTACCTAGACAATTGTCCCAACAACTCGAAAATCTACTCAACTGACTTCCGAACCTACCAAACGGTCGTCTTGGATCCCGAAGGAGACTCGCAGATCGATCCAAACTGGGTGATATACAACAAAGGCGCGGAAATTGTACAAACCATGAACAGCGATCCTGGCCTAGCTGTCGGTTATGATGCATTTGGCGGTGTCGACTTTGAAGGGACATTCTTCGTGGACACTGAAATCGATGACGATTACGTGGGCTTCATTTTCAGTTACCAGAACAACCACAAATTCTACGCAGTGATGTGGAAGAAAAACATCCAGACGTATTGGCAAGCAACTCCGTTTAGGGCGTCCGCGGAACCAGGAATCCAACTGAAATTGATAGACAGTCTCACAGGCCCCGGGCAGATGTTAAGGAATAGTTTATGGCACACAGGTGACACACGTGATCAAGTGAAATTACTCTGGAAAGATCCTAGAAATGTCGGCTGGAAAGAGCGGACGGCATACCGTTGGCTACTATTGCACAGACCAAAAATTGGTCTGATTCGGTTGAGGTAAATCCTAGCTCAGTTCGTGTATTTTGAATAAAAGTTAACAATCCAATTCGTTTGGTAGAATTTTCGAAGGCGAGGCCATGGTAGCCGACTCCGGCAACATTTTCGACAGCACACTGAAAGGCGGAAGGCTTGGAGTGTTCTGCTTCTCGCAAGAAATGATTATTTGGTCAGATTTAGTGTATAGATGTAACGGTAAGCTTCAATGATCTTTCCTCATTTTATCATATTATTTTCTGCAGTCATTAACTAGATCGAAGATCACAATTATTAAAATAAGTAAAATACTGAAAATATTTCCATTACATTTGCAGATAACGTTCCCGAAACAATATATAACGAATTGCCACCGAAACTACGAAAAGAGGTGCAAATAGACTCACGTAACTAAACAGTTCAATGGCATAACGTGAAATTCGGGAAGAATTATCGATTTGGTGCTTTCACATGTGATGTACAATCGCGCATCTCTTCAACTAATATTTTGTAGATATTTTTGATTTCAATTACGTAATATTTGCCAAAAGAAAAATCTTAATAATTGATTATTGTAACAAATTTGTATTATGTTCATAATTCTAAACGAATGTGACCAGAAAATAATGATGTAATATATTAAACTTTAGGCTTTCGTAGTGAACTTTCTTTTTTTTGATTTAACAGAAATTATCGACAACTTCTTTCGTGGTGTACTTTGTTTTGAAATGAAATGAGCTACACTTAGTGGTTCGCTACAATAAAATCCAATTTTATTCTTCAATTACTTTAATGTGAATTATAATGTAACGAATTCAAACTAATAGAATCGCAACGGATATTTTTAAAATTAGAATTAATTTCGCCGGGAGCATCTTCAATTGCACCATTGAAATTTTCGTCTTCCAAATGCTTATTTTCAACACAGCATCGTTTGCACAACCTTGTACTGCGCCGGCTCCAAATTGAGTGGAAATTATTAACATTTCAATCAACAAATCAATTAAATTCAAATTGCAATTGCAAGTATTTCGGAACGAGTTTACCACCGGAAAAACGGTTACAAATAGCTAATCATGTCCCGAAATTTTTCCGTGACACCTCAATGTACAAGCTGCAAGAATTATCTCACTCTAGAATTTTATCGTATGCTACAACGTAGGTGCTATTATTGCACTAGCTAAGTATTGAACCCATTGTTCAAATAGCCATTCACAATAGACTGAAAGTGTCTTCCAACTTTCACTTATCATCGACTCACCCCAAGTTTCAGCCGTTTTAGGCGACACCTTCATTTGAGCTTGCAGCGATGCTTCCTAAAAGCTTCACGTTTAGTAGCTGTCATACAGTCACTGGATCTTGTCTTTGATAATCGAATACAGTAGTCCTCCGAGTTACGTTGCACGCAATTTAGCTAAATTCGCAGCTACGTAAATTGTAAATTTAAAAAATCATTAAAAATGAAGTAGAATAGGTACATAATTAATTTTCACAAAGATTTATTCTATTTTATGCTGGTAATGTTTAATTCTCGCTTTTTGGTCTATGTGCAAACACGTGCACGCATGTTGAGACGATTTCATGGAAAGCACGTTGTTTTGTAGAGAGATATTGAAACACATCTTGAGTGTAGGCTACCTTGAGTAGATTTTTCAGTGTAAAATCTGTTTATTTACCGTTAGAATGGCATCGAAGCGAAAACCCGAATTCGCTGATAGTAAACCAAAAAAAAAACAGGATAGCCAGGATAAACAGTCAACAGCAACAACAATCGATATCAACAAAACCCAGACTTATAAAAGGAAAACACAACAAAAACTGATTTTCATTATTTTATTCTATTATTGATAAATAGAATGAACACAACATGACTATGATAATATCGTCTACTGCAGCTGATAACATTTCCTTAGCTTTCCATACACATTAACAACAAACAAATAGAATATTTATTACATATCTAGCAATGAAATGCTCATTGCAAAATAGAATGTTTACAAGTATGCACTTTCTTCCAGTTTATCATATCATAATTTCATTTATCGATTTGTACTAAAAACACAAGTCAATATAAATCTTTTTTTTGCCAATTATAAAAAAATGCAATTCATAATATCCTACTGATTTTTTTTAAATACATATCTTGTATGTACATACAAACATACATTAACTGTCTGGCTAACAACGGTCAATACGTTACATTTCAAAATGCGATATTTTTCACAATACGAACTGTTTTATTGGCTACGATCAATTCAAAATTGTTTGCGTTCACGATTTATAATTAATTTTATTATTATTGGTCAGTGTTGCAGCATTGATTTGTTGCATGTAAATTCTTCAGAGAGTATTCAATTCGGGGAGTATTTATATGGTAAAATAGACTTTTGTTTGGTTTTATTTAAACGGTATGTCTTTTTTTCGATACACATGTATATGAACTTGCACATTATATTGTTTTCAGTTATTATTGTTTACGTTAAATATTATAGTCTTATACTATTAAGTATATACACAAGTTCCTATGAACTTAAAAATACGCTTTTATGTTTGCTGAGCGATTCGTTTTTTTATTTGAGCCTTTTCAAAAATCATTTCCGTGATATGAAGTCGTTGTGACGTATACATTAATTCGAGAATATCGCACGGACCAGCACGAAATATATCATATTACAGCGATTTCATGTAATGCTCTACGGTGTTGAAAATCATTGTCAATTTCCTGTAATCAATTTTATCGAGTCAATTGTAAAATCCGACTGATTTCTGTGTATATTCCATCATGTTAAGATGTTAGATGTTAGTCTCTCGTTTTGGTCTGATTCACATCAACGGGTTATATACAATTTATCACCTTTCAATTAGGGATGGCAACAATAATTCATAAATTTATAGCATTACTGATGTGTGAACGAACATTAAATTAAAGCTATCGCATGCGAAATGATATTATACTCTTATCCTTATTCTTTCAGCATGTCATGATCGCCTGAATTCAATTCTACAAGCTCGTGTGGCTCGGCATGATCCTGGAAATTTTATTTCATGAATTAAATTAGTTTAAAATGTTTTTTGCATGGTTAAATTCCACTTGCCTTTGCTAAAGAGGACAAGTCCTTTAGTGATAATTTGTTCACGAGGATGGTACCAAAAGCGTCACACATTACATTGATCGTTGTTCGGAATCGATCGCTGGAAATGAATAAAAGTTCAGATAATCGGATTCTTGCTGCCAATTTTATACTCACAGTAGCCAATCAACGGCTACAATCAGCGTGATATCTGACGATGGTAGACCGACCGTGTCCAAGACCATGACCATGGTTACGAGTCCTGCCTGCGGAATGCCTGCAGCACCGATGGAAGCTGCCGTTGCGGTGATGCTGCATTCAGAAAGATTTCAATCAAAATAAGTACATAGTTTGTTTCGTAATACGAGTTCCAATGATTGCTTACCTCACAGCAACAATAGTACCCAGTGAGTAGGAGACTCCTCTGAATTGCGCGATAAAAAGCGCGGCCACTGCCTCATACAACGCGGTTCCGTCCATGTTAATTGTTGCGCCAACAGGAATCACAAAACGGGTTACGCGCGGATCCATTCCCATTCCGTCCAAACAATTGATCGTGATTGGCATCGTGGCTGAACTCGATCCAGTTCCGAAGGCAGTCGCAAGGACTTGAGTCATTTTCGGGATATACTTGTATGGTAATGTACGAGTGGCGGCAAAGAAGAGTAATGGTATCGTACCTAAGGGAATGAAAGTGAATTTCATCGATGTTAATCCTTGTTCTACTTTAGATGGCTAGCAAGGCAAGAAGCAAAAAGATGATTTGATACGCCTTAAACATATTCAGAACGAATTATTCACAAAGAACTAAGGATTCGTATGCCCATTAATTTTCTAACTTACCTAAACCGTGGATGAGCAGACCGAGCATTACGGTCATGAAATAAAGTCCAAGCTGCGACACAACTATCGCTAACGATTCCATTTCGATTAGTTTGGCAGTCACAAGGAAGTACACACCCAACGGACTTATCCTGTAAAGCAAATCGTTTCAATCAGACTCGCGAAAGAAAAAATCCAAGTAAACTAAGTGGCTATATCGTCTTGCGTTAATAACTTCCCAACTATTATTCTAAGGGACTTAAGTGCAGATAGTTCCTGAGTTTAACGTGCATTCCCCGAAATTAATCTTTAAAACACGGGTCCCTGAAGCCAGGGTTACGAAAAAAAAGTACAAGTATCACCTCTTCAATTGAGCCTCATTGCAAAGCTCCGGATTGATCGCCGTATTTTAGGGCTTATCATCATCTGCCACCCTATTTTTCGTCACAGCTTTACCTCAGCATCCTGTTGTAAGGATATTGTTCTGAGAATCGGTCAGAATCCCTCCTCCTTTACACTGGCTTGAAACAGTTCTCCTAATGAAAGCGGAGTTGGGACTTAAGTGCAGTGTCATTCTTACCATATGAATGAGCCTGCTAATGAAACCTTGAGCTTGCGTCACGGGTTCTGGTGAAAGGTACATGTAGCGTCTTCGTTACTTCTAAACAAATTTCCCAACAAATGAATACCAGCAGGAAAAAGAATATGCTTTTGTTTGTTTTTCAGGGCTGACAGGGCATATATTTAAGTTAAAAGCGGCAAAAGAAAAATACTTAATTGAAGAGCTATTTGGAAGATGTACATATATCACAATTTTCTTGTTTGGAGATACGAACTGTTAAAAGTTTTTAAAACATGCCTTCGATAAGTCATTTTCTCTATTTGGGTGAGAGAAAGATTGCTGAATTATTTTTTTTCCATTTAAGTTAGTAACAGACACTGATTTTTCACTGGATGTAGTGTCACCAGAAAGTAATAATTTCTAATCAACATTTTTGAATTGTGGTATATCCAATCGAGCCCTTCCATTTCAATATTGGAGAACGAAGTAAAAACTTCTTTTATAGTATAGTGGCGCATATGATGCATCGAAAATTAACTAAAAGTCATTCATAACAATAAAATCTAGCAATAAATATAAAAAAATCCAGATGGTGAGAATTAGCGTTGCCAGACGTCTCGTATTTCCCGGGACATCCCGTATTTCAGGCATAATTTTAAACGTCCCGCCGGGACAGACTCTGCTCCGCCTTTCAACATTATTTTTATCTCTTGGTCCTGCAGTAGAAATAATCTTAAAAATATAGCCAGCATTAAAATCTCATTTTCTAGAATCCCGCAACGAGTGTCCTCGTCTATTAGAGAACATAATTACATCCGAAGAAGAGGAGACAAAAACTTTGGCGTCTTTAGCGTTCCTTCATAATGTAATGTTTTCGATAGGAACAACAATGAAAAAGATTGAATCAGATTCTCTATCAATTGTTGAAATGCATGCGATTCGCGAAAAGATGGAGGAAAGATTATAAGACAACTTTTTTGGAAGCCGACCAAGACAAATATCAAGTGGATTATCTACTTATGCCAAAGAATCTATCGAAAACAATTTTCACAAATTTCATAGAATATTTGACACCACGATATGATATCTCAGAAAGCAACATCCTTTTCAAGATACTATTTTAAAATATGAAATCACCAATAAATTATGAACTTTTTCAAAAAGCTTCAGAACTTTTAAGGATCGATCAAATAAATATGGAGGACTCGTTACACGAAGAATTTCAAATTATCAAAAAAAACAGGAAATTGCAACGTCTTTTGATGACAAAAGCATGGGTGCTATTGTGGAAGAAAATAATGGAAGGATTTTCCAGGAGTGAAATCCTAACATTTTTCTAATTATGTCGTTTGTCTTTAGTATCCCCAGTTCCAACTGACTTGTAGAGAGGCTTTTTTCGCAGATGGCATTCAAATGGACTGATGTTCGCAGCAAATGTACTCCGGATTCGATAAAGAGGGAATTAATTACCGTTTCCAACTATGATAATAGCTGCATTGAATTTAACAAATATGTAAAATCAAACAGAGATATGTTGAAACTTGCACGATCTTCTTTAAAATATAACTATTACTAGCAATAAAATCAACGTAAAATACATGTTTTTCATTTGTCCCGAGAAAAATTTAAAATCCCGTTTTTTGCCAAAATGAGCATTTGTTTCTTATAGGATCAAAAAAAATCTGGCAACCCTAGTAAGAATACAGTCTCAAAAAATTAGATAAGGTTACGGTTTTGTCACGTACCTTATTTTATATTGAGTAATAAATTAAGAGTAGTTAATTTTATTTCATATATAACCTACCAAATCACCCAGGACGTAATAATCATCATGGCTTCACTCAATGTTACAAAGAAATCCTGTAGAGGTTTTCCTCGTTCTTTCAATTTTCCAATCGTAACTCCAAACACAACACTGAACATGACCACTCCCAACACATTTGTTGTTGCATGCATCGTTTTCTTCATTGCATAATCTTCCAATGGAACTGGAAATTTAATTTAAAATAATTTTCATTTGTTGTCCAATAAAAACTCCATTCACTTACGGCTATCTGATGTGTTGGCAGGCTTTATTAGTTCTGTACGATGCTGAAAACGAGTAAATATTTTTAAGTACAACAATATATACAATTTTATCCGAACAGTGCGAAAAATGTTTAGGCTTCTTACAAACCCACGTTGGGCGCTAGTTTATATCAATACATTTTTAATAGCACAGAAATAGGTTTTCAGTTGAAGACATTTCAAATTATATTTAAACAGATTTCATCTTAAAATTCTATGGAAATAATGAATTCATATTGGTTGTACACTAAGTGTTGAATCCATGAAATAGCTGAACTTAATTATTCATAATTTACGAATGAATTTTCAATTTTAACTAAAATCGAAACGAAAATTATATGAAATACGTTCAAACAGCATCTTTAAATAAAATATTAAGAAGATTCTCATTCAGAAAATATCATCTGCCACATTTCCTTATACACTTAAGTAAGGCCACTATTCATTTTCAATAAAATTCTCTACGAAACAGCATACATACACTGGGACTAAGATGTCTTCTATTTACGTTCAATTTGTATAAATTGGATAATACGATAATATGTTGTTTTAATACTAATCTCCTCACCGAGTAGTTTTGTATCTGAAGATGAAATTTGTTGGTGGCAAAGTGGCTTGCATTCATCGTTTAGTTCTATGAATGCGAATGTAGTAAATCGCGAATAAAAATGAATTTTCTAGCAGAATTCAACAGTCTATGAAATTAAATTTAATGTTGAGGATAGTTTAGTTATCAATAGTTTATTTTATAAACATGTCGTAGAGGACTCTAAATTGATATAAATGCATCTTTTGTAACGCTTTATTATACTGTCGAAAGTATTGATTGGTTCTCAATTGTTGGAACAGTTAATGGTACTCTTGATGCATACTTACTTGAAATATTGTCGCCTCGATTATATTCGACGGGAAAAGATTTCTGAAAATCAATAAAAATTATGTTATTGATCATGAAAATTAATGAGGCATTTTATCTAATAAAGTAACAAGACCTTATTGAATTAAACGCAACCGCTTTCCTTCAAACACATTCAAATGATTTAAATCAAGTGATTTTAATCGACCTCAACGATTCAACTCATTTAATACAAACATTATAATTTGCCACATTTAACAATCTCAGTCATCATTTTAATGTATGCATTTTCGTGTTTCTAATAAAATTACAATCAAGTGTGGGCGGAATACTGAATGAGAAAAAAAGATACAATCCAATTGTCTATAGTGTCTGTACCCAAGCGCGTTTTTGCCTCGAAAACATAAATTAATTTTTTTTTATTCCTACCAGTTGACAGTGAAAACGTTCAAAATTATTGCAACAGAATATTTAAATACATATAAACAAGAAATAACTGATTTTATTTATATAAAAAATCACCATTTATTCATTGCTAGCAACATTACCAACAACATGTGGTCTTTCTATACTTAGAATTGGAAAATGGACAGTCAGACTGTCGTTGTCAAGGCGAAGAATGAATGCAGTAATGGATGTATCTATTAAAATGCAAATTCAGAGAATTTATTAGTTGTAAATCGTGCCGAACAAATTGTACACAATACCTCAATATCATGTAGTATCGATTGACTTTTCAAGAACAATGAAAAGTTAGCTTCTGTATTTATATATAATTCGGAGCAGTGAAGATAGCGGGTTTGCTAGCATCGAGAATAAAATAAATCCAAATAATAAGCGTTCTTTCAAATTCATTAGGAGGCATGATCAATTGACCCAAAAACCAAAATCCTGTATATTTTCCACCAAAATATAAGTTTTTCCCATATTCATTATGATTAACTTCGGACCGTGTGGAATGATTTCCCTCTATTATCATTAATTTTATTTATATCACGAGAGAAACGCGATGAAATTGTCGGATGCAGCTCTTGCGCTCTTTGATATTAAAACAACAAAAACTAAATTCGAAAATCTAATATAAGAGATAATATTCACGTTATATTTTTTTATTTGACAAACATTTATAAACAATTTGTACGAACAGAATGTCTATTTTCTCTTCTATCTCTCTATCTCTTTCTATCTCTTTGGTTCAAGCAAATTACTAGGAAAATTGAACTCATATATTTTCAAGACATGAAAAATTGCTTTTCACTGACACTCTTGACATTAATAAATCCATTTCAGAAATTCTCAATGTAGAGTTTTACTCTTTGATTTTATACAGATTACCATCGATATGTAGTACGCATTTAATTTAAATCGAATATTTATATATATTTGGAAAAAATTGAACCTGTCTTATTTTTTAGATTGGTGATGAAAGACTTTGAATGTTTTCGCGACGAGTTATTGACTTATGCAAAAATAGTATTGGTGTATTTTAAAACTTTCTATCAGATAAGTCGCTTTTGGTGTTTATATCAATTTTTTACATAAATCTTTCATCAAACGCCGCAGATTGTGACTCTTGAAATCCACACGATCAATTTTTCAATCCAACGAGATATAAATATGAATAATAACATAATTAAATCAAAAACTCAGAATTTTTATTTAACGAAAACTTTTTCAGGTGTCTGCTTTTTCCAAGTGTCGCTTGCTGCAAGCACAAATTAGATTGGATAAATAGTTTTCAAGGAGAAAAAATCTATTTACTACAAGTTTTTTATTTAAGTCAGATCAAGTGCGACCAAATAGGCAAAGTAGAACTTTATAAGGATAAAAATAATTATTTTGTAAAACATTTCATTTTCAAAACGTGCTGCCTCCACAATTTTTGTCTCATAGTTATTTTCGTATTACCCTAAATGAATATTTTAAATTTAAACTAAAATATTGTAATTCATCACATTATTTTTTTTCTAAAGATTTTCATTGCTTACAAAAGCCAAATAGGCAAGGTCAGGCAAATTAAAAACTAGAAATAAATATGGTGGTTTACAAGCTATTGTTAGTTTTTCGCTTTTATTGTACTAAAATACCTCTAGAGATTACGTTTCAATAGTAAATATCTAGGAAACAAAAATGTAGACAGGAACGCGTAGATATGTGTGAATAGCATCGAAATTCAAATTCAAACTAGGCACATGTCTGTTAAATCTCGTGTTTGTTTTTGCATGGTGTTGACAATAATAAATAGTAACGTACTCGTATTACGAATATTTGCATTTGGTAGCGTGTACAAATACTAGAAAAATGTTAATTCTTGTGCTACTCTACCTTATGACGAATTTTGAATGTTTTTATGGCTCAGCGTATTTGGTGGTTACATATATACAACTGCTTCAATTTAAAATCATACACATTCGAATAATTAAAAAATACGTGACCAATTTGCCACCCCAAGAAAATTAAAAATTTGAATCACCTTTTCGATTTGAAATTGTTTTAGTATCATCAATGCTTAAATGAAAACTTAGTCACAAATTTTGTGGTTGTTCCACTCATTTTATTTATTACCTCTTTGGTAATATACGTATTTTTCATAGCATACTTCAAAACCGACTAGTCTAGCTAGAACAGTCGACTATTCGCTGACAGGCCGACTATTGATGTGTGGCCGAATAGTTGGTGCGTCCCAGCTGATCATCTGCTAATGTTAAATTAAAAGAATTTTTTCCGTTTTCTATGAATATTTGAATTTTATCCTTGACCAAATCTACCCCGTCTTGCTTCATCTTGTCGAATCACAAAAATCAAAGATCACAACCATCTTCTGTAGAATAATAAATTTTGAGCTATTATTCAGAATCTCTCTCGCCGAATAAAGATCTAGAA
Organism: Oxycera nigricornis; assembly: GCA_963942545.1. Lineage (NCBI taxonomy): Eukaryota > Metazoa > Arthropoda > Insecta > Diptera > Stratiomyidae > Oxycera > Oxycera nigricornis. The sequence goes on from OZ012661.1 coordinate 4,976,302, forward strand.
AAAACACTACGGACAGTTAATCTCGAAATTGGTAAGTCTGAAACAGAAAATTCAAAAAAAAATCTTTAAAAAAAAGGTGTCGGCCAGGGTAAGGCCAGGTATCGCAATTAGTGTAAAATCGACAAAAAATAAATGGCAAATGTTTGGAAAAAAGTTAAAAACAGCCTTTTTCGCAGTTTTATGCGTGCCAAAAAAATTCTGTTTATTTTTGGCAAAATTGTGGTAAATTAACCTGCAGGATATGTCTGTAAACAAATCGCATCAAGAATTTTTAAAATCGGTACATCGAATCCAGAGATTAAAGTTTCGTTTTGAGAAAAACGCGTTGAAAGTTTTTTAACGGTTTTACTAGAATTTCATAATGGCCGGAAATTTATGAATCTAACTAATCGTAGTAGATAATGGAATCCATGAATATCTGGAAATTTTACAGGTGTATAATCTTTAATCCCCTGTTTGCTCATAGATGGCGTTAGTGCGCGTATTGAGCTACCATGGACAAGCCATACTGTTTTTTTCATCAGTTTGACGTCTGTCAACATTAATCATTGCACATTGTCAGCAATTTCATAATACAAAGTCTGTTTTTCCTTGGGAAATCATGTCCAGTTTTATGCTGGAAAAGGTGCATATGCCGGAAGCTCTGCTTTTCTGCTTGTGGAGGCCTATGTCGACAGTGGTTTATCGAAAACGACGTGCAGGGATTGGTTTCGTCGGTTCAAAGACGGCAATTTTGACCTGTGGGACAAGAAGCGTGAAAATCGGCCCAAGAAGGTTGAGAACCATCAATTGCAGGCTCTTTTGGACCAGGACGATACGCAATTGCAGATGATGCTTGCCGAGCGATTGGGTGTTACTCAACCAGCCATTTCGAAGCGTCTACGTGCCATAGGAAAGGTTCAAAAGATAGGAAAATGGGTGGTAGATACCGGTAGGTCTCTTTCTAATTTTCACGCGGAAAGTAATGCAAATCATAAGATGCGCCTTCGGCTTCGGTATGCTTCGAGCCACGCGCGTGCTTACTTAACCTCATACATAGACCCTTATAAGTTTCTAATTTCGCCGAAATATTTTCGGAAGTTGTTTTTAAATATCTAAGGAGTTGAAAAATGCACAAAAAATATAGATTTTTTAAAAAAAAATATCACGGTAATATGTAGTACCTTAATTTGTATTTTCTTTGCTCGTTTTTCGCTCGAGGTTTTTTTTAAGTATTGAATAAAATGAAAATGTTCATTAAGAACATCTTCAATTATATTTTTTTTGAATGAAGGTTGAATCAAATCTAAATAGCTGCTATTGCAAAGATAAACAAATATCAAAAGGATGTTTTAAAGGAAACCGTGGAAGTTCCAACTCGACGGGATAATTTTTAATTGAAAGTTTAGTAACAAAAACCTAATTAATTAAAATGCATCGATCCAGTGAAAAATTTAAAAAGTTATCTAAATATTCTTGCATAGCATTTGAGCAAGACTTGCGAAACATTTGTCCAAATAAATCGTGACAATCATCACCAATTGGAACAATTGCACCTCTCAAATAAAGATTCGACGAATAAACCAACCAATTCCATGTTGGCCTAAGCCCCATAGGGCCCCAGATTGTGCAGCCATGCGAACCCATCGTGTTCCATCATTTGACTACCATCAACATTGATATTGTCCGAATTAGTGGAAGCATCCAATCTCGAGGACACATTCTCACGGATGGGTATTATAATATCCCACGTATTATTATTAGCAAAGGTGACATGCAGGCAGGCGCATATGTGGACTTTTTGTGGGGGGTTAGGCTCCCGCAACGTAAATAGCGTTGTCTGGCTCTGGACCATTTTTACCATAGGTTTTCATTTTAGACCTCCACACTCGGTCAGTAGCTGAGTCCGCGACGAATTAACATACACTATCATGGTCAATAGTTTGCATAATGTTCATGGCAAGTATCATGTGGCTTAGAAGGATGTGACCGTTGTGTAAGCTTATTGATAATTCGATATCAGATGGTACCACCGCTTGTATACGGCGTGAGCGTGAGGGATTGCATTGAATATTGCATATGAAAGTTTTGTCTGGGGACAACTGATGCAATCAGCCAAGTGAGTAGATTTAATTAGGTTCGTTGAGTCTAGCGGGAGGATTGATTGATGCAATGATGAATAGATAATTGGAGATGGACTGGTTGGTAACATTCATAGAATTTTTTGGGATTTTTTCGTAGCACAGCAGCAGTAGCGGAATTCAGTAAAGCAGGATTCAATACAAAAAATATTATTGATATTTTGATAATAGAGAAGTCGCGAAATATTGATTAAATATATTCAATGTGTCCTTGTGCTCCTATAACGATTTTTCAATCGTTATTTGAGATTTTGAGAAACAATTCGACGCTCAGCGGTTCAATAAGCATTCATCCAAATGTTTATTTCCAATACATTGTAACGATCAAATTGATGAATGAGTAAATGAATGTTGTTAAAAAAATAACTATGTTAATTTAGAGTATCCATTGAAATTCATCTTTTGTCAATCGAACATCTGAGTGTGTCGTTCATCAATTAACCAGCCGTCGTTATACGCATCACTGAAAGTCAGAGACTCTTCACCAATAGTAATTGGAATTACTTTAAAGACCATTTTTGATCCGTAACTATCATGATTTGTTTAACGTACAAGCCTACACATTAGAGTTTATCTCCGTTGACCTCAAAGGACAATGTTTAGCATCTATGCGACAAGCGAAGCCCTTCCGTAGAAGATGAAAGTGCCAGTTTGCGTTCTGAGTGCGTTAATGGTAAATACGAAGCCTATCTAAACTTCTTGCTGTTCTAGGGTCCAGGCACTCGTTTCATTACGCAACTCCATGTCAATAGTCCCTAAATTTCACATCAAGCCCTCATAAACGTAAGTACAAAGACTTCAAGATGAAATTCAAAGAGCTAAGAGCACCATAAGAGTCCTCACCGCGACCGGAGTGAAGACCAAATTCCCTATTCGAGGTCTGTTCAAAACGTATCGCGAATTTCAAATCTCCCCGAACTATGTGTAATTAATTTTCAATATTTTTGTGACATTATGTTGATACTTATGTCCCTCATTTATGCTGACAAGTTCGGCCATTTTGAATCTTCAGTTAATTTTTGACAGCTTTTTTGCTTGGACGTGTTTTGGCTTGTCTTCGATTTTTGTCTATTCCAAAAAAATGGATCAAAGAATTTATATCAAATTTTCTGCGAAAAACAATTTTAAATGCACAGACGCATTGTGAATGTTAATTGTGGCATATGATGGGTCAAAGCAACGTTTATCGGTGGTAAAAAATGTTATCTGAGAGCCGAGTAGATGTGGACGACGAACAGACGAAACATTGATAAAGTGAAGATAATAGTATTGGTCAATCGTTGAATCACCGTTAGAAAAGTTGCTGAGGACCTAATCATATCGATTGGTTCGCGGCGTTCGATTTTTACCAATGATTTGAGCTTGAGACGAGTTGCCGCGAAATTCGTACCAAAATTGCTCAATTTCGACTACGAATTTTTGGCCAAAAATAACACACTATTGATGCCGCAACCGTCGTATTCTCCAAACCTGGCCCTTTGTGACTTTTAACTATTCTCGAAAATGAAGATGTCCATGAAAGGACGACGCTACACCAAGATTGAGGAGATTAAAACGGCATCGAAGGAGAAGCTCAACAAAATCACAAAAAATGATTTTTAGAAGTGCTTCGAGGATTGGAAAAAACATTGACACACGTGTATAATATCTGATGGGGATTACTTTGAAGGGGACAAAATAGATATTGATGAATAAATAAATAATTTTTAAGAAAAAACATAAAATTCGCGATACTTTTTGAACAGATCTCGTATATGACATGATACGTAACATAATAATCATTATCTATTCTTTTTCTTTCAAATTTATTCATATAGTCAGGTATGCACCATATGTATATTGAACTGACATCATCAAATCAATTCCTTATTCATACTCAAGCTTCCGAACCACTGATTTTTTCCCGGACAATAAAAACACAATAGATGTTTGGGTTTGATGTCACGACTTGCCAATAAATAACGAAATAATTCACTGAACTTTTTCAATGATATAATCTTGTGGAATGCTGAGAAAATCTTAATTGAGATAAATTGACTTGTGACATTTATGATACTGTACTAGACATTTATCATTGTATGGATGAAGTTCGTAATATGATTTTAAAGTTATTCAAGTACAGATAAAGGAAAAACAAATCATTTCGTTCTAAAAGTACATAATCAATGCACAAGTTGCTCATCCGAACAACAACTATTTGAATATTGAATTAAAATTTTTCCTCAAATAGACAATGATTATTTTAGAAGATTGTGTAGACTTCAAGGGGGTTATAGGTTTTATTCACCCAAAAAAACTGACCTATTTTTAAGAATTTATTACCAGGCCCCTGGAGTAGATATTACTGTAATTATTTTTGGGTTCAATTAATACACCATCAAAGTGTACTAAAATATTTATTTTATTGAATTATTATTATGATTTTACACAAAATGGCGGCATTCTCTTTGCCATATAAAAAATTGCATATTAAACAATCGGTTTCATCAAAAATGTGTGGCAAAAAGAACATTCATAATTAACGCTGCTCTTCACTTCCGAATCATATCGTCAGTATGTTTTTATCATTTTATAAGCTACACTTGTCTCAAGATAACATTGAAATTTATGAATCAAGTAGAACCTATCACTTAAACACTGATATATGTTTATGTTTAGATATCACACCAAATATTAAATTGGTGCCAAGAAATTACCACACGAAAAAAATTTTGTGGGTCACTATCAACCGTACAGCTTGTGCTGATTTATATCTTTGCTGTTATTGCTAGATATAATAATGAGATTTATAAATTTTAAAAATAGATGTATAGTATCTTACCTGATTTCATTTTTCCCTGATAAAAGTGTTCAATACATGCATTTGGAGATATTATCAGTCACCGATCACAGTTTTATAAATACCAAAGACATTTAGCTGAAAGTTTTCCCATAATGAAAGACGTTATGACTTTTTTGTTTCGCTTTTTCTTTTTGTGAGAATAATAATGAATATTTTTCTGTGCTGAGAAAGAAAATTCCAATCCTCAATTCTTTCGTTATATGCTAAGTTTTCATTTTACATTAAATAAAGCCCGTATTTTTTTCCAAACATGTCGAATCTCCAAAACAAAATTCAATGTGCCTGAGTTTCTAAATTACATTCAAAACCTACGCTTGATAAGGATTCGAACACATCCATTAACAAATATATTTTAATCAATATTTCAAAATTCCATTAGACATTCTACACCATCTTCAATTTCCTCTTACTAATGTTTTACGAAATGCTATCAAAGGACATCATCTTATCGGCTTATGATTCGATGTCTGTTGAAGAGATATCGGAGATATGATTTAATTATGTTCTTAAAAGCACTTTGAAAGTAGAAAACCAACCAGAAGAGAAGAAACCCAGAATTTAAAGTCGTGACTTCAATATGCTTTCGGAAAATATTAAAGAATATCCTACACTTTTGTATGTATGTATGTGTGCTTTTCATTTTGTTACGAGGAAATTAGTTTCTCGATTAATAATTTCCTTTTATTTTGTTAAATATAGAATATAATAAAAGTTTTTAATTGATCTGTGATTGTTCCGATTGTTTCATAATTATGAAATGTAATAAAATAGTTAACAGATAACAGTTACAATATTTATAGTGCGTGTATCTAAGGTGTATCACTACACCATATCACTTTTTTTAGGTATCACTAATTTAATTAATGCAACATTTTTTGCAGCAGAAAACATTCAAACTATTTAAATATTCTACATTACTCAAGCCTTTATATAAAATAAATGTTTAAACTGATATTATAGTACAAGGATCTCGCCAACCGTAGGCTTTTCAACAGAGGGAGCCAAGGTGAATTCAAAATTGAAGTGTTAATTCAATTCAAGTCATCCAGGATCGATCTATTAATGCATTGTTCTTGTTGTTTTGTTTGCTTCAATCAATACTTATGTGAAAGATATACTATACTATCACTTACCTTATTAAATCAAGTAGAGTATCCTGTGTTAGTACAAGTTTCCCAGCAGCAGCTCCTCCTGTCGGTTCTGATAATTTTGCACTTTCTCCTGGCCGTATTGTGGTCACCAATATGATACCCAAAACTACTGCACAAATTGTCGTAATCATGTAATAAATGCAAGCCCTATATAGAAATAAATAAGAATTTAGAACACTGCAACATTTGGAGCGCGATTTTCTAATACTTATGTCTATCGTGATTTTCATACTCATCGCGTTATTTCTTCATACTCGTAAAGTTAATACAATCTATGGTACAATGTTTAAGGGGTCTTTTAGGTTACAATTTTTCAAAAAATCAGAACAGTTTGCAGAGGTGCACAAGAATCTAGAAAGGATCTGTATGAAAAAGAGGAATGAATTTTATATGGCCCAGGCATAGCAGAGTAGAGGTACATATATAGCGGCTTCTTAAAAAAAAATCGAGAAAAAAACTAAACGCGATTTTCTCGAATTCATTTTTTTAACTTGGCGGACACAATTTAAAAAAAACCTCTACCGATCACTCTGATTTTTTAACATGCTAAAGTCGTTGGCGAAATCGTTATGATCGATATCAAATTTTCCGATTTTCACTCAATTTTCCACCCTCAAAAATTTTTTTTTTAAATGGCCGCCATTTTGCTATTTTTTTAATGAAAAAAAACCATTACAGTACCTGACATTAAACAAGGATTAATTTGGCGTTTTTTAGACGATCCAGTTACCTGAAATCACGTCCGGCGTATTTTTTTGATATTTTTTTAAAAAACTTGTTGATGGGTAATCAATAAAAAATATAAAAAAAATAAAAGTATGTTTGTACACCCAAAGTACCAATTAACATATGTAAAAAAATTCAAGATGATATCTCTTTTCTTTCTATTGACAAAAAGGTTAAAAAAAAATTTCTTTGAAAACCCTAACCTAAAAGACCCCTTAAGATACTTTGGAAAGTAAAAAACAATATTTTATTTCAAAATAACGAATCTTATGCTCATAATAAACTTTTGAAGTGACTGGACTATGTCATTTAAGTTGCAATAGATCTATATAGCAAAGATTAACATAAAACGAGTCTATTCGATTGAAGATTATGTGCCTGTTTGCACTTTATATACAGCAGACTTAACGTTTTTGGTTATGAAAAATCTTACCTGGTAGCAATTTTTCCAGACATGCTCAAATCCAGAGATCCAATCGCACTCACAATTGATGACACTAACAATGGCACAATCAAACATTTTAACATGCTACAAAATTGAAAATCAATATCAGAAATGTCCTTTTTCATCTCCCCCTATTCATTATCGATGCCTTACCTTAAAAAGAGATCACCAGGATATGAAATATACATTATTTCACGGGCCGTCCATGGTTCTGTGTTGGTTTTGATGGCTAATCCTGTAATCGTTCCACATACAACACCCACTACGGTTAGCAACGTTAACAGATTTTCACCCATAAATACTTTCAGTCTATTCTTTGGACGACTCATGTTGAATTTATTTTATTGGAATCTAGTTTATTGGTAAGACTGTTTCTGATTTTAGTGTTTGCCTAAATTTATCTTTAGGCTGCCCCAATTTAAAGGCTAGCCCGTAGTTCTGTTGGAAGTTGAACCGTATCAGTACATCTGTATCAAATTCGTTTGCTGAAAAGAAGAAAAATTATATTGAAAATGCTTCACAATATGTATTTCAAAATAGATATTGCAGGGTTAACTGCTTCAGTTTTCCAAAGAAAGTGTTTCATATCGGAAAATTGGATGATTTTATGAAGAAGCGCACAGTATTAAATGCAGACTTATTTCTTGTCATCAAGTTTGGATCTTATCTGATAACCGCCATTAAATTTTCAACAGTTTTGTTATTTATTTAGCCTTGCATTTTCAAGGTTTCTCCAATATTGGCTGTGTCTTGATAAAATTTCGATCAGGATAAAATGAAAACGCCCGCAACAAAACAAAACATTTCCACTTTTGGGTCTTTTTATTTTTCCAAACGGAACTTGATTCATTTATCTTTTGATTTATTCGGAGATGAATATGTACGACGTCCGAAGGCTAAAGAATTTTCTACATCAAACCATTCCAAAATGTAAATGAATGAAATGTTGAAAAATAATATCGAATGCAATTATTGCGATTCGCTAGGGATCTCCTCAAATATTGAATTCATTCTGATGAAGAAAAGTTGTTGATAAAATCACATTTGATAATTTATAAGATACAAATGAGAAGGTCCACAACAAAACGCAATAAACACATTTAAACTGATTGTTCGATATTTAAGGAAAATCGTTTCAATACACTGAAAGTTTCACGTCGTGACGAACTTATCTTAGATAAATACAATGAATATTGAGCTGTTTTGCATTATCATCTCTTGATGAATTAAAAATATAATAAATTAATCAGAATTACCAAAGTTGGAAATGCTGGATTTTATCAAGGACTTTCTCAAATCTTCTAATTTAATCTTCAAATATAATTGTATATTCCTGTCATATTTAATTTTTTTTGTAGCAAGTAAACTTTCGGATTCTATCTCTCTTAGGTTAAATAAACTATAAAACCTAATCACATTCTCAAATAATGCTCGAAATATTGCTAACGACTGTGATCATCAAACAATTAAATTGCGCTTTCAATTGATTTTTTTCGGTCATAGAATAGTGTAATAAGATTTAATTTGTCTGCCATAGTTCCTTATCTTATCACTGAGCTTTGAAACATATTATAAATAATAACATATTGTGTATTTTTTGTTAGAGAAGCTTACGAAACCACTACGGCTAGATCACTGAAAACAAAGCTATAAAAAATTCACCTTATATTTAAACTGATAAACAATTTCGCGAAATTTATGTCCAGATACTAGGACACACTTTCGGGTGGTTGATAGTTGTTATACCGAAGACGACTGCTGGATTACTGAACAATTTATGTCAACCGACATTCAAAAATATTACCCTCGAATGTGATTATACAAATGTATGTAGGCAAGTCTCTTTACAAATTTTTTTTTTACTATGTAATTCATTTCATACTAGAAATATTCTATAGTTGTTCACAATTAAGAGACGAGGCATATCAGATTCATTTGTTGAAACAAATAGATACTTGGCATAATATAGCATTGGACTCAATTAAATTGTTTATTAACTGTCCAATCGTTGGCAAAAAAAGGCATGCAAATTTTCTCGTTACAGTCCCAATTAACCATATGGAATCGAATGTATGGGGCGACCTTTCTAAGAATATCAATTATCAGCTGAAGCACCATTGTAAGCTTGGCAACAAATTATAGTAAGGATTCCATTTTAATGTTCTTGATATCTCTGGATGGAACCACTTTGGAAGAGTAGGTAGTCAAGTATCATGAGAGCTCTCTATTCAGTTAATTTGTTTGAATGTTGATGAAAACTAAGCCATTATGAAACTTCTATGGAAAGGTCAGCAAATTATTAAATCAAGAATTCCGTTCTTTACACGAAAGCTTATCATCCTCGGTTATATAAAATAATCGTAATTCTACATCTATTTGAATTTTATTGTGATAAGGATGGCAATCCCAGTGAAATCAATGGTAACATCTTAGCGCTTCTATTTGGTTTATTACAAATGCCACGCATCTGATAATACAATGCATTGAAAACATATCTCAAACAGGGTTTGCCAGCAGTGGAAACAACGCCAAGCGTTGGCGTACAACGAACGGCCAACGGTCAGCTGCCAGTGCTGGGTGAGTACTGGCCCAGTACTACATTCGATTGCTGGCCCAGTATCAATCCCCAGCACGGGGCCAGACAAATTTTTGAAACATTGCATGTCTTGCAGCCGCCCAGCATTGTTTTAAATTTAGATTGCAATATTATTATGCCCAATCTACTGAATGGATTTGGATGAACTGTACTATTCTATTCTTCGGCTGATATAAAAGCACTTTTAAGTCAAACCATAATTTATTAAGTACGTTCAGCGAACTCTAGTTCTACTCAAATCCACTATCAATTGATAAGAAGAAATCATTGCGGTTACACATATTCCACATACGAATCATCCGATGATGTAATTCAATTATCATAAAAATTTGTTTCTTTTTTAAATTCTGTCTGATAATAACTACCAAGTTGATTTAGGCTGAATAATTTGAATGAATCTTTGTTTAATTATAACCTCGAAGATAAGATTCAGTTGCAAGAAGTAAATTCAATCGAATGTGTATAAGCTTCGAAAAGTTAAAAATGAATAGGTATTCTCCCATTGTGACTACCAAGTTTCTTCTTTTCCATTTATTCACTTTTTCATGTTTTCTAAAAAATAAATATTCCTTACACGCATACGGCTGTGTCATGAGTACATAATCAATAGTTACAAGAAGTTAGATATGTTATACATCAAATTCCTTTTGACTCTATCACACACATATAATAGCTCAGTGGGAGCATGAACTTCGTGAAGTTGAGTATATTCGTCACGAGTACTTTTATCAGCGACGAGATGGGATGCGTAGCAGAATATCGTTTAATTTAGCGTAAAGTCAGGATAAGCGAATTATTTTCAGATGTGTAAATCTTGACCTGCAGAATACGTTCACCAGTTCAACTTACCAACCGAAATGTTTCTTCTTATAAGCGAAAATGTTTCCATATCACTCAGACAAAGGTTGGATGTTGTTGTTTAGTGAAACTCTGCGGAATTGCTTCTGAAAAACGATCCAAGCACCATCAAGAAAACCCCAAAATAACAAACCAATATTTTTTTCACTCTTGCTGTCTCTGGAATTTACATAGCTTGACACATATTGGACAACGATTTTACCATATAAAAAATTTATTCCCATAATCGTCAGTCAGTTTGTATGTTTCCTTCCATTTGCCAAAAGTATTACCTATTTATGTTATTTATTATTATTTTGTTCAGTCAACCATGAATGAATGCGATGCTCTTCGACAATAACTGACACAGACAAAAAATCATTATATTATCCTTCTTATGTCTATAAATAGACATTCAGAATATAAAATCACCATGTCAAAGACGATACTATCTCTTGAGAATCAAGACCAATTCAGAATAAATAAATACTCAACAAATAATCCGACAAACGAGTCAAGTGCTTCTTAAATTCTATTCTGTGTCCTTTTCAAAAATTCGGCCTGGTACTATGCAACAAAATTAAGCTACCAGTTCAACCAAATTTGAATCCTTATTAAATACATGATTTTGTCTTGTTTTTTTCATATACATAAGATTCGATGCTGCCAAAACATACACCGAACATAACGAAGAATATATGAATAGTATTCGCATCAGTTGGAAAGCAATTAATATTATTTGCCTTGATTTTATTCGATTAATTAATTAATCAGAAGATAATACTTTTAGTTGCTTTAAGTTAGACATAGATATATTCTAGAAACTGTCTGCGAAAAACATCCATTTTCTCTTTCATGATCTCTTTATGCGCAGTTTTTTCATAGAAACTTATTACTGTATCATATTTGTCTATGTGTTTGACTTTTTTCTACTGACCAGCTTTTTGAAAATTAAATTAGATTAAACAAAAAGTCTCTTAAAATTCTACTTTAGAAACATTTTAAATGAAATTTTCATGAATCTTGTTGTAGAAATTTAATACATAACTTGCTTTCAGGAGCATTCAGATGGAAACAATAAAATTTTCCTGAAAAGTTTTCATATATTTTGATCTTATCATAATTGTTTTATAGTACTTCTCAATGAATACGGCGAAATATTCTTTAAAACGATCAATTAATCTTTGAGTAGAAACTTCTCTCGGTTTCATTTCAAACAATTTTTTACACCATATTTAAATATTTTTATACGACCGCAGTTTTACATTATTCGTTTTTAGGCTAAACCCATGTTAAGAGAACTGACCCACGCATTGCTCTTGTAACTATAAATAAAAATGTATTTACTAAGGAACATGAAAAAACTCTCGTATCGTGATTTGTTTATAAAGTGTGTTTTTTATAGGTATAGAACTTTATGTTGGCAACATTTTTTTATGCTACGTATGATCTGACAGTTGTCATGCATTTTATGGTAAGTTTTGTTTGCCATTTTATCATGGATAGGTTGACGCCTGAACAACGTCTCCAAATTGTGCAGATTTATTTCGAAAAAAACGGTTCTGTGGTCAATGGTGACCGCTATAGAGCCATGATCAATGATGCTGGGTGATGCTGCATGGTTTCAACAGGATGGCGCGACATGCCATACAGCTCGTGCAACCAGCGACTCAATGAAAGAAGCATTTGATGAGCGTATTTCTCGTTTTGGACCTGTGAACTGGCCTGCAAGATCTTGTGATTTTACACCGCGGGACTATTTCTTGAGGGGATACGTCAAATTACTCGTCTACGCCGATAAGCCCGAGACGCTTGACCATTTGGAAGACAACATTCAAAAAATTAAATCGCAACTGCATCACATTACGAAAAAAAGCAATATTTTGAGTTAATAACTTTATTCACGTAATAAAAATTGACCAAATACCTCTTATTTCTTTTTTCATCAATAATAGTTAGTAAAAAAAATTATTAATTAGATTTTTGACCGTCATAAATTTTACAAACACAGCGTTTCAACCCAAGAGACACTGACCACTTTTGAAAAAGTGTTGCACATATTTTCTTATGCGACAGGAAATTGTACAGCATAGTGTTGAATCCTTACCCTGGTGTCAATTTTGACAAAAGTTAAGGTGCTAAAAACAATAAAATTTCAAAGTTTTCAGCTAAAAAGTTTAAATTCTACCATCTATCTTCACCCATTAATTTTCTATCTAACGAAGCCTCATATTTTACAATCGATTTGTGTATTTTGAAGTCCAATATGACATCATCAAAATCTTTTTCCAACCTATCTCCAATAAAGTGGACAACAAACGACCACGTTGCGAATTTAACTCAAAACTACTGCTGTCTCAAAAATATTTTTTAAACAACCTATCGTTTATATAAATTTCGATATTCAGACGTTGACATCTTAATTAATTACTCTGGCTTTCTAACCGCATTTTTTCCAATAAAAATCATTTGACTAGACAAAAATTATATAAGAATTTCATATCACCCACAACCTACTGAACAAAAAAAAATGAGACTGTTTATTTATAATTTCTTTCTTTTGAACTTGACAGAATTTATTGCATGGAATCGTTCTTGTTCTGCGACGTCTCAACCACTATTGTGTTAATTGAACTACAGATTTTATCTTGTTTGAGCATACTTTATGTGTTATATTAAAATAGGTAAAATATACAATAATATGTTAAATGCGCTAAATAATCAGTAAACATATTCAATTTACAGTCGTATTATCGTGTGACAGTCTATTATTGACGCCGATAATTAACATTATTGGTAAGTATACGGTTTTGCAATATTCCAGCTTGCAATGGTGTAAGTTCTGATGTATCTAAAATAGTTATGAGAAAATACATAGTCTAATATGCATTGGATTTGAATAGAATGTGTGCTTGATCAAAGCGTTAATGATTTTCATTTATTCATGATTCATTTCGGGGACCTTAATCTACTATTGTACATTTTTTTCAAAGGAACAACTCTACAAAAATCAACATCTTTTCAATGCTATACGACCGTCTTTAAACACTTCTATTTATAAAGTTTCAACGATTTCAATCACTTTGGAAATAATAAGTCAATTGTCAATAGAACAGCTCCCGTGAAATTTTATAATTTACAAGGACATTGAACTCACATTTAAGATATTCTATTTTAACTCGTTTCTTGCGCATTGAAACAATTAACCTTACTATACATGAACAGGTCGTCTCAACGAAGATCTGATAGCCACTGAATGCCTTTTTCAATCATACAACATTCAGGGATAAAAAAGACATCCTTGAATTACAACAGCTCTCATCAAAGTATTAATTTACCAGTTATTCATAGTTGCGACAGGACATGAACATATATACATACGAATCAAAATTTGAAGCCATGCTGTTATTTAGAGCACCAGGACACCGACACCTTACAACGTAAATCAAGGTTTTCAGCTTAAGTTGGATTTTATCACTTGTTATGTACAGAACTTCCATGAATAGTGGCGGCAATCAGGAATACTGATGAGAACTTTGTTTTCGCTCTTGCAGTCAATGGAATACAATTTCAAGTACTGTTCTTATGGCCTAAAAGCTTTTCAAGGACTCCTCATTTCGAGCCATGTAGATTTGTTACGATCCTTTTTACTGATTCTGTTCATTGCTGGTATATCATACACTTGTATATCATTGAAATCGCCTAGTTCTGAATATGTGCCATTAAAGTCTGTATGGTTCATATTTTCCAGGAAAATAATCTAAGTTATTTATTCATTTTTTTTATTTATTTCATTTTTGATTTTTTTTTTGCCATGGTCGATTGTATTTGAAGATTTTTTTTCGTGTTAATTTACCTTTTCGTACATAGGTTTCACCAGCAACAACAAAAACTACTCTCTTTGTATAATAGTCTTTTGTGGATGAAAACCGCAAATACATTACATACATGCATTTAAATTTAGAACTGTGTGCTATTTCTTGATATTACAATTGAATTCCTTGCTAAGCATTCATAGGAAGAGTTTAGATTCACCGTTTCCTGATGAATCCAACCAATTTTATGCACTATAAATAGAGAGCGAGATTTCATATCCTGTCGCGATTGTACTCAACCAAAAGCAAATAAATTAGACGCTGTGATTTTGTGGTTTTGACGATTGATTGGTTATCTATTTTTTGGTGATGAAATCGACACATGTTAAACTTAATACTTCTTCAAATAACCAACTGACTGGCTATGTAATATCATCGCCAATGACATACATACATACATAGTATATTGTACTTTGCAGTGCTCGTTTTAATAAAACTCCAATAAAATAAATGATACAAGATATAAAATTAAATCAATAATAAAAAGTGTTTGCTTTAGAATGATTCATTGATTATAAACACTTATATTGCCAACACTATATTTTCGGAAGAAATAGATTTAGTGGCAAAATTTTGCCTGCCAGACATTTAACAAAAAGTAATGAATCACATTTTGAATTTTCATACACAAATACATTAGCAACATAATGTAAACATTTTCGGACAGAATATTTTTTCGAAAGATTCAGAAAGAATTAATAAAATTTTCTTTGGCAGAATTTGAAAAAGAATTGCCTACAGTAGCATTATTCCCAATAAAGGGGGGCAGTCTGGGTATTTTGTAACAAATTTCAATATATATTTTTATATAAATATTTATTTAAATGTTATAAAACTTTTGTACATCAACAAACAATTATTGAACTTTAAGAATTTTTTTCACTTTTATTTACAAAATTTCGGCTATCACGGAGGCACCCAAAAAACTGGTTAACATGATATCTTCTCATTGGAGCATCTGAAACAAAAAATCCGAATGGCATGTTAAAATTTAATTGATTGGCTATAGCCCATAGCAGAATTAAACATTTTGGACAAAAAACAGAAAGGTCCATTTTTCAATTTTTTGACCCATTTTTGCAATTAAATTGTTTAATAAAATCGTTAAAAATATATAGAAAATTCTGAATTTGGTAGGAGCTGAAATCATAAATTTGCTCAATACTCAGTAAAAATTTCAATCAGTAACATAGATTTTTCGAAATCGTGTCAACCAGGTCGAAAAACGTTGTTTCGAGAAAGTTTAAGGGGTCTTTTAAGCTACGATTAAAAAAAATTTAACCATTTTCCCAATAGAAAGCGAAAAAGACATCCTTTTGAAGTTTTGTACATATGTTAATTGGTACTTTGGGTGTACAAAAATATTATTTTTTAGATTTTTTTATTGAGTTTTTTACCCATAACAATTTTAAAAAAAAAACATCAAAAAATGACGGCGGACGTGATTTCATCCTTTTGAATCGTATTCTTGATGAAATTTACTAACGAAATGTGTAAAAAAAATTTTTTTGGTTTTTTTGAAAAATTGTAACCTATAAGACCCCTTAAAGTTTAAGCACCAGCGGAGTGCGCTCACACACGTTCTATTGTATCGCTGTGTATATATATTTCTTAACTTTGCCGACTAAAATTTAAGTTTTTACAATAATTCTGCATATATGTGGTACCTAAAAGTCGAATCATTATAATTTCGATTTTTTTTGAAAAAAATACACCCAGACTGCCTCCTTAATAACCGAAGAGAAAACGCGTATTCATTGAATGCAACCATTATGTTTTACAACACATCTCTTTGAAGTCGATTCAATACACAATCAGCGTTGATTAAATAATTAATAAATTGTATACACTTCTCATTCAATTCAATTTGCCATTTTTACCTATTGTTTATTCTCAACTTAACGTTACACAAACCAACATCGATTGCAAGGCAATTCTCAATATAAGTGTCTGTTTGTAACATCACATACGCCCACGTGCTGCTTTTATCTGACCTTCATTGGAAAATTTGCAATTTACTACCCAGACAAATAGAAGCGTCATTTTTTTTATCATACACATGTAATGTATTTTAAAGTGCAAAAAGTAGTTGCGGATACACAGGCGACACTACACAGTATAATTCTTGCAAATTTTGCCTCATTATTCATGGTAATATATATGTTGAAGCCATGTTATATTTATAGCAGCTAATTAATTATTGTACTCTTACTTTTGTCCTTCTGTAAATTCTTTTCTGACCTTTATTGAGTCCATAAGTTTCGATCAAGTAGTAAATAAATAATTATAAACATTTTACATCATGTTCATTATGTGATTAAGAAGGCAGCAAATACAATGTTTTAATAATTGATTCTCGTTTAGTAGAATAAAGCACTCTTCTACATATGTAGATGGCAACACATTTTCAATGATCAGTGAAAAATGTTGCTGATATCCAGTATCGTTTTAAATTCGATTCATTAAGCAAATAATAATCAACTGCATCCACTTAATCAATTGCATTGTCACGTACTGTCTTTTGCAGTTTTGGCTGATTTTACATATGAGCAAGTATGTAGTGAATGAAATATTAATGAAGCAAGTCCATGCGGAATGTTGCATCTTCTTTTTAGCATTTAGCACACCCAAGTGTGTAGGCAAATTGTTTCGAATTAAGTGTACATGTGCGTTGATGAAATGAAATAGGGGTCAAACAGCAAAACGTATCTACATTAAAGTATTTCAGTTTTACAGGATGGACGCCAAAATTTTCCAAAACTTAATTAAAAAGTCTTCAAAGAAAATTTGGAACCAATGTTTTTACAACACACAAAATATAGGATGGCCTTTCGATTAGAGAAAAAAATAAAAACAAGAATGGAACCACTTTACTCCAGTTTTAATACAATTTACTACCCCAATTTAGCTATTAGCAACTTACAACGAAACGCGTTCAATTTTTTTTACTCTTTACTCTACTCAGGATGGAAATTCTAGTGAAAATCTACTCAAAAACTTTTCTGCATAGATTTGAATGTAAACGTGTTCCAGTATGATTGCATTTGTCACCGATTTAATTACGTATCGGTGTTAATTACATTTGTTTAGGGGAAACTTATAATGGAAAAGGACGACCAAGATGAAAGGTCACACTTAATAGTCAAAGTTGGATAGATATTTTGAGCAGTGTATTTTGAAAGTTTTGACGAGTATTGGAAACATTTTCATGGTCTTTGATAAGCTCATATTATATGAAGCAATGGGCAGCAATAACTAAGATAAATTCAGAAATAAAGATTTTGATTATCGTCCTTGCATAAACTCACTGATCTAGAAATATTTTTAAAAAAATTATGTGTATACTAATTAGTTCTTACGATTATTTTTCCTACTACAATTTATCAATGCAAAACAATCCAAAAGAAATCATTTCAACTTGTATTCTCTAACTCACGATTTCATTTGCAAGGACTTTAGACTATGCAAAGCTAAGTAATCATTATTCTTTCAATATCCGGGCTTTGAGAAAATTTTTATACCTTCCGAGAATGATCTCAACTCAAAAAATATCTGCGAACCTTATTAAATGAAAAGTCATTCATTCAGTTGAAATTCCTCGCTTAAAGTTCTTGTTAACTTTCAAAAACACACTGAACTTACACCACTGTCCAACCACTTACATATCCCTGGCTACCCATGTCAAGAAATTACCACTGCATGCCACTCGTCGATAGATGCCGCGATTGGTAATTTCTGTTTTTGCTCAGTTTTGGATGAGAAATTTACTTCTGACGATACATTTTTGACTCTTGACCGGGGATCGAACACACGACGACGACAATTATTCAAGAAAAAAACAATACCGATCGGGGATCGAACACGCGACCTCTTGATCGCGAGCTAGTAGCGCTGCTTCCTACAGCACACTGCTTCTGCCAGATGAAAAAACTTACAAATCCATAAGCGACGATAAAAATTTCAGAGTCGTTTTTCTCACAAACGGGGGGGGGGGGGTATTGTGGTCTAATATTTTAAGGATCGAATATCTTCTACTTATGTGCCAAATTTCATCCAGATCTGACAGGACGATTCCGTGCCTTATCCTTGTTAAATAACATGATGACACAAAAATCAGGTTTGAGATGAAGATAAAAAAAAGTTTCATCAAATTTCATAACGCCATTTCGAAGCCTATTTTAGACAAACATCTAAGCAGACAGACATACTCATCAATTACTATAACCTATTGTTATTTCTAAGCTTATGGCAATTGTCATTGCATCACTAATTGCACTCTCACTTTCACTAATAAACAAAGTAATATTCTTTACATATTCTTTTTTCCAGAGACTTATTTTGCATCGCAAAGTTACCTGTTACCGCGCAAAAGTTTATCAGATGCTCATATCTTGCCGGAAAAGGTTGAATCCTGGCTCCAATTTCATGGGTAATTTTCGGGCTTGGTGGTACATATTCCACGAATAATCTTTTGAAGCCCATTAATCAAATTATCAATTCTATGGTAGTACGATTATTATTTATTCAAGACGCAAGCCTTTTCTGAGTGCCATTATTTCGTCTAACCACATTTTCCTCAAATTTTCTTGTATTAAATATAAATTTGTTGCGATACTACCAACCAATCGAAAATTCTCCACAGATAAGCTAGATTTTCCTCTAACTTGAGCACAAAATGAAAATACCAAAGTGAATTCTACCGGAATACCACACCTCCTCCCATACAGTCGCATACATTCCCACGATATCAATATTTTTCCATTGATTAGCGCACCCAGCATCCATCCTTGAATCGACCACAACAACAGCTTGTTGTCTAGGACTAGCACCAGTTGCTCAGACACCAATAACATCGTCGATTCATGAAAATCAATAAATCAACGAGAACCTACATTTGAGCAGATTCTAAAGTTTATTTGACGTATTCGATTAAAAAATTTGCTTTGGTCCTTTTTGCGACATGATTCTGATAGGCGGTGGATTTCCGTTTCAAAACAAATTAACTAGCCCCGATGAAGAATCTAAGAAAGTTATGGGATTCTTATTGAAATTTCGATAATTTATTTGAGACGAACTGAATTTTTAATATAAGCATCGTTGCTTTGATAATTACCGTGCAGATTCACTTGCTATGTAGAATAAAGCTGATGAGAAGTCGCAGTTTGTGCGTTGAATATAACTAAGAAAAATCTATTTATTTGAAACCAGTAGAAACAAAAAATACCATCATCAGAGTTTTTGTCCGCCTGTCTGTCTGGGTCCGGTCCACATCTAACGAAAACTACAGAACGGATTTTGACGAAACTTGACTTAATAATAGCTTATATCCACAGTCAAAAGATAGGATTTTCTATCGGAAAGAAGCCACAGGCGTAGTGGGTTTAATAGTATACATAATTAAATTCTTGAACAAAAATGCGCATCAAAATGAGTTGTTTTAATTTATTCCAGAATAATATGTGAAATAGCTGTGTCTTTTCTTGTTTTTTACGTGTAAATATGTAAGGAACTAGTGTTCCTGGAAAATGCTGAAAGAATTTCGTCATGTTTTTAATATCAACATCAGATACTGACACACTGTGTTTAAATAAAACATTTTTTTATTTAGGATATTTCGTTAGAAAAGTAACTTAAAAATACCTGCAAAATTTTTTATATCGATATCTAAACTGGTTTTCATTTTACAGCGCACATAGTCCCCCTCCGCCCTTCTATACATTTTGGAGCGGAAGCGTCCTTCAAGTCCCCGCTAAGTAACTATTCGACTTTTATACTTTCTAGTACCCTACATACAAGTTATATTACATAGTCTAAGTAAGTGCATATTCGAATTTCACAATGCAAACATTAATTTGTGAAAAAAAACTCTTGAGATTTACTTGAAATTTTCCACACATACTAATTAAGTATTTAACTACTGAACGGGCCTAAAGCTAGAGCAAAAAAGTTTTGGCGGAATCTAGAACACTTTTTTCAATCGTAAAAAAAAGTCAAAAATCGATACACGTATATTCAAACGAGCATCAAATCGTGAAAAAATTACTTATTACCCTAAATTTAGGCCCCGTAGTTTATACTCAAGACTAACAGACGTAATCCGCTTTTTTGTTTGGCACTGCTCAAGCGCTTGGTCGAAACGGCCACCATTTTGTTTTTTTTTTGTTTTTTTATATTGTGAATCTGAACTTTCAATCTCAATATAAATACATTTCAAATTTCAAATCGATATCTTTAATAGCGTATTTTTTTTATACATTTAAAAAAAGGTCCATTTACGCCGTTTTAACACAGTACTGCCCCCTTGAACCAAAATTGTCTGTTTTTTTATCTAGAAGTTTACTTTCATATCTTTGCGACCGACTACTGAAAAACTTTACAAATCGTTTCAAAATGTTAAGGGATACGCAAGCTCCGATTTGAAATGGCAAAACTCACTATATATGGAAGCAAATCAATTACTAATATTTCATTGAAAATAAAATGGAGAAGGTTGATGGACTATAAATCATTGCCAAGGAGTAGAGTAGATCCATACCATTAAAATTTCAGAAATTCGGTTTATTTATTAATAACTTGGAGGTGAATAAAATTCTGAAATTAGTGCGGAACGGGGAAATTTTAAAATATGTTTATTTCTATGAATATCCTGTACAAAGAATTGCATCGAAATCTAAACAATAAACGTGAAACCGGTAAAAAAATCGTTGTTGTAATTTTTTTGATTTATGATGATTATGATGAATTGTTCAATTATATAATATGTTCAACCTGAATCAGATTAAATCATCGAAAGATAAAAATTTTCAAAACATTCGATAGAAGGATGATAATCCTAAATTTAGGTACCATGTAAGTTACATCGAATTTTTTAAACCATTTAAACTCTGGTTCGAACTGAAAACAGTAGTAATCAAAAACCATCATGAACGATCATCACCGGTAGTTACATCAAAAAAATTAATTTAAACTATATTCGCATATTTTATTAGGGGGCAGTCTCTGTCTTTTTTGACCCCTTTTCTGCAATTAAATTGTTTAATAAAATCGTTAAAAATTTATAAAAAATTCTGAATCTTATAGGGGCTGATACTACACATGTGCTGAATACTCAGTAAAAATTTCAGCAGGATCGGTAATATAAGTCTTTCAAAATCGTTGCAACCAGGTTGCAAAACATTGTTTTCAGGAAAACACGTTTAAAGTTTAAGCACCTGCTGAGCGCGCGCACTTTATTGTATCGCTGTATAGATATATTTCTCGGCTTTACCGACCAAAATAAAAGTTTGTACACTGATTCTACGCATACAAAGTACTTAAAAATTATGTTTTTAGAAAATCGTTTTTTTTTCTTTTGAAAAAATAGATCCAGACTGCCCTTAAGAAGTCTACACATAAATTTTTAAAAAAAATTTTAACTCTTTATTTTAATAGAAAGATTAAAAAATTATTTTGAAATTTTGAAAGTGTGTTTATAAAACATAAAATATTACAAAAAATATATATATTGTATTTTTTTTTTAAATTTCGTCATACTGGATTTTTTCCAGAAAAACATCAAAAAAGGACGGTGTCTGGATGATCTGAGAGAGCAAAATAACAAAGCAAATTATTCTTTGTTAGAGTGGCTATCACATGAACGATATTGATGAATTTCTTTAACAAAAATAACAAAATGGCGGCCATTTTCCGAAAAACTTGCAACATAACTTGAGAATCGTAAAATTTCCTCCCAATCAAAACAAAATTCTAGTTAATGCGATAGCCATGTATGTATAAAATAACATATTCAAAAATCAAAGCGATCGGTTAAGTAGTTTCTCTTAAATCGTGCACCTCCCCCCCCCCCTTAACGACGTGGTTTTGATATAATCGCGCTTAAAGTTAAGAGATACTAAGTTAAATGTACAGAATAGAAAGATATACGGTATTTTCAGTTTCCCCACTCATTTTCATTCATGAATGTATTATTATAGATATATATTATATAGAACAATGTAAATCAGATCGGAGCAAATGTTCAAAACAAGTGGGGAGTCGAACGTATGAAAACCAGGCGGAGCGAAAAATGCTCTCTCAATAAATACGTTTAAAAATAATTTTAGAATTAAAATGTCTCTCTGAAACTTTTTCTATAATGTTTTTAATGATATTTACTAGTAAATACTAGATTAAAAAAAATATTTTTTTGGAAAAATTTATGTAGGAAGACCTCTTAAATGATTTATTGTTTTATTTGTTTGTGTATGAGAAAAGCTAACAAACCGATAAGCTTAGCTCTGAATATATATGTATATTTAAAGAAGCTGCTGGTTTAGTTAGAGTGTCCAAAAAGGAGTATCACTCGAGCTGTCCAAGCTGCCAAGCATACCCAGACATTTTTATACTCATTCCGCAAGATAATAATATGTGTTTTATTATCAAGCGAAGGGTCGACAAACAAGCTCCGCTTAAGGTCAACTTGAACGGGTAATTAGCCTCCAACTCAGATGTTCAAAATTATCGCAATCGTCAAAATGCCGTAAATTAATGATGTAATCTGTCAAAACCTAACATTGTAATAAAATGAAGGGCACCATCCAACGAATCTATGCGCCCTCGACTTACAGACCCTAAATTCTGGTTTTGCAATAAACTTTCATACTTGATCCAAGATTTATACTGGGAAACTATATGCATATGTATACATATGTATGTGCTTGCGTGGGTTGATCAGTTGGAGATGAATGAAATATGTATATGTACATACATATAACGACGAAGGCAAAATCAGAATTCATTTAAATGCTAAAACGATCGACTTCGTCTCTGAACAGATACGTAATCACCTGTAGCTTTAATGGCCACTTATCCGTAACGAGCAGCGATTTTTTTATGCAGATTGAGTATCATGGAAGAATTGCTCACTGATTACTATCTTCAGCATGGAAAAAACAAACAAACAGACAAGAGTGAATAAGATTATTAACGATAACAAGTACCAAAACTCAAGGTCATCTACGTATCACAATGAAGCTTTAGTTAAACCATTGCGTGTTAAGATGTACTCGTGGTCGAACGCAGAAAGAATGAATATTAGAAGACACCGAAATACAAATAGATTGAAATGTGCCCAATGCAAACATGAACGACTTATTTTTTTAACTGAAGATTACGTTGTACGTATTAATTCAAACAAGGTTTGGCAACGCAAAAATTTTATTATGTGAATACCTCCAAAAATAACAAGTCAAATAGTTGTTTGATGAACTATAAAAAAAACTATAGTTACATCAATCACATTTATGCAAATAAATCACTTGTAGTCGTGTGAAGTCCCCAGGTCTATAATCGGAGAGAAATAATTTTATAAATTTTATGATAACGACTGTTTGCGGTCAACGAACAAATTCCCTCTTAAAGGCACCCTGTTCCCTTCCGCTTCAACACACCGCAATCTTCTAAATATTATTTTTAACAAAATATCTCGTTTAACAAAACAACATGCAAAACATAATAATAAAAACCACTAAACACGAATTCTCGTAATGCATTTCATTAACCACCTATGTATATGTAGGTATATAGACACGATCTTCATCTCAATTCTATCTGAGTATCTTAAACTTGAATGTTCATTTGCTCATAAATGTTTCTATTTGTGCAAATTAAACAGATCTACAAATAAAAAAACTGCTTAGCATTCAAGCAAACCAGTTAGTTGTTAACTCAAGTTTTTTTTATTCAAAAACTTGATACATAATGTGCTCTTAACGATGGTTTATGGTTAAATTTTGAAGTGGTTAAGAACGATACATATATGAATAGTTATAGATAAGAATGGTGGTAGATTTCCATTCACTATTATGTTAATGGGGGTTAAGAATCCTCTTAGGCCTTATGTGACTTGAAATATTTATGGATACAGTGTGAGCTGCATCTCTTACGTATTTAGTCCTTAATTATGAATAAAAAGTACCTAAATAAATGTATAAAACTATTTTTTTAAATTAATAATTTATCGATCTTACATTTCGTAATATTAAAGAAAAGTATTCGTCGTCAGTTTTCAGATGTTTAGCTTCCTTTACGGAGGTTCTAACGAAAAGTGAGCGTGAAGAGTGAGCCCAGAAAAAGCGTACCGAACGAAAAAGCGAACGGAAGTTTGTCTTGAAATTCAAAGTGAGCACAATACATAGCAATGATGTGCAAATATAAGAGTAGAGCGGCTGGTTCAGTGAGCAGAGCTCCCGACTCTTGCTCTCACGGTAGAGGGTTCAAATCCCCGCTCCCTGTTGTTTTTTTTACTTTAAGTTACTTTGAGAGAATAAAATCAATATAAAAATTTCATATTTTGTCATGTTATATGCATTCTAGATTTTTAAATTTGTCAAATGTATTCCTGAATTTTTCCTGCATATATTAATCTACAACTTTTTAACCTTTACATAATCATTTGCAAAACGTAGCTAAACTTCCCACCGGACACTCCAAGAGGGACTTTTCGCTTTTTTTTTGTTAGAACAATGAAAATAGTTATGCATTTTCATAGTACGCCTAACGAAAATAAATTCTTCAATATATTTAGTAGTTAATATTACAAATCTTTTATATTAATATAACGAAATTTTTTCGTTGATTTGCAAGTAGCGTATTTTTTCATTGAATTAAGAGAAGTTTGCGTTGTTCGTGAATTGATGTAATTTTTTATTAAATTGGACACTTAAAATTCTTGAACTTATTTATAATTTCAAGGAAATTTTTCTTCAACTCACATAGAGTTACTCGTCAGTTAAACTCCTAACAAGATTGTAAAAAATAATCCTTGAGTAGTTTGTGAGTGATTTCCTTCTATTAAACTGTGGTGAGCTCATGCTTTTAACACATGCGGTGTGCACTTGGTTCAATCTTAAATATATCCCTTAAAAGTTTTTTTGAGTTAAATTTATACTTTGGAGAACATTTAAATCATGGTTTTTAGACAAATTTTGTTATCAGATCTACTTCAAACGGCTTTACGTGCAAAGCTGTAAGTTATATACAAGATAACTCATACCCTATACTGCAATAAATACCAGAAATAGTTTGTTATAAAATAGAAAACAAATTGTGAGTATTTTTTGAATTATTACTTTAATTTATACATGCTTAGAATTTTAATTTGCATTCAAATTAGAATTTTAATTCATATTTAGTTAAAAAATGATTATTTTTTGATTAGAGTTTTAATTTATATTTAGTTAGAATCAAATAATGCTGTATGGTAGGAATACGCTTAACACGAGCCATATTTAATATTTTCCAAAACGGTCGTAGCCTCATTTTGTAAAAAAAATTAAAAATATTTTTTTAATATCTCCCTCTAAAATAAAAAATCGAAATTGCACATTCAACAACGTTTTTTGACATGGTTGACACGAATTCGATTGAGCTAAAAAAATTACTGAGTATTCAACACATGTGTAGCTTCAACCCCTACCAGATTCAGAATTTTTCATGAATTTTTAACGATTTTATTAAACAATTTAATGCAAAATAAGGAATCAAAAAATTGAAAAATCCTCCATTTTATTTTTATTTTTCGTCCAAAATATTTAATTCTGCTACGGGCTATAGCCAATCAATTATATTTCAACATGCCATTTGGATTTTTTGTTTCAGATGCTTCAGTGAGGAGATATCATGTCAAACATTATTTGGGTGCCTCCATGCTGGCCGCCTTTAAAAAAATATTGAAATTTGGTCCAAAAGACGCAGACTGCTCCCTAAACCACATAATATCTGTCATTTTATTGCAGTAAAATATTTTTTTTCTAAATTATTATAAATTAGATCTTAATTTTGATTGCATACGAACTTTATTTGGCAAGCTGTTTATGGCGTCAAAACAATTTAAATGGCGACTAAAGGCTTCAAGTGGATACAGCTTATCCAATTCGATAACATTTAGTGTTGAGTTTTGTTTTTAGAACACAAAATTTACCCTAATTTATCTCCATACAAGTAGCAATGCGTTCAAAACCTTTTCATTCGAAAAATACTGAAACATAAAGTTAAATTTACCATCCTAAACTATTATCTTTAAAGCTCACTGTCTTAGGGCTATTTTATATTGAGATAAAAAAAATTCTTGGACTATGTAGATTGTATATGGGCTATGAACTTTGGGTTCTCATGACTGCAGATATTTTCACTGGTATCACTTATGTGAATGTGATTCACATGGCGAAACAGCTAGAACTCTAAGATATACATATAAGTGTAAGCTTACTAGAGTTCTTATTTAGAAGGAATAATTTGGTAAATCAAAGATGATAAAGATTCAATGAGAACTTTAGTAATACCAATTGTGAACCGTTCATAGTTTATGATCGGAAGGACTCAACATTTGTTTTGAAATATAAAATCTACATTAACGATTCACACATTTGGATTTTCATAGAAGGCTTACTGAAAAATCAGAAAAATGCTCGGTAGATCGATTTAATCTGACCTCATTGATAGCGTTTGGCTTCTTTTGAATGCTTCCAAATTTGAATGTATTCCTATAACAATCGCATAGATCGCGATCAAAGTCTGATTTTTGCAAGTGCTTGAAGCAATTTTGTATGTGTCGTAATATCATACCGTTTTGATAAGAGTTCACGGCACTCAGTGATTTTGTCGCGAAGAGGCTCAAAATCTGAAATTTCTTTTATATTTTTTGTTGTTGTTGAAATTTGCGATAGCGTCAACAGGAAAGCATTTTGGCTTCACCAAAGATGCTTATTTTGGTGGTTTTTGGTATTTATGACAAAGTGTTTACACCTTCTTTTGCTTCATTGTCGTTAGCGATCGTTTCGGAAATTTTCCAGCAGTATTTTTGTAATAAACCATCCTCAGTTGCAAAAGTATGCAAATCGGAAGCAAATCTTGATTTTTAAAGTACAAAAGATGAGTACTTGCAGTTGAAAAGCGGTTTCTAAGCAAGGTGTTCTAGGTGGTAAACCCAAAGGCTACCGTAAAATGCACATAAATATTAGCTCAACTCAAGGTGTGGTAGCAAATTAAACATTGAATGCTGATGCAAATTCTGATAAACTCACCTAAGGTACGTGCACCAACTGTCGGACGACGGTTTATTTAAGTGTTTCTCTTCAAACAGATGCTCACTAACAATTTATTCCAGGTGAGATTTTATTTATCAATTCAAAATGTAGCACGTTTGCTGCACAATTCAGTAAACCTAATCTCCTTTTTTATATTTCGCTTGACGAAAATCGAATTGTTAACTTTTTTCACATTCAATCGCGCGACTCACAACTATGTAACTTCGAAAACGCGCGCATTCATTGAATTCTGCTGAGGCAGTCGAATGTCCAAATAATTTTCACTTGAACTTCGCCAACATGAAATGTTATCCTCTAATCAACACCATACACTTTTCAAAATTAGACCATTTAAAATCCAATGAACCCAAATTATTTTAGGTATATTTCAAAAATAAACTTCCAAATTGTGGTTCACCCAATTGTCGAATGTTCCCCCACATGAAGAGCACCAAGACTGCCCTAACGTGTTCTGGTCGAGTAAAACGTTTCCAAAAGACTACGCGCAGCTTGCAAATGTCGCAAATCACGAACCTATCTCAATCAGGAATCGCTATGTACTAAAAAACGGTCCGGAGTAACACAAAATTGTTTAATATGTGTCACAAAGCACCAAAAATAATTCGCCAGATACTGAAAGCATCAAGCGACAGACATGCTTCAGATACATACATACAGTGTTGCAAAAGATACTCCCGCACGCGAAAGATATGCGGGAGCTTGACGAAGTACTAAATAACATCTAAAACACAGTGTTACGGCATGTGGTACAAAATCGCAAGATACCAAAGTCTCGTGGATGGATAGGACGGAAAGCTAGAACATAGTCGTTCGTACATACCTAGAATCTATTAACGTATCTGCTCGCAAATTACTACCACACCAGCGCAGATACGACACGCTGCTGCAAAAGCTCGTTCACTTGTTGAATTCTTCCGCGCTCGAATTTTGTGCAGATAGGATTCTACCAATACGTAACTGAAAGAGCTTTATCAGTACAATTTGAAATACTAGCACACTTTTTAAGAATCTTAAGCTCCCACGCATGATGCGTTCAAGGAGCGAATCTAGAGTTCAGTCGAGAAGAACAGTTATTTATTTTTCCTTTATGCTTGAATTTTTTAAGCATAGTTTTAAGATTTTTTTATAGCAATATGGTAAAGGTTAGTTCATTTACTAAAAGAATATACTGAAGTACATATATTAAACAGTATCCAGTAATTTTTTTATTGAAAAATATTGAAAAATGAGGCAGTGACTCTACATCCAAATAGACGTCCCGAAAAGGTAAATTGCCGTGAGAAACATAAATAATAGCTGGATCATCTGAAACCAAAAGGATTCAGTTAGTTAATGGGTTTCTTTAGGTAACGCTGTCAAGTTTTTTTTCATTTATTTTGTTTATTTCATTTTTGGTGTAATTTTGAAGCCAAAAAAACGAAAGAAAAAAACCAAAAAAAGAAAAATTTATTTGCGGAATTGTGGTTTTTAATCGAAAAAATTCCTATTTAAAAAAATTACAGTCAAAAATAAAATATCTCAACAGCATTACTTTGTAAAATGTTTACAGAATAAGTGTTCAAAATTTCAAAAGGATCGGCCCGTTAATTTTTAAGTTCCGTGTCTCACCGACTTGAAAAATTAGAAGTTTGAAATTTTTTTTGGAAAAAGGGAATTTTTTTACTCTACTCACACAGAGTCGTCAATATCAGGTGTATAAAGTGTAAGGCTAGGATGTCTACAGCATCTTTTTGTTGTTGTCTTCGAAGCACTCGACCTTCTTTGCACTCTTTTTTGCAGCTTTTTGATCAGCTCTGCTTTTATCCTCTTCGCGTACCCATTCATGAGAGCTTGTCCCTAAGCTCATGGCTATAACATCATCAATTTTATTTGGATCAACTTCAAATTCTGTTGGGGAACTTTTGAAGGACTAAACAATATAATGAAAAATAAAATAAAAACCGACAGTTTGACCATACTCCCCTCCCCCTTAAGGAGAAAGACATGTTCTGACATTTCAAGACATTAAGGGAGAGAAAATTAGTTTGACTTCAAGAATCGATCGCGTCTAGATCCCTTTGGAGAGCAATACAATTCTCTTCCGGGCAAATAACTCGGTAAATTTTTAAGTCATCAGCATAAAGAAGATACTGAGATGCTACCAAGGGCGGATACAAGGGGGAGGTCATGGGGGTCATGACCCCCCTGAGCCTAGATAAACTAGTGATTTTTAGGATTTTTTTCCAATATTGTCTTATTTTATTGTGATTTTCGAGGCAGTGACCCCCCTAAGTCAAATGCTGGATCCGCTCTTGGATGCTACGACTGAGAGAAGGTCATTTATGTAGAGTAAGAAAAGAAGAGGGCCTAGAATAGACCCTTAAGGAACGCCGGATATAGTTATTGAAAAAGGATAGTAGCATTTAATTCTTTAAGACGCTACACAGCACAGTCGTCGTTCATATTGTTTGTAGCGGTAATAATTATTCTTCACTTTTTTTTAAAAAAAACATATAAAAGGCATATTTCAATTCTTTCTGCTTGCCTGTTGCAGATGCGAGTTAGTTTTGCTAAAAAAAAAAGCAAAAGTTATTTTAGCACTTAGTTTTATTTACTCATTGTTTGGTAAAGGTTAAGATTATGGTCTGCACCCCCGAAGGGGGCGGGAGTAGGGGGAATCAAAAGAGGGGGGGGTCTCACAACTATGGCATAAAAAGTTCACGGCGGTCACGGCCCCAAGAGAAGTTATGGGGCTCCCCACTAAAAATGGTTATTTTACCTATTTCTAGAGATCATATGAAACCGTAAAATTGATTTGAAGAGTCCGATTCCAAAAATTTATGAACACAATCAGGACTTGAATAAAATGAGTTAAACATTATATTGGTCAAAAGGTCAGGTTCATGAAATCCGTGAAGTGTTATAAGGATCAAAGAAGAAAAAAGTCTATTTTATTGAATTTTTTTTACTACTTTACACTTAGGACCTTCATATTTCAAGAGTCGTTGGAGCCATACTTCAGTTACCCTTTTTTTATATTTTATGCTGTTTTGAGACGAGAGTAAAAAAATGTAAAAAATTTGACCAATAATATCTCATAGAAAATTTAATTACGCAACTTTTATTTTCACTAAACTTTGCTCTAAAATGAACCGTTTTAAAATTAAGAGTGAAAAGTGGGAAAAACTCCATTTTTTTTGTTAATTCTTAAACATTCCGATTTTTTTTATTAACGTTCCCGACTTTTTTGAGAGGAAGGGTGGATCAAGTATTGTTATACGAGTTACTCCACAACTTTTTCTGTAAAAATCAGTGTGCAGGCCCCCTCCCCCCAACCACCAACTGAAAACAGATCAGCCCTGGTATAGTAGTAAAGTAATCGAAAAGGCCCGAGCAGAAGAGTTAAATTTCCTAATAAATAAATTCAATTTTGAATTGAGGCCGCCAATATTTTTGTTAAAAATATATTCATACCCCGTTACGCTCCCTTTAAATATCAAAATTAATTCTGGCGAATTCATGTCTTTGCAAATTAGATGACAAAAATACCATTCAAACTATCAAGCTCAGACCCCTATTTCTTAAAAAAATACTTGGAAACAATTAACCGTGCCATTTGGAGAATATCTTTTTTAAGTGCAAGCTTTCTTCAGAGCTGTTAACAATTTTTTAATCGTCATATATATTCGATGATCCATCAGTAAAGTAAGTTTAGTATCAACTGGATCTCACTTAAAATGTTCGGTTGTGACCGGTTTTCCAGAATTCAGCGGATCGTTTATTATAATAATACACAAAATAATATTCATATGAACTTGTTCTTAATCTTACGACGACGCAACGGCTTTAGAATGCATAAAACGAATCAAGTCGAAAACAACTTGCTCAGCATACAAATTAAGACTTAAAGATTGATCGAAGAGCGCTTTTATATTGTTTAACCCTTAAACAAATTGTTAACAAATGTTTTTTTTACAATTAGTGACGAGACAATTTGGTGTTATTTATTTATAAAAATTAATTTTGATGGTCTGTAAAAATTTTTGGATTAACCATTTTATATTTTAATGAACGTATTTGATACTTCTCTCACATACAGCTACATAGCTTCTGGAATTAAAACAACATTAGCTTGATCCTTGAGTGGACGGGAATTAAATTATGAAGAAATATAATAACTGAAGGACAAGTTAGCCATGGCGTGGGAATTTTTATTAAATAGCCTCGGAAACTGGATTGGGATGTGTCTTCAATACTATAATTTTTGGAAGTATTTAAATTATTTTTTCTGAAATGATCCCTTCAACCTTATACTTACAGACATCTATACAAAGGATTTTCAGGAAAGTTTGGTAAAAAGCTTTGTACTTTGCCAACTGGCATTATTTCTGTGATCAAGGGGTTCAATTTAGGAGATAATAGTTGTAGTTCGCTTGAATGATTTTCGTTGGATTTTGTCTCTCTAGTCTACGTTTGATATGGGTCATGTAGATATGCACCAGAGAATGTAAAATATTTTTTTACCGCAATTCTAGACGTTCATTGTAATTTTTGTAGTACAAAAATCTGATCATACCAGCTTAGTTTACTACAGATGTTAATAACGAAAAAGTGGGGACGAATCGGAAATATTTACACCATTGACGATTATATCGTATAATTATGAGTTTAGCATAATACCAGATGCATCAAGTTGGGCTAAAAGGTATTGTATTATTCGACAATTGTAGTATTTAATGCTTTTGTTTTATTCGCCGTATCCAAATTAACTATACTTTTAAAATTGTTGATGGCATTTGATAAAACAGTGCCGACTAATTACGATCCATGTTGAAGAAACTTGGTCCAGAATAAAACTTGTACCCATTCTAATATTAATCTACCACCAACACGATTCACCTTTGTACTCCTAATCAAGTGTAAGTTCGTTTGCACCCATTCCATTCGTATACTTGCTTCTATGGATCCAGAATTCCAGACCGGAATTACCCAAAGGGTGTCCATCAAATCTGTATTGGCATTTAGGATATGCCAGATTTTCAGGCTATCAGCAATATCACGTTGAAAGCATCATTCCAAATCATATATCGCGAAATACAATTGATATTCGACTCCAATTCCGCTACTCGAAAATTCGTTGAATTCACTTATTTACTTTATGCTAAATTATGATCGACAGATCCGGCCTATAATTGTTATTTGGAATTCTTTCAATTTTTTTATTTGTCCATATGGATACGAATGCTTCATGGCTATCGAAAGGGGAACAATATATTCTCCATGTTCGAGTGGCTCCGGGCCAGATTCATAGTATGTAGTACAGAGGATAGCTCAGTGAACAGGTAGCGTTCACTATAGTGAAGTGGAATTAAATTGTTCCAAGTTGATCTTTCGTAATAGGCCTTAATCACTTTTGAAGTGATACCAAAGCGTACACAGTATATTGCATGTAGGACAGTGTGTGGAGTTGATCTGGTTAGATTGTCATTATGATTGTGTTGATGATAGCAAATGACGAATGAGGAAATCACCCGCCGCATTTCAATAAGTACACAATAGTCATGCGAGAGATGATACACTCAGCCTTTGAGTATGAAACCGTCAACCAGGTACATTTGGTTTCGCATTCCAGGATAAAATATGCGCTTCCTTTTGAGCTTAGAAACGAATTTATGTATGTATTAAAAATTCCTTCTAGTTTCCGGATAAATCAAATCATATTTATAATTGCAATACTTAGTTATTCATTTCATAAACATTGTCGAATTAATTTTGAAGTCTGCTTTGAAATACCACCTTGATCAAAAAGTTCCCGGAATTTATTCAGAAAATTAAAAATACAATATTATTCATCAAAATCGATATTGTCTCCTTCAAAATACTCCCCGTCGACTGCAATGAACTTATGCCAACGCTTGATCCAGTCCTCGAAACACTTTTTATATTCGGTTGCCGATATGGCCACCAGAGCCATCCGCGATTTACCCACGACCTCATTTCGGGTGCTGGTGGTTTCTTGAGTCAACCGAGCAGGAAAAAGTCATAGGGGGCCAAATCAGGTGAATTCAGTGGTTGATGGATGGTATTCGTTGCGTTTTTAGCCAAATGTTCACGGATAATGATGGCATTGTGCGACGGCGCGTTATCGTGGTGCAAGAAAAAGAAAAGAAAAAATTCGTCAAGACGCACAAAAGCAGATGTACTCAATATAGCGGGAACTTTTACAAATGTCAAGCTATCAAACTGAAATTCTAACAGTATGTCAATAACAGATGTACCAACAAACAAAAAAGATTAGACAAATCGAGTGTCTGGGAGCGCCACACGGTGGTGATTCCGGGAACTTTTTGATCAAGGTGGTATTTTTTTACGAAATGGTAGTGAGCAAATGATTATATGCGGAATGTGAAGCAGTGGAAAATTGAAATAAGTGTAGAATTTACAAAATCATTAACTTTAAAACCATCAATCTTCATCCACTAGTATATAAGACAGGGTATGTTTTTGTTTACAAAATTATTTAAAACCGATATACAATAATTACACTTCTGCGCCGAAAACTTAAAGTTATCTCGAATTTTTTTTAATTTTAGTGATTTCTGCTGGAGCTGCAATCTATATTGCAGTTCGAGCAGAAATCACAAAATCATTTTCTATAAAAATAATTTTGTAAAAATGTCCAACTTGAATGAATAAATAAGGAGACGACGTAATACACTAATGTCCATCGATTATATAAACACGCAACAGTAACAATAATCCGCAAATCGTTCTTTAAATAGTTTAATGTTAACTAATTTTTTGTCAAAATCATGTCAAGTCGCTCATACCATTTGCATCGTTGAACCCGCATGTGCGGTCCTTATATAAAGATTACTCAATAAAAAATAGCTATATCTTATCCTACATGCCCTAATATATTAAAAATAATTCTATTAAAATTAGTAATCCAAAACTTTCTGGCCAGACATCATCACGACCAATATTCAAAAGTGATGTATTGTTAATGTTCCTTAATTTTTCGACTTGTACAAATTGAAAGAAAAATAGTCGCTTCAAATTTTCTAGGCATAAAAATCAATTTCAACTGATTTTAAACTGTTTCATTCTTAAAAAGTGAACCGGAAATCAGTTATGAATGTAAATGTAAAATTCTGCATCTTCACAATTTTTTTTTACCAACAGTATTGATGGAATCAGGCAAATCTTGACTGTCTTGACTTCTACAATAATGTGGACTACATCATTAAAAACAACAAATAAAATTTATACACCTCGTATTTATTTTATAGATATTCTATTTAAAAAAGTATACAAGCATCCTATTTTTCATTTTATTTCTATTACATTTAATACAAGCCTGTTGAAATTCGAGACAATGGATACGAAACAGTTAAAAAGTCTCCATTATTCACATTTTCCAGTTACATTGTACATACATACTACAAAATAAAATGGCATTTACGAATATCAGGTTCGAAATAATCACTTGTTTTATCATATATGACTTAACAGTTACAGCATCATTATAACCAAATGTTCGTTGTTTTCTCATGCTTCTCCTGCGTATACGTATCTATATTTAACTGACAACGAGAAGGCGGAAAATTTCACCAGTACAAAATTAAAACATACCATGCTTCTTAGAATACACTTCTTCTACATTGGACACAGAACGGAATTTTCTTGTTTTCTACATAAGCTTAATTAAATGTGAACGTTGAAAACATCATGTTTATGCCTGTAATATTTTTGATTTTCACTTTTTTATTTGAATAATGTACGGAATCAATAATAAAATATTTACATTTCGGGATGTTGCTTATAAGTAATGTGTTACGACGGTAGCTGATAGAATAGATTGTAAAAACTAGATAAATATCGAAAAGCTGCTTAAAACCAATAGGGAATTCAAGCGATAATGTGTGTTGTTGTAATCGGTCGCCGAAATAGTAAAATGTGCGGTTCAGGCTGATGGATCATATAATGCACCCATCCACGGGATTGTTGGACGCCTATAGCACGCCATTCACTTTCTGACATTAGGTGGGTTTTCGGGATGAGGCGGACAAGTTCCTTGGGTAGAACAACATGCCTACAATAGAAAAAAAGACGGTCAAACGTTTACAATAGCTGTTGCAATGAAAGGTCGTAATTGTGGCTTTGGTCGAACGAATACATGTTTGAGTCTGCATTATTTTATTACGATCGTATGATCTCTCGCTGGAATGTGTCAATAGTTTGATGAACTCCATGTACGGTCGCAGGATGCACGTGAAAATTGTATGGGTTCACTTACAGCCTTAACAGGGTTTCTCTGCATTATAGTTTTCTAGACGTTCAAGAGGCATTTCGGGAAATTTTTTCACGAAAGCAATCAAAAATGGCACGAAATAAGGAAACATGGATATGAAATAGGTCTCGTGCATTTGTTCAGTTTATTGATTCCCTAGTTTCGAAGGAGGCAGCCGCTCTTCTCTACAAACTATCATTGATTCGTTCAGTTTGTTGTTCTTACAGTAAGGACAACATACTTCAAAATTACCTAGCAGAAATTTTTGAGGTACGTAAATCTTTCTTTACTTTTAACATTGGTTGCTACTGGCTTAATTTACATCGTCCTTATAATGCTGCTTTTTTATGAAGCTACATATTCTTCGATGTCGGCTTAAGGATTCATTTTTGAAGTCTTCTTTATCGCAGACTCTTCTGGCATCTAGAAAGTTATATGCCTTTGCAACAACGATAGAAGAGGTACGCCGATCGGCAGTGGTTCCTCTCTACTGAGTGTTTAGCGACTGTATTCATAGTTTTTTTGATTTTTTTCGTCGTTGGGAGGTGGAAATCGTCAAAAGATACCTATTTGCTCCTGCTTTTCGGCATGTCGGATTTTTACCGACTATAACCACCTCCGCCTCTTCCAAACCGCTCACTCCGTCGCTCATTTCTTGCACTGTCCGTGTGCAATGTATGTACTGAATGATTGTTGTAGTTAAGTATGCGATCAGTCTTAATAGTTTATGAATTTTCACCGGCAGCTTTGTCTTGTTAAAATAGAATTTAGGTGTGTACATGTTGAAGAATAAATAGGAAAAATTTGCAATATCTACAATCGTATGAATTGCATCCAGTTTTGAGTAGAACTCAAATAAAACCCACGCAAGGTGTGGTGAGCCATATACGGTCCTTGTGAAATTTACTAGTAAGCGACGACCACCGTACGACACATTCAAAATTTGATTAGCGACTTTATTTAAATTTCAAATCCGTCCTTCAGTTTCCACTCTTTGTCGTGAACATGTTAACCTTAAAGCTTGACAGCTGACGACTGCCCGGGACAACTATCCCGCTACATCCTACACACAAACGAATTCCTTTCCTCACCTGTATTCATACTGTTCGTCGTAGTATTTATCCGAGTAGTAGATGTCTTTTGCAGTCATTCTCGTACAAAGTTTTCCACAGCCTTTCCTCCCGACTACGAACAGGTGTTCCGATATTCAAATACCAACTGCCCTTTGTTGTCTACAGGCAACCTGAAATCGAAATAGGACATTGCTCGGTCAATAAATCTAACTATTTCAACATACTCTCGTCAGAAACGAACGAATATTAAACTCACGATTCACTTTCAAGCCGCTCAGCGACCGTTTATCACGTCTTTCGTAGTTTTTCCTCCACAACAGAAATGGCCTTCTACCGCGGATTCCTGCAGAATATCGACAATGCGCCCAAGAATCAGCTTCAACAAGGGTGTCAGTCACTTAATTCCACTGTTAGATGTTGTTTGTCTTCAAAAATCACTTTATAATTCAATTATTGTTCGCGACAGTCGATCGGACCTGAACTGCAGCGCTCTTGCCATATGCCGGTTGCAAATTCAAATACCAGAACAGCAGAAATTTCAAAAATTGAATGGCGTTTTACCGGTTCAATGCTGGTAGTGCCATGCGTATATTTCGTGCAGTTTGACGAGTGAGTACGTCTAATGCAAGTAAGTGGGATAATTTGAACGATTATTTTTAAAATGACCATTAATGAGCCGTTACTAGAAAATTATTAATTTTTGCTGATTCTAGCACTGACGGATGACGGAATAAGTAATACAAAATAAAATATTAAGTCAATTTTTAGTCGCAATGCAATAATGAAGATGCGAATGTCAAAATAGCAGCCTATGTGAACGAAACGGTAAACCACAAATATTTTTTCATAAAATTAATGCGAATATTATTTCGTTGGGGTTGATTTTCACTTTATCGACTAAGGAACAAAATATAGAAGCTTTGATCGTTAGTTATACATCATAGTATTAGAAGAATCATATCGGGGTAACATAATTTACGAATTATCTATTAATTATTTTTAACCCTAAAAAGGTAATCATATTCGATACTACGTTAGAGATAATCATGCGTAATATTCACGCATGCGTTTTAAATACCTGTTATTTCGAATTTAGCTAATAAAATTGAGTAGAAAATTCATAAATAGGTTAATTAGGCTTAGATGAAATAATAAACAATACATAAAATATAGGCGTATAATCTAAACTTCCACGTAAACTTTCAAAATGAGATAACAATTTTTATTTTCTGTGAAAAGTTTTTTGGCACATAGTAACCAGTCATTTTAAATTAAAATTAAAATCAATAAAAACCATATTTTCCATTCAGTGTCA
The DNA here is from genome assembly GCA_963942545.1 of Oxycera nigricornis. NCBI lineage: Eukaryota > Metazoa > Arthropoda > Insecta > Diptera > Stratiomyidae > Oxycera > Oxycera nigricornis. Next base: position 5,014,639 of record OZ012661.1, read on the forward strand.
TTGCTCACAACATTGTGTTGGTATATTATGTAGGCATTTATGCAGGCCACGTTAATCATGACGTGAAATAACGCCATAGACTATCTGTTTGTCTTTCTGTTGCAAGACATCAAGGAAGACATTTGTTCCAGCGTATCTACTACGCCTTTTGTCTGATTATAATGCTCTTCCGCTTGCTGTTCATCTACGTACGCCTCTTCTGTGTCGCTCTGTATATCATAATCGCTGTCGTGTTGTCTTGTTCCCTCGAAGGATCGCTCGAAACCTTCTCATCACTCTGAAGCAGAGCAGACAATATATCCTCCTTATTCAGGCTCCGTCTAGTCATTGTTGTACCAGGATACCTAACCTATAAAACAATAGCATAAAACGACTACGTACAATTTCAAAAAAATAACTAAAACAGAAAACAAACACATGCATAACCTATTCTCATCCCTTATTATGTTCTAAAAGTCACGTAAAAGATAATCATGCGTAATTTTGATTCACTAGGCACCGATATTTCCGAAATGGCGATACTTACCTAAACAATGCGTTTGCTTCACAACGAAAAATGGATCCAATGTAGAAAGTGATTATCTTGACGTCCTTAGAACGAATTTGGAACATATGGCAGCGAACTTCATTTTGAAATTTTAGTTTATTTTCCAGCTGTATAGGGATCTCAAACACAGAGTCATGTATAATAAAAAATAACATGTAAAAATAAACAATACTGCAGCATTTAAAACAAAACCAATCATATATTTATCTTCTATATCGATATCTCTTGAAATGGAACCACAGCTGAAAGATATTATTGTGAAACTGACATCGAAAACCGCGTTTATAACTGAACTCCCACTCTCTATTGACAATCTTGAATGCAATATCCTCGTATGGTGGCCCCGCATGGAATCTTAATATTGCAAAGTCCTTGTTTTCGTTGCACGGCGTCTGCAATATCAAAAAACAACACTCGAATACTTTGCAATTATTTTCCTTAATCCATTACTTACCAAAAAGTACTGAGGCGTAGTGTTCTTATCGATTAGATCCGGATAGAAAATATTAAATTTGTAGCCCTGTACGATTTTCGGCGGTGGATTATCCATATCGTAATGGGTCTGATTGTATTTGTTCCACTCGAACCCGGTGTGAACGCGATTGAAATAGCGCGGTTTGCGCGGCCTGTACTTGTCCGACCAGAGGTACACTTGCGAATCGAGTTTCGTCTCTACGGAGAATTCCGCTTCGTCACTGTTCATGCCCTTCCGAGCTTCCTTATCCATTAGCATTTCCTCTCTGGAATAGGCATTGTTTTCTTCGGCCTCCAGCTCCAGGAATTGATTGCGTTGGTTCTCCAGTTTTTCTTCATCCTCCTCCGCATCAACGACCTTAATTTCCGGATCCTGAAAATTTGTTTGATTTAATTTTTTAACCAATAAGAATGACGAAATACAAAGGAATTGCTCAAACAGACTAATTCCAAGTACAATTTCAAATTTAATTTTAAAAAGACTCACGAAATCGGATGATTGCAGGTAACTTGGGCTGTAACGTCCGTCGTCGTAACACTTGAAGCAGGTATCCAAAATATCTTGCGCTTCATCCTCCACGATCTCCTCGTGTTCGGATTTTCTATCCTGGCTTGCCTCCTCCGCCGAATCGTCTGGTTCTTCTTTTGTATCAACTGCAGGCTCTACAACGTCTGGTTGTTCACTTTTCAACAGCTCCAGTTTATAACGCAACATCTCCTGATGCTTGTCCCTCAGGCGTGCTCGTGCCATATGTGCCTTTAGCTGCGACAACAAACTCTCCCAGTAGCCCACGTCTACTCCATCGCTATCGCCCGATATTTTCGATTCAATTCTGGATTTGAGCTGCGCCAATTCAACGGCCCCTTTGCCACGAAATATCTCTGTTACGTCGCGAGCGACACTTTGATGGATCCCTTCACGTCGCCCCGCTGTTGCATAATAATCAGTGCCCAATTCCACCTTACGGAGCTTCTGTAATTCGTCTTGCACTATGACCGTCATGTCTTCCCAGAATTCCGAGTTGTTGCCCTTCTCAAGTTCAATGTAAACATTTATGTCTACGAGCAGATCCTCGAGATCCTGCAGAGTAAGACCGTTCAGAAACGTGTACGGCTCGTGCATTTGCATCTCAATGGACTCCTCGAGATTCGAGTTGGATATGTACTGAGCCAGAAGATCTATGGGCTTGGCTCTCCCGTCCTGTATTCTTATTTTACTACGCAGTCGCGCCTGTTCCAAATGGAATTGATCTTCCTGTCGTTCCCATTCCTCGAATTGAGCCGCCTCTTTCGACCTCTGCAACAAAACCAACTCTTCGTCGCGTTTCAATCTCTCAAGCTCGCGTTCCTGTCGTCGTTTCTTTACTTTTCCCAATTCCACTTTATTTTCCAGCTGCTTTCTACGATTCAACACTTCCACGGCTTCGGCGGGGACATTGTTCATGCCTTCTTTTTCTAGTTTTTTGCCCCAAACGAATGTAGATGTTAAATGGGCATCACCGAAAGGATTGTCTTGATTCGTGTAGTGTTGGTACTCGTTATCCCAGCCCATTCGTTCGCGGCGTTTTGCCTCCTTCATATATTTTTCACGTAGACGACGAGCTCGTTTTTCCTCGGGTGTTTCATTTGCTTTTAGCTCTTCCTTGTTACGCTTTCGCTGTAACGCTTCTTTGATGCGATTCTCCTCTAAACGTTGAAGCAGTTTGACTGATTTATTGCTGGCAGTAGAGGAGCTGCTTGATGATCTGTCGATTGTTAAGAAAACAACAGTTTTTATTGAAAAGTTTGGGAAGAGTTGAATTTATAGATCGAGTAAACGTTCAGAACATCTAGATTCATTTATGTGTAAGCAGTAAAGCAATAAATGCAACTACAAAACTTTACCTCTTTCTGCGATCCCTAGATTTCTTAGCACTCTTTTTCGAATGCCGACTTCTGCTTCTATCGCGTGACCTATGCCTGGAAGAATGAGCTTCTGCACGCATTCGTTCACGATGCCTACTCCTGCTGCGACTTCTGCTCTTACGGAGCTGTTTTCGTCCCCTGAAATCGCTATTTCTGCTATCGCTGCTTGAACTCGACTCACTTTCCGTGGACGAAGAGGATTCATCGCGGCGCTTAGGTTTCCTGCTGCTATGAGACGATCTAGAAACGAGAACGGTTGTTGTATTAATACTTAACCTCATCAAACTTAAACAGTTTGAATACTTTTTCGATTTCTCGGATTTCGGCATCACACTTGCTAAACGTAATTTGTAAACGTCTTGTGACAGCAGATAGATAATGTCAGGTTGACAATTGTTGAATAAGAGAGCGGAGCGAAAGGATCAAATTTTCGCTCTGTTGTACATATTCGGGATGCCATATTTAAGGGCATTAAAATTGATTTGCAATTTGGGATTTAATAGATTTGATGCATTTCTGCACTGACGTTGTGATTCCTGATCAGTTTCATCTCTGGTACATTTAGCTTCCAACGAGTAGAATGTATAATAACCAATTTGGTTTGCCTCGAAAATACATATTTATGATTGACGCATTTCGAAACTGTTTACATTGCATCGAGATGATTTCGTGTGTCAGATACACATGGGCAACAGTTGCGGCTTCAAAATAATGGATGCATAAATAGTCACGAATGAAGATCCTCTCAGAAATGTTGTTATTCCATTTGAAAACCAAAAAAAATTCTATGAAATACATTTGCATTTTTCCTGTAGAGGACAAACTCTTGTTGGAAGCACTGCATTTTCTTTACATATCGTGTCAAACAGAGTGGTGAATTCACAAATATCAACTAGCGACATCTATTGCATATGTTAACATCGCTCACTAGCGTTTTGATCCGTAATTTTGTGCGAATTACGTTCCGGAGATAATTTGCAAATGTATGGGGAAAAACGTATTTTGGAACCTGCTAATGGTCAAAATCACAAATGGTGTCAAAAACACGTAGTTTTGTGTAGATTGGCTATCAATAGGTTTTTATACTTCGGAATGTACGTATATTGGCTTATGAGGCATTTGAAATGACCGATTCAGATACCCTTGGATAGCAGCAGGAGAGACATAGATGTTAGTACCTTGTTGAAGCTTTTCTGTTCAACAACCCGTCATCGTGATCGATTCCACATGCCAGTAATTCAAAAATAAATAAATGGATCTTACTCACTTCCATTCCTTTTAAGAGTGTGGGTAACTTGTAAGATTGTTGTGAAGTATTATGTTTTAGAAGCTAATACATAACCTACCCTGTAGTTTTACTCGAAAAATTATAAACAGTTAGGCAAATCATTACAATTTAGAGGATAATAAGTAAGCTTCGCCAGACTTTTCATTACTAGGTGTGTCGATTCATATCACAAAAAAACCCAAATATTATTATTACTACGCTTCAATAAGATTGTTGACACACATATTGCGCAATTCGTTGTTGTTTAAAACAAAATTTGTAACAAACCCCCACCAGCCAGGAATTTTGATTCTATTTCACAATTTGTTTAAATTGGAATTCGCCGGCTGTCATCCTAGCGCGGCGAAGGACTTCCCATCTTATATAGATCGGGCAGCCCGGCGCCTCTCTCATTCGAAACGCCAACATCAAACAGATCAGTGGTTGAGAGTTGGCAGGTCTCTTTCTTTTGTAGACGTACGCCATTGCGGGCGTGTTGTATTTATAAATCGTCGGTCGAAAATCGCCCAACATCCAACATGGTAGGTGGACTACGCCGATAAAAAGTGGATAGAACGAGAGATGGCACCGAAACGGTTACGGGCGTGTATCTATTTTGCTTGTGAAGTGATTGAAAGGCAGCAAAATAGTGTTCGAAAATGTGAGGAAATTGTCGCAACCCGGGCCGAGTTTGAACCGTGGTGAAATTTCGCCTCGGTGCCGACTAGGTGAAAGGTGTCTCGGTTTTGTCAATTTTTCGTGTTGATTCTCCGGAAAGAATCCAAAGTATGCTTGCGAAATTGTTTCGGAGACATTCGCCTGGGTAGCAAAGGCGTTTCGGTGCCATTCACGTTGAGCTCGAAGGAAGAAATTCGGTTGCAAAGTGACAACGAGCCCTGGCTAACGATGTGCAATTTACTTCCAGGTCAATTTCACAGTAGACGAAATTCGTGCCTTGATGGACAAGAAGCGGAACATCCGCAACATGTCCGTCATTGCCCACGTCGACCACGGGAAGTCCACCCTGACCGATTCGCTGGTAAGTTCAGTCAACTCGCCTCAGTGGCATGCGAGCGTTTCTTGTTCGAAATGCAAATCGATACGAGCGGATGCACTTATGGTGTTTGGTTTGCAGGTCTCGAAGGCTGGTATTATTGCTGGAGCCAAGGCCGGCGAAACTCGCTTCACGGACACCCGAAAGGACGAGCAGGAACGATGCATTACGATCAAATCAACGTGAGTATTATCCGTCGTGTGTGGGTCGATACGGGCTTTCTTTAGCTGGAAAATGTCCTTGACGTGGAGAGGCTTTGCATACCTGCAGTTGCATGCATTCCCTTTTAATATGATGATACTAGATGACGAGACTGACCTGGACTACATGCGAATTCCTTTGTATATTTCAAATGACTTCAACTCGTGTAGTTTTAGTTGGATGATTCGGCAGGCTGACTCGCTTGCAAGAAACAGTGTCCTTTTAGGGTTGGAGCATGTGTAACATGCATTGTTTTTTGCTTGCAGTGCGATCTCGATGTACTTTGAACTGGAGGAGAAGGATTTGGCTTTCATCACTCATGTCGATCAACGTGAGAAGGAGGAGAAAGGCTTCTTGATTAATCTGATCGATTCGCCCGGGCACGTCGACTTCTCGTCGGAAGTCACGGCTGCATTGCGTGTCACCGATGGAGCCCTCGTCGTTGTAGATTGTGTGTCAGGTGAGTCGCCAATTTCTTGAACTATGATTTTGAATGAATAGGTTTCCGAAAGGAGGTAGAAAGAACCTGTGTTTCGTATACGTGCTGTTCCATAGCCCCATAGACTCTAAGAATGGTCGCAGCTGTTTAGCACGGTTTTGATTTGACGTAGTCGTAACACGTGTCACATACGTTGTGATCTATCTTTCGAACAATATCAAACGCCACTGATAAGACGAGTCGACATGAAGCTACAAAGCTTACGCGTCAATATTTTACAATCAATTTTTTGATGAGTCACGTGTCGAGGATGTGCTCAATCTTGCAGCTGTGTACGAAGTAAACGTGTGGGGCTGAAGGATGGAGGGCTGATTAAAAGTTCTTGAAATGATTGCTATACAGATGAACTTGGGGCAGGTGCCATGTGCACGAAGCAAAACGTAGTAGTTCTGTGTGTGGAAGAATTGTTACCGCCCACACGGTAGGTAAATCGTCATAAACGCGTCACTGTGACGTCCTATTCGGTTTTTGTGATAATAGTTGGTTGTCTTGTCTGAAACGTGAATTCGATACACATCTAGTCATGTTTTTCGTGGTGACGCTCAAGATTGTTGCGTTTCACTTATTGCTTTAGTGCAAACACCGTTTATTCACTGAATACTGAATTTTTGTTGTTGAGTTCTTGAAAAATGGTCTCTGGCTCTACCTGTGATGAGTCTACGTCGCGCTTGAACGTCTTAAGCGAGCGTTACCTCAACATCAATATTGATTTCACAGCAACGTCCTTATTTCTTCAGAGTGATTGGTGTAAAATATACAGCCAGCGGCGAAAGTATTGCAACGTAAAAAATTTCAACATGAAGTTTTTTAAAGATCAAAGTATATCCTTTTACTTTGCGTTTACTGTTATTATGAAAGGATATAGTACATGTCTTTTGAAAAATTTAAAACCAGTATTTGCTTTAAAAACCCCAATTTTATGATTAACTGCACTGTGACAAAAGTATTGCAACATGGATATTCTCGCCCAAACTTGCTTGAATGTTCATTTCATTAGGCAGTTGCTGTGATATCAACTGTTTGTGCAGGCTGGTTGTCATTTTAATCGAAAAGCTATTATTCTCAGACAGAATAGTAACTGATCCCGAAGTTGCCCGCTGCCTAAATCATCACTTTTCTTCGATAGGACAAGAAATTGTTACGGATCTCCCGAACATCGCACCAGCTCCTGGTAACATTGCCTCAATATCCTCTTTCCACCTGAGGAAAACAGATAAGCAGGAGGTTATCAAAACAATTGACTCCTTGAAAAACCATACTGCTCCAGGTCCTGATGGTATTGGCATCGACGACATCAAAGCAATCAAAGAAAATATATCTAATAAACAAAGCTTCACGGAAGGAAAATTCCCGGAGCACTTAAAAGTCTCCACAATAAAACCGATTTTCAAAGGGGGTGGTGAAACGGATCCAAACAATTTTAGACCTCTCCCACTTTTAAACTCATTAAGTAAAGTAATAGAAAAAATTTTGGACTCCCGTATCAAAAACTTCCTACTGCAGAATGATATGCTGAATAGAAACCAATATGGGTTTCAGGAGGGTAAAGGTACAAAAGATGCCATCGTGGATGCGATTAGCTTCATAAATATTCTGAATTTTCTCCCATGTTTAGCGCTTCGAACGATTGCTTGATATTTTTACTATTCCTTTCCATTAAAACGCTATTTTTTTTAATTTTTTTCATATATATATTTCGGGAGTAAGTTGCTCCCTTCTTCAGTGGTGATTATTTTCATCATAATCAATAATCACCACTGAAGAAGGGAGCAACTTACTCCCGAAATATATATATGGAAATAATTAAAAAAAAATATAGCGTTTTAATGGAAAGGAATAGTAAAAATATCAAGCAATTCATAAATATGCTTTTAGATAAAAGTCTATATGTTGCTGCTGTTTTCGTGGATCTCAAAAAGCCTTTCACACAGTAATTCATAAAACTATGATGACTAGACTAGGGGAATATGGAATTGTGGGAAAACCAAGAGATCTCCTGTGTTGCTATTTGACAAACAGACATCAATCAACTTACATTGGGGAAATAAAAAGCGAACCTGCTAAAATTAGCATTGGGATTCCGCTGAGCTTTTTGCGAAAGTTGTAATGTACGCAGATGACACAATACTCATCTACTCTGCAAAAACCGAACTTGACATTGAACGTAACGTGAACACCGATCTAGACAAATAATGGCGCTGGCTACTACAAAACAGACTATCAATCAACTATACAAAAACAAAATACATCCTTTTTAAACAGAAAAATAAAGCCGACATACATCCACTGATCAAAATGAATCATACAACTCTTCAGAGGGCTGAGCAAATGAAATACTTGGGACTCACAATTGATGAAAAACTTACATGGACACTTCACATAAATGATCTTAGAACAAAACAGCGGTTCTCGTAGGTCTCCTGCGACGATTCAACTTCTTCCCGACTAGCAGTAAAATTCAAATTGTACATGCGCATATTCTTTCGAAAGTTACTTACGGTCTGCTGATATGGAGTCAGACTTCCAAAAGTAACATTACAGCCATTTCCAAACTCATAACCAAGGCTTATAATAAAAAAAAATCTCCCTATGCTAACCGCTACGGTCGAGGTATACAAAACAGCTAAAGAGCTTAGCCTAGAAAGCCTAATTAATATGGAGAGAGCTAAATTCATCTATAAACATCTACACTCAAAAGAATATAGCTAATTAAACCTTGAAAAAATATCGGAAAAAATATTTGTAATGTCCGGAGTGCCAACAATATAATGATCAGATATGCTAGAACGGAACGACTGAAGGAGGATCCCGTGAATAAAGCAGCAGGCTTTTACAATACTTTACCAAACTACATAAAGGACATGCCAAATTTAACACGTTTAAAATGACGCTAAAAAAGTATCTCATACATGAACAAAACCGGAAGTGAATACATGAACTCCATCTTTACTCAAAATTTTTGCATAACGAAATCAAACAAACAACAAAATCACATGAATGATAAAATGAATGATCCAAAAAGAAGAAGACCGAATTCTTATTAACACGGTAAAAAACATACAGCTTTATACTATAAGTATGTTTCTAGACATTAGCCAAAAAAGTTTAGTGATCGAACTTCAAGAAGAAGATGCAAGGAAGCTGCCATCAAATCGTATGTCGCGCGGAAAGCTCCTTTTATCTCTGAAGCCAATAAAAAGAAACGTTTACACTTTGCCAAAGAGCACTTAAATAAGCCAGTGGAATACTGGAAGAATATTTTATGGATAGATGAGAGCTCATTTATGTGTCATGGCTATTACGGAAAACAATTTAAGCGGTTACAACCAAAACAAAGAAAATCGATGGCCACACAACTGACGCAAAGACATGAAGGCAGCTCAGTTATGTTTTGGGGATGTGCTTGCTTTCATGGCCTTGGAGATTTAGTTGCACTTCACAGTGGAACCTTAACGCAAGTTCCTGAACTTTTATTATTAAACGATAATGCATTCCTTTCGGGTGATAAGCTGCATAAAACTATCGACTGGACTCCTCTCCAACACGACAACGTTTCGTGTCATAAGGGAAGACATGTTACAAATTATCTCAATGGCGTTGGTCTCAACGTTATAAACTGGCCATCTCAAAGTCCTGATTTGAACATTATTGAGATTATTTGGTCCTATTTGAAGCGTTCTCGTGAATTCAACATGAAATGGACACGAGAAGAGACAGTTGAAGAGATTACAGGACTTTGGAAATCGGTGCCAGATTACATACAACCACTAGTAGATTCGGTCCCCCGCAGGTTGCAGGCAGTTATTGATGCAAAAGGAGGCAATACGGACTACTAATATACCATGTTCTTAAAATATTTCAATTATTTATAGTTTATAATTATTTTTGAAATTAACTATTCTGAATTAACTATTTTGTTGCAAAATTTTATTCGCAGTTAATCATTAAATTGATTTTCTAAAGCAAATACTGGTTTTGGATTTTTCAAAAGACATGCACTGTATCCTTTCATAATAATGCAGTGATAACAGGACTTACAGTCAACGCAAAGGCAAAGGATATATACTTTGATCCTTTTTTACGTTGCAATACTTTCGCCGCTGGGTGTAGAATCATATTCCATGACCGAGAATTTATATATGCTATTCTATGACCTCGTATCTTCATTTAATCCATTTTCTTACAGGTGTATGCGTCCAAACCGAAACTGTGTTGCGCCAGGCTATTGCCGAACGTATCAAGCCAATTCTGTTCATGAACAAGATGGATCGTGCCTTGTTGGAGCTGCAACTGGAGGCTGAAGAATTGTATCAGACTTTCCAACGTATCGTGGAAAATGTGAACGTCATCATTGCCACCTATAACGATGACGGTGGTCCAATGGGTGAGGTGCGTGTGGATCCATCAAAGGGTTCAGTAGGTTTCGGTTCCGGTCTGCACGGATGGGCCTTCACTCTGAAACAATTCTCCGAAATGTACGCGGAGAAATTCAAGATCGATGTAGTGAAGCTAATGAACCGGTAAGCGTTTGCATCCCATTTGATTTGTTGATACTGAATGCATGCATGGATGACGAGAACAGTTGCTTCTAGCACATGTAGTGCCGCACATAGAGTTTCAGTCTGTTTTGGATTCCATCCGATCTTGCTAAGCTCTAGGACTGTGTGGCAAGTGCACTCAATAGAAGCATAGTAAAATGTGACTCTTTCCGAACGCTGTTCTGGGACCTCTATCCTTATGTCTGATCAGAATATGCTAAAGATTGATCTTACATAATTAATAATATTGTGGAAGTAGATTATTCTTATGTGAAACTTTCATTATAGGCTTTGGGGTGAGAATTTCTTCAACGGCAAGACCAAGAAATGGTCGAAGCAAAAGGACAACGACAACAAGCGCTCATTCTGCATGTACATTCTCGATCCGATCTACAAAGTGTTTGATTGCATCATGAACTACAAGAAAGAAGAAATCCCAATTATTCTGGAAAAGATTGGTGTTACCATCAAACACGAGGACAAGGACAAGGACGGCAAAGCTCTGTTGAAGATTGCGATGCGTACCTGGTTGCCAGCCGGCGAAGCTCTACTTCAGATGATTGCCATTCATTTGCCATCGCCGGTCGTCGCGCAGCGATACCGAATGGAAATGTTGTATGAAGGTCCACTTGACGACGAGGCGGCCGTTGCTGTGAAGACGTGCAATCCGGATGGTCCTTTGATGATGTACATCTCAAAGATGGTACCGACCACCGACAAGGGTCGTTTCTACGCGTTCGGTCGTGTGTTCTCGGGCAAGGTGGCCACTGGAATGAAGGCACGTATTATGGGACCGAACTATACACCCGGAAAGAAGGAGGATTTGTATGAGAAGGCCATCCAGCGTACAATTTTGATGATGGGCCGATATGTGGAAGCTATCGAAGATGTGCCGTGCGGCAACATTTGCGGTTTGGTCGGAGTTGATCAGTTTCTGGTCAAGACCGGCACAATTTCAACATTCAAGGATGCTCACAACATGAAGGTGAGATGCAAGTTAGCATTAGATATAACGAAACAGAAAATTTTTAAGTTATCGACGTAAGGATTTTATGATGAATATTTTACAGACCTGTTCTGAATAAGAATGTTGATTTGCATGTTCTGATCTTAGATGTAAAGTTGATAATGAAAACTCGATGACGTTGGAATAACGCGACTAACACGTACTTTCTTATTTTTGAAGGTCATGAAATTCTCAGTGTCTCCTGTCGTGCGTGTTGCTGTCGAACCGAAAAATCCTGCCGATTTGCCAAAACTCGTGGAGGGTCTTAAGCGTCTGGCCAAGTCCGATCCTATGGTTCAATGTATCATTGAAGAATCCGGCGAGCACATTATCGCGGGTGCTGGAGAATTGCACTTGGAAATTTGTCTGAAAGATTTAGAGGAAGATCATGCTTGTATTCCGCTGAAGAAATCCGATCCCGTTGTATCGTACAGAGAAACAGTTAGTGAAGAGTCCGACCAGATGTGTCTGTCGAAATCGCCTAACAAGCACAACCGTCTGTTCCTGAAATCGTGTCCGATGCCCGAGGGTCTGCCCGAAGACATCGACAGAGGCGATGTGAACGCGCGCGACGATTTCAAGGTGCGTGCTCGTTACTTGGCGGAAAAATACGATTACGATGTGACTGAAGCGCGTAAGATCTGGTGCTTCGGGCCTGATGGCACAGGGCCAAACTTCATCATTGATTGCACGAAGGGAGTGCAGTACTTGAACGAAATTAAGGATTCAGTCGTTGCTGGCTTCCAATGGGCGACGAAGGAAGGTGTTTTGTCCGAGGAAAATATGCGAGGTGAGTAAAAGGGAGGAAAGTTGTTCGAACAAGTTGTTTACAATGATGAACAATTTGAACCTGAAAAATAGTGAGGGTTTTTCAAAGCTCAACAGGACTGATGTCTTATTGTCAATTGGATGATATCGATTGATGGGAAACTCGGAATAAATAGGTTCTCTTTGCAGGTGTCCGATTTAACATCTTCGATGTGACCCTGCACGCTGACGCTATCCATCGCGGTGGTGGTCAAATCATTCCAACAACGCGTCGTGTCCTGTACGCGTCCGTGATCACAGCGAAGCCTCGTCTCATGGAGCCAGTGTACTTGTGCGAAATCCAGTGTCCTGAAGTGGCTGTCGGTGGCATTTACGGTGTCCTGAACAGACGTCGTGGCCACGTATTCGAAGAAGCTCAAGTCGCCGGAACACCGATGTTTGTCGTGAAAGCATTTTTGCCCGTAAACGAGTCGTTCGGCTTCACGGCCGATCTGCGTTCCAACACGGGCGGCCAAGCCTTCCCACAATGCGTGTTCGACCATTGGCAAATCTTCCCGGGCGATCCATTCGAACCTAGCAGCAAAATCTACCAAATTGTGCAGGACACACGAAAACGTAAGGGGCTGAAGGAAGGACTTCCAGACCTGTCACAATATTTAGATAAATTGTAAAAAGTGCGTATCGTTGACGGTGCGCGACGAGAAGAGAAGGATGAAGGGTGGCGATTTGCAAGCAAAGCTGGTTAGGAATATGTCCGCGAGAAGAACACCGGGAAAGCCTATCTACACAATAATAGCAAGAGCGGCAACATTTTTATCTTTCTTTATGTTAAAACCTTTTTTTTATTGATAATTTTTCTATTGTATTCGTATATATGGTTTTTGTTTGTAACGAAAGATAATGGAGAGAAATGAAAGGAAAACATAAAAATAGTATATGCGGATGTGCGATCCTTTTCTTTTTATTGTCACCCATTACTCACATTCTATTTTTATTTAAAGCTTAATTTAAAACATTTTTATATAAATTAAAAACGAACTATTGTGGATATTACGTTCCGGGCGTAATAATTATAGACGAGATCAACAACCACTAAACATGAAGCAACTGAAATAACCGAAATATGAAAAGTAAATGAAATGCATAAAATATATTTAAAGAAACTAATTGTGAGAACAAATCTATAGTAAAAATGTACCATGTTATGCACAGGACAGACGGACCGATCTAAGTGGAAAATAAAAAAAGGGAGGAAGAGATGCGATTGTGTTTGGTGTGTTGTAGAAATTGTGGTATGATGGTGAATAAGTGGAAATGGGGGCGTCTCTGTCGCAAGGAAAGTGCAAAATAGGCTTCTAATGGCGCATTTTGTTCAGCGCTGGAAGGTGGATGTCCTTGAAAGTTGTCTGATCGCTCCTGCTTCTCGGTTTGTCGGAAACTGTTCAATTTTGAACGCGTTAAAATGGAGTTTTTATTATGCATTTTCTCGTAAAGTACCTCTTAACATGAAGCATCAAAGACAAGAGTTTTCAAACCAAATTTTCCGGACGAAGCTGTCGTGCTTGGCTGTTGCTTTTAACTAATCGACCCAGCATCAAAATAACGATTATTGTCCTGGGCAAATATCTATCTAAATTATTGAGCGAAATCAGCAAAAAAAATATTTATTCGGTGATAGAAACAACCGCTGTCTCGATCGCTCCGCAATTTTGAAAATTGCGTTTTCGTTTGAATGGCGCAAATATTGAAAAAAATATCCATTTTGCTATCCCGTCGACCGAAGTTTAACAATATTTTTTTCAGCTTAGATTATTTACCGAAAAAACATTTATGAATTAATTTTTTCGATAAAATACTTCCGATTTCCCAAATAACGCCCAAAATAAATTTCGTACATCCACCAAAATACATTGCAGGCTCAAACCTCGACACAAAAACAGCAAAATGACAATCAAATTTTTTGTGGGTGCGTTCAACTACCTCGGTACATTGTTGCAATCGTTGTCACTGGGCGCGATATGCAATTCAAAAACACACGGACATTTAAACATAATTTCCGAAAAACTGAATTTAGTTTTTCCCAATGAGGACGAAGAAAAGGAGTGGAACATCAACAAAATTAATGGGGCAAATCGCTCGTATGGCTAGTGAAACTAACCCATTCCCGCAAAAGTTGATGCGAAATAATTTCAATTTGAAAATCTCGATCCAAAACTTACAAAATTTACCAAATTGCCTTCCTCTTCCGTTTTCAACCGGGCTTGTGACCGGCTTTGGTGGAATTACGGCTGAATTTTAACAGTTGAATATCTTTGAGACACAACAGAAAGAAGAAAAAAGAAAAGAAAATCCTACTTCCATGCCTCTAAAATGCACAATTTTATTGTAACAGTGCCTAATTAATTTATTTTCTGAATTTTGTTAGGCTAGAAAATGATATCGGGTCAGCAGGTATGTTTCAATAATGGATTTCGACGAGTATCTGTAGTGTTTCCATGGCATTCCTGTGATCTTATTCAAAAATATGTACCCCAATGGAATCAGCGCTATTAGAAATTTTGGAAAATGTTTACCTGCATAAAATTTAGACTTTGGTACATTGCCGATATATGCGAATTTGCTGTTCGGTTTTCGTGAATATTTCACGACCCTTTCCGATGGTAATTTGAACGTTTCCTTCTTCATTGCCTCCCTCCCGCAAACAATTAGTGCAACTGTCAAATGTTACTTCACGGTATCGTTTCAGTGTTGTTCGTTCGTTCGCTCGCTCGCCATTTTTTCCCATTTTCCAGTTGCACACGGCACAGAAAGTGACTTTTCGCGGCGTTCCGTTGTTGTGTTTTCGTTTGTTGTGCCGCTGTCCGGGACGAGTGCGTGGAATTTTTATACGGATTGATTGTGTCTGGTGAATGAATAGTGAACGCGTAGCAATGGGGTAAAGATGCCAGCAGAATGTGCATGTTTTCGGCGGAACTAGCGCTCCCGCTGTGTGTAAACGTCGTGTTGGTTGCGCGAAAAACTGCCAGCTCCGCCCCGGCGATGCTGTTTCTGCGAATGCTGTTGAAAATGGGGCTCCAGCGAAATGTGGCTGGGACGTTTGGCCCCATTCTCGAGGCGTCCGGATCCTCGAAAGGCGTTGTAAGCTCGCTCGCCGATTAGGGGCTGTGGACTGAATCGGATGGCGAAGGATTCGCCTGGACCTCCTGGAAGGTCTGCAAGGACACCGATAGTGAGTGCCCGGAGGACTCGCCTGCCCATGGCGCTGCGAACAGGCGAGCTGGGCAAATTGGGGCGGCCACGATTCTGTAATTTACATCGGAACACATTTTTCTGTGTCATCGATTTTGTCGGGAATTCGGGTGTTGTGTACGTTGCACGTGAATCGATCGCTCGAGACGAGCGTCTTCCGTTCCCAATATGCTAATTGACGAGCATCTTTGAGCGGATTCCGCCAATCCGCTATGTCCAGCCAGCTCGTAATTGAAAATTAATTCCGATTAGCATACCGTTAGCATGTTTCGCTAACAGCCAAGGCCTTTGACAAGCTACCACTCTGTTGACTGGTGAGTCCGACCGTGCGTCCCGGACCCGGGTCGGCCCCACTTCCGCTCGCTGTCTATTGTGATGGTAATTCAATCATGAGTGGCCAGAACAAAAGGTACGAAGCCAGAGTAGTGAAGGGGCTAAAGTTGCGTCAACATGGCCTGTGCGGATTAAAAACAACACTTCCATCATCCACTTCTGTGTGGCACGACAAAGTCTCACCGAGTCGCCGAGGTCTATTCTATTTCACGAGAATGTGTGGCCATTCCTCGGATTTCAATGTCTTCCGAAGACGTTAATCGGCCTGGTCGATGGCGGTTCCAGGAAGCAACAGAGTCACGTGAAATTCTTTTCAGCGAAGCCACTTCTTGCGAATTCTCCGATCGATTAGACTGTACGGCTTTCGAGAGATGCAAGAACATTCCATCGATGAAATTCGATTGCGAGAGAATTAAGTGGAATTCACCAGAAGTCGGTCCAATCGTTTGGCGTACTTCCGCTCAATTTCGTTGGGATTAAAGTAATATTAGTTAATGAGAACGAATGATCCCAACATGTCGAGATGAAGGAGAAAATTTCCACCTCCCAACGTTGCTAAATGCATCAACAAGCGTATATACATTTTTAGCCCATATAATATGGATTGGAGAAACGACTTTGTAATTTTAAATTTATTAATGTTCAAACTATCAGTAAAACATGCTCTTCCTTTTGAATCCCTTCCGAAATACATTCAGCGTATATTAATCTCGTCATTTGACGAAAAATCGGGATTAAAAATACTTTGCGTCGCATTCAATAAGTCCGATTATTTGTTGTTTTACCAATCAAAATTAAGTCTACCGCACCGGTTCTCAAACCATAAAAAATACACGCAGGCGATTTTTCTAGACATTTCAATAGGTACATTCAACAACGTCAGCCATAAGGCTATTGAGAAGGCACTAGAGGAAAACAATGTAGATGATAACCTGATTAGGTTTATCGTACAACTGCTAAGCAGCAGGAGCATCAACTCCACACTAGGGGACAGTATCTTAAGAAGGACGTACAGAGGCACCCCTTCTATGGAACTTTGTGGTGGACACACTCCTGTCAAAAATAGAATCGACTCGCTGCAAAGTTGTAGCCTACGCCGACGATGTTGCAATAGCAATATCGCGAAAATTCGTTAACACCCTATCTGAAAGACTAAACTTTGCCCTAGGTACTCTCACCAAATGGAGCAAAGAGTGTGGTCTAAAGATAAATCCGCAGAAAACGGAACTTGTGCTCTTTACGAGAAGATACAAAATTCCACGATTTGTCCCACCGAAACTTGATGAGGCAAATCTCATCAGGTCAAATATTTAGGTCTAATTCTAGACTCCAAATTCGCATGGAAAGTGAATACAGTAGAAAGAGCGCGTAAAGCGGCATGCGCAATCTACTGCTGCAAAAGAGCTATTGGGAAAAGGTGGGGACTGAAACCCAAAACTGTCTCATGGCTCTATACAGCGATAGTGGAACAAATCCTTCTGTTTAGCCCGATTATCTGGTGGCCAGCGATGGCAAAAACTTAAAATGCGAACCTGCTAAACGGAGTCAGGAGGATTGCAGCTATTGCAACCACCGGGGCTAAACGCACTACCAGACAAAGACATTGTTTATGCTATTAGATTGGCTCCCGCCGGAGCTCCTTGCGAGACAGCAGGCCAAGTATTCTGCGATTCGATTGAAAGCTCTAAATCGCTGGCATGAGAGGAATATAGGATACTCCATCGTATTACAGAGGAATGGACTGATGCCAGTTAAAGTAGACCTCACTCTTCCGATTTTCTGTTTCCACCACGGTTTCAAGTCAGTTATCCCTAGCAGAGATGACTGGATCATGGAAAAAGTAGGATACAGCAATCGGTCCACATCTACACTGATGGATCAAAGATGGATGGAAAAGTTGACTGTGGCGTTTTTTCCGAACAACTAGGCCTGAAACTATCCTTCCAGCTACCATATTACTGCAATGTTTTTCAGGCAGAGGTCATCGCAATCCATAAGGCAGTGGACTGGTTGAGAAATCAGAAAATTTCCATAAGAAATCTCAGCATTTTCTCGGACAGTCAAGCTGCTATCCAATCATTAGCCAACGTGTATACCTCATCCAAAATTGTAATGGAATGTCGCACGCAACTGAACGCGATGTCGCTACACTGTGCTTTATTTTTTGCCGGGTGCTGGGTCATAGTGATATACCTGCAAACTGCGAAGCACTGAGCTCCAGTATTGTACACTAACACCTCAAGTCGGCCATCCGTTCGTCTCCGTCAAGCTAAGTTTCAAGTAGTATTATATGGAGGCTGCAAATAGGGACTGGCTGCTGGAAGAAACCTGCAGGATAACCAGACAAACTTGGCACGCACTAAGCTCAAAGCGCACCAAGCAGCTTCTCAACACGAGCTGTGAAACATTATGTTTCATCATATCCGTACTTACGGGGCATTGTCTAATTAGCAGACACGCAGAAAGATTGGGCGTTCCCTTCAACGATTTCCGCCAAAGTTGCAGATCGGAAGAAGAGGATGAGACAATCCAACATTTTCTGTACGAATGCCCAGCACTGTCCAGGAAACGCTTGAAAACCTTAGGCTCACCCTTCCTGAACAGCCTCAGGAAAGAAGCTGATTTGAACATCGGTTGCATAGCCGGCTTCATACGAGAATCGAAATGGTTCTCGTCACCCAGCAGCTAGGTTATAGTGCCGTTTCAATCTTATTTGGTATCACAATGAGCCTATTGTGGCCTAAGTGAGCTATCTTTTGATAAAGAGGGCTGCCACTACAATCAACCAACCAACGAAACTTCACTTCATTATTTGATTGGTTTTGAAGATTTTAAAGATGTTACTTTAATTTGTTCGTCATCCTCTTTTAACTTTGACTTACTGCCAAATATCTGTGCTGTCTCGAATGGACTTAAGTTCCCTCTTTGAGTTCTTTTACACGTAAGATACGGTGAGATAACTTTTATGTTTAGTTGAGAAGAATTTACATTGCCTGAATCGATTATTGTGTTTGTGTTACTTGGCCCCAACCATACGTTCAACATTCAATTCATGTTCATTGTCACTTGAGTACACATCAGAGTACTTTAACTTTCCTTCTTGTATCAATAAAACATTTTCGAACTGAAAAGATTGTGGGCTTAATTTATGCATTTATCTCCCTTGAGATTGAAAATAATGATGTCCCTCCCTGAACGTATGGAATCGGTTTGGCAAATTGCCATCTATTGTCAAGGTTTCCACGATAATCTTGATACTTGAACATTTTTATCTTGACGATTGTCTTGATTTCATGAACTACTTGAAGTCGTTGTCTATTTTCAGGCACCTGTTGAATATTTTGTCTTTCTGCGCCTTCAGCTTCAATCTTTGCTGTTTTATTGATAAGCGTGGATAATTCCGATTTTTGTTCTTAACTTATCAAAAACCAAGACCGTACCTGTAGCTAATTTAAAATCTAAATAATCCATTGTTTGCCTTCCTATCCATCGAGCTGCTATGGAGAAATCGATGAAATGGAACACTTTCGGGCTGTCCATTTGCCATAGACATGTTTTCCTACAACGCGATCTCAAAAATCGACTCAACTCATTTTTAATACCTTGAAAATCGTAGGTTTCTTTAGGTCGACATACTTGCTTCCGGAATTCGATCACCGTTTGCAAATATCTTCCGGTTCGGCACCACAAAAAGAAGATGCACTTGTTTGTTATGAAATCAATTTACCAAATCGACTACGGGATCCTCTTTCACAAGTTGAACTGGTGATTCTCTTCTCTTTTTTCGTCACTATCTGTTAAAAGCAGTTTGTTGTACTTTGTTTATCGGACAATGCGTCATATACTTTTTGACGAGCCAGAAATACTGATAATTCTACGAAAATTACAAAAGGCTGGTAGTGAGAAACGTTTTAATGATGGGAGAACTCCCAGGTATACTATTATAGGCCAAGCAACTGGCAGTCTCCTAACAAGGAAACCATGCAAACGTTTGAAGAACTCAGTGGATGCATATAGCAAATAGATTCAGTCGTTGGATCGAAACAGTTGGAAGCAATGCCGCCAGGAGATCAACGCTCAAATTGAACCGATGTGACATTTATGATGATGAGGACGAAATGAGAAGAAAAACGAGTGGAGCTTACTAGAAGAATACAAATTGTAATGGCTTGTAGCACCAACAATAAACACAAATTAAATACAAAGTGATTTGATCACATATTAAAGTGCTCCAAATCAACTGAATAAATTTGAAGCAGCGTTTTTATCATGGAACGCAAAATCTGAAAACTAATCTTAAGATTTCCGTTAGTCTATATTCGAAAGATTTGAATATTTTCACTAATTCGGCATCGAGACCGATAAAAATTGCTACGCATAAAAATCAACACGACATCTACACACACAGCGTTTACTAGGAATGCGCGTATTTCTTTATTACTTATGAATTACATAATATCATAGAACGTTTTATCAAATATTCTCTTAGGGAGCAGCCGATATTCACATGTCAGGCACATGTGTTTCATATTGATCCTAAAACCAAACGCACTTGGATTACCGCCAGTATGAAAGCTGTGGCTGTTAGCTTCTTTTACGATTCATCAAGAAATTTATATAGGATAATTAGTGTGGAAGGTAGCAAGGCGGTAATTAATTCCACAATAACACCCAACATGACATTCACACAAACCTCTCAAAAATTCGGCCAATGGAGCGATGTACGTGCGAATACTGTTTATGGTCTCGGATTCGCGTCCGAGGCGGAATTAACTAAGGTACGCTGACAAAAATATTTGGGTTTAAGCATCGTAGTAAGTTAAATATGTTTTTTTCAGTTCGTTGAAAAGTTCCAAGAAGTGAAAGAAGCAACCAAAAATGCTTTGGCCAAATCAGCAGCAAATGGTATGTTTGCTATTTGCGAAAAATCTGCGTAGTTTTGAATTTGATATCTTTTGATTTGGATGATTGTTACAGGAAGTGCTGCAGTAACTCCTGTTACGTCGGCGAACACTTCGCCAGTTTCCTCGCGAGCGGCCACCATCCAAAACGACAATACGACAAACGAGCATCATGTCGAACCACCAAACGTGTCCAATACGAATACACAAAACGCGAATCCTGATAGTCCTTCGCATAAGATCACAACAGGGAATCCTACGGATGCCAAACAGGCAGCTCAAAATAACGAGACTGGAAATACGGCAGCTCATGCGACAAGTGATCAACAACTGAAATATGAAAATGAAAGACTAAAAATGGCATTGGCTCAGAGGTAACTATCCGCTAAATAAGACTCGTGTTTACTGGGTTGCTTATTTTCAATCCTGCTGTTACATAGCTATTTTCTGCTAAAGCTTTCTGTGTTACTAAATTAATATTCATCCATTTGAAATAGTTGTACGAACGCTAAAAAATGGGAAATCGAATTGGCGACGTTGAAGAGCAATAACATACGACTAACGAGCGCATTACAGGTATGACTATTCGAAATAACATAGTTTTGCTTCGTGCTGTTTTATTCTAATAATAATGATAAACTTTTCTTATCAATTTAGGAATCAACTGCAAATGTTGACGAATGGAAACGGCAACTGCATACCTACAAAGAGGAGAATACACGTTTAAAACGTGACATAGATATGATTCGTCAAAGTGGTAGCGGTGGCGGCGGTGGAAATTCAGAAATTGCCGATGATTTACGTCGTGAAATCAGTTTGCTGAAGGGGCGAATAGAAGCTTTAGAAAAGGAGCTTATGACACAGGAAATAGAATTGAAGGCAGCTAACATGAGTCTTAAGGATAAGTGCAATGATCAAAGTGTTAGTATTCACGCTCAATCTTTGCAATGTTTTCTAGAAGTCGTATGCATGTTGAAATATTTTCTCATAATTGCCGATTCGAATTGACATGCTCCAAAGAAAAATTGAGAACAGAAAATATAAAAGGAAAAGCGACGAATGGAAATTTGCGCTAAAAGATTTCAAAGCGAAATGTTTAGAGAAAATTCGCAGTTGCTCCGGTTCAAGGTCAAAAATCTAGAGTCGTGGGAAAAATGAAGAAGATAAGTGTTCATGGTGTTCTACGTTTTTCCCGCGACTATTTTGGTTATGTGTTTTTCCCTCTATAACGGCTTTTGCATTTCTCACCTTGAATGGAGGCATCTGTGATTTTTTTCTGAACGTTCTGCTTCCGCGTCTTCTCTCGCATCTTTCTATTCGAGGTTTTTCCTTTTATTTTCTTAGTTTTTCATTCAAGCGAGTCGATTTATTAAAAAAATAATCCCGAATGAAAATGGCATTATTGCTTTGCGTATTTATTTTTCGATTTGAATCTTTTGATTTTTAAAAACGATTAGAACATTATTTGGGAAAATCATTTGATTATTTACATAATTATTTCAGATGAAACAATTAACTGACTTGAATGTTCAGTTTGCAAAACAATTGACTGAACTAATGAGCGTTCAGAAAGAAATGGAAAAAGTCCTACATCAACACAAGGGCACTTGAGACATGGACACGTATGGAAAGGAAGATGTAAGTAAAATAATACTAAGTTTGATGTAAAATTTAATTAGAATAGTTCTTTGCATTCAAACCATTCCACGGACAGTATTCAAGTTCAAACCCATCATTGATAGCATCAGCTGCTGCTGCTGCTGTGGCCGCACTACGAATCGAAACCGAGAGTACACTATCGAATATAACATCGTTACAATCTCAATCACAGTCGTTGTATGACAGTGATACCAATAATCAACATTTAATAATTAGTAATCAACATATTAGTAGAAAAACGATCGATGATGGGCATCATGTTGTACATAATAATAATAATACAACTAATAGTAACAAAAGTCTACACAAAAAATCATCAATGCCGTCGTCCCAGCAACGTACGATGTGTGGCGGATCAACAGCTATTGTTGATCATTTCGATGGCATCATTGCACCGCCAAATTCGATCGTTGGTAATTTTACAGACGGTCCAGCAGCTGGTGCTGATACTATTGTTGCTACCACTCCTACCAACCAGACTAATGTTGTTAATAGTAATAAAACTGCTACTATATTAGTATCAAAAACTAAAACTAAAACTGGACTTCCGTTGTTGCTTAAGAATTCGATTAAAAATTAATGAGCGAGACGTGTTTTTGTTGAATTTGTAGAGCAAATCATGTGGAAGACTTTGAAAATTAAGATGGCTATGTGTGTATTACGGGGAATCAATGTTTAATAAGAATGTACGTTTGGTCTCGATTTCTTTGGTGCACGTTTTAAGTAAAAAACGAAATATTCGCTTGAAAACAACAAACAACTGCAAACTACTACAGAAAATTCACACTGTAAAATGTAAAAACACACATCCTGAGACTTGTATTTAAAAAATAGCTGGAAACTCTCGTGAATTCAATGTGCAATATGTAGAAAATGTTGGCTAAAGATCTAATGGTTATTGATTGTTACTCATACGTGTCAACTAGCTTATTGTCACTCGTGTTGTTATTCCACAAAAACGACATTCCAAACCAGTGGTGCATCAAGAAGATCGAGAATTTTATACACAACCCTATTAACTTTTATGTGCTCATGTTTCTTATAGACTGAATTTGTTTGTTCTCGAATCATTTTATTGCCAACTATTAGAGTGTAACCTTATTGATTTTCTCTCTCGATATTATTATATTTTATTTATATCTCATCAACGATATATTTATGAAGCTATGCAACTAATGAATAAATTTCTAACATTGAAACTTGAAAAGAAAACGGGGAAAAAATAATGAAACAATACTAATTTGAGGCGACACTCATGAAAAATAAGCAAACATGAATACTCGAAAAATGTGAAAAAAATATATGTAGTATTTTATAAGATTGAATTGAAAATTGGCTGAAATTATAACACAATTTACCATGATATTAATGATAACCATGACATGATGACGTTCGAATATAATAAAAAAAGATTATGAGCAAGAAAAAACTACACAATTGAAGAATAAATGCCATATGTGTATGCAAAAGTGCTTTTTGTTTGATTTGCACCCGTAATAATGTTTCTAACAATTAATATGCATAGATTTATTAATTTTCGAATGAATCGTCGTCACTGTATTAAGATGTATTAATAAGTTATTTATTATGTTTGTACAATAATAATATGTCGTGTTATTTATATATAAAATTGCGTTATGAATAATGAATCTTCGTGGTGGAGCTTTGTTATTCGAATGGGAAACAAATGGAAATATTATTGAAGATATAATATTTGTGAGAAGTAAGAAACAAAAAAAAAGTATTAATACAATTAAAATGACAATTAATAAAACACTGATGTGTGTATATATAAAAATATATTATATGAAAACAATAATATTTGATAATGATGTATTAATAAATAAGATGATGACGATGATGATGATGAAGGTTGCCATTGTACTGTCTTGTGTGTAATTCTCTTGACAATTCGATGTCAATTGGCTGAGTGTTGGCATTATCTGCGAAGAAAAAATAATGATAAGTCAAAAATAGTACCCTTTCAAAATGCATATTTATTTTTCGTACTTTCTGAATAGGTTTTAGAAAGTTTCTCTCAACTGTTGACCATCATAAAATCAATAATACAATGATTCTTTATCAGAAAATTTAGATTTTTTCCATTTTCCCACCAAAATGAATTATTTTTCTAGTACCTAACGGAATAAAATATGTTTACTCCTGTTCTAGTAAACGGTCTTTGATTTTTCAGGCAACTTGTGAAAATAGTGATACAAATTCTGCTAAAAAAAAATAAAAATCCTTAAATTTAAAATGAATTACATATTAGAATCTCATTTGTTGATTTTTTGAAGCCCATAAATTATTTATTTCAATTTGAATAGTAATTTTGAAGCAAAGAACTATTTCAGCAGCATTAAGTACACATTATTCATCATTTTACCTGATTTCAAACCATTAAAAAATTTGTGATTTGATTGAGTCTAGATTTTGCATTACACGCGATAGTTCCGGACATTATTTATTGTATTCATTATATTTTAATTGCTTTAAAATTGATGTACCATGAACAACATTACATTCCCTGTCCACCAGTCAAACGCATCAGCAAATGAATCTCCTTAGAAACGTATTAAAATTATTGCACACAAGACATTGACTTTAAAAATGAACACCATTCCTTAAATAACAAGAAAAAATTTGTGAGCTATAATCTAAATTGCAATGTAATCTCAAAGACACATACACATGGAAATCAAACCCAATTAAATTACAAATAATGATTGATACAAAGTCGGCCAAAGGAAAAACCCAAGAGAACAACTTTCTAAGTAGAAGAATTTCTCAAAAAATAAAAATATTCGTTGAAATATCAATAGGTGTTGAGATCTAATCAATAATACTAAAGAGACAGTTTGAATAATTCAATAATTAATAAATAAAGTGAAAAATGTGAATTCAATAGCAATTTGTATATTTACCAAACGAATGATGTTATTGCTAAAACAAATCAAGCATATGTGAGACAAAATAAAGGCAGTAAATAATTAAATTAATTTCCATACATTGCGTAGGAGGATGTTATTAATATTGTGTTAATAATAACAACTAAATAACTATTAAAAATGCAGCGAAATTCATGAATTTCAAGGCAACATGGCAACTAGAAAATAAAACTAAAATAAATGGTGGAAACAAAGGAAAATAAAATCTCTGGAAAATACTATGTCAAAAATAAACATTAATAAAAAAAACATGAATTAAACAGATTTGTTTTTTTAAATTTTGTGTCCGTTCGCTGGATTTTAGGGTTGCTGTCGTGATTGTATATTTACTTTTCTGATTAATGATATTCAATTATTTTAGTTTGGTAAAAAACGTATATACAAGTCAATTTGAAAGATGCAAAAAGATGATAAATGAGCGCTTCTTGTTCAGCTTTCTATTTTCTCGGAGGTGAAAAAATAAAATTACATAGTTTGCAATCGTATTTTTAACTGTTGGCCAATTGAAGGGGTTCATCTAGATTTTCACATCTTATCACCCAGAGAAAAACGTTCTACAAATTAACCTGGATGGAGTCTTTTTACACTGACTGCCGATTTCGTGTCTTCAGGGTGCCAGTAATTATTTGAAAATCGATCAAAACAGAACACCACTAAACAGTCTTGATTGGAAAGATTCTATTTTCACTGAAAAGTCGCGTTTTCAGTTAGAATTTTTTAGAGGGAGTTCTACAATTAATCGCCGGAATAAAAAATTGTAGTCATTAACAATCGGCGAAACATCACAATAAAAAACTCGGCAAAATCATCAATAACTTTAGTGAAAAGTCAATAGCAGAGAGAAAAATGAAAGATAAATCCTTAAACAAATACTTAAACAAATGTATAAATGTTTACATTCAATGCAAGACTATTTTGGCAGATTTCGGACATGATGCAGGTCTGGAGGCGAGAATTTCTTCCCTACATTGGAAACAACCGCAAAATTATAATAATTTTTGATGACAAAAAACTTTTTTGAAAATGTTTTTCAGTTACTCAAGTACCAATGAATGAATTTTTTAACAAAATATTTATCAGGATGTTTTCAAACTTTTAAATAATAAAATGTGAGCCTTGAACTTTACAAGTAAACATTTTTTTTTATATTTTTCCAACCATGGCGACAAAATGGTGATTATAATTGAGCCTTATTATAAACTGGTTGACAAAATCGAGAACAAAAAATTCCAACGGCATTTTGAAATGGCTATAGTCGGAACTAGAAATAATCATTTTAGTGGAAAAAACATCAACGGACTTTTCAATTTTTTGACCCTGTTTTGCAACTAAAATTTTTTGAAAAAAGGGCTAAAAATTTAAAAAAAAATTTGATTTTAGTTCGGACTGCATAATATATGTACTGAATAATCCCTCAAAATTTCAGCACAATCAGTCAAATAGATTTTTCAAAATCGTGTCAACCAGGTCAAAAAACGTTGTTTTGAGAAAAACGCGTTTGAAGCTGAATCACCTGCAGAGCACACCCACACACCCTCTAGTGTATTGCTGTATATATATTTCTGGGCTTCCAAATGAGACCAAATGAGAATTTGTATACTAGTTCTTAATATATAGAGTACCGAAAAATGCTGTTATTTTTAAAAAATCGATTTTTTGAAACTGACTGCCCCTTTAATCGACATTTTTATAATTTTTTAGAATATATTCTTCAGAAAATTTCTTCCTAGAGCCCTATTTTTCGCGGTGTTATACAGATGTGAACCTTTAAAATAAATTATGTTGGCAGAAACATTTACCATGACCCTTTTCTACGCATTGAAACATGTGGAAATATTTAATAATAATAATAGAATAATAATAAATTTATGAGAAATGAAGATTTGTAAACTGGAAGACGCGTTCGTTGAACATACATTTATGGTGGTGGTGTCTTCATGAGCCTAATATCATTGATGATGATGCAAATGAGGGCCATACATTGAATAAAAATATTTTTGATATTAGATTTCAATTTGAATGTGCGCAATTTTAGTAAATTCTGGGATAATTAAAAACTTGGGTGGAAGAGGAGGACAGCTTCATTTTTTAAAACTTTTAAAAACAAAGAAAATGTCTTAAAAATATATTTTTAACGATTTTATTATTATATTTCGCATTCGCATGTGACTTAAAAACCGTATTCAATGATATTTTTTAAAAATAAATTATTGGTCATATGATATTAAGGTTTATGTATTGGAGTTGTCCTGTTTTTGCTCCAAATACATGTGTTTTTATTGGTTTCCTTGTTAAAAAAATAGAGAATATTGACAAAAGTAATCATATATTTTGAAAATAGAACAGTCGGTTAGATGTTTGCTTTATGACAAATACAATGTTGTATTTTGATAATAGTAAACTAAGTTACTTTCTTCATTCTTACCCTAAAACACAGACAACAACAACTCCTTTCCTTTAATATTTAATGGAATATTAGTTGGTGCTGTTCTTCCACACAAACAAAGAGAATATTTTTCTTCATATATGTCAATAAAAAAAAAACAGCAAAAAATGAGCTGTATCCTTCTTGCACCGAGGTCTTCAATTGTCCTTCGTTTTATTTTCTTTGAAAATTTGATCGAAACACAAAAATATAAATTGTGAAATTCAGTTCTGTTCTCTCTAAAATTGTTGAAACTGTTTTAATTAAGATTAATTATCACTTCTTGCTTGATTTTGTTACTCCAAATGAGATTTATATGAAAACTATATAGTGATTATTCTTCCAAATTTTATTTTACTACCATTTCATCTAGGATTCTCAAATAAAATAGTTTTTTGATGATTGAAAAAATGGTACCCCATGTATGAATGTTGTCTTGTGTTGAACCTATCATGCCAATAAATTAGTAGAAAATTGAAATACCATCGATTGTCAGCATTTTCCGTTCAACTTCCGAATCATTTCACACATTTTCAATTTACAATTCTATCACCATTTCTCATGCTTCACCTACAAACCACTCGAATATCCTTCGTGCATTATGCTAAACTTCGATCCACCTCATCTACAATTGCTATCGTGATTGTTGGCGGGCTGGCGTTGTCATAATTTAAAGTCAAGTACTGTAAAACAGGATTTCGACATTTTGATTTCATGCTCAACAAATAGCTACAAGCTATCAAACAAGGAACAATGTAACTGTTGGATGAGTGAAAACAAACAGGGCAGATAATAGGACGAACTACCACCTCCAATCGAGGCTTAACCGACATCCGAGGACGCTGCCTCAAGTCTTCTTGCACTCGGGGGAATGATTCCGAGCCGTGGTGGTTGTTGTTTTGCAACAAGGACACTTAATGTCATTGATAATATTTCCTGATGTGCCCAATTTAACCTCACTTCATTTTGCCACCATACTAGCAATGCTGGGATTTGGGGCAGGAGTGACTAGCATACAAACCCATATCCTTGTCGTTCTCGTCATGTTTCGGCCAGTCTTAGCCTTTGTGCTTTCTTCAACGGAAAATGATAAATGGACAGGAGAGTTTCTTGAGCGCACGATACGTTTGTGCTGATAGTCATAAATCTTTTGAGCGAAAATGGAAATGGGGGATGTACCGGATTAAAGGTATTGTAATGGCGTTAAGACATAGACAATGCAATGCAAGGTCGCCAGGATATCTTGCTTTCGGCTATATTATGTGCAGCAGTTAGACAGTATAGTACGGTACAGTACGGAACAGGGCGGTTGGAAGGATACGTGCAATAAGAAAGGATTTCGCTGGATAAATCTAGACAAGGTTTGTTTTTGCGGAAAATTCGTGTTTTCTTTGTGATACCCAAGAGTATATACACAACACATGTGGATACAATGTATGTCTTGGCAGTACTGAATCCCTGTCTCACATTCTGGTCATTATTTTCGATTACATACTTGGGCAGCAGGGGATAAAGACTAAGTGATTTATTTGATAATAGACAAGGAGTTATTTTTTAAACAATTGGATGATGAATATGCACAAGTGGCTGCAGTCCAAACTGATCTATTTATGCAGGATACTAGCACGTCCATATACTGCAAATTTTTCAATATTTTCCGTCAAAATATGATAATCCTTCAAATAGTTTTATAATTTTTCGGACGCTCAATCTATAATGAATTTGTACTTGTTTTTGCTTATAGTACAATACAATACATACAGAAGGCTGTGATAATTAAGGGTCATCCAGACAAATCCGTTCGACCTGCCGAATACCAAGGCAGGATCAAAACATACCAGAAAAGCAAAAAAATCATTGCTTATCATAAATTTAATCCATCTTTGTAGAACTAGGCTATCTCAAAAGCGAAAATTAAATTATTCTAATCAAGATTCGACACACCGACGAAACAAGTGCTCTGAGATCACCAAACATTTTCTTTACACTTTTTACTGCCTGGGACCACCCTTATATGCTTCATCACATGCGGTACTGCATAATATACGCAGCACGAATGTGCTGTTCCCTTCTCCCTCGTGTTTATTTATTAATTGCCTGATTTAATTAGATTCAATTATTTTTGTGACTTTTCGCGGACGATCTAAGTTTTCCCCCTGTAATGACATCAAAGTTTTCCCCCTGTAATGACATCAATAAATGATGGAGTAATTCTTCAGAATGTCCTGATAACGTTAGGTAATTGATTTAAATTTAACATTTCAGTCCTAAGCATTCCACTTGAAGCCTGAATTATTTAACAATACAATACAGGCTGTAATCATTTCACCTCAAATCTAGATCTTTTGTTAAGGATTTTGGTATGACTTTTGATACAAAGTCCTTTATAGAGGAGTATAAGTAGTGGTCAACATGAACAAGGACATTTTTATTCGAAATAAAAGTAAGTAGCAGAGATCAAGGTGATAATCAGAACAACGCACAATTGAAAGACTTTTCGCGCTGGAAGTGGAGTATGATGCAAGAAGTGCTAATATCTGTACTAATTCATCAAACGTTTCTTTTTCTTTTCAAACATTGTATACTGCATTAGTCTTTCCATAGTTCTTCTTCGTTGTATCTTGACTGTTTTGTTGTTGTTGAGCTGGAATCAGTAGGTGTAGATTTATTCGTTTCCGTTTATTCAGACTCTATATTTTTTTCTACTTTCAGTTTTAGTCATTTATCGTCATTGTCATGTAACTGTGTATCGCGGATCTGTTAAATAAATATATAAATCTAGGAATAATCAAATATATATAGAACGCCGTTTTTCAAAACACACTTTGTTCTATATAAATCTCAAAAGCCAGCACTGTTTCTCCTAAGGATTGTATCATATCTAGTTGCTACCACTGAAGACTGCAGATTCACAAAGACATCCTGTATTCCGTGCTTGAGCAGACTACGTACTTGGCCAACTAAATGATGATATACTACAAGCAAACATTGAAATCTTACCAGTTACCGAAGATGACTGCCAAAGATGCCAGTCCCGGTTGGGAGAATGGGCAAAAGGTAATTCAGAATGACTGATGGCTGGTAATTTTTCGTTTAGGTGTGTATGTGTGTGTGCCAAAGTCAAGCCCGGACAAGGATATGTATCGATAGCATGATAAGACCTAGAATAATGTGATTTTGTTGCAATGTCTGCTCATTTTGCAACTAAACTGATTGGACTTAATGGCTTGAAAAGGCATGATAAAGAAATTGCATTTACACTCGCACAAATGACGAAGAGAGAAAGCAGCAGCAACCGCTGTGTCCTGTAAAGATACTTTCACTATAAAATGGTTTGCATTGTGTCTGCTCCGTTAGTCCTTTTGTTTGCTAGCTGGAAGTTTTATTGGCACGATTACAACATTGTTTCGTGTTCATTAAGTGAATACAAAAAAAAGAACAAAAAGAAATTGCTGAAGAAGTTAGTCGGATGTTAAAGATGCTGCTATTATATGAAGAAGTCCACTTAATTATTCGAAAAGCCGATGGGAATTAATTTGAGCAGCAAAATCGACAAGGAAAGTGATTGCTTTTTGAAGAAGACGGAAAGGTTAAGTTAAAATTACTTTTTACGGGTGATATTAGGTGATTAAATTAAATATTCTTCATCAAGAAGTACGAAATTGATGCCAACACAAATGCATATTTACCAGCTTTTTAAGTTTTTTTCTTTATCAATGCTGATGCTGTTTTTTATGATATAAAAAATATTAAAAATAAATTGAAATATATTATATTCATTGCTTATTATCTCACAATATGTCTACCAAAATTTTCCCACAATAACAATTTTCCTGTGAAATTCAATGGAAAACGAATGAAAGAAAAGAAACACTTAAATCGTCTGCAACATTTAAAAGAATGATTGCATAAAGATGCAATTAATTTCGCTCTCGTTTTCTGCAGTAATGCTTCATCAGACAAATGGAAGTATAATTGTATGATTTTTGGTTGAAATAAAATGGGAATCGCTTTGAAATTGCATGTTGAAAGTATTTTTTCGTTTGCATTTTCATATCTCATGGTATTCTGAAGAATGCTGGACTAGTGTTGGTAAATGATGCTACTATTCATAAAATCTGATGGAGATGGTCGTAATAATGGTGATTCAAAATAAATTAAGGATGATATAAAAAGCAGCTGGTGATTAAAACTGCGGTTCATTTTCATGTTTCTTGGGAATAAAATAGTTTGCAAGAAATGTTCATGAAAGGGCTGTTTTACACAAATTAAAAATGTGAGTGTTCGGTCACCTGTCTGTTCTAGCAAAAGACACACATTCTAGAGGAAATATTTGTTTCTATACACAAGTTGTCTCGTGCTCACATATTTTTGCAAAATGTATTCAAAAACATACTATCGTTAAAATGACTTCGGACGAAAATGATCATTTTTGAAAAGACTATTTTAGCACTGGCACAATTGAAATTGTTAACTATTGGCCGATTTTATAATTTCATTACAAAATTTCTTACAAATATCGGTGATTATAATGTTTATTTCAATTCATAATCTCTCTTCGTGTTATTGGCTTCGGTGTTTGCTTGATTTATACATGATTAATTCAAATTCATCGAAAAACGTTAATTTCGTCAAGCCTGCATTCACAATTTAAAGGAAAGGTATTTTGTCGCGAGTCGTTTGCAGAATCGTTTGTTGTAATCCATGTACATCAACGGCTATTATTACCTCTGAAAAAGGTGAAAGTCATGCAAGAAACCCATTTGTGTCTGTGTTCCCAAAAGCTGGAACTTCAGCTAAGTGTAGATGTCCATTAGTCAGAACAGCTCGCAGAGATGCACAATTAGCTAATCAGGAGCTGCATGAAAAAAGGAAGGAATTTTGTATAGCCCAAGAATAGCAAAGTAGAGGTATAAAACGTTTAAAAAAATATCGTAGAAAAAAGTAAACGCGATTTTCTCGAATCAATGTTTTTTGAGCTGGCGGACACGATTTAAAAAAACTACGCACTCGATCACTCTGATTTTTGAATATAATGTTGTGAATATATATGGCTATAGCCGCTAGCGGAATCATTATGATCGGTATCAAATTTTCCGATTTTCACTCAATTTTCCACTCTGAAAAATAAGTTTTTTTTAAAAAAGGAATGGTCGTCATTTTGCTATTTTTTAGTGAAAGAAATTCATTCCGGTACCTGACATAGGCATTTAAACAAGGATTAATTTGGTGTTCCCCTCTTCTTCTCAGATGATCTGAAATCACGTCCGCCGTAATTTTTTGATGTTTTTTTAAAAAAAACTGTCATAGGTAAAAACACAATAAAAATATCTAAAAACAAATATTTTTGTACAAGCAAAGTACCATTTATACAAATATATCTGAACTAAAACAAACAACAATATAAATATGTGTCAAATACTTGAAAACCTACACGCATCTTGCAAAGCGTTTTAGACGAATTTGAACCTAATAGAAATGTACCAATCTTTTCGTAAATGCCTATAGTCCTATAAATAAAAATAATAAAAATATATATTTCTGATGAAAACAAATATATATTTCTATGACGATTAATTATTCAGGCATTCGAAAAAAAATCACTTCAAATTTTCCACATTTTACGTTTCACTTGAATAAATAAACAGAAATCGCATATGGTTTGATTCGAGTTCAATGTGTAGTCATATGAATAATTTCATTGCAATTGGATTTGTGTGTAATCATAATCTATTTTGAAGTGAGAGTACGAAAATCATTTTAGTTTATTCTGTTCAATTAACTGGAAATTATTGTCAAATGAATAAAATTTGAGATTGAATTAATGACCATGATTAAATTCAAAAAAAAAAAATTAATTCCAAAATATGGTTAAAAAAAGTGTATAAAAAATTGAATAATAAACAATAAGTTAATCGGTTGAATGATTTTCGAGAAAAAGGCAAAATAGGATGCGAAATCCTATTTTTCAGAAGATACCTTTGTACGACGTCAACACCTTCTTATTCCCACAAACTTACACTTGGCAAATAAAAACGCTTTTCAGTGTATTAAAATTAGGTTCCTTGAATAATTACAATTTAATGAATATTTCCTTTGAAGCTCATGAAAACTTAAATGTTTCGAGAATAAGTTGTTTTATTACATATTGAACGACAGTAAAGTTATCAAAGTGATTGTGTGTTAGACATTCCTGCGAGAGCTTTTCTATTATTTCCTATCAGTTTTTATTCTTCTCTTATGGATGGAGATACATTTTTCCTTATTAACAATCTGCATTTTAACAGATCGGCATTCGATTTACGTTTCTTGGATCCATTTCTTCGGGAAACTCCTGAAAGACATATCTTAAATTTTTTGGAGTCAATTCAGACGTTCAAAAATTATGGGCTGGGTGGTAATAAAATGACCAAGGAAACAGCTATACAAATCATTTTTCTAGTTCAATATCCAAACGTATAATACTCATATAATTTTTGGGTAACAAATAAATTGTTTAATTTATTGAAAAAAGAAACATGGAGCACACTTGAATCGATTATATAAATGGTATTGCATGTCATGTTTGCTCGTTAAATCATTTATCAGTAACATTACATCATAGTTCCCAGTAAAACACTCATTAGAAAAGAAAAATCAAGAGCTTCAATGACCATCAGGATATAATGCAAATCATTTCCATTTCATATATGAAAAGAATGAATTCCATTGAATGGTTTGTGTATAAAGAAAATGAAAAATTGCAGAAATCCAACTTACAAAGATACTTCGAATTAAATTCTTTAAAAAACGGTCAAAAGCATCAACCAAAATGAATATCTCGCTTTGAATGATCCCAACCATGAAAAAAAACATTCCTAGCAGGATATAATCATTGATATCATGCATCGTATAAATCATCTGCTAGATCCCATTTCCATTAGATGTATCTACTAATGAAGGGTATCTTTCATACATGATTCGTACAAGATCTATAACGCCTTGCATGTGAACTTACAATCTTGTGATTGAAATCCAGTCATATGTTTGTATGTTTGTTTTCAAACCAAAACCAAAGTGATTAATGACTTAAAGACACCATTTACACTAGTTCATCCCCTTTTGCAATTAGTTTACTTTTAGTTCGGCGAAGAAGGAGCTGCAAATTGGAAGATACAAATAGTTTCATTCACCTGTAGTTTATATAATGTTTATATTAGACGGAATGAGCCAACATATGTATGTACCACTTGTATCAGGTTCTGCGGTGAAAGTGCTTGGAATCGAGGAAAGCTGAGAAATGAGAGAAAATTTGAAGAACGGTGTAGACCTTTACTGAAATGCGAATGTTGTTTCCATTAATTATATCATTCGACGAGACCATCTGTTGCTAATTGCATCTAAAATTGGTTGAAGGTGAAGGCTTAAGGAATGATGTCGGCAATCACTTATGTTTCTGGCTGCTGATTGGGAATGCTATACGAAAGAGTGTCGTACACGTTTAAAGGTTATGTAGAAAACAAACTTGATTTATAATTACGAAAAATCAATTAGTGTAGGTAGTATGCATTAAAAGAACCTCTCTTTTGAGGCACACACTTTCAGTGTGTATAATACAAATTGAGCTTGAATTTGTTACACTTTATTTAAAATCGGTCACACTACATCCTTTAAGACAGTATTTAAAAATAGAAAAAGCATTAAGACTAATAATATTAGCCCCGAATTCACATGTTTACATTTCAGCTATCAACAAAAAAATCGGTAACATCCTATAAAAAGAATTGGTTTAGAAAGCCCTGGCGGACAAGAATATTTCAGTCTTTAAAATCAAAGCTTCTTTAAGTAAAACACCGAATTGTTTTCCAATTGTTTACACAATAATTGGTATTCTTCTAGCTGCTTAAAAGTCTGGAATCATCCTAGCTCAATATTCTTTAAATCTTACCCTAAATAATTCACAAGAATTGAATTTCCTTCCATCTAAATGTGTATCACTGCCTTAACTCAATCAGAATTCAAGCAAACTCTTGCCTCCAAACATTTCCCAGGGATCGACCACACTTCCATAGATTACTGTCGAAACGAACTAGTGTTATAATTAAAATTAAATCACCTTCACTTCAAAAGGTAAATACACCTTGCCTAAGGAAAGCACTTGAGATACCTACATAAGTTATTCAAGTAGGCACCTATGTACCAATATCGCCTGTAGAAGCGCTGAATTTGACAAGCTTTTCGAATCCTTTTCAAGGCATCATTCTATTTCGAGGCACACGCCAGGATGAGTGGGCAAGTTGTTGCCATGATGAATAGAGAGCCTGAATTTGATTAATCGCCTCGTACATGAGATGTTGATGGTATAGGCAAGGTGGATCGCGCCAAAACGTACGAATTAATTTGGTTTCGTTTCCTGAGTAAAGCCATCAGCAAGCATACGGGCGCCTGTTTACAGAATATTGTGAAGGATATTAAAATTTGGTTTTGCCGAAAGCCAGGCTGCGTTTCAAATGTAAACGAGTAGAGAATTCAGAAAGTCAGCTCATTTACAGTGGTTAATTGTATTTGAAATGTGCGGATGATGAAAGCCAAGGACTTATCTCGATTGAAGGCTATGAAGACGACGTAAGAAGGGAGCTTCTTCCTAAATAAAGTATGTATTGTTTGAACTCAGTTCAAGATCTGATAGGAACTTTCATTAGGAACTAGGCTGCACCATTTATGAGAGCAAAACTTCCTTCTTTCAGTCACCTTGAATTACTTACTCGTGAAAAATTTCATTTAAAGGATATTTACTTTCACGAAAATGTAATATATGGTTAGGAGCAGCTTCGTGAAGCAGCACAGTTTTCAAGATCAAAGTTTGTTTTGAGTGTGAGATACTTTAAAGATTTACACGTACGGCTTTTATGTAAATCCATTGAAGTTCCACGTCCCTAAGCTCATAATTTCTCTCAAACAAGACATTCTAGACGAAAACCGTCTATGATGCGTACCCAAAAAATCCCAGGACAAAGCGAATGAAAAGCAATCCACCTGAATTCAATATTCCAACATATTCACAGAGGTAGACAGGATTTATGAGAATGTCTGGCTGTGGTCGGCTTGGAAGCCACAGACCACAGCGAATATTGATATTGTGACTACATAGAACCCTCTCACAAGTCCTCATTGTTGAGGCTTCATCAACAATTCATTGAAAATTTACGATCCTCCGAGCCTTAACAGCATAATACACTTTTCCACACAACGGAATTCCAGGATTCCATAAACCAATGTCCGATTGAATATTCAACCACAATCCGTTATTGGTTTGGAGCTGTGAGCTTTCAATATTCGGACAGGAGCGGTAGATCCGATTGTGCCTAGCCCGTCAATCGATAATCATATTATCTATATCCAGGTGAGTTTTCATTGACAATCTCGTCAATATGACACACCTTGTGTGGTGGTGTAGTCTGTTGCGATATGCAGCCACGGTGCTCAGGGAAAACCATAAAATTTTAGGGGAAAGGACTGTTGAGCTAGGAGCTAAAACTATGAACTTCACTATTTGAAATTCAATAAACCGAAGTCACACTTCTCTGCCCCTAAGGATATTAAAGGATTCGCAGCATCATTTTTGATTTCATACTTCGAATATGTATATTTCAACATTAACTCAGGCTCAAAACTCACTAACATCCCTGTTTCAAATGCTACGTCCCTTTGCTTAAAGAAACAATTGAATGATGCACCAATATTGTTCACTACACAATTTCAGTTTGTTTCGATTGACGCTAATCCTTGAACAGTCAGGATAGCTCTTTCAAAATTGCATCGAGCCATCCATATGAGTTATGTGTTTTTTTTGCAAAAAAATTGTATCACTATTGAAAAATTCAGTGTGTGGTTGGCCACTGAATATCCTGACTGTACTGGAAAATGTGTTTTTCAAACATTATTTATATTTCGAGTGAATTGCTGCTGGGAATGAGAAAATAAATACTTTATAGGATCCGTAGCCGATAAGTCATAAATTTATTGTTTATGCGCCTGTACGTGTGCGGCTTTTAGATTTTGTGGCGAAGAAAAATCATATTTAATATTACATTTGGATCTATTCATCAATATCAATCGGCCAGGAGTATTTTTATTGAGTGGTAGCTGTGAGTTGCAGGAAAATTCTATTGAAAAATGAATGGAAGATAGGAGTATGTACATACCTAATATTCCTTATAGTTCATTGAAAAGCAGTAAACTACATAGTCGAGTTATTTTAAAATGCTTTATTGTACAATCAATAATGACCCTATAAGAAAATCCAATCAATTTTCTACGTTTGTGGATTTTAAAATGAGCCCTGCATTAAACAGCTTCAAAACCTTTTTATTATTATAATTATCAATAATATATTTGTGGAATTACCAACAAAATGTTGTATTTTCATCGAAAATACGCAAAAATACGCAAAAATACGCACTATTTTCTATATCAGATGTAATTTTGTATATAATATCCAGAAACAGGCCTAATACAGTTAGTTATATGGAACCAAACTTCTCGATGTTATCCTAAAATGTTTTTCCGATATTCGCTTTTTTTTACAAAATTCAGGGTCACATTGAAGACCATTACGTATCCTAAAAGTATGAAATTTTGAAAAGGTCGATCAAATATGTAGGCTTTAAGTTATTTTCTATGAGGTTCCCAAAAAAGTAGTTTGGAGAAAAATATGTATAAAATTTGTTGCGTATCCTTAAGCCGAGGGTAGATTAGTAGCGCTTGCCAGCTCTAACGTCAGAATGAACGCGAATTTTATACTAATATTGACGGAAAAAATTGTACACATGTTGAACTAGCAATTTTTGCAAAAACTGCAAAAAAAACTTTCTTTTGTTCCTTTTTTTTATACAAATTGAGAATATGAGTAGATTTTATGAAAAATCCAAGGCCATTCTTTCACAGAAACAACAGTTGAAATTTTTTCGTGAGAATTTTTCTAAGCTAAGAAAGATATTTTCTAAGTCGCTTAACTAACAGTTTTTTTATATAGTTCCAGTTCTATTTTATACCGCATAAGTCAGTAAAAAGCACATCAAACAATTGGGGATCAAAATACTTTCGAATATATCCTAGTTCATTCTAGTTTAAAAAAATCCCTAACTGTAGGACGTTTTCCAAAGTTTTTAAAAATGGATTGATCTGGTGTTGATACTAAACGCATCTCATGATAAAGTTGCATAGAAAAATTCATTTTTCCAGGAATTTTCCCGAAGTTTAACGTCTATGCTTTCTGGATTATTCTACAGTAAACTATCATTTCAGAAATATAAATTTTCATTGCGATTTTTCAATGAACAATTGGTTTTTTTCAGTCTGTGTAAAATTTGGGCTGTAGAAAACAACAACATTTCCTTCAAATCCTTTTGATGGTTGCTATACGGTGAAGTTTACTAATTTTTTCTTAGATATTGAAATAAATTGCTTTTTTAAACTTTTGATAGCAGACACGATGCCACTTGATCACAAACAAACTGGATTTAATCTAAACATAGCTTTTCTAATTTCCTGACCTTTTCTAGTCTTCTCTGTGTTTGATCATTACTGCTGCCATCATTTACTTTTTTTTTGATCATTATATGACCATTTCCATCACTTGACTTCACAAATCATGAAGCATGTCAACATCAGACTATTTGAAGCCGAAACTAGATATTTGCTTTTCAGTCCACCTTTTTCTCTATTTATAGATGGCACAAGCACCATAACCGAAATGTTGTTGAGATTATCTTTGAAAAATTGGCAGTTTTCCTTTTTCGGAGCATTCAATTCCTAACGAGATGTTTACACTGATGCTGATGACACTATTAACACTAGATTAAGTTTAGGACCAAAACAAGATAGTGATGAGTTTAGCCAGAAAACCATTTTATCGAAATGTTCATGTGCTGGGGAAAAAAATTCGATGATATTCAGATGAATGTCATAGTCAAGCTATGAATTTTTCGGCAATGAACTACAATTTGCAAGTTTTGTCGTAATGATGTGTGAAAATTAAATGTAGTGCTAATAGGAATGATAGTCGAGAGAGTTTGAAAGGAAAATTTTTACTTGGCAATGCACTTGCCGTTCAGATGCAAAGATACTTAGATTTTCAGTAATTTTTTGCCTGGAAATGTAAGATTGTATGTTTACCAACAAAAACAGTAAGCAAGATATGTTTGCCAGTGATGTCCAAAAACCAACAACTGAACATAACACTCAGAAAATAATTGCCTCAAGTTCACATATAAAATATATGCTCCGTGTAAAAATACAACTATCATTAATAAATATTCCATAAATAATATCTTCGGAATTCATGAAAACGAAAATTTATCGAGAATAAATTGATTCTGTTGAAGATTACACTGAAAATGGTGTGATTATAATGAGTACATTTTAAGCGCCCAACGTGGGCTCCCATTCATAATAGATCACTTACAGCTCTGATTTAATTCATTTTCAAGTGGAGAAACGACACTAATTTCACACTGTGTCAGCATCTTTTCAAGATGTCTCAATTCTGTGAGTCTCATTCCGTTTCAACACAAAAAAACTCGCTTCCAAAACGATCTGAAATCCATAGTTGAATACTACACTACGGTCACTAGGAGTACGGACAACTTTCAGTCGCTTTAATTGGATCCTTTGATTGAAGAAAATAGCTTGAACTGAGAAATTTCATTTTTGAAATAAAGTGAAAAGGATGAAATCAATTTCTTCCATGCGGAAATTAAACGTAGTAAATCATTTCATGGGAATATCTCTATCCGCAACGAAAAAGCTATTTCATCGAAATATACGGACAGAATGAGTCTTACTCTCAGCAAGTGTATTTCAATTTTCAGTTTACAGTTTGACATGACCAAAGAATTTCAATTTATTGGATTAAGCGCTGATATTTAAAGTTTTCCGGTAAAGGGTTGAACATTTCCGAGGTATACGTACATATATAGATTTATTTATTTCGAGGCAGGATGTGAATGTCATAAAACTTTTAAAATGTGGTTTGTGAATTGTAAATGTGAAAGGTTTATTTTGAGATTATATGAAAATGCTGGAGTGTGTTGAATGTTGATGGAAATGATGAATAGGTATTTATTTAAAATAATTGTTTTAATAGCATTGCATAACCATTGATCATAAACGAACAAATTAGCTCAAATACGATAGGTTGTCCTCTCTCTGATGGCTGCAATTTAGTAATTCATTGAAACCCTCTACCACACAAACGATTAATATCTTATTTGAAATTCTGTTGATTTTAGCTACTGCAAAATTATCTAGCTGAAACTCAAAGCCGTCAGATACTTAACACACTATTTACATTCGAGTAAAATTAAATATCTCTCCTTGCACAATGTTGACGAGTTGAAAAAAATCTCATTTAATTGACTTCGGTATTCATCAAGCATTTCCGTGGTGGTAACAGCTTGAAATTTTAGTGGCTGCACGGAGAAAACTTCATGATTTCAATGTAGATTACTCACAAGTGTGCCTTTGCAAACACATTCTACACAAGCTTATCGTCAGGAAGTACTTGCAGCTTTTTTAAGGATATCTATCCACTCAGGAAAATTAAGTTAAAGATAAACTTACTTATATATTCAGTTAAATGGTCTCATTTATCATCTTACTGAACAGAGATTGATTACAGCTAATTAAGGAAACGGTCGTGCTGTGGAATTCAGATTAAGTTTAAATGATTTTTTCAGGAAAACTAGCTGCCTTATACATATTTGAGAGTAGAAATTGCTAGGCTAATAATAGTCGCCACTTCGTTTAAATAGCACTACGCACTATTTGTCATATTGCAGGTTAGCAAAACTTCAATAAAACATGCTGTGTAGCCAAAGTATCTTCTTTGTTTATATTAGGCATGTTTATATAAACGCTAATCTGGATTCTAATTTTATGTTTCTCATGTCCTTATGTCTGCGCTGGAAGCACTTGCTTCAACCCACTCAACGTTTTATTTTTTCCGAGAATGTTGGTTCTAAGGATATTTACCCAATAAATTTCTAGCGAGATTAATGGCTTTCTTCTCATTAAGTTTCATTCAAATGCTTCCGTGAAGCTATTCAGGCCCAAGTGCAAGTTACAACTCGCACAGGGTATCCTTGTGATGGGGCCAATGTGGCAAGTGCGAGAATGGCAAATGATGCGGATGGTCGAAGGAACAAACAGCGGAGAGTGTAGTGGGGCGTGATGACAATAGATAAATTATGCATGACAGTGATAAAGCATGCACGCAGAACTGTGTGAGAGGATCAAACGGACGATTCAAGGCAAAATATCCTGTCGTAAGTTGGAGTAGAGAAGAACTGTAGGAGTTGAAGAAGGAATTCAACTAGGGGCGTATTGAGTAAGGTGAAATCATTGACAGTTCTTCTATATGTCGAGTCTAATAGTGATTGTATCTTTGATTAGAAACTTATATCCTGATGTTATTTTGCCCAATACCATTGAAGAAGCTATGCTACCGAAATGGTAGTCCAATCATGAGGATTTACAGATTTCTCTGGTAAAGGATATGACTATTTAGGAAGTGTTGTTTGTTGTGATAATGGGCGTAGAATATTTATGCTGCTATTGCTCACAGCGTGGTTAATATCTTTGACTTTGAGTAGTGTTACGATTGAATGTGATAGCAAACCCTATTCAAAAATGTTCAAGTTTAGCTCATAAACATTCAATCATCATTAACCCACTCTGCATGACTCAAATGCAAAATCGGTCTGTTAGTAAGACACCTAGACAGTCCCAGTGACGAGTAAGTATTACTTTCCATTTAAATCGTATTTCAGGCATGTCAGTGCCGATATAAGTTCTCATTAGCATGATCCACTTCAAACTGAACATATCTAATTTCATAAAGTCTTTAGAATGTCATCGTGTCAACGGCGAAAAGAATGGCTAAACACCCCTTAAAAACTCACCTGTCGCCTCCTTAAACGCTCATTTATCATCCTCCGATATGCATTCATGATAGCTCACTCCGGGTCGTTCAACAACCCCTTGGCGTTCGCTTAATGCTGACATTAACATGTCACTTCCGCAAGTTCTGGCTGGCACTGGTGCAAACTGAGCCTGCTGTTAATTCTCTGCACATTCAAAAGGTATCGGATTGCATGTCGAAATATAGATTTCACAAAGCAGCAATCTACACCTTGTTAGATACTGTCATAAAGTAGACATGCATCACACTGATGGGGTAATAATGTAGTGCCATGTTCAAAATCAAAGGGTGGCGACGTGGAGCGTATATAGTACTACTTGGTGGATTACACGGCGAGCCTTTAATCACGTTAGTGCATAAATCAAATTCTAAGGTGCATGAGTAGTGAAACGATAGTGTATTATTTGCAGAGGTTGGAATTAGTGTCAGTAGAGTATGATTTAGTTTGAATCGAATTCAATTTTTTAAGGTCATATTATAGTCTAAGTCAGAAAAGTTCTTGGTAGTATCATTCTTTTCCTATGATGTGTATGGTCTTCGTGTAATAGTGACTGGTACGGTGTAAGTATTTCTTGTTCTGAGGTCTCCTCTTGATTTGGCAGTCGGCAGAGCGCTTTTAATCTGTTCAAGATGATACTTGAGTGGGCAGTGGCTCGATAGAAGGTCTATTATACGTCGTATACCCTCCTCTTTCTTTGGTTTTCCAGAAGAAATTAAAAGCAGGTATTTTTAAGGCCCATTAGTGGTCACCAGTAATATTTTATCTTTTGATTAATCCAGTTCTGAAGAGCAGAGACAGAATGTCCCTAGGCCTCGCCACATAATGGTTATGAGCCTATAAAAATACTTCCACTCCAATTTTTTGCAAATTGATCAATCAATCCTTAAATTTCCTTTATTATCCATGCGTCATGATATGTGGGTGACAAGATTTTCCTTTTCGAGAGTAACGAGATTTCGGAGCTTTTCTTAGGTCAGTTTGGACTTGCGGGTGTTAAAATTGAGGCCATTATCGTTGCCTGTCTGCCGTATAGAATATAGAACTATTTTCTAACCTCTGCTGATACACTTTTGCATTCTACAACGTAAGTGTCCGCTTGAAAGGCAGTTTCAGACTGGCGCAGTGATTTGAAGATTGGGTTCTTTTACTACTGCATCAAAACCTACTCATCAGTGAATCAAACTACCTATCCTTCTTCGAGCTCAGTGTACAATGCTGGCCATTTATTGCACTCCCTGGTGAAGACTTCAAAACGCTTCGTAAAGTTAAAAGATTTTACCGTTTCGTGGGAAAGAGTATCAGCAATCTCTTGTATTTGAGAATGGCATAGAATTTTGAGGTCCCTAGGTTTGAATTTTGCAGACTTCTGTGGTTGGATGGCATCTATGGCTGCTTCTTTCTTCATTTATATGTGAATTGGTGGCAGTTTGAATAAGGATTTTTATCGCAGCTATTGAACAGGATCACACTGCACATCTGTGATGCTAAAACAAGCTGGTATTTGAATTTTGTGAAGAATAACATGAGTTTCACTTTTTTTAACCTTTGAAAACCACACAAGTTCTCCTTAGGTGATTATTGGCTGACCGACGAGGGCAGTGTTGTAATTCGTCCCCCGACGCATTATTATTTGGTGTCTTCGTGGTCCATTTATTGTTACTCTACGAGCTTCAGTGGAGTGATTTCCTGTTAGCAAAAATAGTCATTACTGGTGAGAAGCTTTTGTTCCTTGCGGTAGTTTGTTCGAGTCGTGAATGACTTCATGTGAAAACCATTTAGGACTTTTTTATCACTGATCGGTTGCGATATTTTGCGAATGAAAAAAACTCAAGGAAAACTGTATAAAGGATTAATATGCCAAAAACTGACAAACAGGCTAGTGAAAAGTGATTTAAATAAAACAGCCCAAATACCATTTTTCAAACAGATTCTCATTTGAAATTGCAACATAAAAATGTTGAGGAGATCGTTCTGATAGTATTTCACGATATATAGCACATGCTGCATTTTTTCGTTCAGTTTATTTATGAATGATTCTAGTGTACAATTAGTCAAGAAAATTCAACATTTCATTTGCCAGCTTAATAAAAAGGTTTAGGAATAAAATCAAAGATTTTTCGAA
The DNA here is from genome assembly GCA_963942545.1 of Oxycera nigricornis. NCBI lineage: Eukaryota > Metazoa > Arthropoda > Insecta > Diptera > Stratiomyidae > Oxycera > Oxycera nigricornis. The sequence goes on from OZ012661.1 coordinate 5,059,498, forward strand.
TTTTTTACACAATAAAAAGCAAGCAATACAAGGTGCAAGGCAACTTTGAACATAAAGCTAATCATAAGCTTGGATGGAATCCAGGACATACTATCTTGCCTGATTTATTATAAGTTACTTCAGCGTCAGTGAAAAACCATCGTAATATTGTATTAAGAGGCTTAAGGTTAAAGCCTTATGACATCCAAAAACAATTAATTTCCACAAATATCTATGTTCCATTTATCGATTTCAATTTCTTCGTCTGCCACCTCTGAATTGAAATGACAAACAACTATTGATTAACATTTAATGGACTTACAAAAACTTCCATTACTTCAGCATGATTGATTTCACTTCAATCAACTGATTATAAATCAATTTTATGCCGCAAGTTCATTTCTGAATGGATTCTAATCAAATTCTATCTACGAGTATACTTCCCGATCAAAAGTTTTATCATTATTATTCCCCGAGCCACCACTACATTTAACCCCTTTTCTACTCGAATTCATCGTGAATTCAAATTGATTTTCATGTCTCTTGACTATTGAAAATCTAGTTTTGCACTAGTTTTCCAAATGCACTCATACATAGATACGTGTAAGCGATTGAATGTCGACTGGCCCATGTATTGGTAGTGGATTAGAGAATCTGTATATAATGAAGCTTTTATCAAGTCCACAAATAGCGTGATAGTTTTCCTCATTGCATTTGATATCGCATGGAATCGGAATGGTATAGCAATTAGCGTGATTTTAATAGGACATTTCCATTGATTATACTACCAAATCGTTTTTCCTACAAAATGCTTTGATGACTTGTTTTGATTTAGGAGGGTGCATAGATCGTTGGCGGTTGATTTTTGCCTTCAAATTTTCGTGTCGATTCTGGTAAATTATGCATGAGTAGAATTGTGATAGGCTTATTTGGATTTCATGGGATACAATCCATGGAGTATTTGTTAATGAAAGAAGAGATGCATTGAGGATTTTTTCTATTCTATTTTGATGAAAAAAAATGAATATGAAAACTGAAATACACCTGCTACAATCTCGGCATGTGTCTTCAGCCGACAACTAGTTGAAGGCCTCTCCAATTTGAGAGCTCTTCGACCACATGCCCGCGAGATGACTCACCCGATCATGTCAGTCCCCAGGCCACACCAAATTGAACGCGCGAAGGGGGAACACAATCTGGTGTTCAAACGATCGAGTTGTGCACAGTACAAGACCGAATTGATCGTTTCGTCAGGTTGTAGTAGCTCATAATGGACAATTCCCTACCGATCGCACCAATTCGTCAACATAACCTTGTTTGCCGTCAATCCAGGCTTTGAAGTCATTTTTTGAATGGTCACTGGGCTTTTGACCTTGGTTTAATATTCTCGTATTTAACCTCTTTTTATCTTCCGTATTGAGTCGCTTCAAAAATGGTTCGATTTTGTTCCGTTTCACTGATGATAGTTCGGTTAATCAAATTTCTTTGTGTTAATTCATGTGGCACTCAAACGTCAAACCAGCCTTTTTTAAATGATTCCAAACTGTCAAGTGGTTAATGTTCAGTGCATCTGCTTTCACCTGACAGCTTGCATTCCGGTCTTGCTCCACCAGTTGTAAAAGAGCGAGATGCATCTTTGACATCAAAATTTCCCGAACGGAATCAAGCAAACCCCTGCTGGGTCCGGCTTTCACTCACAACATTCTCACCGTACACTTCACAAAGTTTTCGGCATATTTTTGCAGAAATTTTGGTTTTTTTTTAAAAAGTATTCTATTTCTTCAGATATTTCACTCATTTTCAAATCAATATAACTTTTTACACAAACGAGAATTACAGAACTGTCTTCACAAAAAAATGTAGCTTGAACAAACACATGTTCATTTGACACAATTGAATTAGCGTTGGTTGATATATGGGCATCAACACCATCTAGTGACAAAAACCGCGGAAACTTTTTATATGACCCAATATGTTCAATATTTTGGATACTCAATCCACATTTAAAAAGATTTTTTTTTGATTTGGTTTGATCTTGTACTGATATTTTAGTGCAACAGTAGCAGGAGGAGGAGGACTAAACCACGCACATTATGCGTTATCGCACATAGTGGCGTGAATTCAGGCAGTTTCTCCAATACCTTACTAGCTCCACTGAAGTCGGTCGATTAGCGGAAGTATATGGCCATTTTGTGAGTAGCTTGTTCCCGCGTTATTTGTTTGTTTGGTTTAGCGTTTTTTTTTCGGATTACGTTCCGGGATAAGTGATGGTACTAACTGTTGCTCTCAAGATCGCAATATCGCAAAGTTAATGTCAACGATTAAGGCATGAGCTTTCTTCTAAAAACAAATTGAAATATAATATTTGCTACACATAAACTTTAGTTAACTTTTTTAAATGCAATTAGGGATGTAAAATAATAAGATAAATAAAATGTTTGATGAAAATTTATTTTGTTTTAGATTCTGTGTATTAAAGTACATGCTTTATTTCTTCAGCAAAATATTCCAAATTTAATTGTTTAATCTTTTTGAATTTTCATGTGCTGACAATTTATTCCATTATTTGCTAAACGATTCGTTTATTTATTCCTAATGACTTTAGAAATTCTCATGATTTGAAAGGTCTATTTTTAAGCTGACCTAACTTCAATAACAAACTGAACTGATTTGACTTCCACCGCTTCCACGAACGCACAATTTCAGTATTCTTTGATCTTTCTCTGATTAAATCATGACCCTGAATAGCTTTTTCAACAAGAAATTGAATATTCAATTGTAATAATTTCAATCATCTAAATAGCTAATAAGACGAATCCTTTTCAACATTTTCATCCCACCATCAACGCCCAACATCACTAGTCAACTTTTTAACGAAATGAATGAATGAATGAATAAATAAACGAAGTATTATTTTACGTAGTTGAAATAATGATCCTCTTCAATTTTAATTTACATAACACTTAAAAAGCCATTAGTTCCATATTTACCATATTTCATTACGTGAAACTACAATGTTTATAAATGTTATGCTTTTTGCGGTATGCAATATAATGCTAATGAAAATTGTTTTAATTAATTGTTGGAATTCCCGTACGTTTATGTAAATATTCATATGGTGGACTCAAAAATGTGTAAAGTCAACATGCAGCCAGGATAGTTGGCAATAAAACGTGAGAATCAAAGCGAAAATTATATAAATTGTGGCTCATATGTATGTTTGGATTTTTTTTAAAAACCCAATGCGATTTACAAAACAGTAAATAGAAATGATTATAAGGACATATTTGCATGAATTATGGAATAATTAATGGAATCATGAATATTACTGTTGTGAATAATTTGAATAATTAGGATCGTGTAAATGTTGACATAATTTTAAATAGTGTGTTTAGAGGCATTTTATTTGCTGATGCGACTGATGATGAATTAACCATAAGCAGAGAAATCCAATTTTCAATATTTTCACCATCAAGGCCAGAAGATTCTGGATTTATCCAATGAGTCCTTCAATTAAATGAATATTTCACAAATTTCACTGTTGACTTGCATGTATAGTTTTTGGATTTGCACTTAAAATTCTAAATTTTGCCGCCCATTTTCCAACGATGCATTTTCAGAATATCGAACATTTAAACCACGTCTGCTATATTAAACATCAATAATTCACGTCTATCAACATACCACGAAGCAATTTCCAAGCAGCATTAGCTAGCACATCTGAAACTCAAAATCCCTCTCAAAAGCATATAACCAAGAATGAAAAATCCTTATTGAGATCGTAGAATAAAATTTTATATATAATAATCCAATTTGTTGTGCAATGGAGTATTTGCAATGGTTAAAATCGAATTGCTGATAAAATACGTACATTGAGAATATTGGGTATCAGGATATGTATGTTTGCGTTCCTTCTCTCTTTCTATCTTAAACGAAAGACTTTTTTGGAGCAACAGGCAAACTCAAGGCAAACGGAAAAGCATCCCATTTCAAGTGTGGCCTTTTGTGACTTTTGCAGCGTTTCTTAACTTATCGTTACGCTTCGATGTCGAGCGAATAAGGAATCTTAAATTGTTGTCATTGCCTTCGGTCATCTCTTCAAATTTATATCCATAAAGAAGGATATGGATGACACCCACCCTTATATATTTGATTAGAACATCGGATATATCGTATAAAGTGAATGGGATTTGACATTGAGAATTGAGGATAAGAGAGTTGATTTTATGTGGTGCTAGCGTAATAGGGGTGAGATTATCGTATAAGGATATGTCGTACCTATATAAGAGGACCAATGATGATGGTGTATTTAAATGTGTTTTTAGAAGTTTTCACACTTCATTGTTTTTAAAGGAAAGATTTATGATAACTGTTTGCAATTGATTGATAAGCTTTCCCATTTTTGATTTTGCCATCATATAAACAGAAAGAATAGCGATAAAATCTTTAGCATAGCTGCTAAGAGATTACTCAAATCTTCCTAAAGCGAGTCCATTTAAAATTTTTCGTAAAATTTTGTGGAATTCTCAATCCATATTCACAAGAAAAAATGGAATTTTCACTCACTCCATGACGAAGATCGTGCAATAAATTTGCTTATTAAAAATGATTTTATTTTAAACCTAGAAAACATGTGCATCCGATCACCTTTGCTAAGATGTGGACGCTACTTTTCGTCACTTAGTATCTCGATCTAATTTCGGCTGCTGTTTAACCATTTCGGTCATGAAAAGAGCCTCCAGCAATACAGTTATCGGCAGAGGTAGTTGCTGGTCGTTTACAGTCACTGAAAAGCAAGAGATTGATATCGGGAGACGAGATTGAGCATCGAAACAGCAAGGAAAAGGAAAATTTATTTGGACGATGGGGCATGTATCGTGAGACCTGAAAAGAAAAAAAAAATAGTGGAAGGTTTCAATAATTTTCGCGATAATATACAAATATACCTCATTCATTACGGTTGAAATCGTCAAGGCGGCCATTGTTATAGCATGTTCTAATTGCGGAAAAAAACTTGATTTCAGTTATTTACTTGATTTCGAACTAGATGATTTCCCTATACGTTTCCATAGCATGCAAATCAAGTTAGACAACATGATTTGAAATAAATCAAGCGTGTTCACTGCGAATACAAAATTAGCAAATGATTTTTTGACAAAAAATCGATAAAAAAACAAACAGCCGTGATTGTACCTATTTAAAACTGCTGTTAAACTAATAATTGTGATTCACAGGGTACCCCAAATGCCAATTTCGATCGAAGATAAATGTGATGCAGATGGAATGGATTTAAATACATGCAATGTTTGCCTGTACTGGCCATGAAAGGAGGCAAGACCCTTTCAGAGGAAAAACTAGTGCAGGAGGTATGATCTATAGGAGAAAGAGAACGGATTATAGTAAGGCTAAAGTTTCCAAGGATAAAAAAATGAAAGAAAAAAGATAAAAGCCATTGATCCAGAATGATATACTGCCAGAAATATAGATATATTCTCCAATAAGGGCGGAATTAGATTTCTATTTTCATTGTCGTCCAGTCAATGATAGACGTTAAAGAACAAGATGGAATAGACGTCCAGAGAAAAGCAATAATGAAGGTCTCAATGACAATCAAAGCTACACCACCTTCACTTTTACGGGGAAAACGAGGATCACGTTCACATTAAAATACTAGATAATAAGTAAAATGTTCTACCGAAAAACCTGGCATTCAGATAAGGTTTCTATAATCAAATAAAATGATAATTTGAAAAGGAGCAGGATAAGTAGAATTTGTAGGATTTGGCCCTAGGGTCGAAAAAACATTGAAAATATGATTAGATGATAAGTTAGGACACAGCTGTTAAAAATATTGAAGCCAATTTCATTATAAAGGCTTCCGCCAATGCTCTATGAGGGCTAAAGTTTATTTTAAGCTTTACGTTGAGCTCAGCTGGAACTGGATTTTTAAAAGATGCAACATGCGGACAATAATCGAAAAATAGTTTTCAAAGTTGCCCAAAAAAGTGGTTGAGAGATCTTCGAGATTTTAAAATAGTATCCATGAATAGTGAATCTATCCGCTTTCCAAACATTAAAACAAATTTATTACACATAATTCTTCGCAGGAAAATTAAAGTTATTTTATCTATCAAACACGTACACTTTCCATTTGTATCCTAAACCTACCGATAACTTCCATAGCTCCTGTTTCATATATTCTGTTTGAAGCTTTTTAGCCAAATAACAAGTCTGGAAATGTTTAAAAAAAGGAGAAAAAAACCAACCAGTTGAATGCCAAAAAAAGCGTCAAGTGTATTAGAAGAGTCATGAGCATAACATTTGAATATATCCTTTTTATTTCTTCCATTTCGTTTGGCTGGGTTCAGTTGAGTTCGGGTTTGATGTATCTACATTTATGAACATCATCTTTGACAGAGATTCATCCAAATGGAAAATATAAGCGTACATCTTTGTGCTCATGCATTTGTATGTGATGGCGGGATTCCATCTGTGATTTCTATTATACCGCGAGATAAGTACTTTAGATTAAAAATATCATTAAAACTCAAAAGAGATTTACGTATGTTGTTTATATGAAATGCATACATGGGAATATCAGTGTGAATATTTGATAACGTAAAGGTGAAGTTTATAGCATTCTGGGTAATGTAAAATTCACAAGATTTGAAGTATCAAGATTTGAAGTTAAAAGTACGGGTAAATTAAGTTGAATTTAATAAAATTCAATTTTTCAAATTGTGTTTTGATTTAGCGCCCAACGTGGGCACAATTACATGGAGATGCCTTTTTATGCCTTTGCCGTTGTGATGAAATCTTTTTAAAATGTTTTTTAATGCATATTATCGAATTATTTTCTTTTTGAGTTTTCCATGAAAGTCATCTTGATTTGATTGTTGAATCTGCATTATTTTCAAATTGCTGAACATTATGTCTGGATTCAATTTAAACTTTTGATATCAGGTCCTAAATTCCCAAAAGCCACGAAGAATGAAGTAAGAGGATTTAAAAGTACCATGAATCATTTGATATTTTTCAGGGAATTATTAATGTTGCAGGGCCCACTTATAGGATATAAAGTAAAGTATAAACATTATAACGTTGAAAGTATTCAAGATGAATGGATGTTTCAAGCAATGCTTTTAATGAGCTTATGAATTGAATTTTTCATTTGTGCTCAGGGACAAGATTCGGAGAATTGACATTGAGCAAAATGTTTGTTCAAAAAAGGAATTTCAAATACATTGAAAATACTCAAGCACAGTAATCGATTCTTGAAATTACATTGTTATATGCCTCACAATAGTCAGGGGTTTATCTCACATTTAACCAGAAAATATCGATTGATTCTTAGAATGAAATTGACTGTGGGGGTGAGAGTTTCATTTTTCTTGTTGCTGGTATCCATATATCTGTCGTTTTATTTGCTTTCACAAATAAATCTATTTGAAAAGTTTTTAGGGGGGAACAAAGTAAGTTCAAATATTACAAAGCTGGGCTTACGTTGGACAATGGTTATGGTGAACTTCTGGGAAAATATTTATCTACTATATTTTTGGTTCGTGTAGACTTGTGTAAGTAGACTTTTCTACTTTACTTGATTAACACAAACAGGAAGTCGAAGGTGAGACATGTACACGAACAGGACTCTGATTTCTAAGTTTCACTTTGAGATTGTTCGCTTTGAGCTATTTGAACTTTCAAGGCGTAGAGGTTGCTGAACTGTGTGTCGTTGCTTTTGCTTTGACAGGGGATGAAAATGGAACTTGTTAGACTTCAATGTTAAGTAACTCAATTCGTAATTGAGTTTTCTTTTAATTTACGGAAAGCAGAAGAAATTCTTAGTCGTTTCGAAGAATTCAATCGGAATGAAGTATGCTTTTCACAAGGTAAAATATTTCTTGCAATTAAAATTGGTATATTACGCAAAAGAATTGAAACGTTTGGGTTGTAATTTGGAAACGATCAAATAACATTTCCGTTTTCTGTGTCTGACATAACACAATTTAAAAATCGATTTTTCGTAAACAATTCTTCTTCTATCTACGTATTTCTTAAACTATGCATATTTCATCGAACAAAGATGGTGAAATTTAAATGATACTATGAAATCTTCCTTTGTGAAATCTCATTTAAATATGTGAGCTCTTTTAAAATATTTTAATAAAACATTCCACGAGAAAACATTCTAAAGCTCGTCTTGCTCTTGGACTGGTCGGAATTTCATATAATATTGTTTATTTTCTGTTGTATACCTTTTGATCGGTTGCATTTTGCTGTTTGTATTTTCTAGGGATATTTTCTTGTGGATTTTATCTCAGGATGTTTTTCAATGGTTGAAGATGTTCTAGAATGAATTTCATTATGAAGTTTGATTTATAGTAAACACCTGAAGAATGCAGTGAATACCGAACAGAACGGAATGTCTTTGTATGGATAGCATCTGAAATAGAAGACGATTCAATAATTTGTTCTGTTCATTGTAGCAAGGGTAGTTTCTACTCATTGGAAAGTCTCTTAAATGGAATGTATATTGTCGATACTTCTTCATTAGTGCAAGAGTATTTTGAAAAATAGAATACATTTTGATATATGACCATCTAAAATATGTTATAAAAGTAAAAATTCAAACATCATAAAAAAAACTAAGTTTTTCCGAAATTTTGTCCTAGACTTCATTTTATATTAACGAAAACAAAATGCTAATAGATGATTTCCCAAAAGATATCACTGAAAAATCGATTTTCTTTCCATCTTCATCATTTTCAAGACCTTCTATCAAGTGAAACTTTAGCTTCATGACAGGACACAAGGACTGCATATAGTTTCCACTTCAGTTTAGACATCCTTCCTTGTTGAATCTGCATAGTATGAAACTATGGACAGGATAGTTTTGACTGGAGAATGAACGCGTCAGTTGGTAACTTTTATGAAACTTATGGTTCAAATTGTGTTTTCCGAAAGAAGAAGAGTCATCAATCATATTATGGAGTGAAGCGAAAGCTATTGCGTCCTAACTCTAGTTATAATGAAACGATTCCAGGATGTCAAAATGAACTGTGCATATAATTTGTTTATGATATTCATGTTGCATTTTGAAACTGACAAAAAATGTCTGATGCAAGTGAATGGATGAGGATATTTTCTTTTTTAATAGAAGTTTGAAAATATTTTTGACGTAGGATGAAAATGCTGCCATTATTGATTATGAAGGTTTTCTGGGGGGAAACGAGTAAGTAATGTGTCAGCATATAACGGAGAATGCCTCTTGAAATAAGTGACAAATAGGAATCATCACATTTTGAATCTTTTCATAAATCAAGCAGTGGAATTTTAATGTGAAAGCAAACCAATTTTTCATATTACCCACATGTATGATTCCTGGAAGCTTTGAGTGAAAATTTTGAAAATTGAAAATTTGTGAAGCGTTGGGAAAAACAATTACGTGCTTTTAACATAAAAAAAATAATTCGAAATTTTTTTTATCCCTTTGTTGTACGCAAATTTAATAAGAATTCAATTTTTTTTTGGTTTTTAAAGATCGGTTAAAAAATTCGTTGAGATACAAATCACACAAGCCGAAAAAACGAATTTCGAGAAAAACGCATTTAAAAACAAATTATTAAAAAACTGAGTATTGAAGTGACTTATGTATTACTCCTATATACACAAGGATACCAAGACAAATACATCTTCTTGTTTGTAATACCTGCCCCAATACATACAAAGTAAGATAGATTCATAGCTGTTTGGTCCCGCCAAGCCTTTTGGTGATCGCTCCAGGTGATGCCAAGAGCATCATCGCTGGTCAAAGTCCTCGGACGATTCCAGCGCAGCGTACCTGAGGATGGTGATCGGTCCAGTGTCTGCAGTCTTCAAAGCGGCTCCATTCCACGAAGCCTTACCAGGGGTCAATCTGGTACCAAGAGGATCGAAGCCCAGGGTGGTCAATCCTTCTTACGGTTGCGATGAGGATCCCCTATAGGGGAGTGCGAACGTGGTAGCTATGGCTAAGACCCATACGTGGGTAGAGCCCACTTAGATATGCTTCGAAGTTTTCATGCTTCCCAGCATGGGGACCTCTCCAGAATCTTTTGGGGCTCGGCGTGGAATTACGAGGTAACCCGGTGCTGAGACCAAGAGATCGACAGAGGATTAAATAGGCCTCGCTTTCACCAATAAGGTCACTGAGCCTGTACTCAGTTGGCAAACTGGTAGTGGGTAGTGTAGTGTGTAGTATAAGATACTTAGAGAGAATATACGTATGTGTATGAGATTGTAACGATTGCTTATAGCTGCAATTATTTTCAAGTAAGATTTTTTGGGCTATGAGCTGCATATTCGCATAGTTACCTTTTAACTCAATCTTAATCTGCAAAAGATGAAAGGTCCATAAACCAAATGATCAAAATAGAAAGAAAAGATAAGGCTATTGAAACGACCCAAATAACAAATCACACTTTCATTGAATTCACCAAATACCATAAACCCTTTAGAAGTCAGCCAACACTACCTAACTTTTAACTTTGAACGAAAATATTTCAATCACAGCACTACCACTTGAAAAGGCTCTTTGAAAGACATCCGGCTTGATATGAGCCATGTAACGGAAGTCGTTACTCACTTCGTATCAAACATATCATCAAAAAATACCCATTTTCCGCCCGAAGAAGGTCACACAAAAATACAAATATCAATCTCAACATAGTAACCGTCAACATCCATATCATTATGTGACAGTCAATCGGTCTAGATATCGGATATGGAGGTCCTCGATAAAATGCAAACACCCTTCCTTACGCTTCGAATCGCTTTGCGTTGGTTCGCTTTGCTGAAGCCACTACACAGCATTTCTACAAAAACTTTCTTTGAAACGTTCTAACATCGATTTGACGTTGTGATGGAGTCAATCAAGCTCTCATATCAGTCGTTCGTTGAAAATAAACCACCCTTAGTTTTTCTAGAGAGGGTAACATACAAATATTCGTTTATGAAAATGGTTTTCGTATCGTTACAGGGCCAAGAAACGAAGCAAAATATAGACATGTTATGCAAGTAGTAAAGAAAGCATACAGCGAAACGGTTAGTTAGGGAAGTGAATAGTTAGAAAGGTTGTGAAAGATGTTTGAGTGTTTTGAAAACGGGTACTTTGAGCATGGTAAACTGATTGGATCCACTATAAAAATGAAAAGTTCAATGGGAATACTTTATACGATATTTAATGAGCATTTCTTTGGACCGAATAATGAGTAGTACCAAATCGAAATATCATTTCGATGTAAATGGAGGTTCCGAAGATTACAGGATTTAAACTTTCACAGAGAAACTTCCAGAAAATATGAATTGATTTTTCTGAAATTTTGCGGTTGCGTAAGTCTTGTGAATATGAAAGTTTATTTGATAAATTTTTGGGTAATTTTTTGTTAGTTTTTATAAAATATTGTGTCAAAAAGGACAATCACGAAAGTAGTATTATAAAGAATAAAAAGCAAACGCAGCCAGAATAATTATGTTTGACAACAACAAGTTTGGTATTAAACTAAATTCAGGTGAGCTTTTTAAGTATCTACAAACCTTTTTAATCGCGAACCCGACCTACCGTTCACTTCACAACCACTTGCGTAGATACAAAATCAGCATGTGTACTACACATATAAAAAAACTCTTTCAATTTCACTAGAATGTCCTATGATAGTATCAAATCATGCGAAAAATGAAAAAAAGAGCCACACATACATACCTATGTGCGAATAACCCCAGTTGGATTTAGTGGTTGTTTGTAAAAAAAAGATTCAGCCAGCAAATAGATTGATATCTAGAAAAAGTTCGACTGAATGAATGCTGAAGCCAGCAATGTCCTACGCTTCATAAGCAATGGGAAACTTCATATTTAAAACGATGAAGCGACGAAAGGTTGATGTACACTTTGTGTTGAATAGGGGTGAACACGGTTGAATGGAAGTACCAGAAAATGATGTTGAATATTATGGAGTTTTATGTAGGCATACGTGCTTTTCACAACTATGCAGACCATACTTTGCACTAGCCTTCAGGTGGATTTGAGTAGGTACGATAGATTTTCAGATAAGATTTGTTGGCAACGACATATGAAAGTACTTTTGCTTTTGATGAGCTACGTTAGGGGTGAACTTCGTGAAGGATTTACCCTCCACTGGGAATGCGTATCGTATCTTTGAATAGTGCGTGTTTGCTTCCATTTATCACGCCGATAAGGACAATGAGGTGTTTGCTACGTTTCTTTGAAAGCTCATTGCCTCATAGCTCAATAAAACATGAGGAGAAACTAACTTCAGATAAATATCAAGAATCAGTGACCAGTCTTTTACAGAAGAAAGTTATCAACAATATTTCTTACGATACAATTTATCGTTGATGACTTTATGTAAAGAATCTTTAATATAGGATTGAAAAAAATTCTCATCTTCCTGAAATATATTTATTCTTTCCACTGAAATTTAAGTTTAAATTTGAAACAACAGCCAAACGAACATTTTTCCTCGAAATCAATGTCGGTTCAACATACTTACATAACTCATATGTTGTATAACAAAGGAAAATGAAAGAATAAATCATTTTTATCTGCAGATAGTTTCCACCTTTACATTTGTACGAATTTCAACAGTTTTCCACCTGACCAGGACCAAAAACCCAGCCGAGACAAAAATTCTACAATTCACACCGACGACGATGCATGAAAAACCGTCTCCTTTTTCCACCATAGATTCTTCAAACCTTCTTGCATAACACTAGCACATAAGTCCGTTCGGTGGTATTCGTGAGGATAAAAAAACAAACGAATATATGAAAGATAATTCAATTTTGTTTAAATTTCATTTAAATAAATCTCTTCTTATGTTGGTGGCACATAAAGCTTCCTTATGCCTCTTCGTGAACAAAAGATAATAATGGTACCTTTACGAGGATGCCGGCAGGAGGACGATGACGCGAAGAAAAACGTACGTAACATTATTCAAATATGACATACATAATTAGCATGTGTAGGAAATGCAGTAGTTCTTCATATTCAGGATAAGGGTGAGTATGTATGTGACTGACTGCATAGTGCTCATTACAGGAGCCTAATGAAACGGGAGTAGCCTGAATATCTCTAGAGCTTCTAAAAGGAACAGCTGTAACAATGTGATATGGCAGATATGAATGTTATGATACGAACAAAGTTCAAAGGTAGATAAGTTGGATTTGAATTTTAAGTACTATCACAAGCATTGACATGATATAATAAATTAACAAGCCGCGAGGTGCGACCCTTGAGGTCCACACGGTCAACTTCCCAGTAATATCTACATAAACATCAACAACATTACAACAAGGAGAGGTATTCATAGCAGTAACAGGAATGAGTTAATAAGAATCATATCGTCTACGGGAGGGTCCATTGATTACGTAAGGTTTTTGGTCGATGAGGACAGATTGAATATTCACGCGGATCAATCGGTGGGGGCCTTTTTGGTCTTGAAAATTTTTGTTGGTTTTTATAATTTAAGCATTTTTTTTTAAATAAAAAAAATATAAAAACTTTTAAAAATCTGCTCAAATTATGCAAATATTTAAAAACTTTGATTGAATTTGCAACAATTTTTTAGAATAAAAAAAAAATAAAGTAAAAGCATTCGTATGAACCCTCTTTAAATGGTAACTTTGAATGATTTTTTATTTTTCATTTATTTTTTTTTATAATCAAGGAAGAAAATTTTGCCGGTTTCTCTTCAAAACCTGATAAGAATGTATACATTTTATAAACATTTATTACTGTGCTGTGCAAATCAGGTTAAAAAATATTTTTTATGAAAATAACTATAATTTTTTGCATTTTCTTCTATTAAATTAAAAAAAAAGCTGAAACGAGTTTTTATAATGTATAAACTTCACAAAGATATTAATACTTGTCAACTGACACCTTAATGATGCAAATATTATATCTGGTTCGTGAGATATAGAGAATGATAAAAATGACCTTGAAAATCATGATGACTTTTAGTGATTTTTTATTTTTAATTGAATTTTTTACGTAATCATGACAAAATGTTTTGATGTTGTTTTTACAAACATTGTTTGGAGTATATAAATTTTATAAACATTGTCTACTTATTTACGCAAATCAGGTTAAAAATTTATTGTTTACGAAAAAAACCCTAATTTTTTGCACTTTTTTTTCTTAAATTAAAAAACGGCTACAACAATTTTTTTAGAAATTTGATAGATTCACACAAATGTTGATACGCGTCGATTGACACCTCTATGATGCAAATCGTATGTTTGGTTGGCGAGATATAACGCATGACAGAAATGACCTTCAAAGGGTCAAAACAGCAAACCCCCCCGACCGAAGTATCCCAAAAACTAATCAGCTCTTAAGATTGCAAAGACGCTTCGATTGACACCTTAACGAAGTCGATATGATTTTGTTTACGTGAGTTATGCTCGTAGAAAAAAGTGTCCACGAACGTACGTACGTACGTACGTACGTACGTACACACACACACACACACACATACATCTCCCTTTCTAAAAACACTTTATATATACTCTATAGACCTCAAAACGTAAAGAAATGTTGAAAATTTCAATTTCGATTTTCGAGGCGATTACAAGAACTTCCCATATACTGGGAAGTTAAAAAAATACCAAAAAAGACATTGGTAGGAACATTTTTTAAACCTTACAAGTATTGTAGAAGATACTTCAGTTTATATACCAGAAAAGTTTACTACAAATGGATCTGCATTTGACTATCAATAATCAAATAAAAATTGTGCTGAATATAGAATGCATTCAGTTTTCAGATTGTTTCTGTAAAAAGGTGTAAAAAAACACAGATAAATCGCATGTTTGGAGGAATGTTATTTGAAAAGTGGTTTTTTGAGGATAACTCGTTTATAAAACGAAACATTATGTTTAAAAATTCTACATACTACATAGTTGTTGTATTACCAATAAAATATCGTTTTCAGCATATATAACAAGAAAAATAGAGGCCTCCAAAATTGTTTCATTTTATGATACACTCTTAGCGATTTATTTAGGCAAATCTTGGGTAAACATACCGCCTATATAGTCAGACAGAATTTCAAGCGAGTCAATCATTTTCGCTTCACTAATATTAAAGTTATTTGGAACTTAGAATCAATGAGAGTTGTTGCGAACATTAAACAAACGATATCTCTCATGAAAGTATCTTTATTTGGAACTTAAAAGCTCTCACTACTAAATTTCAAGACATGCCTGCTCTTATGTGGAGAAATTTTAAAAATCTGGAAAGAAATAGATACTTCTAGCATGTGTATAATAAATTACCATCATCGCGGACTTAAAATTGGTCACCATGATCCTTTAAAGAATATGGAAGAATATGGAAACATTGAAGGCCTCAATAATGTTGAACATGTTCCAGAAAAAAGATAGCCGGTAACTGAAATAACTGATCCACCAAAAGTTAGTCCACGATCGATTTGCTTCAAAGGAAACGAAATTAACAGAGAAAGTGGGATTCCTTTTCAAAACCAATTAAATTTATTTCAGGTGTTTTTTTGATAGTGTATATAATCCTTAAATGTTAAGGAGATATTTGCTGGATGTCTATTAATTTTTTCGGTTATAACTTTATGGGCATTTTTCGTCTTGAAAAATATTTCAAACTTATGTCGTTATACTGAGCTTGAAATAGGGCAGACATTTTCTCTCTCGATTTTTTTAACGTTACAAATTTTGCTTGTAATAATTCACGTTAAAATGTAACCTTCACATGGTGCAAAAAAATCAACGACAATTTTAAATTCAAGCATTTATCGTTATTGACATGATAATAAAGTCAATGGAGCAAAAATGGAATATTTGATGGGAACTACTTGATTTACAACTTCACTTCATATTTTTTTTTTGAATATTTCGAGCAAACTTTCTCCATTGGCTTTCAGCTCTGAATACATTAAATGTCCTTAAAAATTCCTATAGACTTTTCGCTGATTTTCACGTTATTCCTTCCGCTCAATGCGGCAGAAAGGTCGTCTTCAACATCGCTTGTAATCTTATTCCGTGCCGCATTTTTTTTACACAGCCCCAGGCTTTTGTAAATAATTTCCCTTTTGATAAATGAGTCCTGGACCGGAGGAGAAAGCAAAGAGTCCCACTTCCAATGTCATCGTCGAAGTTGGGCATGAAACCAGGTGAATTGTATACAAGGAAAGAGTGAATTGAGCATGCTGCTGGCCAGTTCATTTGGCAATGGCCCGAAATGACGAAAAAAAAGGATACCTGCACCACGCAAATGCCAACAATTCAACGATGGACTTATGCTTTCACGGCACAAATCTGCAACTAAAAACTGTTAAAGATAATTAAAA
Source organism: Oxycera nigricornis (assembly GCA_963942545.1). NCBI lineage: Eukaryota > Metazoa > Arthropoda > Insecta > Diptera > Stratiomyidae > Oxycera > Oxycera nigricornis. Next base: position 5,075,859 of record OZ012661.1, read on the forward strand.
AAGTTTCGCCCCTTCTGGAGAATTTTGATATACACATATTTTTTTACACGATGCTCTTCTCGGTCGTCTGCTCCCTTTTTCGGCCACTCAGGCTTGCAATTTGTTCTTGTTTGCCTGCTTTTGAGACCAAACAGACAAACTAACTTTTTGAAATTTGTAATTTGGCAAATTGCATTTCCCTATATTAAGGAAAAAAGTGTGAAGCAGCCTCCCATAAGGAAAAGGACGAGAGAGTATGACATCGGAAGTGGTTGGAATAAGATGTTTGCAAGTTTTCAAGCAGCCAGGAGTGAGTGCTTGGTTGGGATATGCGAAGTGGCTGCAAAAGATGTCATTTGAATGGTGAATGAGCCTGGGAAGAAGCATTCAGAGTACGGAATCAGGTTGAATATAGGAGGACTTGATAGTTTTTTGGAGTAAAAACTGTAATTAATAAAGTTGATTTATTCAAAATTTTACAAGAACGTTGAAGAATCTTTTTGAAAAAAATTGTGTGTTCATTTTTCCTACTAGATCCTTGATCCTGGGAATGAGCCTGACAAAAAGAGTTGAAAGAGAGTTCATGCAACGCTATAATGCTTCGGTAGTCTGAATTCCGCAAGGAGATGAGGATGTGTCCTGGCTTGAACTCGAGATTGTGCTTACAAGTCGAAATGGCCTATTAGACATGTGCTGTAATCATGTCAACCTGTAAAAACTAAGACCGTTTTTGTATCTTGCGCTAAGGGAGTGGATATTAACCCGCACGTCTGTGTGTGGACACTTTTCCAGCTTACTGAAATTATAACACTTCAAAGTGTATACGAGTGTACGTGAATTTAAAATAATTACATGGCCCAGGATAAAATACGGACGATGTGCAGTGCAAGCAACCCCTGTTGCCTTCGTTTCGGATGGAGAAAGTTTTATCAAGCGCTCGAGGTGACATTATCTTCTCACGTTGTTGATAATAATACGTAGGTATGTAATCAGCACTTTCCCAGTAATATCCGTTGAGATACACACGTAAAACATGTGTTATTCGTTTCGTGTAGCAATATGCACGATTTTATGATGGCAGTACGTTATGTACATACATTTGAAAGGATATTTCTAGGAATCATCTCGACATATGGAAAGCTAGGTTGAACTTAGATGGTGAAAATGCACTTCTTCGTGATGTGCTCCCGCTGGATTACAGATTATAATGGTGGAGGAGGAACTTCCCAAATTATATGCATATGTAACCTACGTTCTAGAATCAGATACACGTGTGATCATCTGGTATTGCTTGCATTTCGTGAATTGAACGATAGAATTTCATAAGTTGCATCTATTTTGGATGCAAGTTGGCATACCTTTTTTTGCATATTCATAGACATACTAGAGATATGTAACAGCGAATTGGAGGAAAATTGGCCGCAGGGCTACAATGCGAATTGAAGTGGAAAATCTAGATGAATATTTGCAATTACGGTCTGAGGATGAAGCATAGTTAATACATGAAATGCAGGAGCAGCTTCAACGCTGAGTAAGAGGATACTTTTAATTGATTTCAAACTTCATCAGGACATAGTTTATCTTATTAAATCGTGCATTTTTAAACGTCTTTTTTCCTGGAACACAAAAGTTTTAGGTTGGTTCATATTTCGTTGCGAGCAAATTTTTCAATTTACGTGCCATGTCAATATATTCTTTTGTCCCACAAGTGTCTATTTTTTTGACTAGTGGTAGATTTCAAGGATCGCACTCCACGGCTTGTTCAATAAATGATAAGGTACAAGCTCATAGAAAAGTATCCGAAATAAGTTGAGGAACTAAACGCAATATTTCCATTTCTATTAACTGAAATTTTCATAATAAGTGAGTTCGGACACTAAAATTTTCGCGCAATTTTTCTAAACTATAGAAAAATTTCTGTAATTTCTTGTATTGTAATGGCGCACGTCATGGTTCGCTCAGAAACGACAGCCCCGCACCCCGGTCATGACGACCTGAAAACCAGCTCACACTGCTCGAAGCAGGGAATCTGGTTTGGCAGCTACCCGAACGGTTCTTGGGAGAGAACCGTTATCGGATCGGGAGTTGGGTCGCTGGAGAAGAAAAAAGAAGTATGATTCGTGCCGGCCATCTAGTCGGAAAGTTTTGGAGAGATCAAAAAAACCGAATTGGAGACGTAGATAGAGAAAATTTGCTTTTTAGACAGCAGGAAGCGTAGAGTGTTATTGAGAAAAATAAGTAGTGCACTTGTCGTGAATCAATGGTCCTTTCTTGAACATCTTGGGTTGCAAGAGGAAATTGGACGATTAAAAACTTATGCGGAGCTGTTTCCAAACAAAAAAAAATCAAATCACCGAAGTTCAGTGAAAAAACAGTTTTGCAGTGTCAAAATACGGTATAATTCAGATCATTGTTGACGGTTACAAGATTAACCGAATATGCTGAACAAGGTCTGACCGGAGAATGCGTGAGCTATGGGCTGAAGGGGAAGAGCAACCAGCACTGCACATTGACGACATACTTTGAACATTAATAATAATTATTGTGTTTTGTGAATGCAAGAGCCCGGGAATTTGTCGTCGGGAAGGTTAGCTTGCATTTTCTAGTCTCATTAAATTACAGCCAACCACAACGCGATTTATTTTGCATTATCTTATATTGGATCTAACAGTAACGTTAGTGTAGTGTTCTTTAAGCGCTTTTCAGGACCTTGTGACCGCAGCCATTGAAATAGGGTTGAGAGATAAGGTTAAATAATAAAAAGTGAAATTCTCGATTAATCAATCGATACATGTCTGTCTCTTCATGGAAAATTGTATAAAACCTATTTTCCTCTGAATATATCGATTAGTCGCTCATATATCACTCAAGTCAAGGTTACGCAAAATAACCTTCTATCATCTAATTGAGACACATTTGTCGTGCCATTACCTGAAATTAAAATCATTGAATTGAATTAATTACCCATTACGATACGACACGAAGTACACCCAACGATATACACATCTATACGTATAAGTGTGCAGCGAAGTGGAAAGAAAGTCAAGGGAAATACACTCTACAAAGTTTCCAATACCATCAAGACTAAGCATTTGACAAATTGTTAATTTGACGATTAAAATAAAGTGAGGGTGGATGACGTCGACATCACGGAAACCCTCAAAGCGAATGATAATATCGTTAAAGTTTATGACTGGGAAACATCAGGAAATTGGTGTCGATAATATGTTCAGGTATTTCATGGTTGGCTGTAATCTTTTATTCAAGTTTCGATTGAATTTATCGCTGGTCCTAGAGATACACTTTTATGTAAATGAGTTAATGTGAATGGTTTTTTTGAGGAAAGGAGGTCGTGAGAAAATTACATAGTTGGATTATTACTTTCTTCGTCATTTTTTATGTACATAATTTTGTAGATGATAAGTGTATAAAAAGCATTGAAACTTCCAACTTTCAAATAATCATTAAGAAGCAAGATACCGTCTTCTTCTTAAACATCAAAATACTGTGGTTATAGCTTTCGAGTTTTCAAAGAATGATGACGTAAATTTTTCAAAGTATCCTAGCCGAAGTGATCTTACAGTAAATTGAGATTGCTCCGAAAACTCGTGTAAAATCATTTTAACTAATTTTAAATTTTGTGACATAGCATTCTGCTGGCCCCACATGATTTGAAAATGTATAGAAATTTATGTATTTTTGAACTTGATAATGGTCAAAATTATAAATAGTGTCTAACTAATGTGTAATCGCGGCAGTGTGAATGAATTATTACAATTTTGCCTGTCAAGCGTTAAACAAAGTCTTTATGATTAAATCGAAACTATGCTGAACACAAATTGTCGTTAAGACAAGCGCTTAAATAAATGCAATAAATAACTCCAAGCAATACGAGAAGGAATAAGGCGGATTTCAGCTTAGAATCCATCGTGGTATGAAAGCAAACATGCTCACTTCCCTCTACAGTCAACATTTATTTTTCAACGGAAGCCAAGCGGTTGCTTCCTTGTTTTGGTTTCATCATATTTTGGGCACAAACAAATCTGAACAAACAACTCGCAGCAGTTTCCATAATTTGTCCTACATTAGGACGACGAATACATGCGAATAGCGAGTTGGGAGCTTGCAGTCCGTAGATCCTTCAACCTAACCCTATCGTGATTTATGGCATTGGTGTGGATATGCATGAGTTTCAGCCTGACTATTATTAAATTTCAGGAGTTCAGCGAATTGAAGTAGGAGCTTTAGCCAACTGATTCTGTCTTCCCGGCCAGCCATTGTGGGAGGAGGGTGAGAAGCCCCCGAAAACAAGGATCGGAAGGATGAATAGTGGATATACTTTGACGGGTGCAAATTGTGCATTAGCTATTCAGAGAACCGACTGTTTCACTTGTTTTATTTAGCGTTTCAGTAGGACCTGCTGTAAGCCTGGGATTGGATAAAGGATGCAGATGGAAATGCAGTAAAGCAATCAATGGCCGGCTGATGATGATATCTTGCTCCATATGGACTTCCGCTGTGTACTTATTAATGCTCGTAATTGAAATTGAACGCGTTCGCTCCCATATTTGTAACCATATCCTAGAATGCAACATTGCCTGACGTTCTTCTAGTAGCAGGAGTGGTGGTCTTTGTATAAGTCACGCCTGACGTGATACTCTATTGGTATCATCGAGGTTGCGTTGCAGCAAAGTGTACATGCTTACATGAACTATTCTGATTTAGTTTGGGATTTGGAAGACTCATTTTGCAATTTATACATAATACGGTGCAGACATGAACGCGAAAATTTATGGGTTGACAAGACAACTGGAATTTTTTCAGGGACAGTGAATAATGTTTCAACGTATGCTGTCAGCAAAATGACAAGTTTTTGTGTACTTTCACATTGGGTGTCAGTTCATGTGGTATTTGCTGAAAAGTCATCCTGAATTGTGCATTAGAATTCATTCCACGGTTAATATGCATGGTTTTGCAATGCATTGCGGAGTAAATCAACAAAATTTCATGAAGGACTACATAAAACGTCTCATTTACTGGAGTGTGAATGCCGCCCACAGTAAATGTTGACAAGTGAAAACGATACACTTTTTTGATACAATATCACATAAAATTATTTATAATTTTTTGGTATTTCTATTTTACATTATCCTTTTCGTGTATTTTGTCAGATTAAAATTTGTGTAGATTTCACATAATCCGAATTATTAAACAGTATACAACATCTACTCTTCACTGATTGGGGTCATGTAAAACAATTTGTTATATATGATGAGTTTTTTGAAAGAACTTAAAATCTCATATAGTCTTTCAAGCATCCACCAATTATCAAATGAGTTCGTTTGATCTTTTGAAGATGTAGGATTGGTGATTGCTGGCAGGTCAGCATAATTTAGGAGGTACGCGATTGCGGTTTGTTTTTTCCACATTATGTTAAATTAAATCATCGTAAAAGTCATAATCAACTTCAACTGAACGTGTAAGCATGGACAACGTTATCGCATCTTAAGTGTGGCAAGGCTATCAATCACTCATCTACTCAAATGGAGAAGGGAGGGGGAAGAGGTGAGTTTCTTCCACAGATATTTTTGGTTTGTCTTAATGTAAGAGGAATATTTTTTGCAGTGCATAATTATTTCGTTTAAATTATTGAACATATGATGCATGAAAAATTTCGGAGTCACTGACAAGGAGAGGCCACGGTCTTGCCCTCTCAGATTTGCATGAAATTTGGCACATAAGTAGAAGACGTTAAGGATATTTGATCCTCAACATATTAAACCCCAACACCCCCTTCCCTTTTTCTGAGAAAAACACCACTAAAATTTTTAGCGTCGATTATGCATTAGTAAGTTTTGCGGTGTAGTGTAGGAAACAACGTGCCTAGCTCGCGGTCGCGAGGTCGTGTGTTCGATCCCTGGTCGGTATTTTTTTTTTTGATTAATTAAGGATGCAATTTTTAACTACGAATACATTTCTTTTTAGAAATCAGCAATTGTTCGATCATTTAGATTTGTATTGTAAATGATACTAAAAACTCATTGTTGAACGGATGGATTTCTAAAAAGCAATATCATAGTTGACGGTAGGATCATCCTTTGTTCCTAGAATCAACTCTGTTCGTGTCCCATAGCCAATTCGCCAAAAAGCACTAAACCAGGATGGCGCACAACGTGGCTATCCATGAATGCTATGATGCTCAGTAATTGTGGCATATAGTTGATACCAGGAACGTAATTGTTCAACAGTTCCATAATTTATTTCAAACTTTTTCCCGAGGTGACTATGAGACAGGAACACTCGCACGGACTTGAAGCATGGCAAAAGTCGGAGCAGCCTGAAGAGTTTCGATGGCTTTTTATAAAAGAAGAACTGGCTTTGCAACTGTACTCAAACTGAAGACTGGTTGATCAGTTTCGAATCTGCCAGGTTCAACTGGAAATGGGTGCTGTTGATGATGATCAAGGATAATACTTTGAATTTCTTTTAGAGGTGCTATCAATGCTTGTAGGTCTTGACCATGTTCTTTGCTTATCGAAGCCCGCACAGTATCAAGACCGTTTGCTTGGTAAGCAGCCAACACCCTTGTGTGTAGATCTTCCAACACTTCTCCACTTGTGGATGTGGTTTGTTTCCATAGGTACATTTACACTGCTACATATTGTTGAGCTTCCTTCAAAGGAATGACATTGCTTCGATGGCACGTTAGTTTTCACTTTTGCTTCCGAACGAGGCTATTTCAGCTGTGGCTAGTTGCTGTATTTGGGCTAAGCACGAAGAATTCTTGTTCAGATGCTGCGAAATTCAACCGGTGGTATATTCGCATTGCAAGGCATATATTCCTCTGGTTCTTGAGAGCTAGCCATTTGAATGAGCTGAACATGTTGCTTTAACGTATTTATCTTAGAAACAGCCGTGTCGAATGCATGTGATTGACTACCTGAAACAGTATTAGCTACCAATTCGAGTTCAATGCCTTCCAAAAAAGCATGCAAATGCTCAATCGAAACGGGTCTAGGATATTATCTAACTTAAATCCGAAAATTCTGATTTTATTTACGTCTTGAATCCACAGAAATATTTTTATTTAATTTTTATTGATTTAGTTTTTCTTAAAAAAAAACAATTACGTGCTGCTTACCAATTGCAGAGAGTCCATGCTATACATATTTTTTTGTTTGACATTTTTTTCGTTAAACACATTATTTTTTGGAAACTTAGCAACCCAGCCTACATGTTCATAGGCACATATGTATTTCCTTTTTGTGCAATCCATATATTTTTCTTTTCATTATTGGTTGAAGTTGAAAATGGATTTATTGCTGCAGTTGATGTTGCCACGTGAATAACCTTCATACGTTTTCAGGAAACTTTTTTACACATGAGACAATATCAACCACAAATATAGCTTTAAAGTAAGTCTTTTTTTTTGGAAAAATGGAGGCGTTACTACGTCACTCAACTTGCTACTCCATGGTATTCCGCTCGTTTTGACCTGTTAATTTTTCATAATATTCCTGCATAATTTAGTAAATATACAAAATGTACATTTGTCTGAAATAATTACTTATTCCCTGACACGATACAACCTTAGAGCCGTGACACTTTCAGTTAATTACAACCGGCAAACTCAAAAGAGAAGCTCAAGGAATAATAGGAGCACTTCCTTTTTCTCCATTCACTTCTTGTCATTCGACGAAGACAAGGCGTAATTAGGAAGAGCAGCTCAGTGAAAAGGATCAGCTCATGAATAAACTGACACTCACGATTATTTGTGATGTTGTTGCTGTTGTTGTCGTATATTTAAAATGGGTCCTGTGATACACAACACAGGTGAGCAGCCCATTTGACTTTCTGCATATTTTCTAAACTACAAGGATCTACGGCTGTGCATGTTACACTGTAATTGTTATCTTTGAAGTGACAATAGCAGGACCGAAGCCGGAGGTGTAAATTACCACAAACTGACACGGCCGACACACATTGAATGGACCTGAAGACAAAAACACTGCAGGTTAAAACTTCCAACCAAGAGCGTCTATCTCTGCTAGCCAGCACTGAAAAACGCTCGCATTCATGAAATTCATTATTATTAAAATGGGAAACACGTTGCGGTGTCAGGACTTGTCTTGAAAGGTTGACCTCCTGGAATGCAATCAGGACACTAATCCCTGGTATACGAGCAGGCAGTTGGAATATAATTTTCATGACAGGGCGACAGGAAGTGTAGGTTCGGAGACGTTCTGAATAATGATTTGTATGGAAATTTCAGAACACGGAGTAGGGGAGTTTGGTTTTACAAAAGTATTTCACTTAAAGGGATGCAACAATGCAATCTTTTCGATTTCTATAATTTTAAGATTTGTGTCATACTCAATTCGATCTAATTTATCACAGAGCATCAGTCAAGTTTCCGAGCTAAAAGAGCATCAGATAATTTTGTAGTACAATCACGAATGGCTCCAAGATACCTCGATTTCCCGTTTGCGATGAATAAAAGGGCAAAAGGGACTAATGAGGTAAACTTGTTGGTCTAGCGGGTCTAATTTCCGTTGAAAAATGGACGAAGTTGAATGAAATACATTATATGACGTAATAGCAGCGCAGTTCAGTCCAGTTCATCCACGGTAAAAGGACGAAAACTACAAAAACATCATGTAAACAGATAGAACGGATTATTAATTCAAAAGATGGTCCGTTTAAGTGTAATGGTTGAAATTCATTGCATAAATGATATAAATCACATTAAAAAATCGGCATTGTTGTTGTTGTTGGCCTTTGAGTCACCAGAATGGTTAGATGTATAGGGACGCAGGTCACTGCTTACTGTAGTTTTTCTGTGTCCCCTAGTTCTTGAATTTTTCCAGGATTCATGCAAGCTTTGCTTAAATAAAAAGACTAGTTGTAGGCTTGTATGTGCCAGGACTTTTATCAGAGTGTCTTTTGATGTATGGTTCATGAGATGTCTGTAATAGATTTCAGGATCAAAACGTAAACGGATATAAAGTATGTATAAGTATATTGGAAAAATCTGATGAACATTAGAAGAAGGATATACTGGAGCAATTCACTTGGGTGCCACCCAACTCGTGCGCTGTGGTAGCCCTGGCTGTCAAACTTAGAAGAGTTTCGGAGTTTTGCTTCCAAAACTTCCAACATCTTTTTCGAGTGTCTCTGAAAAGAGTCAAGGAAACCAAACAATAATTGCTGGTCACGCGATTTTTCCTTCCACACAGCATTCACCTAATAAGCAGTTTTGATTTTCCAAAAAGAGGACAGGCGGTTTTTATTACTTCCTTTTATAGATTAAATTCATTCGTAACGTTCTTCGGAAAGATGGTTGACCATGGCTTTGGATGTGGTGATATCACCATTTCTGGACGCACTCTTTAGCGTGGTGAATTTTGGCGTCCACATGTTTTTTTACGTTTCGTGATTGGTAGTGTTTTCATTGTACGCTCATGCTACTTGATGTGGTCAGTGGATCTCTCTCTACTATTGATCCTCAGAATCATGAGCGCGCGTTGTCTACTCGCATTGAGTGTACGCCTCACACGGTCCTGTACACTTGAAAATCAGCCAACGAATCCTTCTATTCTTTTCTCGATTAATCATCATTTTAATAACCCCAATTCTCAATTATCCTAGAATTTGATAAATTAATAGCCTTGGAATTTTCAAATGCGGAACTATCATGTAGCAGTGCGTTTCCTAGCGTAGTGATTGTTTGAAGCAAATGGTCCGAAAGTGTAATCCTGATACTCCTATAGAAAAAGAGAGAACACTTTGAATAAAATAACCAGCCAGATGCGCAGGACGAGTTATCGGTGAGTTGTGCGCTGATGGTTGAAGTAAACATAAATTCTGTTCCCAATTTTTTTTCATCCAACAATTTTCAAATAGAAAGTGCCATTTGAGCTAATGTGCCATTGATGATAATGATAATATATTTACGTTACACCAAAGAAAGATATTATTTATATATAGGATAATTGAAAGCTTTCATCAATGAAGTTCAATCAAAGTAGGCAATTATTGTTTGCCTGCTATAAATGGAATTATCAACACAACTTCATCCTTGCAGTCAAGGTTTTGCGAAGGATTCGAATATAAGTTTTAAGCACCACTTCCGTTACAAAGGTCACGGTTCGTTGGCTGTATAATTTGCCTCTTTCAAAATAAACTGTTTTCAGGAAAAATGAGCCTAAAACGTGTTGAAGTTTTGTAAATACTAGAACACATTAATACCACCCTAATCTACCGTTACCCTACCAGACATTGCTATTTGCTTAATTACAGATTAACGTGCATATATAAACCATTTACATCCTTGTTAAACGCTTTTATAATAACGCCCTTAAAATTACTCCATACAGTATGGTGGAGGCATGCAATTAAAACTAAAAGGCATTAAAGGAAGCATTTAAGATCCTCCCTGGCCAACAATTAAACAGCTCACGCCATTCAAGTTGGCGAAACTTTCTTTTTACTACTCTTTCACTTCTGCTCGGCTTTTCGCTTTTATAATGTAAGTGAGCGAAGAAAAAAAAACACATTTTGCCTAACTGGAGCATACCAAATAATCCGCGCATAAATGTCACTAAGTCACACTGTTCGTTCGCAAAGGCTCGCACACATATCCTTGAATACAAAGTCTGCAGCTAGTAAAGACCGAGGGTAACGTTCTACACATGTCTACAAGATTCGGATATAGCAAAACCGGGCAAGTTTGAAATCGATTCGAAATGTGAATGTCGGCTGACACTAGAAGGATCAAAGCCATTGTAGATGTAGATACATGGTGGTGGAATCAAAAGGACTCTTGGTATTATATGTTAAATGAAGTGCGAATCACATTATTGGTTGTATTAGGGATGCATTTGTTGGACATTCATGCGAATCGATGAGGAGTACTTATTTATATCGATGGATACGAAGTAAATTTTTTGAGAAGGAAAGGATGTTGCCGAAGCAAAGAGTTCATGCTCATAGTCGCAGTATATTGTTTGAAGAAGAAATCTTGAAGAAGAAGGGAATTACTTGATATCACTGAAAGTGTCTTCCAACTTCCAGATCTAAAATTATCATTCGTAACCCTCCTTTTCGGTATGTGACTATGCGCGCAGTGAAACTTTGATCACACGTCGCTATTCCAGAACGTGTTTTGTTATGTTTCTCGTATTATTACTTTCGACATAAAATTAACATTAATTCTAAATCTGCACCGAGTTCAAGGCGAAGGACACAAACTTCCATGATTCTACGCACTACGTTTTATTTATGTAATATATTAGCAGCTGCCACCTACGACTCTGATGTGAACGTTCCATAAAGCAAGTTAAATTTCGAATCCTTTAAGATTTGCTTGCAAAAAATTGTGCAAGAAGCTGTAACATCTTATCACGCCATCGCTTGAGCCTGCACTCTTGCGGACGTGGTGAGCTTTGCAAAGAAGTTTTCATCCTCCCCCTCTCCTAAAACAGGAGAGATGGCGAAATTGAACAAGCAAAAGAACTTATTGATATAAAGTTGTCCTTAATGAGCCTGAGGGATGCTGGTTATGGGAAAAGTTTCACTCCTGAGACGACTATTAACCAATGCTATTCCGAGTGCTACTGTGAATGCTAATGTTAGAAAAGGCTTTTGGTAGTATCGATTAAGTCAAGGACTCTCATTGCTCGCACACATTGGATGGAATGGAGCGTCAGTTGTCTTGGCCCCGAAATGGGTTAATCCGATAACCCGAAAGTTGATAATTACGTTGCTGAGCAAACAACTGTTGGAGGCAACTGCTAAATAATGACCGAATTAATGAAGACCTAAAATGTGTTATGGTGCGCTAGTTTCATTTATCCTTGGAGAGTTAGAGCTAAGAGGTCAATGCATGATGCTAGCTTATCGCAGCTAGTTATTATCAGTAAAGCTGAGACAGATGGATTTGATTTTGTTTGCTTCGGCAGGATATTATCGGATTACATAGATCTAATGACGCGTTAAATTTCATGAGAACTGGGCGGATATTTTTAAGTTAAACAGAAGAATGTAGATGAGATTCACCACCTTTAGGTGTCCAAATGTGTTCAAATGAGGTGCTTCATCATTAAAAAACTTTAGAAACAGAAAATCAACTTGATGGTTTCACCACTTCTCGAAAGAAGAAACCTTGAAAAATTTTTACCTGGAGTAAAAATTACTCAAGGCTAAGGCAAACAACCCAAACTACCCCGGAAAAAGACATTGATCATTTTTATTAAAATTTCAACGTATGAAATAACTCCACTGAGGTTCGAAGAGAAAATATTGAAGCTGTAGTACTTATTATAGGAAATAAAATGAAGTAAAAAGGAAATTACTATTGAAAAGTAAGTTTGTCGTCGAAGAAACGTTAATTTCATACACAAAAAATCAGGTGATTATCCCCGTTTGTACTTCTTTTTATCCTGCAAAACAAAGGCCACAGGTGATGAATGACGTTGACACATCTTTACACAGTGTGGAAATATCGTCCATGAAACTCTTTCCTGTGACGGGAGAATCGAATACTAGGTGGATAATCTGATTTTTTTGATCGTATTGTCTTGGGACTTTCTTCCAAGTACAAACTCACTTGCCAAAGCTGCAAATTTAAATTTAAGATAGAGAGCAGAAGAGTGTGACGAATATCATGAGAATGCTATGAAAACGGTGGTTGATGTCAGGATGATTTTGTAATGAAGATTTGTGACATTTTGCAATGTAATAGATTCAACAAAGATCACCAAAGAGGGCCAAGGTGGTAGCACCCACAAGTAGAAGTGCTAAAATGTCGGCCAGACATGAGCTGGCTAAATTTGTAAGTAGAGAGATTATGTTTTTTTTTAATGAAATTTGAGTGAAGGCCAAAAGAGGAGCGCATTTTTTTACGTTCGATTTCCTTATTTGGGTAGTAATTTCTTCAAATTGGTGGCAAAGTTCCTCGAGGAAGTTAGTTGTTAGAAATTGTTTTTTGAGGTGTTGTCTTAGAGGTAATTTCATGGCTACGAATCCTTTCCCGCTTGAAGCTTGGTGTCTGGATAATTTTAGCGCGCATAATTCAGAGCCGCCCAAATTAACTTTACTTTGTCCCTTTTTGCGAATGAGCGACGAGATCAGATGGTCAGTAGATTACTAGATATTTGAAATTTTATTTCTCGTGGAATTTAAGAGGTCAAGGAAAAATTCTTCATCCTTGGCACTGACAAATTGCTGGCACTTAAAATTCTCCTAAAATGTTTACCCGACCTCTCATCCGCATGTTAAATGATCAGAATTTCTTTTATCCAAATGTGTTACGAAAATATCTTTCCAGACCTTTTTAATACGTTAACTTTTCATTTTGATTCAAAATAACCTTTTATTTGTCGCAATGAAATATAAATCACCAAATTAAACTTCAAAGTCACCCTTGGGAATGGCATTTTCTTAAAAATGTCCTATTTTCTTCGTAAAACAGCAACACATTCCAGCATGTTTGTTTTCAAAGAAACTTTTGCTTATACTCTAATGATACACCGTATCACACGTGTCTGTGTTTTTTCATGAGTTCCTTATCCTTGTTTTAAATATCATTAAATTGCTGTCGTGTCGTTTGTTGTTCCAAACCATCTCGAAAAAAAGATACACACGCAAACACACAACATATCTTAAAGCAAAGGATAACAACACCGATATGTTTCTGTATCGATTATCTTTTGTTGACCTTCTAACTTTTTTGTTGGGGAGAATGGGAAAAAAATTATTTCTGCTAAATTGAGTTTAGCTAAGAAGAAGATTTCTGGCATTCACACGTCGATCTGATCCGTAGCTGGTGTTGCAGCAAGGACGAAACCATCTATAAATGTACATCAAGTCAAATAGAAACGATAGTTACTTAGTTCCAGAAAGCATGGATGAAGATTTGGGTGAAATTTAAACGTGTTATATATATGTTGAGTGTTTGTTAGGTAACTTTTCTTGTTTTTGTGTTGGTGGGAAGGAATAAAGTTTTGGTCTCAATGTTATTATACTTGGATTATTGTTTCAAGATGAGATGATTCTTTCCAAGAATAGTATTATTAAAGAAATTGAGCTATACTGATGAGAATACAGCGTCTTAGTTCCATATATGCTGTATAATTATGCATTGACATCATGTAATAACCGAATAAACCGATTCATTTCTAATTAAATTAGTATATTTTGCTGATTTCTAATATTAATTTATTTTTGTCTTCGAGTAAAGTTCTACATTTCTCGTAATTATTAGGATAAAGTCAAATCGGGAATCGATACTGTTGTAATCCAAAACCTGGACCCGATAGTAAAATCAAAAAATATTAAATGAGGAAGCGTGGTTTCGGGGTGACGGACGGCATCCTCTTCAGGTGCTGTCATTTACCATCCACCACCGGACATCACGACTACGGTTAGGCTTATTGATGGATTAAGCTCATTATACTTCAACTATTTTATAAATTATTTGTATCCGGGCAGTATAACGACTGTCAATTTTACGTTAGCGTATATTATGCATACGTAGCAATTCTATATAATCATTTTTATTTTGGGTTTGGGTGACAATGTGAGCTGTTATTCTGGATTCTTTGTAAAGCGGCCTCGCGTTTGGAAAAGATTTTTCTTTAGATAAATTTCCTTTAAAAATCTCAACTTTTCTGGATCACAGAGGCAAAACCTTACAGCTTAAAGGGTCGTTTAGGTTACAATTTTAAAAAATAAATTTAACACCATTTTTTCCAATAAAATTGAAAGAGATATCATTTTCAAATTTTGTACATATGTTAATTGGTACGTTGAGTGTACAAAAATATTATTTTAGATTTTTTTATTGTTATGGGTAAACATTTTTTTAAAACATCAAAAAATGACGACGGACGTGATTTTAGGAAACTAGATCATCTGGGGGAAAAACAAAACGCCAAATTAATTCTTGTTTAAGTGTCTATGTCAAGTACCGGAATGATTTTTCTTTCAATAAAAAATCACAAAATGGCGGTCATTTTCTTTAAAAACATCAACTATTTTTGAGGGTGGAAAATTGAGTGAAAGATCAAAAATTTGATACCAATCACAACGATTCCAATACCAAATATAGTCATATATGTGTACAACAACATTTTAAAAAATTAGAGTGATCGGTTGAGTAGTTTTTCTAAAATCGTGTCCATCAGCTTAATAAACATGAATTCGAGAGAAACGCGTTTACTTTTTTTAACGAATTACTTAGCACCTTTCTAATAAATCATTCGAAGGTAGGTGTTAGTATATTGGCTTCAAAATTTCCTGACATTCTTGATCAAGACATGGACCATGCTTATATTGTTGTCATTCAGGGAAAGGAAGCCGAGAATACCGAAACACAGCGGACCGTCAAAAAAACTGTCTCACGGCATCTCGCTATACACGACCGAAAATACTTTAAAAATTTATTATAAATCCTTTTAAATCGTATTCTTAATGAAATTTACTGACGAGATCTGTAAACCTTTTTTTTTGGTGAGATTGGAAAGAATGGGACAATACTTTGTGCCAATCACCGACGAAAATCATCATTTTATCGGAATAATATTTCGGCAATTCTACGTTTCCAAGAAATGACTTTGTAAATTATATTCTTAGACAATATTATCTGGAACTTGTGAAATATTTTCTTTGTTGAAATTTTCTCGTAAAATCCGGTCATAAGATCAAAACGATTTTCAAATATAAAAGACATTATTCTGCCTTCGAAATGAATAAAATCAATTTTTTATCTAAAAATAACTTCATATACTATTTTTTTAAAAACTTCATGCTCTAAAATCTGCACAAAAACATTCTTTCAATATTATGACCGATTATCAGAAATCACGTAACATGTTTGAAAATTGTTTTCTAAAAAGAAAGTTCGTCGTATCAGCATAGTTACATGAATGCTACATACAAACACAACATCTGTCGTAAAAGAACACTTGATAAAATAACCAATTTTTCTCTCGTCGTATCAGACTCTAGTCATGTTCAATAAATGCTTAAAAATTGAATAGGACGAAAATCATCAAAGCAAGAAAGAATGAAAGAAAGTTTTACTTTTATCAAACTTATCCTTTCGACGTTCTTATATATCGCTTAAAGTTTTCTTGTTCGAACATTTTTTTTGTATGTGTTTTACGATTCAATATGATACGAATAGAAATGGTTCTTTTCTACTTTGAAAATCTGTTTTTCTTCTTTTATTTTCTTCGTTGAAAAACAATTTCTTCAAGAAAATGTGCTACTTTTACACGTGTTCGGCAACATAAATTTGTTTTTGTGGGGGAAGGGAGGAAGCGGGGTGGTAGAAGGATGAAAAAAAGAAATGTGAGTGATAATGAACATTCTATACATCATTTACTAATGGAAATAATGAATTTGAAATTTTTCTACGAGATACAAACGGATCAAAAGTTTGTTCTTCAGGGGGTGATCGTAATTATTGAGTGAATAATTATTGGAAAAGAATGTTCCGGATGTTCGTGACTTGTAAGGTTTTTTCAGATTTGCTTAATATTTATCAGAAATCAAATTTCTAGTAGTAAACGAACGAAATTATAAAATAGTTGATAGTTTTTTAAGAAAACAACTTGAAGGTCGTAGTCAGGACAGTCCCTGGGTAAAAATGGGTGGATCCTTTTATTCATCTCAACCCCGTGCCTCTCTTTGCAACCAAATGCCAGGTAGTCCAATCAAATAGGAGTTTGACCGTGCATTTTAAGCTGGTAGGCAAATTTTTATTACAATGTCTGGTATAGTTAGGTTAAGTTTAAGTTTCAGTCCTCATAAAAACAAATGAAAGTGGGACACCTCAATATCTCAGAAACCATTGCTTCTGCAAGAATTTTGTGTATGACAAACTTGTGTAAAATTTGTAGCAAGTCGTGCATACATTACTGTTACGTGGTGTCAATAATAAAAAAGTTGAAAGCCAAAAACGACCCCCAAAAATTGGGGATTGTTTATTTTCACGTTTAACGCGAAACACCTTCGAATACACTTCTAAGACAATTTTGTCACAAATCGTTTGCGGTATTGATTGTTTCAATCACTGTACATTGCCGGAAACTATTGCATACCAAAGGAGAGAAAGTTACGCGAAAAAGTCGTTTTTAGGTCAAAAGATCGCCTTCCCATTGCGAAACTCACGGAGCATATTGGAGGTAGGGGTGGAGTCGGCAAAATTGTGGCCACGCATAACTAAGGCCGGAAAAGCGAGGGTAACAAAATATGTGATTATGCAAAATTCAAAAGCGCTAAAATGCAAAATTCCAAAATGCAAAACTGCAAAAAGTGAACATGCAAGTTGCCAAATGAGGAAATGCTGAATGCAAACTGCAAAAACTCAAAAAAGCAAAATAGCGAAAATTTCAACAAAATAAACATACAAACATTTTATTTGTTTTCAACACATAAATATTTTACTAAGAGTTGCTATAATAGTCCCAGTTATGAAGAACAAACAACTGAACCAATGAAGCATTACAGATGTGTGCCCTGAATTCAAATTAACAAGGACTATTTGTTCCCCGAGAATTCGAAGAATATATGATCAAAATAAGTATTACAACATTTTCTATGTCCTTCTATTGCACGCTAACATTTTTGTTAGTTATTATACATTTCGAAATTACCCCTCGAGGAAAGATTTATCTGTTGGGAATGAAGTAAAACTCCAACAAAATAACTTATTTAGAATGGTCGATGCGGTGTTAGCCATTTTCACGCATTTTCAGGAGCGAAAACTTCGATTTTATTCTTTTAAGAAATCTTTAAGTTCAAATAAACGATGGCGTGGATGGTGTTGATCTTCCATTTGCTCTTGTTCAAACTTGGCAATTATAATCTATAAAAGTAATGAAAATAAATCAACCACAAAGGAGCCTTCCTGCTTACTTTTAACAACATTTATCACCATAACGCTATACTATTTTTTAGGTAAAAAATAACTATGCAACTATTTTTTAGCACCTGAGCGTAGGGGTAATATGAAGTCCTCAAAAGGACATTTTCAATGTCGTTCTTATATTGACTGAGGGCACGCAGCATCCTGAGGGGTTTTCCCCGTGCCTGGAATGTGGTTCTTGGGTAGCTTGAATTTGTTTGCAATATCATTGCCGCGAAGAGATATTAAAATGAATAAAAAAATAACCGTACAAAATATTGAAAATACTTTTTCCGGGAAATCTCACATGATTAAGTTTTATAAAATAAAATGTTTACATTTTTAGCATTCATTCCATAAATTTGTAGAAGAAGCCCAGCCCTCCTTGCCACTTCTCACATAAGCCACTATTTAATTTGTCCAAGTTTCAACGCTCTTCATTATAAAATAAAAACTTAAAATCAGTAAGTTTTCACATCATTTCCTCAAAAATTATCATTGCCACAGATTCACTCACCACACCACATTTAACATTCAGTACAGGACGACTTAATGATATGCAAATAGGTGATTAAATCGATTTTCTGCTTCATTTTAAACAAGGACAATTACGCAAAAGTCACTGTTTTCCGTAAACAGTTCAATAGTCAACTGTTTTTGCTTTCCTGTTAACATTGTAATTTTTATAAGCTGTCTCTCTGTAATCGAAAGACATGAAACGATATACCAAATTATTTCGATTAATGCCAGACAATTTGCCTGGAAAATATCATGATTTTCCTGGGTTTGCTGGCAGGACGACAATTGACCTAGTGTTTATATTTTGTAGTTAAGTGGTATTAATGATTCCATTTGATTGTTGTTGCCGTTATTGAGGGCTGGTTCGTAGTAAATGTAGTATTTTAAAAGTGGGCAGAAGTAGTTGCTGCATATTGAGTTGTTGTTGGAAAATTATTACGATTTTCTAGCTGTAAACAAGTGGTTATCAGCTTGTTGATGGGAATGAATAACTGAAAAGAAGTCCTTGTTGGCAGAAGTGACAATAGTTGTTAGAGAACATTCATTTTGAATGAGAAATCGATTATTGTGGGAGCACCTTTAGTAGTTGTGCAAGGATATGACTATTTAATTTACTAGACCAAAGCTTCTATGTAGATCTAGTGAACAACGTCTATTTTCATTTCATACCGATTACAGCAATTCGAAAATAGTCTTTATCCTCAAATGGAAGGTTCACAAAGTGCCCACTGAAGTGAACTCGTAACTCATTACAGCAAGATACATGGAAACTTGAAGCATTTCTATTCCAATTTCAACATTTATTGATTTTGTATGTCTGGATGATTTGGTAACGACGTCTTTCAGGGACATCTATATTTACGTAGAATATAATGATTCTTGAACAGCAGCATTATATATTGAAAGATGTGAAAGGAAAGTTCCATAGAAAATGTCATGTGTAATACAATTAATTTTAATCCTTTTTCACGACTATACACGAGCAAGTGTATCTTATTTTCATGATGTTGAAATACATTTGAATTGAAGGTGAGTGAAATGCCAGAAATCGATCAATTTCATAAATGTTGGAGCTTACCAATTGTTTGACTGAGGTCAGACCAACATTAATTAGAATTATTGTTGAATATTTGAGAGGCAATCACTAATGGCAAATTGATTAGAAGAATTATTCGAATTATGGTTCAAGGACTAATTAATGTTCAATTCTTAAATAAAAGCGTATATTCGTCTTGGTAGAATTTCATCCACACACAGTTTCGTTTTTGAAAGTATATGAGTTAAACTAAGTTTAAGCTTAATAAATTTTTAAATTTGAATTACGCATGATCGTTGCTTCAGCAATTGAGCTTTGAGGAAGATTTGATCTCTTCCTAAAAGGCATAAACATTGGTACGCAAACTATCAAATCAGTGACCTTGTTTAAAAAAAGCTGAGAGGCACTCTGAGGATGTTCGGTGGGAAGTTTAGCTACGTTTTGCAAATGATTGTGTAAAGGTTAAAAGTTGTATATAGATAAATTCAGGAATTAATGTGAAAAATTCACAAAACTAGAATGCATATAATACGACAAAATATGATTATTTTATTGCTTTTATTCACACAATGTAACTTAAAGTAAAAAAAAGGGGGGCGCATTTGAACCCTCTACTTCGTGAACAAGAGTCGAGCACTCTGCTCACTGAACCAGCCGCTCCACTCTTATGTTTGCACCTCATTGTTATGTATTGTGCTCACTTTGAATTTTAAGATAAACTTCCTCTCACTCACTTTTCGTCGCCTGCGTAGATCAAAAACAATTCACTGCATGCCAACTCGGTGATAAATGTCCCACCTGGGATATTTTTCGCACTGTGATCAGTTTTGCGCGCGAAATTCAATTTCAGAGATACAGTTTTTGACGCTTATTGAAACTGATGCATTTTCCGGGATAAGAGGTATCTTACATGTTGACCATGAATATAAACTATTACTAAGATAATCAAAATCTGACAAGTATTTTTCGTATGATGTTTGCATGGGCAGAAAAAATTTCAAGAAGGGTATTTTTTGTTTTTACTGGTTCCGAAATAGCTCAAATATATTTTGTTTTAATTAAATCTAATGATGAGACATCTCAAATTTTATTATAGTATTGACGAATAAAAAAATTGATTTCGTTTTCAATATCAATAAGAAAAATTAAAGCTCTTGGACTGAATGAATTAAATTCATGACGTAAAATCGAACGCCTACAAAAAGGTAGTCCAATATTTGCAACAAGCGAATCTTCCTATTATTTTCCTCCACAAACGTTTTTATTAAAAATAAACTCAAATAATAGGGACAATTTCTTGACAGTATTGATTTCAAACTAGATACAACTGAAGTATCAGGTGAATGTTGAAGTTTCGTCCCGATTTTGATAGAACGACGTGAATGAATTTGCAAATAAAATTGAGTTATTCCTGTGTTATTTTTAACATTTGTGAACCATGACATTCATATGGATGGATTGTAAAAGGTACAGTCCTTTAAGGGTCAATTTTAAGGATAATTTGTATTGATTATAAATTGTAGAATATTCTACTACAGACAGTTTTGAATAGAAACCTGATAAAATTTGCATAGTGGGTGCTCCATTATCAATCAAAATTTTATGTATTTCAAATATATCCGAACGTTCTTTTGACTTCTTTGATTAATAGAAAGGTCCTTTCCAAATTATGATTTGATGAGCATTGCCGGATACGAAAGTTCAAAAGTATGTTTTTTCTAGAAAACAAAACATTGGAATCTTATCCCTATTGGTTCGCACTACTTCAGTTAATTTCCAGTTGGTTTATTTTCCTTTTGTTATTACAACTGATATTAACATTTCTTATTGAAGTCTAGTCGATGTAATTATCCATTGATTGTTGTGAAACATATAATCAACTTCAACTTACACACTATTCCAAGGTCCTTCTTGTGATGGTATTTGAAGTAGACTGCAATTTGATGCTATTGTATTCCAGCTTACGAAACGATATGAAACATACAATTAATCCTTTTACATGTGGTAAAATGTTTGGTCTAGCATAAATAGGTAATTATCTACTTGTTACGCATAATAGTAGACAGTTAAAGCAGAAGTGTTTTGGTTGCCTTTCAGTAACAAATAAAAATGGGAAAATCAAATATTCAAGAAACTATTAATATGTTGTAATAGAAAAATCGGGGTTTTTAAAATGTCAGGACATACAACTGGACGTTCAAGTAATAAATTATACATTGAAACTGTCTTTAAGCCGAAAAGAAATGCTCAAAAAAATGTTGTAGCAATTATCATGTTTGGAAGCTATTAATTTTTCAGGTGGGATTTAATCAACCACAAAGGCAATAACAGTGGCTAAAGGGGCAAAAACAAGTGTAAAAACCGAATAAAAACAAAGAAGTGAATTAAACAACACACACGTGGTGAACACAGGCCAATGAGTTAAAATCTAAAATTTTCTCTGTACTATTAGTAAGAATTAAAATCAGAAAGAAATAAAGAGAATAAGAAAAACCTACAGTAAGGCAAATTAAAAATCTGACTATACTCGAAGTTTTGTAGATTCAGGACACCACACCAATTCCAACTTATATACAGCTTCCACTCAATATGGCGACCAGTTAAGAGGAAAAAAATGCCTGGAATAATATTCATCCGTTGCAAAAATTATTCAAAACTAAGGCAAAATATCTGAGAAACAAAAAACAGTAGTCCTAAGTAGCTAAAATATAAAAAAAAATGAAGCAACATGGCTGAGGCTTGCAGAATTGAAAACATTGAAATTATATTTGGTGTAGGCTAATATTTTACAAAGATAGCTATAGGATAGCACCCGCACCAACACCGGGGGCGATAGAGAATTCAAAATCAAGAATCACTCAATTATTGGCCCACGAGATGTAAAGTAGAAATGCTAAAATAAGATACGTTTCAAGTATTGGATACTTTAGTGATTCGATTATTGAAAAATATGATAGCTAGTCAGCATTGGGCGATGGTGGAAGTTTTGGTCTAATCCACACGATTTCTCGGCTTGCCACGAATCACGGATCCACTATACCACAGTTCAAAGTTCAAAATATTATGTAATATACGTTTTTGAAATTGTTAAATTGGGGTTCTTGAAACCGCTTTTCCTTTTTTTGTATGATGGACACAGGTAAGCATAGAATTCTAAAAAAAGAAATTGATTTTGAGGTTTCTCTCATTTAATTGACACATCGGAAATGAAAACAAAGCTAGCGAAATCGGAGAGATATAGCAAAATTGGTGGAGTGTAATGAAACTAATAACGAATAGGACAAGATAATATCTGAAAATTTGGTAGCGTGAGTAAAAAAGAACAGCAGCGAAGGAAGCGGCTGCGGTATCGGTGTGGGGTGTGGACTCCGGAGACGAAAGAAAGAAAGAAGAAGAAGAAAGCAAGATCTATGTAAGTTGGTATAATTATAATGTAGAGCTTAGCAAGGAGCTAATATTGTAGCCGATAAAACTGAAAGAAATTCAGTCGCTTTCCAAGGCTGCTTAGTGATGTGCGTTTTATTGTTTTTCATTTCCGGGTATGATTCCTTGCACTTTGTTCCTTATTTTGCGTATCTTTGTGGATGATTGACGACGACAAAGATGAACATAAAAGTGCACTTATATTTTTCCACCTTCCTACGGTTTAAACCCAACGTATTGGAAATGCTGATGCCAGAAGCGTGGAACTTCTTTTGGAAGGGTGAACTGCAATCTGAGGACTGTCATACACAGCAAAGATAGCTTACAGGAGCAGGCCCAGCCATTGACTCCTGAGGACGAGGAACTGGAGGAGTTTTTTGTTCGTAACTCATTAGCTTAGTCCTTTGCTGGAAGGTAGCTTTTACGTGCTTAAGGAAGAAAATGTTATTAGTTATTTAGAAGACAAACCGTTACGTTCTCTGTTGCTGAAGGAAACCCAATATTCAAGATGCCGCCCGGATGAATTCATCTCGGAAAAAGTTAGACTCAATACCCCAGCTTTTTCTATACTTCTCACCACAGATCCTCGCTGAAGAAGATCAATATCGTAGGGGTAGGATGGGAGCTTCGAATCCAATTACTAACTTAATTCATCCATTCTTAATTCATCATTAATTAATTCCACCACGAATCGCTGGCATCATTCTAAAAATAAACCTCTCGAACTTATATTCGCTTCCATATCAAATTCCTAATTGGTTTCAGATCAGTTTAATCTTTTACCTAATTGACTTGGATTTGAGATCAGAGTAGTATAAGTACAAGATAATTAGCGATACATAGTGTTATATGCCTAATACTAACTATACACAAGTGCTAGATGCGCTCTCCATATCCACATATGAATATACACACTCATGTGTCAATTCATCTATGTAATACGAAACTGTATACGGAATTCATTTGAAACTAACTGTGTTTGATTCGAATTTGCTCAATGAACTACGATTGATGACATTTAGATCAAATGAAGTATTCAAATCTTATTTGTACGACGCTTTTGCCTCTGAATGCTCGAAGATCCTTGGCAACGAAATGATTATGGAAATATTCTTTATATTGATCCTGAATCTTTTACGAGATGACCATATGTTGCTTGCCTATATAAACGTAGATAGATTATTGCCTTTTTTTCATTTTACGAATACCTTTACGGCTTCCTTAATGTCCATTTTGTTGGCAGCTTTGCTTGGTATTAAACAGTGATTTTATTGACTATTGAAAATTTTATAACGCAGAATCTGTGATGTATGAGAATTTTATTGGTTCCTTTTTGTTTTTGTTTTTGGACAATTTAATAGGTTTGGCATAAAGTAGAGTATATCAGAGATTGATGAGGCGTTAAGAATGATCTAAAAGTGGTACATAAATATATGGTTATCGTGATAAAATCAATAATTCGATATTAATTTTTTGTATCATCAGACAGAGTACTATGCAATATATGTACTCGTTGTTTTTGGTCATTTTGGTATGAGGATAGAACAGAATCATGAACCACTGTTCTTTTTACATGAACAAAACTACACTGAATAAAATATATCTTTACATATTTCTCGGAGATATGTATGTTGAAAGTTGATGAAAAAATTTATCTGCATTTTTATCTACATATCTATTTGTGATTTCCCAGCCTCCATAAGAAAGAAACGCAATTTTTGGTAAATTCGAACCCACCTTTCCCTTAAAATTATTCCAGATATGCATATGGGTATCCACTTCATATATCCACAAACAATAGCACGTTTATGTATCTACATAATGTGTGAATGTTTGTTTAGGCATGCTCGTATTTTTTTTTTAAAAAAATATTATATTTGATTTTTACGACGCGTTTCGTTGCTTGGGATTTATTCACATTTTATGTTCTAGCTTCAAATCTTTGGGGATAATATTTTTTCTCATAATATACATTTGTAGCCGTCGCATATGGTTACATGATAAAGATACCTATTAGCTCGAATACATTAAAGAGTTTTTGAAATTAATGTGTCGTTTGAATGGATGTAAGTCAAGCCCAAAAAAATAAAGCACAAGTGTTGCTGGGCTCAATGGTGTGATGGGGTCTAAGGGATGTGAAAGAGTTAGGCATTCACTTTCGACACATTTCTTTTGAATACCTAGAAAGGAATTGAACAGCTCGACATGTTTACTTTCAGGAATAACCAGAGTAATTACCATCGTGAGGAAAGAATGCAAAATTCTGTATCAGAAAGGTTTTCAGGACTATCGCAATAGAATAGTTTGAACATCAAAACGCTACTCTATACTGTGAGTTTAAACCTGAATGATTTTTAATCTACATAATTTATGTTGCTTCAGGATTGAAGCTAATTGCTACTGGTGGTTAAAACATTTCTGTACCGTACTGACCTGCATTTTCGAATAATCTTTTGCATATAATATATTACTGTGGCGATTTGAGTAGCTGCACATTGCAACACGCTCCATCCATACTTACCTTGGATTCCTGAGCCCAACAAATGAGGTCACCAAAGGAATTCAATGGTTGGTGCTGGCTGGTCTTGTAAATAGGAGCTACTTGCCGTTTTGCAATTATCAAATTATCAGGGTACCTGGCTCATTCACTCAACACTTCATGAACGTCATCCAATTTGCGTTCAGTAAGTGCCTAACGTCTAAGCAAAGTTGCAGCTTCGCTCGCGACTCATTCAGGACTCGTTGCAATATTTGTGGACTTGAGTTTTGTGCACCACATGAAAATGCAATTATACAACTTTGTGGGCTCCTTCAAGTTCTTCGCTGAAGTGTAACTATAGCCTGAAAAGGATCGTAGTTGGCTAACTTACTACTGTAGAAACTTTGTGGTTTGATAAATTTCCAAGTATATGCATGTGTAGAGATGTGTATGTGTGCTGAAGGCGTGGAAAACTTCTTATATTCGAAGTTTGGGAAAGGACAAGACAAGAGATAGAATGAGTGGTTTTGTAAGGATGTTGAATGGTTTCTTCATCAACTAGATGGAAGATCAGAGATGATGTAGAGTATAATGCTTAAGTTTTGCAGTCCTTCCTAACTTCGGATTTTCATAGGGAGAATAATCAATTGAATCCGTTTATGGTCATGTATTCAACCACTTCTAACCTAAATACTGCTAAATGTGATACATTCAGGAAGGATATAGTTTAAGAGCTAGAAAATCGAAGAAGTACTTAATTCTAGGTATTATTCTCTTATCCATATTCAATTCAAAGCAATATTTTTATCCAATATGATAGACATGTATTGATTGTCATTGTCAGGCAGTAAAGGCGCAATTGTGCTTTTATATATTTTGTGTGGAAATTATATATTAACATATTTTTCATATAAAAATGTAACTTTATTAAGGTCTTTTTCAGTCAAATATGGGCTTAAAAATTCGGAAAACTACGATCGTAAGTATTCCGAATGGAGTTTTATGAACTCAAAAATCAAGTAAACAGCATCTACAGATTTACCTCATTGTATGGTAACTCTGTAGAGTGTACAGCGTACCATATCTCTTCTGACTGACTCAGTGATCCAAATGATCTAGATGATCCAAATGATCTAAATGATGCAAATGATCTAGATGATCCAAATGATACATATCACTGATCTGGATCTTTTTACTGAGCCAGATTCAAATGATCCATTCACATCAAAGATATGTTTTTGCCACCTCTAGTTGAAAGTCTTCATGGCAAAACAGCCCGAAATATTGCCTTGAAAAAAGGACGCCCGGTGCTGGCCAACTCTAAAACTACCCAGGCACCTTGTTTCGAAATTGCCGAATTAATGCCAAACGACATTGCCCTTTAGTTTCTTCCCAGCTATCGAGTTCTTTGAGTAAACAAGTACATGCTCTTGTTGAACTGATTCAAGGACCATGCTTTTCGAAAAAGATAACCGTAAAGCGAAGCCCACACTTGAAAAATGCATCTAATGCGCATGCAAGAAACATCTCCAATTAGTTTTCACTAAAAATATGTAATACGTTAACAAGCACTTACGAGAATGTAAAGGATTATGATATAGTGGAAACGGGGATGTAGTTGACAAGCAGAACGAAATAAGAAGAGAAATAGTGTAACTTACAGCTGACGCTATGTGTGGTAGTTCCACCGAGCCGACAGGATGAAGAGCACACAAAAGATTGGGTCAACATTCATTGATTGGACTAGAATCGTCATCGGTCAAAACTAGCTTCTGTAGGTTGGTAAGCATGCATATATGATAGTAGCCCGAGACGATTTCAGTTAGAAGCTAGCATTCAAATTGTGCTTGCTTCCGGAACGTATGCATGTACCCACACGTTTGGCTTATATTACATGTTCCTTCTTGAATCTACATTGGCCCGTTGGGAGTGCTATTTCCTATTTCCAAACTAATAATAGGAGTTTCCGAGTTGGATAGCAGTCTCAGTGACAGTGTCTTGAACCCCAATGGGAATATTATATATTGTTTACACTAGTGAATTGAAGAGGAAACAGAAGAGCACAAGGATTACAATACCCAGTCACGATATTATTGAAGTGGCTGACGAGTTGCTCAGGTTGAATAAGGGATGGCATCGTTAACAGTAGAATATGTCAAGCTTCTATTAAAACACATGCTGCGTCGACAAGATGTTATGCAAGAAATGTTACATTTCAGTATTTATTAAATATTTATAGCGGAAATGAACATTCATTAGAATAGAAAATGAATTGATAATTTCAAGGATACAAATTTGTGCCATTGTTGTTTCCTGTTTTTAATTGAAATCCTGTGTACTGAACTAAATTCATAAACGCCATATTGACTTAACATGGAACCTTAGTGCTTATTCAATTGGTTATGAGCTTCTAAAAGTGGTAAATTTTAAATACTGTTGCATTGAATGTGTGCTTGTTTCAAAAATTATTTATGTCAAGACCTTTCCGACGCTTTTGGATCATTTGGCTGACTGCAATGTGCCAAAAGCGTCTTTTGGTTGTAAATCAACATGAAATATATCGCCATAAAATATTCAGCTGCAAAGGCTTCTTCTACATGCACTGTTTTTTGCTAATTTGTAAATAGGTGATTTCTGAATCAGTTTTTTACTTTCTGTCTAACAAAACGAGGTCACGGTCTCGCCCTCTCAGATGAAATTTTGCACATAAGTAGAAGACGCCTTTCCTTGTAAGTACATATTGCATATTCTTTGATTAACTATAATAGAAAAACTTAAAATTCTCTTGAGCTCATCTGCCTTCCAAATTCTGAGGTTCAGTTTGCTAAATGCCAATATGTAACTTGATTCAATTTTTGTCAGATTCGACTATTGACTAAAGCTGTTATCATGAAATTTTTTTTCAATATTTATGTTCAGTTTGAAAAATAATAACAAACAGATTTGCGCTTGATGAACGGAAAACTTCTTGATTTTTTATGGTACACATAATCGTTCATCGGAGAAAACTATTTAGCGATTTATAGCACAAACACAAATATAACACTCAAACTGCAAAAATTCGCGACTTGTAGCCCAACATTGTGACTTCACATAAACAAACCTTAAATTAATTTGACAGAATGTGCTACGTCGAGAACAATTGGAATGTCTGTTTGCTGAATGTCATGTTTATATATGAATGCGCTGAATTGGTGTTATGAACGAAATAAGTTTTGACCGCTTAAACGATTTCAAAAACATTTTTTATGTTAGACAATATATTAAGAATGAATTGACATCCAATTTTACCAGGAACACATCAACAGAAACGAGTTTTTAAAAAATCGATTTATTTTCTATTATTTTCACATCTTTCTGAACTTGCTGCCAGACACAAATAAACAATAAGCTTAGACTTCGCGTAAACACTACACTTTATCGTTCATTCCTCTTGATAATAGAAATTTCAAAAAAAAATTAAAAATGCATCAGAAATTGTTGTTAATCCTTATGTGTCTGCATATGGCGTTACTGTCACCCGAAGAACAATAGAATGCGCGACACACGATTATTCGCGTGACAGTTAGTGCATCCTTTATTTGTTGCAAGACATTTTCATGGTGTTTCGAAGTAATTAAACGAAAAACACTTTGGATTTACTCATTGTTTTCTTCAGCGGTGCAAAACAGTTGATAATGCAAATTTTTGGAGTTGATTGGATAGTATTGATGTGGGCATGAATTGTGGAGAAATGTTGAATTATCAATGTATTAGGAAAGGGCATTTTTTTATTTATTTATTTATTTAACCAGAGTATAAATACATAATCTGATTTTAAAAATAAAAACAAGTTGTGAAATTTTGAGTTTGAAAATTCAATTTTTAAAAATCACGAGAAAAGAAAATTGTTACATCCTCGTGGTTTCCTCTGTATATATAAACAAAGACAGTATTAGCGAATGTGGGACACCATATTCCTGCAATTGGCCAGAAATCCTACTTGGTAATACTTCGTTGCTGTTACCTCTGCTGGATGCTAAGCTTCAATTTAGGATTGTGCGCCATTGATAATGATTAAAGTTTAGAAACGATTTTTTTAAAGAATTTGGAGATTTATACTAAATGTCTGCATTCCTCGAAATTGATATAACATTGAGGATTTTCAACTTCTTCCTCGTCGGTGTACCAGCCCAAATATAGTGTTGAGGCCCCGAAATTTCAATTTGTGGTCTCTAAATTAAAATTTCATCGATTTATGCGTCCATTTTCTGAAGATGTCAGAACAAGGAATCATCCAAATAAAGTTTTCAACCACTGACCTTTAACCAAGACCAAATATATGTATCTGGCATCTGTTGTCATTATTTAAATTGCACCGCGTACAACCTGCACTTGATTTCTGATTGTTCAGGATCTCGCGATACCGCGACATCTTGAGTTCAACGTATGCACTTTCATTATCAAGGAGATGTTGTATGGTGTTGTATCCTTTGTTCTTCATGATGAGGGCGTAAGGTTAGCATTGCCCTGAAGTGCATGGCGCGACATTAACCCATGTTTTCACGTTGCTTCAACAACGACCATATGGCGTCAAATCTTATAAATGAAGCGCCTGTATGTGAAGGCGTCAGGATAAAATTAATGCAGTAAACGCCCGGGGAGTGTGGGTTTCCCACATCTTATGATCCGCATCTAATCTCGGGAAAGTGATTGAAAGTACACGATAGAAGGGTTCCCTTGATACGATATGTACACGTCGCGACAGCATTGTGACTATCCTAAGTAAACATTTATTACCGAGGGTCGAAGTGACTATAAAGCATGAGATTAGGGAAAGGGGCAAGATTCCACTTTCCAGACAAATTTGAAAGCAATGTGCATTCTTCAAGAGCCATGTAAGTATGCTATCTAAAAGTACCATGTCAATTTGTAATAACGCAAGTGTTTTGCAAGATGGTTGAAATGTTTATGGCCGGAGAGTTTATAGTTGATTCGATGCCAAGATTTCATTCTTGCCAAGGGTTGATCGGGTATTGGGGCTTAATAGTCTGATATCTTGCAGATGAGTGATTTATTTACGGTGCACATCTGGCTGATGAATTGATTACAGGATCATGTAGGAACCACGTATGCTTTGTTTGTTATAAGAGCCACGAAATGATAAAATAAAATAACGAAAGATAGCTTCAAAAATAGTTTATATAGAGTAACGTAATCAATAACCAGCCACTTGATCTCAAGCTTCTGATCCTATGTGGGCTGTTGCTGCATTAATTATTAATATAATGTTTGAAATATAGGAATGAATCGCAAAGTATGCTTACAACAAAATTTCTATATTTGATGCTTAAAATGTAGCTTTTTCCAAGCCACTTAAACCTTTTCCCATATCACTTCAACTTTCTCCCAAACCATTTAAACTTTTTCTAAACTATTTCAATAACTGTGGATCATGATATAATGTCGTTAATTTTTCCCATGAAGTGCAAATCTCGTAAGAACGCGTGAGAAATTGTGTTGCGTCATGTTAACATGTTACACTTTTCAATTATATAGCATTTTCTGATTGAATTATTCACTATTTTAATTTAAAAAATCCTTTTCCCAATTAATCGGAATGTATGTTATAGCTGAGCTCAGACAGAGTAAAGAATTGACGAATAAAATGTGTCATTACGGCTAAGAAGCTTTAAAGATAAAGAGCTATAAAAATTCCAAGTATGAAAGATTTTTTTATCTGTTTTTCATTATTTTCAGATCTAAATATTCTCGCTGAATGACTGCTTTCAAGCTGGGTGCTGGTTTTGAGTTCAGTAAGCTGAAAATGAGTACCTAATCATTGGTTGAAGAAGTGAATGTGCGGCCGAGACATGTTGTTGGTTACATCGTTTTTCGAGTGGATCGAATCAATGTAAAAAGGAGGCCTCTGGCAAACTTCACCACTAGCTCCAAATAGAAATGTTGCGGGGTTGCTTTCCTCTTTGTTGGCGGAACTCTTGTTGAGTTTGAAATTTATTGGTTTATGCACTATAAATAATATATTATATATAAAAAAATGGTGTCAAAATTTTGAAGCCCCGAAGCAGCCAATTCGTGGCGGGGCTACAACGCCTCTCAAGAATTACAGAAACGATTCTCTTGCGTTGACGACTAAAATCCAACTACCCCATCGCTGCGTGTGGCAAACCAATCGTGATCGGGTAGCGGTGTTTATCTTCATCGAAAATCGGTTAGGTCGTGGCAGCTGCAAAATACTTGGCAGCGCTGGGTCACTGTGGATTGTTTTTCATATGCGTGTTGCAGGCTACAAAATTTCAATTCAAAAATATTTTAATGAATGCTTGTTTTGACCCTAAAATAAATAAAAGTGCTTCTAGATATTAACCATGAATCTTTAGCGAATTTAACTTTATTTTGGCTGTTTTATTGAACAAAAATTCAATGTTGCCGTTTCACTTGGAAGGCTGAGGATTTTAAGCAATTAAGCCTGACCTATCAACTTGAAACCGTTGACAGATGTTTCCTTAGGGGCTAATCATATATTACGTAACGCAATTTTTAGAATATTACCCTCCCTCCTGGAGAGTTATGTAATATGTGAATGGTGCCTTAGATTATCCAAGTTTTTCAGATGCTATTGAGAAAACTTTTTAAAATCCCAATGAAAAGCATGCTTTACATTCAAATTGACTAAAAGAGAAATAGGGCCTTGGAATACACATAAGTACAAAACAACTACCTGATCATTTCACTTCCGTGTTGTTTTGTAGCATATTTCACTTGATGGAAAAACTGTATAGTATTGAAACAAAACCCGGTAAAACTTAAAAACTGATCCAAATCACATCCTACTCCTCACAATCCATGTCTAGTGCATTGCCTTTCAAAGCTATTACTCAGGAAATTATTCTCACCCAAGAAATACTTGAGCTTCAACAATATTTTTCGTCCTTTTGGCCTCACCGAAACACGTCAACTCCTCATCTTTCAACAAGAAAATACACCCTCGTGTCTCTAATATTCTGCATTGTAAACGTCGACATTTTGAATGAAAGTTTCTATAGCAAGCTATCTCCCACGCTTCCTTAAGACATCACTGCAAGGATCTTAGTGTGCTTGACTTTGAGTGAAAACGCTTTGTAATCACATCGTTTAGTGAATTCCAGGAATTCTTGTTTTTTCTATTCAGTGTCCTCTTTTAACTGAAGTGCGGAAGGAAAAACATGAGAGAGAATAAAATTATTACTTGAAACAACAAAGTTTGCCATCTCATACACTTCAATGGGGGAGGTGGGTTGTAAGGTCAAACGAATCACACTGGAAACTACCAATTTCCAGTTTGAGTGCAATTTAAAACGCTGAATTATCATTTGAATGTATCGTTGGGGCGGCAAGTGGCATCACTATTTGAAATAAAATGTATTTTAAATGGTAATTAGGGTAGATTGTCTTTTGAAAGAGGGTGGATTGGATAGGAATGCTGATTTGAGCAATATTGATACCTAATGGGGAATATGCGATGGTCAGTATAATGGTGAAGAGATCTAGCATTTATAGTTCAACTTTATGTGAACAATTGTTATGAATGTGTCTTTGCGGTATTTCTTCTTCCTTTTGCTTTTTTGTGAAATGGTTCTTTTCCTTCGTGGAGAGGAGTATTCCGAATTAAGGTTAAGTGCATGTCCTATTTTTTGTGAAACTGAGAATAATAAAAAGTATTAATAATTTTTCAAATAATTAAGTGTAAGGACCTTTCATAAGCGATGATGCGATGCTCTGGAAAATGTTTTTTTTAATCAGGTAAAAGGTGCAAGAGTAATTTTAGAGATGAAAAAAAATTTAATAAAATGTTTGTGAAAATCGAATATCCTGTAAAGATGGGACTTTGTGAAGGCACTTATTGTTCATTTTGAACCATATCCGAATTTTGAATTTGATGAAACGATTTTTTTCATCCAATGTGTCCACTAAGATCCTTCTTGACAATACTATACAATTCTTGGTTAATTAACGAATTGAAAATTTGTCGGATCATCTACGAGGACGTTTGAAGCTTCTGGTTAAACTCACAATTCCATTTCTTCCGGCCAAACAAAAAAAAATCAATAGATTCTACTATCTCTTCCATTCCGAATATGTTTGCCCACATAAGAAGCTTACGGTCGAATACCAATAGGACCGCATCTCTTAAAACGGTCTTGCTTACTTTTTTGTCCGTCCTGAATTGCAAACTTCTCCATCTCTTTTTTGCAACATTCCCTTACTACTGCTCTACCGTCACACTTTATATATAAGACGATGATTAATAACGGCGAACGGCAAGCAGAGATTTATTGTTCCAAGACAAATGGACAATTTCGTAGTTGAAAGGCATTGGTAATTGGCGGGAAATCCTTTTTAGTAAGTTGTTTGGCACAAAAAAACATCCACCAAAATGATAAATTGAAAATTGTTGTTTGAGGAAAAACCATCTTCGTATTTTCGAATAATTTCACTGTGATGTTTGCAAAAGAAATTGTATCTGATTTGATTTCATTGTTTTGTCGAGCATCAATTTCAATTATTGTTTTAAGCAACGAACAGATTGTAATTTGACAATTTCGTTTGTTTGTTAATTGCTCAAGGATGTTGAATGGTAATTGAATGTAAATCGGATGATTGGAAAGGGAGATTAACATCTTGATGGAGTGAAATGTAAAACATTTTCAGTAAATATTTGTTCGTATTTTTAATTTCGAAATCAAATACGGAAAGCAATTCGAAGTTAAATATGGTTTGCAAATTTTTCCAATAAATTGAATAAAATTTTAGAAATATTTTATTTTGACTTTTATGTGTATTTTAATGGTTTATGAAGTGCTCAAAAAATAAAAGGTTCAATTGCATACGGTCCATAAGGTTGTATAAAATCATTAAAGGTTTGCTTAAATCAGGAACCAATCAGGGATGCCACATAAGAATCTTGAAGGACATGTACTGCATATGAGTACTCAGGAACTGATTAGGAATGCCTTGACCAGGAACTGATACGGTTTTCCTAACCAAGAAAGCATGCACACACACACAATTACATCAGAGCTCGTTTGCAGCAGTATTTTCTCTATTGTTGAGAAAGCATCTTTACTCTGGTTGGAATCCATCCCAGCAAAACTTTATGGTCTAGATATTCTGCTGCTCTGGTCCTGACACGGCTGACACGGTCCTCACTAGGAAAGCCTGTTGAGACTATCTTCATTTGGACCTGATTTGTTCCCGAGAAGGCGTGCCGTGCCGATGACTGATCAGGACTTAATATTTGCTTAACTAAGCTATGAGGAGTGTAGAGAGTTGGATGAATTATCCTGAGCTTTAGTTGGCAATCGCCAATGATAAAAATGGTTACCAAGTGTTATTCCTATAAGAAAAGTCTCCAAAAAAGGTCGGGAAAACTAAAATTAACTAATATAATTTTCAACCATGATACTTTCAGTAATTCCAAAGAATTCTAATTTGGATGGAGTGGAAGGCAATGAAAAAAAATGACTGTAAGATGAAAAACGCCTACATGGAATCAAAATTAAAAACATATAAAGTTTGAATGACCAGTCAAAAAAAAACACATGGATGGAAAGAAAGAATTCAAAAGATCATCTAACTATGGGTAAATGTTTCTAAATTGCATGTACGCACTAGCTGTAACCTAAACTTTTCGTGTGAAGTCATTAATTCTAACCCACTAGCAGAATGCTAGCTATGTTCGGGGTTTCAGGTCTTTAAGAAGCTTCTCTCCTTCAATGCTCTTCTCATCTCCACCTCTTATAACTTCCATTCCGGTCTCGCAATAGTTTGGCCTTCATACTCCGTTATAATGTCTTCTATATCGCAACTTAGATTAATTCGAAATTATTAGAACATCCCAGTTTCACGGGAGAAGTCCAAGAAGTATTGGACTCGACAATATATTTTCACACGGCTAAAAATATTCAAAAAAATGTGTCCAATGAAAAAATCAGAACCTAATGCTAAACGAACTGAGGAATGGGAGTTTGTGGGCTTTCATTGCAACAAACGATATCGCAAACGATTTGTGACAAAATTGTCTCAAAGTAAATTTGGAATATCTTTCGAGACTAAAGTCTATCCAAAGAATTTATGGTGCGATTTTTGGCTGTTACTTTTTTGTTGTAACCACCACGTCAAAATAATGATGCTTGCCATACACACAACTTTTGTGTGAGTTCAACGGGTGCTAAGATATATTGGTTCCATTTTTTGCCTTTAAAGACCCATAATTCCCTCCTTTCTCATTCCGTTTAGCCAGACTCAAATTTTATTGATTGAGAGGCTCTTAACTACCTCTTTTATTTTTCATTAGGACCATCTGCATTAAGCGCTTTAAGTTTCCTACTTGAAGGACGCTATGCTGATTAAAGTGAGTGTTGGTCCTATCGACCGACTGGCAGAGGAAGGAAAAGTTGCTCCGATTACCCCGGAAATTAAAAGGGAGGTCATGCTGCAAACGAAATAACCAGGATGTGTAGCTTCAGTTAACCTTAACTTACGTAGAAGTTGAATTGTGCCTGAAAAATGCCAGACCTGACCTGACATAAACATAAGGATGTCTTAGCATGATTGGGCACTGTCGAATCAAAGTAATACGAAGGTGGATGCAGGTGCGGTCCTCAATGGGAAACAGTTGCTAATATACCCACATGCCTTGAAATGCATATCTTCCAATGTCACTGGTTAAACAATTTTCCTACCATATTCCTTTTAGCAAAATACTGAATAAGTGCAATAACTTTATTAAACAAATCACAACATTTTTAGAACTTGCCAACTGATTTTTTATGTATTGTAGAGTCAAAAACACTTTTAATTAAACAATGTTAGCATTCGGCTACAAAAACTTCTCTAATAAATCCTACTCACTGACTGACAAAATTTGTTTCAACAACTAATTGACAAAGTCCTAAAAAGCCGTCAACACAAATTTATGCTGACTTAATAATGAGCTTACATTGTTCAACTTAATTACTGTTACTAGACAACTTACTAAAATAGTCAAATTCAACAAAGATCCTTGTACATACACGGTATGTTCGCTAAAACCAACAGTTAATGCAACAATAATAATTTTCTCTCGAAAAACGTTACCAAATTCGACCGCAACACTTTATTCCAGGATAGTTGCAGCGAAACTTTGAAAACTCTCTATGAATTTTTCAAATAGACGCTCAAGCATCCCCGGGGGGCAATGGTTATTCGAAGGGCGGTAATTACAGTCGCTTGTGTGATGCAAACTCGACGAGCCTTTATCGTTACAAGTTCCCAAAATATATTTGTTCACTATGGTAACTCAACTATGCACTTTGTTGTATCCTATTCTATACTTGCTGCATTCAGGGTGTCTCTAATGCAAATGAACGATCCCCAGGCTGGCGAGGACTTTTAGCGAGTCTGTATCGGCTATAATGGACGAGAATTCAATTTAAACTTTTCCCGCTGTCCACAATCTGCAGCCGCATAAGGAATACGTATACAAGCTTTGGAGCCTGGTGTGTAGTGTAAAAAAGGATATTTGAGTATTTTGCGTGAATATCTGCATATGTTGTGAAACAGTGATTGCAATTAGTTTTTCTATGATAGTCGATAGATGAGAAAGAAATTCTTATATTAACTAAGAATTTTTTTAGAAGCGCATATTCATACTCTATTGAATCAATGCTATTCGTTCTTTTGACCGAATTATTTTTGATCACAATTATACAAAAAAATATGTCCGAAACGAAATTTCCTATCACATTTTTCAAAAAATGCAGACGTAAAATACAACCACAATATCAACTAAACTAATCTGTAAACTGTTCTGAATGTGTTGGTGTCTGTAGTGCAGATTATTAGGAAAATCGCTCGGGAGCTCCTCCTTTCGATAAGCTATTTTGAATAGGTTTTGAAACCTCTCTTTAACATGCATAACATACGAGTAGTGCTGGTTGAATACTGTTCGTTGCTATATGCAAGAAGTTTCTTTCGTAGAGCCAACACTTGTGTCAAAAAAATTAAGAAATGCTTCTGCCAGGATTAACCTTTCAATAACGACAGAAAGTTTCGCCAGTTTTTCACTTCATACTAATTTAATCAGAGTCAAACTAAAAACATCCCTATCATCTCTATGAATAAATACTGTAGAGTGTAAGTGTACTCATATATATATTTTCATTTCGTCGCCATCTCATTCGACCATCGAAGTCAATTTCTTGGAATTGTGCCAACATTGTCCAAATGCAGGACCACAACGTTGTGTTTATGGTGAATTCTTTGGAAAAACATAACAAAACATACACATACACACAATATAGACATATGCATACCTAGAGTGTACAACACCACCAAATATTCGTCCTGTTATCCAGACTGTGGGGAGCATATAAAAAGCATGGTTAAAGGATTCAAAGTTCATGTTTTTGTATAGTTATCTGCTTAGGAAAGCAACATGCAAAGGTATGTGTGTAACATAGTACCAGCAGATGGATACAACACATTGTGTGAACATTAGTAGTTACCCTTTCACAGTTAGATGACGGAAATCTGCTGACCCGAAATTGTTTTCTTAGTCAATGCAATTTTCCTATCACGTAGTTTAATATTGGAGTGAATAAATCACTTGGGGGCATGCTGGTTGCGATCGATGTGGGGGAAAGGATATCGGATGGAAATCAATCAGCCTAAAAAAAATCGAGGAAACCCAGGGAGAATTGATTAGGAGATAATTTCGGGGCTAATAGATTTGGGTGGGTTTGCCATTTTTGTACAGCAGTATAGAAAATTGGAGGTGGAAAAAGGAGATGTTTAAGGAAATTGTATTCTCATTATCATTCAAACTAGAACAGAAGGATGTGTAGTATTCTGTAACATTTTTTTTTGAAATCAAGAAATCTATTTGATGCCTGTGGACATGAAAATACCCGAACAATTATTTTCTCCTTGGGGCGTAGTGAAATCTGAATGGTATTGTTGGAGAGAAACTTCGTGTTTGTGAAGTCAATGGCTGCAAGAAATCAGTTCATTAAAAATATATAAGTAATGGTGAAAATTATGCACAGAAAAAGCTTTTACCGAACGTTTTGAAAAATTTACTTCACTTCTCAAGACACTGTTGCCAAGAAACTTGACAATCATAATTGCTAAAATTATTCCCAAATCGTCTTTCAAACTGATTTGAACCATATTTCTTTTAAGTCGTAATCAAGCAGAGCAAAAAATAAATGAAATCAAGGCACGGCTCAATCAATAAAAGAATTGTACAGAATGTCACTGGGGGCTTAATGTGACTACCAATTAAGATGATTTAAAACCACGGGCTTCTTCGGTCACGGTTTTGTATTGAGTGACAACCAAACACCCTCCCACCTCCATTTGGGAGTACCAGTTTGCCTACTTAGTGGAGGCTCAGTGACCTTACTGGTGAAAGCGAGGCCTATCTAATCCTTTCCCGATCTCATGGTTTCGGCATCGGGTTACCTCGTAACTCCACGCCGATCACCAAAATACTGCAGAAGTTCCCATGATCGGAAGCATCAAGACTTCAAAGCGCACCTAAGTGGGCTCTACTCGCATATGGGTCTTAACCACAGCCACCACGTTCGCATCCCGGAAAGAATTGTACAGCAAATAATTGCACAAGATCTTCCTTATCCACCTTCATTGCAATGAACCCAGGCAAGAAAGAGTATGCTGATATCGCATTTATCAGCTGATTAAGAAGAAAAGAATAGTCATAATTTAATAACATGGGCTCTGTTTGCAACTCTTTTCGTCTTGTATTTTCTGTCGCTTTTAGATAAGTGCCCTCCGTTTCAGTTTATTACGCTTTTGTGCAGTGTAGATGTCTGATATCACATTTCCTGTAGATTTATGTTACCAGTTTCTTATTTCTCAGATCCAAGACCATTATTGAATTTATTACTCAAGGTGAAATGCTGGAAAATGACAGATGGATTGAAATGCACTGTCAACAAGTTATTGTTTTGCTGGGGTGCGTTCGGTAACATAGTTGGTGAGTAAATGCCATTCCAGAAAAAAATTCTAGCTAATTTTCCATTATGTGTAAAGTTTGCAACATTTCATTAAATACGGTTTTTATTTCCTTCATCATTTTAATTCGAAAATATACAGCTTGCAATTGTTACACTTGGCTGCCCTGTTATTTGATTCTTATCAACAAATTACCACCTTTCAACAACAATGACGAAATCTGAATGAATTTTCTCAACTCTGAGGTTTCCTTTATAAAATCAATAATATCTATTCATTTCTGACCCCAAACTATCCTCCGAAAATTTCATTAGAGATTGTTATCATTATTACTTTTTCGGTTAATGATCAAAATGCTAAAGTTTATCCATTGTTCCATGTCCCATAAACAACATTCATTGCGCCCTCATTAAGGCAAAATGTCAAGCAAACGTTGCGTTTCGTTGTCGTACAGCCCAGCCTGGCAAAAGGATGTCGGCGGTGAGTGATGAAAGGGTTCACTTTTCTTGAAAGTAGAGACATTATACCAAGTCATTTACCCTCCACTTCAAATTGATATTATGATAATGGAGAGTCGAGATTGTGACGTAAAACGGAGTAAGGTACCTTTTCCCGGGTGTTGTGATTTCACGCCTTCGTGAAGGACGGGAAATTTTTCAATGAATACGCCCTTAATTTTATTGTAGATCAAATTTTCAATAATTTTGCTGAAATTTTCTATCAAAAGCAAATCACGTTTC
Organism: Oxycera nigricornis; assembly: GCA_963942545.1. NCBI lineage: Eukaryota > Metazoa > Arthropoda > Insecta > Diptera > Stratiomyidae > Oxycera > Oxycera nigricornis. The sequence continues at coordinate 5,115,944 of OZ012661.1, forward strand.
CCATTGAATCATTCAGTTTTGTATCTTAATTTGTAACTTTGCATCTGGCTTCCCGAATTCTGCCTTTGTCGTAGTCTACATTCTCACGCCTACAACAGTTTCGTTGGAATGTGTGGGTGTGCAAAAGAATTTCACTCTGTACTTTTCCTCCGAATGACTAATTTTACAGCCTAGGAAAAACTTCAGACGAGTTTCCTCGTTCCTAACATTAACGCGCGAAAGTCAAAATTTATGGGCCTTTAAAAGTTTGAAATGATTTCATCGCGCGGCGTTGCTTGTAAAAAGGATGAAAGATTTTTGGAGGTGGGTCAATGTTTGAATATGTGTGTGTGTAATTTCTGATATAAAATAAAATGGCATAGTTCAGAAACATGAAGGACTTTGATTTTACGTAATTGCCACATGCAGAAGAAAGACACAACCGAAATGGCTTTCATTATTGGGTTTGTGGCTAGTTCCTGTTCATAGTTGAAGGGTTGTCAAGTTTGGAACTTGGAAGGGCGGTTTAATTAGTTCGTTGTGAATCAGGATGCGTTGGCATATAAGCTAGTAAGGATTTTATTCTCTTAGTAGCCGTGACGTGCTCTAACAGGAATAATTTTTATTTCGCGCCCAACGTGGGCATCACTTGAAGTGCTCACGCTATAACAAACGATGGGCAATATTGATTTTCTATGAAGTTTCGAAATTCTTTGAGATATCATCAGCATGATGATCTATAAGGGAGTATTTATGAAAGACAATCTTTATTTAACAAAAGAGCTTCGCGAAAGAATCCAAGTTCATATTGATGAATCCTTAAAATAACCACCATAAAAAGTAACCAGAGCCAGCAAAGGATGTGAAATATGTCCTAATAAAAAAGATTGCATAAGTAATACGTTTGTTACCAATCCAGCCGTTATTTATATATGGAAGATGCTATTACCACATATGACTAGATTTCAAGTTGAATCAGTCAAGTTTGATAGTGTTCGAATAATTTTAATTTGTTATACTGAAAAAACAAATACGTTGTGTTGCTTTTTGAAACTATTTTTAACAAAATACGGTGACTATGTGCCAGATGCCATAAATGTATATTTAAAATTTTTACCCCATAAATTTTTAAATGTTAATAACATAAAAGAAATAATTATTTTACCCTTAATTTTCCGCTTTCCGTAACCCGAACCCCACCTTACACTCCGTTTCACGCATTTGAACGTTTCGCTCACTCGGGTTATTGAATATTCATGAAGAATATTAAACTAAATGCTTCCCATAAATAATCTTTGCATGTAATTCGAACTTTTCGATAAATTCGCTTCGTATGAACATTCTCTTAAAACATGACCACATCCAAACACATCCAATATATATGTGTATCTTTTGTCGCCCACACACATTTGTTTTCATCGTTTCACATGTAGCCATTCTCGTTAGCCTCGAACTCATGTTTACGCGTACTACACACTTAAGGGCAGAGATAATGCCCGACATTAATCTTAAGCGGATTACCATTAGAACGAGGTGTTGTCTTATCCTGACTTCTCTTTAATGTGGTGCCATAATGGTCAGCCAACAACACAAATAGAAGGGTCGAAAAGTTAATTTGTAAGGACGATTGCAACGACGAGATCCTAACACATTTGGCTTATAGACGTCTGTAGAACGATACAAACGCACATTGGAATGACACAACAATCGAGAAATATATACCTTTGTTGTACGTGAAACAATGTCAAAGGGCGTACAGACGACCAACCTGGTTGTCAACTAAGTCGTCAACTTGCCATGTTGGTATCAATGTTGAACGTCTGTAGGCATGTTGACGGTTGAAGTTCATGTTGAAGTTGAGGTTGAAGTAAAATCAAATGTTTGTGATTTTTGTGGGAGGGGCTTAATGTTGACAAACATGTTTTGCCGTCAATGGCCATGTTGACAGACATCAACGTCAACATCATTTCGAGTCACGAATTTGTCGAGTGCACATCGTTAAATTTCAATAGCGAAACTGTGCAAATCGATCAATTTTTGTGAAGAAAATCCCTTCTTCACATAGTTCATCAATAATAAAATATGAGAAAAATATTTCATCACTCATTTTGAACAATGCATATGAAAATCATCTACCGTACATAGTCTGAGCAGACGTCCTCTCACCATGAAATTTTCGACAAAGTGATGTTGACGTTCAAGTTGACGATTCGGTTGTTCAGCCTGTAGTTTCAACCTCAACCAGGTTGACGACTTAGTTGACAACCAGGTTGGTCGTCTGTATGCCGTTTAAGAGTCTACTATAGTCGGATAGCATCCAAAAGGACTTTTCTTCTGGCTTTTACACGGCTGAAAATTTGAACTTTCCGTCAAGTCGAAACGTAGAACATATGCAAGCCACGAACTGAAATAAATCACCAGAAGGAAAAAGCCGCAAAATCCCATCACTGTAAATCCGTGGGATATCATCTTCACGGGTTTCAAGCCGACCGTTACGCACAGGTATGCTGGGTAGCTGCAAGGATATAGGCAAGCCACCAGTGAGACGTTGATAGGCCTTTCTTTTAAAGGGAAAGTTAAACGGCTCGTAGCATGTGAAAGTGCTTGAAATTGTTGCCAAGAAAGATTGAAGTTCTTTTGAAGCAAAAGAAATTGTTTTGGAGTCACTCAAAATGAAGGCATGCAAGGACGCGTGGAATTTTTTGTTAGCGAGGTTACAATCAAAGTTGAAGTTTGATGTGGTTTTCAAGGAAAATTCTTAGAATACTGACATAGAAGAAATTGCGTTGGGAGTTTAAGGTTAAGTGATTTTGTTTATTCATCTTTTAATGCCAAATAAATTGAAGTTTCATGGAGGATATTTTTATGAAATTTGGACATGTAAGGAGATACGTATCTTATTTTTGATTGAAATTATTGGAGCCTTGCTTATATATTTTTGAAGGAAATGAAGCTTTAGATGTCCTGAAAGGTGATATCAGTGAGATCGAAATGCTCCTACAGGAGATTATAGAAAGTGTTTCTTGATATTGTAAGGGTTTGTGTGAGAGTAAGGGATTACTTTTCTTAAAGGCATGGCCCGATTAATTCCCACTAGAAGCAAGAATTATTCAAGTCTATATATTAAGCTGTCCTTGCGAAGACTACCCTATGCTTTCATTGTCTCTATGATCCATTTCATAGGCGATCGCTGTGTGGAACTGTTCTAACCTTGGCTAAAGTTGGCTATGGTTAAAAATAGTGTGAGGGTGAGGAAGAAGTAGTCACCCAGTACTACGGGATGAACAATCACAAGAAAATTTGTTTGATATTTTTGTTGTTGCTACTGATCAGCATAGAGCACTGATATTACCACTAAGAACTAATTTTAATTCCTCTTAAACTTAATCATCCTTTGTTTCATACTTCCTCTTAATAAATTCAATAACTTTTAAAATATCATAAATTCAATTAAAATTCTTTTCACGCATTGCCAGGCACACAAGAATAATTTTCCAGACAACTTGCCTACAAAACTTATCAACTCCATTAAAATAATATTCTACTTTATCCTCTCTCGCACTTCAATGTTTAAATCCTTGCAAAACTCTTGAGTGAATTTATGAACATTCTATTCAATGTCCAACTCTTACTACGAATCCAACTAGAATTCTAAAAATCAGTCGACCGTCACAATAGAATTTTCCAACATTCAACTATGTACATACATCGATATACAACCACAAAATGATGCTGTATACAAGGGTCGTTGTGTTGTTGCGCTCGTCTGTTATTCCCCAAAGGACACACGTATGTAGTTTAGAGTTGCTGTGGGATCGAAAGAAAAACAACGAATTCCAACGAAGAATTACAGCAAAATCCATCCACTTCAAGCATATATCCATCCGTACAAACATACATACATGCACGTCTTATCTATGCATTCAAGGACGATCGTGTGGCTCCTCTGTCGGAGCCCATTCTTTCACCTATCGTGTTCACATTTCAAATCCACTTGACTGTATATTAGCCTGATACCGAAACTGGAAATGGTAAAACAATTGCCCAGCCAGAAGATTCTTGTTTATTTTTCAGCTAGCACCACACTTGGAATAGAATGTACTCGTATCTACCTAGCTGGTTGCCAACCCCCTCAGTTATAGGCGCCCGAAAGCAATTCAATGCCGTTCACAAAGTCGCGAAAGGATATCAAGGGATTAAAGTTTCGGAGGATTATATGCTTGACTGAAATACGTTTATTTTCACTACCCTATATTCTTTTCGCATTCGCAATGGAGCGCGGGAGATGAAGGCTAGCCAATGTGTACGTTATTGATCAATATTGACATTGGTAACCGTCAATTCTGTGGGATTTACATTTCGTCCATATCCTTGTCTTTCATTGTGAGAAAATATTTATTGCGGTTGCTTATACGAGTTTGTATTTCAGAAGTAAAAATGTAAGCAATAGGGCGAAGCGAACCGAATATCACGCGTTACACATGGAGCATAGTTGATACATGCAATTTTTATAAAAACGTTTGACCAACATTGTGTTTTATCAAACAATGATTTCATATTCTTTTCAAGTGAACAATGCACACCTGGTTTTAAATTTGAGTCGAATATAAATGCAGTATTTTCAATAACTAATATACTATGGCAATGATGAAGATGACACTACATTTGCTCTGTATCACACAATTCTCAATGAACTATATCTGTCACTCACGTCAAATGTCACACATCCTCACCATTCAGTGCTGACAACATTGACATTTAAGGTGATGAAGTGCATTATAATGCTTCCATCGCATTGATCAGTTTAGCAATGCATACATAAAATCCCGTTTGAATATAGGAAAGGATTTGAATTCAAACCACAATTGTATTAATAAATTCTTTTATTTACACTCAAATGAATTTCAGCTCATTTTTCTTCAATATATAGATACATATTACAATTTTTCAAGTTTCCTAGATATTTATCCATTAATCTTAACGTATTCATACAATACATATTTTGTTTTTATTAATATAAAAAAATATTTTACTAGGCAATTGAATTCATCTGTACAGTTTACACTTTAATTAGAACTGTTACCACAAAAGTATTAATTTATTTATAGCTTCGACAACCAACAAGAATATCATGACATTAAAAATTTTTGATTTAATTATTTCGAAAACTTTAAAACGGTTTTTTTTGGTTGAGAAATATGTTTAAATATTTTATATTTACCATCGAGAATTTTCTTATTTTGGATAAAACTCTATAAATATTTTTCGATCATTGAAATTTACATGGGAACCACTTTTTGTTGGAAATATGAAAATGAAATAAACTCAATTTTCGAAATGTTCAACAGATGAGGATTGAGAAAATTCAAATTTGATGAAAAATAATTTTAACATTAAAAGCAATTAATTAGTAAAAACTGGAAAGGTATTGTTTGATCATGACTTTTTTCTGCAAAAATATAAATTCATTAATGAATTAATCAATCCAAATCAACCTGATAAATCCTAATTTCACATTAATTTACTGTGGCTATCATAGAAACGTAGTCGTTCGATGATATCTTTAGATTGTTTTTTTACCTAATTTATGAAATAGCTATTAACATTGAAACGTCTTTACATAACGAATATTCATCAATTTATACATGTCCTTCGGTTTGTTTTTGCTGAACATTTCTCCCCGTTTAGATACAAATGTCTTATACAATTGGAATTTTATGAGCTTCGTACCAGGCATGTAAATCCTTACATTATTGACTATTTGAATAGTATTATAACAAGAACATTTGCAAACGTTCTGCACAGTTCGATTTCGTCCTATTTTCTCTATAACTGCTTTGGTGGCAACAATATTGGATTTGAGTAGATAGCAAATCAATCAGTGATCATTTTACATAGATTTGTTGAACAGAAACTCTTGATTATTTATTGTTTCTGATTTGCATTGCAACCCTTTGAGGGAACGATAACAGTTTCAGTTGGGTATTCTGTTTGGTGAAAGTCGCCGAGAAACTTATTGAGAATATATTTAGGAGTTCATGTTGATGGTCGAAGATTATTAAGGGACGAAACGAAAGCGGAGCCAATGTCGAATAATAATAAATTTTTTAATGAAAGCATTCTAAAATATAATATCACTTTACAAGGATTCCCACACTATTTTCATTGACGATTAGTTTGAAACGACGATATTTTTGGATATTTCATTTTGGGAAGATGTCTAGGATACTTACTTGTTTGTGTAAGTATGACAATGACGAAAAAATAAATTTAAAATTTAAAATCAAATAATAAATCATGTTTTCGTGAACTCATGTTGCAAGGACGAGACATTTTCCTTCAGGCTGAAATTTCTCCGAAACAATAAAATAAAATCAGATGGAATAAAGCTTGCTTCTGATGAAAATAAAACGACGCATAAATGGATCTTAAAAGCAAATTTAGAGCTTTAATAATTGAACTGAAATATTTATTTCGTATTTTGTTCATCAAGCGTGCGATAATTGCTCCAGGGAATCAACAAAAATGCGTATGAGTTAGATGAAGAGCTCTAAAAACCATGGTCCTTGAAAGTTTACCAATGCATAGACAATATGGATGAGGGATTATTGAGAATCAGCAGACGCAAAAAATATCATTTTTGTCAATGCAGCATCAAACCCTCCATTTATCAGTTTCGCTCGACAAAAAAGTAATGTGTCGTAATGTACCAGTTTATGGTCTATGATCGTGTAATGCGTGCTTCGTGCTTTAAACTTGAACGGTGATATCTCCTAGAGAGAATACATTTGTGTGTCACCAGAAATTTATTTCGTTTTTTTAACAGCTGATCTTGATCTGTCATTTTACTGTCAGTTATATTGTTGTGCCAGTATATTTGTCAGTAGCAGACTTTTTTCATTACAGAAAGGTGCTTTTAGTTATATATATCGTCGAATGATATGCAATCAAATTTTCTAGGTTTTTGTTAGATCCGAATGTATTGGGTCTTCCAAAAGGCACTTCCAAACTTTGACAGTTGATGGCGGTCATATTGTTGAAGCTACATCTGTCAAATTAGCTGTGATTCATTCAGTCTGTTTTGCCAAATTATCATGGACGGACATAATGTTCAACTACACGTGCAAATGATAAAACTGCTACATCAAAATGGGTTTTCTGTACGGGGAACTTTCCACGCGAAAAATCATTTTCATCGATGAGACCCATTTGTGGATGAATGGATATGTCAACAAACAAAATTGTCGAATTTGGGACGATATCAATCCACATGAGATGCAAGACAATGCATCCCGAAAAAGTCACTGTTTGGTGTGAATTTTGGGCTGGCGGCGTCATCGACCCATTCTTTTTTGAGAGAGACGATGAGTAGGCCATTACCTTCAACTGCGAGTGCTATAGGGTGATGATTACCAACTTCTCTTGCCAAAAACATGTGGTTTCTACAGGCTGGCGCTACGTACCACACAGCTCATGCCACATTGAACATTCTGCACGAGCAATTTGAGGACAAGGTCATCCCACGTGGAGACGATGTGAACTGGCCACCGAGATCGTGCGATTTGACCTTGTTAGACTTCTTCTTATAGGGTTTTCTTAAGACGCAGGTCCATCTAAATAAGCTGCAAACCAAAGCGGCCATCGATCAAATTCAGCCTGATTTATGCGCCAGCCAGAGTCATGGAAAATTGAACATTTTGGATGTGCGCCACCCAGAGAAGCCACGGCGGATATTTGAACAATATAATATTCCATAACTTATGGCATCGATAGGTCTTTCAAACGAATAAAAAATTTCGATGAAATCTCACACACACTTTGCTTTATTTAAATTTAAAGATAGGAAGTGCTTAATTAAAGATCCTGTATAAGAGCACGGACAATGATGTAATTTTGATGGAGTTTGGAAAGCAAATAAGTGCTCTATGCGACTAGAAGGTATTCAATCAGTGATTACAGTTTATTTCAAACAGAACAGTGAAAACAAGAACGGATATATGGTTAGTTCCTTTGTGAATGATTTTTAGTTTCAGAAGCTTCAAAGATTTTTGCTGTTAAAGCTGTCGATATGATCGTTTTGATACCAATATATATTCTTTGTGGATTGAGATCCAGTCTTTTTCAAAGTTTAAGAAACAAAATAATGATGATAACTAAACTTGGCATAGCACAAAATCCACGCGAATGAATTCACCATCATAACTAGTACACAACAAAATCGATTTACCAGCATTTACTGTTTACATTTTCCGGTACCACCCTTTTCCTCTCGTCTGTACAACGCAAGAAGTTACCATCGTTATCATTCTTCCAATCACTGCCGCAACGGAAAAGTAGGCAAACCCCTAACCTAACTAACTTTGTCTTAAAGTCCTCATGCCAACATAAAAAGATGCTATCGCAAGTCCTTGAACATTGTTCTTGGAATATTTCCTTGGGCATAATTTTCTATTCCAAAGGATTTATTGTAGATAGACAACGTACATTGATCGAAGAACACTTCCTTGTGACTGGTTCGGTTTTTCTTTTCTTTTCTTTCTTTTATTGACAATGATTTTTCAGTTTTGATGAAAGCAAATTTATTTTGTCCGCAATAAAGAACGGTTGCATGATGGCAGGAGGATATAAATAAATATGAAGCATGGTTTTGGTTTCATGACTGCTTCCTGGAATTTTTTCTATTTCTATTTCTTATTCTTATGATTTCTTTTCAAAACAACATCTCGAATGGATAAGATCCAATCGACAGAAACTGAAATAATGTTAACAGACCGATTGACAACATAATGGCGCGGAGCGATGAAGTATGGAAAATATCATGGAAAATTTATCGAAGCGTATAATGTTTTTTTATATGAATGCTTCTGCCTGAAGGGGGTGTTCAGGGTGATTTGTACTTTCAAAAGATGTTCAAATGATTTACACGATTTGAAGTGAATATGTACAAAGGATTTGTTTCGCGTCAATGGTTTTCTGCTTGATGATGGATGCATTAAATGAATTGAGTGTTTATTAAATATATTGCCAATGACTTGGTTCAATTGATCTCTGTTCAATCGAATGATCTCTCAGAAAAACGATCTTTTACAGTGAAGTTTATACTCTGCGCTTAAAGCATCCTCACAAGAATCAATTAGGTTCATAATAGATGGCCAACTTTATTGAAATTTAGGTATAAAAAACCTGAAAGATAGTCCCGCGAATTGAAAACAAAATCACTATCATCCGCAAGTACATAAGATCGATGCATCATCACACGTCCTTTTCCTCCATAACGTGTTCCGATCAATAAAACTTAATACCATCTCCATTATAAAATCTATCTCGTGTTACTTTCAACTTGCTGCAGAGGATTTTCGATGAAAGCTTTGCCAGCTAAGCCACTAAGCCCGGGTATTATAACTAAATCAAAAGCTACGAACTCAAATTTCAAAAACCTTCTGTAACATACCTCAATTTTCGAATCCGCTTTTCACTGTACAGCGGGCTAGGTAAGTCGCTAAATTTTCAGCTACTTTTCCATTTAAGTCTACGACTTCAACACGATAGTAATGTAGACCATACATATGTGTCAATGGATGTGGATGTGTGTATAGTATGTGAGGAAAATGAAAATGAGACAATATAAATGAATGTAGTTTCTAAAAGAAAAAGTTTTCTGCTCAAAAAAAATATTTGAGTTTTATAGCTGAACTAGAAAATAAAAGTAACCGTCCACCAAAAGTTTCAATTTTTTCGTAAACTTGAATTTTTGTATTTTTTCAACTAAAAATCATTTGAAAAAAATGATTGAATTCGAAGCAAAATTATTTTGCTCGAGGATACCTTTTCTGAATTGTCTACACTCCTGGAAATATTATTCTCAGTTTTCAGTTCAGAAATATTTTACACTTTTCCAAATGCGATGAAGGAGATTCCAATAATTTTCGAACAAAAAAAATCGATACTATGCTTAAACAGCTCCTACCTATCTCAGATCACTGATTGCTAGTTTTTTCATCACATAACAAAATATTCAATCCCAAACTATTTTGGCACAAACCGTACAACAATCGTGTTACGTGTGCAAAGTTTCTAACCCACTTTTCAGTCTTTCCGTGTTTCTTGAAATCATCATCGTCATAGTCCTTGTTGTTATTGCTAACGTATCCATCGAGCTATGCATTAAACATACGAACGTACCTATCTTTCCTCATAGAAACATGTGAGATAGAGGAAAGCAGGTAAATCGGCTTTAATGCAACTTTAACTCTCTTCTCATAGAAATCGACTTATGTGTCTATGGCTTCCAACTATCGTCGTCATTCTATTACACAGCAATATTCACTTTTCTGTTACACAATGGCCGGTCAAGTTCCACTATCAGATACTCGAAACTGACTTTAGATTGAAGGATGTAGAATTCGAGGAGCACAACTAGCGATGGTCGAAACAAAGAGCTGTATTTCATCGGATCCACCGAAATTGATTTAAATACATCATAAGTTTTCGCAGAATTTAATTAAGTAGCTTTAGAAGCTTCCATTGTTTTAGATGCTCTTCGGCTACGAACATGCTCCATTCATATATACACTGAGTTGATACGAGATTATCCTTTTTGGTAAATCTTCGGTTTCTGTATTCACCATCATCATTACCACTAACAGCAACCATAAATTCTAACGCACCTATTCATCATTGATGAGCATTTCATGCAAAGTCGAAGTTTAGTTTAAGCTTCCCCAATTAATTTACATGTGTTCGTCGTTGGTTGTAAATCTTTTTGAGTATTAACTAAACTCTACATATACACTTGTTCTACGATTAATATGCAATTATTAAAATTAACTATCTGTACAATTTTAATGACGACATAATTATAGATGAGTGTTTCACACTTACTTTCATCTGTTTATCGTGGATGTAATTCTAAAGCATTTATTATAAATTGCACTAAAACCTATTAGATACCAAATGCACAGGGTGTGTTCGGATGCTGTACTACTTCGTGATGGTACCGGTTGTTTGGATTTACCTTCTTCGATGGCACTTCGATTCGCATGTTGCATGGCTGCTGGTTTTTCGCCTGCAAATGAAAAGGATAATGTAACTTTTAAATTCGTCTAATCTTACTTTTTTATTTATTACTTTTCGGTAAAATAAAATACAAAATTAGTCATACAGAAGTTAAAAAATTGGACCAAAATATTCCTCTCCTACCAGGAAAAAAACCTATGCGTGGAGAAGTAGGTCTTTTAAGTTTTATTAACATTTAACCATGAATATTGCGAAGTTGTTGCATTCTCCACGGGCGTGCCTCAATCCGATAGTCACCAGTCGAAGACCCCACCATTTTGAGCGCCATCCGGCTAGTAGCCACCGAGAGGATCCACTTCGTGCACAGTGGTGGTCACATATTCTCGACTCGTACACACGCGGTAATATATGGCCGTCTCATATTATCAGTTGGAAGTCAGTATGCCTTGTATGAGTAGAGAAGAGGCAGCTAGATAAAATTTTGGGTAGCGAGACGCAATGAAAAAAGGCACAGCCAAGCATAAATTAACTTAGCTTTATATTATTGATTTACGTAGAAATGGCGCGAAAAATTCAATAAATTTGAAAATATACATGCAATTCCGAAAGATCGAACCAAGGTGTGACTCAAAAATAAAGAAACTAGAATGGCAAGTTTCAGGTAAAAAAGCTATAAGGTCGCGCAACAGAGTGTTATTATTTATGTACATACTTGTTTTTTTTTCATTTAAGGAAATAAACGGTAAAGGTTAAGATTATGAACAAAGGGGGTGGAAGTAGGGAGGATCGAAAGAAGAAGAATCCCCTAATACTATGGCATAAAAAGTTCGCGGTGGTCACGGCATACGAGAAGTTATGGGGATTCTCGCACAAAAAAAAATTATTTTACCTTTTTATAGAGATCATATGAAACCGTAAAATTGATCTGAAAAGTGATTTTTAGACTTCTTTCGAAGTGAAAAAAATTACAAAAAAAAAGAACTTTTTTTTAGTAAAAATTAATAAAAAAAATCATAAAAAATTGATGGATGCTATTTTTACCATAAATGTAATATAAACAGGGGTACCACTTTGTGCACACGTTTTGCACCCCTCCCGCCGTGGTAAAAATTGTATTCATCAATTTTTTTATATTTTTTTAATTTTTTTTCTTAATTTTTTGAAGGAAAGTTGTTTATTTTTGTAATTTTTCCAACTTTTAAACAGGTCTTAAAATCACTTCCCAGATGAGTTTTTACGGTTACATATGATCTCTGGAAATAGACAAAATAATTATTTTTTAACTTCTTATGGGGCCGTGACCGACGCAAACTTTTTATGCTATAGTAGTATGGGAGCCCCCTCTTTCGATCCCACCACCTTTGGGGGAGGGCCATAATCTTAACCTTTACTAAAGAAAGCAGTTAGTTCTAATAGACTTTCTTCTGCTGAAAATTGATTTTTAACTTCCCAGTATATGGGAAGTTCTTGTAATCGCCTCGAAAATCGAAATTGAATTTTTCAACATTTCTTTACGTTTTGAGGTCTATAGAGTATATATAAAGTGTTTTTAGAAAGGGAGATGTATGTGTGTGTGTGTGTGTACGTACGTACGTACGTACGTACGTTCGTGGACACTTTTTTCTACGAGCATAACTCACGTAAATAAAGTCGTATCAACTTCGTTGAGGTGTCAATCGAAGCGTCTTTGCAATCTTAAGAGCTGATTAGTTTTTGGTACACTTCGGTCGGGGGGGTTTGTTGTTTTGACCCTTTGAAGGTCATTTCTGTCGTGCGCTATATCTCGCGAACCAAACATACGATTTGCTTGATTAAGGTGTCAATCGACGCGTATCAACATTTACGTGATTCTATCAAGTTTTTAAACAAATTCTTAGAGCCGTTTTTTAATTTTTAGAAAAAAAGTGCAAAAAATTAGGTTTTTTTTCAAAAACAATAAATTTTTAACTTGATTTTCGAATCGAAGTAATCAATATTTATATAATTTGTATTTTCCAAATAGTTTTTGTGAAAAAACAGCAAAAGTTTTTTTCATGATAACGAAAAAAATTAAATTAAAAATAAAAATTCATTAAACGTTCAAGGTCATTTACGTCATTCATTATATCTCGAGAACCAAATATAATCTTTGCATCATTAAGGTGTCAATCGATGCGTATCAACATTTTTATGATGTTTTTATATTTGAAAAGAATCGTTAGAGGGTTTTTTTATAATTTAATAATTTTTTTTTTTGGGGAAAGTAGTGTTTTTTATAAAAAAAAATATTTTTAACCTGATTTGCACATCGTAATAATAAATGTTTATAGCATTTATAAATTTTTAAAAATCTTTGTAGAGAAAGCAGCAAAAACTTTTCTTCGGATTACAAAATAAATTAAATTAATTAAATAAAAAATAAAAAATCATTCAAAGTCACCATGTAAAAAGGGTTCATTCGAATCATAATACCTTAAATCTCTGATTCTATCGATATTGTTGTAAAGCCAATCAAAGTTTATTAATATTTGCAACATTTGAGCAGATTTTCAATAGTCTTCACAGCACCATGTTTTAACTTTAATGAAAAAACTGCTTTGTAACCTGTCCCGCCTCCGATTGATCTGCGTGAATAATCAATCAAACCAATGCACCAAAATCCTTACGTAATCAATTGACGCTCCCCATAGATGATACGATTATTATTAAGTCATTCCAATAACTTTTATGAGAAGTACATTTTTCTTATTTGAAGTAATATTATTTCCATAATTATTATTGTGTTTAACATTTTTAATATCTATGTAGATATTACTGGGAAGTTGACCGTGTGGACCTCATGGGTCGCACCTCACGGCTTGTTTAAAATTTGAATCGTATTTTTTATATTGAATTTCAATTCTTTGGGATCATATCGAAGGGACCATTTTTATTGCGTTTTTGAGAATGCGTTGAGAATATTGCAAATATATGATTAATTTGCTAATTCTTTTAGTTGGCGTTAATCTATTTGAATTCAACTCAACTGCAGACCTACATGTATGTACACCTAAATACTTCAAACTGTCTACGTTTCCAATGATATTTTGGAACTTGTCATTATACTGTGTATTTAGATGAAAAAATGGGTCATGTATTTTGTTTTCTTCAGGCTTAAGGACAACTAATTACAGTCTAACTAGTTTTTGACTATTGTTATGCTATTTGCCGCCAAATCATAGGTGTCTGGGCAAGATTGAAATAAAAACAAGGACGGAATTATAAGCAAACATATATGCAATATACCTGATTTTATCTTCGTGCTGTGCCAAGACATTTGTTAACATAATTGGAGCCAACACATTGAGGAATCCCAAAAGTACAAGACTAGAATTAATTAGTCAGATATAGACATAATGTTCCCTTTGTTATGACCACCCACTTGTTCTACACAAACAATAAACTTCAATAAAAGTCCTAGTCATTCATATTACATCAAAGATACCCGACATTGCATCTTCGACCCCAAGACCAGTTTCAAGTCTATAAGAGTGGCTATCAATATTTGCAGGAACAACGTCAGGTTTTTCGCCATCCACTTAAATCGGGACGTTTTTCAACCACTACACCTTACCACCGAGCAAACATTACTTTGTATTGATGAAGTTTTCAATCATCTGAAGTACAATGGGGTTTCGGGTCAACTGATTTAAACAGCTCCAAGCTGTGAAAGAAGGCTTAGAAAGTTATCGCCGAACCGATCCAGCGCCACAAACGTCCCCATTCTCAATTGTATTCGATTGATATTCAAGGGCTTTTCAGAACTTTCTCTGTCCCACTATAAAAGTATAATAATGAAAAGCAACGCAACAAAATAAATCGACTGAACTTCACACTTTAACACATCACGGAAATGGTCCTGTTTGGCATCGACCACTTAGACCACCACTCCAGGTTGATGAAGTGAGGGAAAGTTCGAGTTGAACTGGCTAAGGGTTGTCATATCATATTTGGTCCTTTAATCGAGGCTGGAGGTTGTTCGGTCACAATGGATTCTTTTCAAATGAAATGAAGTCATTTCTTATTGGTTATCTGGTTTTGTAATTATATATCAAAAACACAATAATCGACTCAAATTCTCAATGTTTAACATCAACATTCAATGCGAACAATCGGCAACTCTAAGGACGTGAAACAACCACTCCAAAAGTTTTTGTGAATGTTGGAAATGTTTTCACATCTTCGACTATATTTCACTTCAAATTGAATTTCAACTTTTCTCATAGATTGGTAAAAGTTGCTGCAAAAAATAACGTGGAAACAATACAAAAATAAAAGAAATAAGAACTCGATGGTATTTCTACTTTCTCTACTTCATGTTCAAAGAAAACAGGAAGAAAGAAACTTATTCTTTTCTATTTTGCTTTATGTCTGCTGTCGTTGGAAAAAATCTGCCGGCTAACCTTTGGCGAAAGTACTCACAAAAGTGGGTCATTCCGACAATTATTAATTTATCTCTTTAAGTCCATTATCAACTTGGAAACATCAAAGTGCAAACAAACTTTTAATTACGATCTTGCCAAATGCAGACAGGAGTTCTTTCTACTCAAGCGATAGGACACGTGCAAGCGGAAGATAGGAGGTTGCTGGCACAATTTTACGAGGGAACATCAGTAGCTGGATTGCTTAGCTACGATATCCTTAATTGCAGTAGAAAAGAATTTTAGATGAATTTTTGGCCGAATTTTTGTTCGATGTTAGTTCAAGGATGCTTACAAAGATGATAAAGATTAAAGTGGATGCGCTAATGATGTTTGAAAAGTTTGTGACTGGTTCGAGCGAGAGGGGAGCTAAAGTTTTGGCAGGTGATGCAATTATGTAGTTGAAAGTTTATGTTTACTAAGCGATAAACTCAAAAGGAATTTAATGAGATTATAAATTTATAGTGCTGATAATTTTGATGATCTATCGTTTCAGTTGATTTCTTAGCGCAGGAGTGCATCAAAACTATAATAGAATTTTGGAAAACTTGCGTGAATAATGTTCTAAAATACTCAAGATCTAAGTACATCGAAAATATCTATGAAGTGTATTTTGGATTTTCTAAATCAAACAATCATTTGCTGGTACTAAATCAATGCAACCTTAGAGACTTCCATTCATTTTATGGGAAATAGTCAGTACACTTTAGCTTTAGGTCAGGAATACCATTTTTTGAAATCACACTATCGTTTGTGGGCAATTCCAATAAATTCATGGTTTTTGCTACTGCTTGGTATGTAGCATCGAACTGTTGCTACCAAATCTCCTCAGGATCGATGTCTTTCAAATTTTCAGACAAATTCTTTTTATTTGTGATTCACAATAAGCACCAACTAAGAAACTAACGCATACACTGCTATAAATGGTACATTTTTTTGATGCGTTGATGCCTCCAGAGGCTCTTCAATAAAAGATAATGTCGCTAAGTAACAAATCCATCAAGACAAAAATAAATGACCATCTTGAGAACATTTGCGTAGTTCGAGTCGAAATGTATCTGCTACTTCAATGCTGGTTGTGTTTGCATTCATATTTACACCTGTTTCTTAACTCTTAATATTTGGCGAACCATAAAGTGCCACCATGGATGAAGGCGTAGAATGTCAGAGTCCCATCCTCAATTTGAGCGGTTGAAATCCCCATTCTGACATGAACTTACTGGGTCTTATACCTCTCTCCGATCATGGTGAAGACCCTGTGTGGCGTGGAACGTGGCAGTTGTGAATACCTATCCATATCGCGAGTAGAGCCGTCATAGGCTGAGGCTCCACATACGATTCCAAATCGGTTTCGGTTTGTTTGTTTTTTAGAATGAACGTCATAGCGGCGCGGCCTTTTCTTATTTTGCATGTTATCTATATGAGAACCGGGCGACCCTGCGTCCACGTCCGATTCGATCAATAACGCCGGTTTTACGACCCATCTGGTTCATAACGACCCGGGTCGACGTTCCAATTCATAATCAGAACGAAGGCGCTTCCTTCTCGCTCATTTACACGCTTTCGCCATAAGATCGGATGGCACCCGGCTCCACGGCCGGTTTTCTGAAACCGATTTTCTGTATGCGCATGCGTTGTGTTCATTCGTTAAAAGGCAGTGAACGGAGAAGGTCATGGAGCAGGTGATAACGGCAATATGGAGTATTGCGGAGAAAGATTACCGCAACAGGGAGTTGAATGATGCGGCGTGGGAGAATGTTTGCCGAGAAGTGTGCCCTAGTGCCAGAATTCATCCATTTTAGGATTTTAGCATTGACACCATCAACAAAGTCGTCAAACTCCTATGATAAGAGCCTTCAACGTGTATGGCGCGGATTCGGGTCGACCGTTGACAGCATTGAACGGAGGCATGATGACAGATGTCAAGGGGAACGTGGAAGAATATATGAAGTTAAGTCAGTCCAAGGTATATAAACTACATTGGTATGATCTGTTGGTACGTCATCCGGCGGGGAGGGCGTGGCCAAATATACCCAAATGGGATTTCATGCACACTTTGAATGAAGCCAATTTTTCTTTTTTTTCGACTGGGAATGTAGTTCTTGCGTTTACTACCCGCATCTTACCCGATTGCATAATCCATCAGTAACCTACCTATTCTGATTTATTACTCATATCTTACCCAATTGCATTGGCTATCCGTAACCTATGCATTTGCATTTATTTTCAGTATTTTACCCATTTGTATTTGTCGAACTAGACCCATAAGATCTTTTAGCTCATTAGTCCTACAATAAAGTAAAAACCACCATTGCATATATGTCTATGAAATATATAATGAGGTGAACAGGGCTGCCCAAATATTTTCCAATCTATTTTTTAAACAGGATGGCAGCACTACTGGGCGTGTCTGTGCGATATGACGTCACTCGGCGCGGAATCCTAGGGCAATAAATCATACCTCTTCTGGTTTATATACCTTGAGTCAGTCGGTTAGTCGCGGTCGTAGAGGTTGGTCGTAGAAGTCAGTCAATTGAAGTCGTAGAAGTGAGTGTGGAAGATCAGTAAGTTAGTAGGGAGAAGAAGAAGGTTGGAAAGAGTTAGTTAATGAATAAAAGAGGAAACATAGAAAAACCGAAGTCTACATTATAAAAAATTAATTTTATCTCCTTCAAATAACTCTACATTTGTTGTTAGATACTTGTCCTACCCCCCTCCCCGGCTAGCATGCGAAGTAAGAGTGGGGATGTAAATAGATATTAGAAATTCGTATTCAAATATTCATCTTATAGAAAACCACCTAAAATTGTTGTAGCACATTCCTATTTTTGAAGTCAAATTAATCAAATAATTCCAACACCTTCCCCAATTTACTCACAGGAACTGCCTTGTTGAACTTCTTTGAATAAATTAACTACCCTTGATGTGGTAAAACTTTCAGCTATGAAGGCAAGCTTACTTGAAAATTCCAAAACAATTTTCAAGCATTATCATTGGCATTTAACTAATACACAATTACTGACGAGGCACACTCTATGTATGTATGTACGTACATGAACGATGCGATATAACGAAGTAACATTTAGTACAGGCAATATCGTTAGTTATGGAAGAAAGGGTATCACAAGTATGCACACAAACAGCTCACATACTGTAATAATAGCATTGAAAAGCTTTTATGCTATTTTCAAGTTTCCCAACAATATTTGCATTAAGTGCTACAATCAAATGCTTCGGTAAACATATCGACATTTAGCTGGTACGTACTATGTTAAAAGTGTTTATCCTGGAACTTGGAATAAGGATATGAATATGCATATATGTTGGGAAGTGAATGCAAGCAATGCGAGGCGGAAAATAAACGGAGAGGGTTTTGAAAACCGACGATCATTTTCCGTGGTTCTAAAGTGGTACGTAGCTACTTGCATTTAAAGTTCTGTCTATTGCTGGTTTATTGCGCTATAGCCACAACAACTGGGCAGGATAATTAGTCTTAATAAAAGCATGCATGAATGTTGTCCAGCAATTGAAAGTTGGGAGAGTAATAGACCGTATATTAGAGCAACGTTCTCATAAGGATATTTATAATGCGGATAAGCGAATAAGTGAACAAGGTTGTGAAAAAGGAGCATAGAAATTATACCTATTCGAATTTTCAGCTAGAAATTTTAAAGTAGTGTATGCGCCCGGTATAAGGAAGGATATTTTATTCAAAATTTATAGACTGACTAGACCTCAATCTTAAATTGATTGGTTAACCACTCTCTTTTCCACTTTAATCACTTCAGTATTGATACCAAACGCACTAAAATATTGCTAAAATTATCCTTCGAAGCAGCGAATCAAATTACATTAAAGATTAACCAGACAAGTAGACATATTGCCAATCAGCAGGTTCCACCATAGACATCTGAACCACAACCATGATTCCATGACTACATCAAAAGGATTGTGGGCCATGGAAGTGCCACCACCGCATCTAGTGTTACTGCCACTCCTATCGTAACGATAGAACGTATCCTGCTTTCGGCATTTCGCTAAAAGTCCTCTGAGCAATTTAGACACGCTAATGGGTGGAAACAATAAGAGCCACTTACCACGTAATACATGCACCGTTATGCTGGCAGCCCTAGCATTAGATGGCGCACATGTATAATTCCCGGCATGGTTAAAGTGCACTTTCTCGATGGTTAGGATACTCGTGGATGGCGCCAACAAATGGGATTGTGTCGATAATGAGGCCATCGCTATTAGACTATTCGTTAGATTGTTACTATTTATGGCGTCGATTGAACTGAACGGTGATGAGCTTGTTGATTGGAAGGACGTCACGGAAAAGCCATCCTGCGCGTCGTAGTTTACCATTTTATTGTCGTGATACCTGAAAAAGAAACGAGACACTGTCAGTACAATTTGGCTGGATTGAGCTCGTATTTTTGCTGATGATTAAATTGGATGAAAAGGCTTCATGTTCTCGAACAATTAAATGTGTTGCGAGTCGACCCAAAGGATTAGTTCCAGAGGCATATTATAAAATTGCCAAATGAAAAGCCAACCAAACCTAAACGTCTTTACTTGATTTAAGGAAGTATGTTGGTTGCGTGCTGGAGTCCAAATATTTTCCTACTGAATGATGGCAATAACTTCAATCTATATTTGTCTCGCATGCTAAGTATAAACTGATAGTACATGTCTTTCAGACACTTCTAACTATTTATTTCATGTAGCGAATCTTTTATTCCTTAGTATTTTCAAAAAAATTATCTTGTACTGAAACATCCCGAAATGTCCTGAATGTGAAATTCTAATGAATCCAATATGGGCGTGAAACCTGAATCGTTGCTTCACTAGAAAAAGCCTTATTCCACGACTGATTAATTTTGCGAGTATCGGTACCGCATGGCAGCGGGATTTTGTAGGAGACTCAACAGGAGGTGCAAGTATTTCGAACGGCGAGTCAAGAGGAGGTGTCAGATTGAACAGAATCTTGAACGGGGCTGGAAGGCAGTCTTGGTCACATCAATAGATTGGATTTTGGGCATTTTAATCCTAAAATTGTGACTGATGGGGTTTACAGACCCAGCAAGAATTTTTTTAAGAGATTCTGTGATGCGGCAAGTTTGATTTGTTGAATGATTGTTTTAGAAATTGGAACAATCAGAAGGACATTTTCACTGCAATTGCTGGTGGAAAAGTGTGCAAACGCATATCATAAACAGAGCAAAAAGTTCCTGAGAGAATAGTGAAACAAATGAACATTGTGTTACCTATTTGAGATGCAACAAACACATATATGATATAATATTACGTATTTTTTCAGATGGCTCTCAAACTGCTTTAGAGTAAAGTTAATTCGAAACCATGTAAAGATTGAATCATTTTCTTTCTTGCCATAACTGAGTTTGTAATTCTGGAAAGTTGTTTCTGCTGTTTTTTATGTAAACACTAGCGTTTTTTTGTCAAATTGTAGAAAAAATGATGGTTTTGATTGTCTGCAAGTCTTTATCATATAATAATTTTTAGATTTTATTAGTGAATGTGCACCACTTGCTGACTTTGTAATTGAATAAACTGTGGCTGAATCTCATTGTTATACATTATTGAATCACGACACCCATCCTCCGAACTCAACTGGCCTGCCAACAGTTACCGAACCTGTAGTCTTCAAGAGTCTGAAAGATTTGACTAGACCATCTTAAGCGTCCGTTGCCTCGTACTGGGACTGGATGTCTGTGAGGAGCTTAATTTTTTAAAAATTTGTCTGTTAAGTTGAATGACTGCAATTCACAAAATGTATGTAGTAAACTTTTCTAACAAACTCCATCACAATTAAATACCAGCTGTTAGAGAAACTCTTTCAAATTCATCAAGTTTGGTCATTAGGCTATTAAATATTAATTAACACTCACCAGAATACAAACGATGGATTCTCTGTGGCACGTTTCAGTTTACATTCCAGTCGCAACGTTGAGCCCTCGTCAATATGTAAATCCGGTGCTCCAGTAATTTCAGCAATAGCTTCTGCAAGTAGCAAAGAAAAAGAAAAATAATGTATGATCGAAAACCAACAGAAGCACACTTAAATCAGGCTTTTCAATATAGCCAAAAGGATAATTGTGACGTTGCACCATATATCTGTGTAGCTTGGGGTCGTAATTCAATATCGTAACAGCAACCTGATGGGTCAAAACCAATATTGAAGCCGAATACACTTGGTAAACTTTGTGCTTATTACAGGAGCATGAGGCATGAGTGTCTTATGTAAAAGTGCATGTGTAAGAACCACCACCGAGAATGAGTCCTGGTGATAGCGAGTACAGGCAGGCCAACGAACGTGTCCTTGTTTGTATAGTGTGGAACGACCAGGAGCAAACTACTCATGTAAATGAGATACTCATGTTCCAATAGTACTTGCCCTATAAATTCCATACAAGCTCTTGAGCATGAAATAATAAGCGTGAGTCACTAGCTGTACGCGACAAAGGGCACATTTTGTGCAGAAACAACGAGGCTTGAGGAACAAGTGGACAATACTGTACATACACTTGTTCTTCTAGTAGGTTAACTCTTCAGCTATTAAACGGGTATTGCCATAAAGTGCTGCTATCATTTTGTAACATTAAATTGCGTTCCTGGTGTTCCTTTATCACGATAAAATTAAAATATCCACCGACTTTCCAAAATAATTCTAACATCTATAATAAACAGTTTTTATTTGCGATGAACAAATAAGTGGCTTACATTCTTCAAGTCTTTCAGACCCAAAAATAGCTTCACATGTCTAGTGGTGGTTTGGGTTTCATCATGGATGCACAGGAAATATGAATTCGTTTGTGAAATTTTGAATTTATTTCATAAAGTATTTTTCAATATCCCGAAAAAATTGTTAGCCGCTAATTATTTCAATTTGTCTTAACACATCGTCTAAAATATTCTGCTTCAAACTGCCATTCATTGGTTGAGGAATGTGAAAGTAATGAAAAATTTGCTTCTATTGTTTTTCATAAATTATTTCTCGCATTGTGATCAATGAAAATAATGGGTTTGTGTGAGATGTCCGTATGAAATCCTGACAAAGTAATTTCAAGTTGCATTAATCTTAAATATTAATATTTATAAATAATATTTATAATGTAGGCTAAGGACACTGCTATGGTAGCAGATTTTTTTTGAATTGTATTATTTCACTCTTACGTTCACGCTATTATCTATGGATGCATAATTAATCATGAATTGATTAAGTAAATAGTGATACAGCTAACGAGTGAAGTGTTAAAATCTAAACTACATCACCAAAAAAATCAATCGCATTGAAGCCCACATTGCAAATGGGTTGGTCATTCAATGAAGAAAAGAATCTTGGCTTTGTCTTCTGATGCATTTTTGCTTAACCCGCACCTGCAGATTTGAAGTAATCAATATCAATCCAGCTATGTTCCGAGATGCATCTAACACGGAACACTACCTGTATTTATAAGAAGGCTTTTGTTACGTTCCTATTACAAAGGAACTTTCACTTTCAAAAACTTTCCCCGACATTTCTAGATTTTCAAAACGAAATAAGTACCTCCAAACAAAAACCCATTGAATGCCCCAAACACTGTCTAAATAATCAACAATAAGAGAGTTAACGACCAACCAAAAGTCGAAATAAGCTTCCACAAAAGTTTCGACACCTCTTACTCGCTTGCCCTACTCTTCGAACAAAAGCCTTTCCAAATTGTCAGGATAACACAAAAGTTGTAAGGACGAGCATAACGAAAAAAACGAGAATTCATCTTGCAACTTCGTTCTATTCCAGGCACGAACATTATACCAAGATTCCAAAATTTCAACTGCCACATTATCCTTTTTGATGGAAGCAAACACAGCACGAGGTCGAGCAACATGATAGGGGGTGTTAGTTTGGAAAATGCTGATAAAAATACAGGAAGAGACCAATTTGCTTGTCGTCACCTCCTCAACACAGAACAGGACAGAGTCATGCTTTGGCCATTCGTTCGTTGGTTGTGGTAGCTTCCTGCTTTCTTTCCATCGTCCTTCAGATGTTATGTAAGTGCACTTACTACGTCATGCCCGTGCATTAACGATTCCATGCAAATTGCAGTGAAAAAAAACACGTCACTTCAAAATGGAAGTGCAGTGAATAGTTTTGCATCTGAATTCATTGTGTATTGCCGCTATATGTTACATATTTCTGTATATGCATGTATCTATAAAATGGACAAAAGGACACTGTAATAATGATGCCTGAAATTCGCCTACAATCTCCATCAGATGATGCTGATTGAAATTAGGGCATAACGAATTTCCGACTCTCAGGATTTATTAATTACATGCAATTTGAAAAGTCATTAAAATGAAATACTTTGACGAGGATTATTGATGGAGCGTATTTGGCGGTTACATAAAAAAGCTGCAATGATTTGCTTCACTTGAAATTACACTGAACAGTTTAGCGTAATTAGGTGCATTGAAAAGCAGATTAACAACGGTGTAACGAAGTCATGATGACCATTAATCCGCGCCATTTCGTTTGTGAATTAAAATTAGTTTCAAATGGGGATCAAAAACGTAACTATGTGGTTTAATACCAGTTCTTCATTTCTTTGTATGAATTCATTTGTTTAAAATCTAAACTCAAAATATGAGTCAATTATCTCAAAATACCGAAGCTAATATCAATTTTATAAAAAAATATCAAATCTTCTTTCCACTTGAAATAGAAATAGAAATTACAATGAATAAATTCACCTTGAAGTAGAAAAAACCTTGTTTTATAAATAGTATCATGAGCTTTATAGCTACCTTGATAAAATTCTCTGTTAAATTCTTACTTCCACAACCGTAGTTTCAATCAACCCTTCTAATCAGCCTCCAACGAAATACAGCTTCAACATCGAATTCTTCCAAGGCAATGTCACAAAATCTCGAGAAATCAATTGCAGCAGCCCGAAAGGATCCTTGATTATGAAGTCTCTTAAATTTTGATTTGAAGTTTATTTTCCAACGTAACATTGGACCCTACTCAAATCATTCTGAGCCGATTATTCTTCCATGAGATCTTCCCCGATCAATGTTAAATCAACAAAAAACATTTATCAGAGATAACATGGATTCGATAATACAAAAAAAAATCCTTCAACATCATTGTATTCCGTTGTTATTTGCTCTCATCGGCTACTCTATTCAGCGCTGATTTTCAATTCACCGATTAACTTCAAATCGATTGGAAAGCTCGGAAAAATCATCGGAAACAATAACACTTACCTACAACCTTCAGCTCAACAAATATCGATTCGGATGGATGCACTGATAATTGGCACTCGTACAAGCCCCGATCCTCATCCCTTACAGATTTTATTCGTAACGACCAGTGACCCATATGGCGTGTGTGCTCCACCAGAAACCGCCCGTCACTACTGTGGGTGGAGAGGCCGACGGTGAGCAATTGAAAATCACGACGTCGAATCCACGACACCTGAAAATGAAAAGAAATGTCTATAGATATGTTGTGCTGTATATTTTGTAGTATGGTAATCTATCAAGGAAAACAGAATAAAAGATACATAGAATAGCCATGCTAGTTGAAAAATGCTGTTTTACAATTTCTGGGCCAGGACAGCCAGGAGCGACATCGCGATGCATTATCGCTATGAAGACAGGATGGTGATTGTTGAATGATGGATTGTTAATGAATGTCCTTCATAGCCATTATCGATCAGGTAATGGGAAAATGATATTGTTTTCAGGATGTCAATTATGTTTTCAAAATGAAAAACATCTCCAGTGTGTCTCAGTGTATTGAAAAATTGGCTTCAATTTTCATTAGTGGACTTTCAAATCAGTTGGGTATTGAAGTGTCTTTGAAGTCCAACGGGGAAATGGATATCATACAGAACTTGTGCTAATTTTTCTAGGACATAATATCGATAATATTATGGATATAATATCCAAGCGGTGGCAAATGGAAAAAAACTGTTACTGACTTCATAAAAACCATTATGATGTCCGGTATTTATTTAAAAAAAAATCAAAATTATACATATTATTTTTTCCAAAGCATTTCTAGGAAATGAATTTTTGCCTGAACATGTTATTTTGGGATTCCCAGGAAATCCTTCCAATCATCTACCTTTCCCTTTCTTTCAACCACGCTAAGTACAAGGTAAAAATCTCAAAAGCGTCCCTTTTCAGCTGTGAATAATTATAATCTCAGTTGCTGTTCTAGGTTCTCCAAGATTGTTTCTAACGTGGATTTGAGTTTTTAGGTAGTATTTTAACACTATGAAGACGTGCACGTGTATTTTTGAGAGTTTTGAAATTTTGTCGATCCCTAGAATGCTCCGTAGAAAAAAACCAAGTGATGTTTGAAAAACATAAAACTATTGATTTAAGGAACAGTGCAAAAATTCAGAGAGAAACCGGGAGTGAAATGTAAAGATCGCAGGGTGTTATTAAAAATTTGTTGAAGCTTGGAATCGAGAATGATGAGAAATAGAAGTCATCTGGACGTCCTCCAAAATATTCGTCTAGTGTGAAACGCGCAGAAGAGAGCTATCGAACACAGGAGCTTCATCATCGAAAATCGATAATGCCGATTAAAATTGTAATGTGATCCGGGTATAGTTAAAAAATGGGCTGGATCCTCCAAAAACTTTAAATATCACGAATGTTTGCAAAAATTCTAATTAAAGAAACCTTACATTGAAGCTAGACTAAAATTCGCCGAAAATTTCATCCAAAAAGGAACTATTTGAGATCATGTGATCTATAGTGACCAGAAGAAGTTCAGTCTCGATGGACAAGATGGATTCAACTGCTACTGGCACGATTTACGAAAGGATAGAAGATTCATAGCAAGAAAAGCACAGGGAGATGATTCTGTGATGTCTTGGGCAACTTTCAAAAAACATACTAGGAACAAAATAGCCTTCGTCAATGGTAGACTTAATGCTGTCGGATATCAGAAGTTACTGGAGGATCATCTACAGCCTTTTTTGACGCTAGCGGAAGACGAAAACATTATTTTTCAGCAGGATAATGCACCCATCCGAACTGAAGGAAAGAATAATAGTAGCCTGGAGCAAGATACCAGGTAGCGTATTAAATAGTCTTGTTAATAGCTTTTCGAGTCGATTGTTAGATGTAATCAAAAATAAGGGCAAATGGACTACGGTGTTAAATGAAAAACTTAACAAACATTACACTGAATTTACACTTTTTCACAGATCTTACAGCGAGTTTTTATGTTGATTTTTTTATATTATTTTCGAAAGAAATATAATCAACGTTTCATCCGAACACATTTTCTTAAAGGCATATTATCCAATAAAATCAACGTTACTTGAAATATTTTCCTGTTTTTATGAGAGATTCAAAAATAAAATTGAGTCTATAATTATTCACAGCACTGTATATAGATAGCTTGACTATTTATGAGTTGTCGAGTAAAATGATCAACAGCATTTTGAAGCATATTCTTTACAGTATGTCCAACATTTTGCTTGAGAGTAGTTCATATAATTCATTTAGCTTAAGAGTTAGTCATATAATTCAGCCATGGCAGTTTTGTTGCAGTACAAAGTTTACTACGGTCCACAAATATAATAATATATATAATAACCGCAATCAAATATATTTTAATTATTTCGATCGACCAGTTCTCGCTTGTTATTCCTAAATTTCAAATAAGTATTCAATGATGCCAACGAATGAAACGATAATGATTAACTCGCTTGAAATTCCGTCTGCTTATAAAGAAACTTGAAATTTAGTTCGCGGCTAGAGTGAAAATAAATATGTGTGGCGCCCAAAACATTATCCTCCCCCCCTTTTCTAGAGCTCATAGCATATCATATTCTTATTATTACATCTTCGTTAAAATAATTAATAGATTTGTATATTATTTTTCTTCAGAAAATTTTATTGATTTGAGTGAGAACAGGGTGAAAGATTTCACAAAGAAGATCATAAACATGGAGACACGATACCATTGCCGATGAAATGTTAGTATGATGGCAAACTACGGTTGGTCCTCATAGCGTGATATTCCAGATGCATATGCTAAAAATACAGCTACGAATAGGTAGTTCATTATAAATTTGAAATGACGACATCCAGATAATTCAAAAATAATTCCAATACATAAAAATAAGTTAATAATTTGATGCTAATTGAAAAAAAGTTGCTGATTTTACACCTTCAATTTCGTTTGACATATTTTCGATATTAGAAAAATTCTGATGGGGTAGAAAAAAATATGTAGATACTTCTGAAATGAGTACGTAATATGTAATTAAAAACAGGGATTGAAATTGGAAGAACGAGCAGAAAATTTTCATATGTCGAACTGTGAAAATCGTTAAAAATTTCTCTCAGTTAGAATTTCAACTTCCATAAATGTTATGTATGTAAACCATTTTTCAGATTGATTAATTTCTTTGTATGACAGGAAAATTTCGCGCTTAATAGTTCAATATTTTGCAGACATGCTTGCCGTTCATTTGCATCACAGGGGCTTTAGGTGTCAAACACTTTTCAAATGCAAACTATTTTAATATTTAAAATAGTATTGTTTTTTCAAACAGCCGCAAACTATTTTCTTCCTTTAAAGGTTTCATTGGTGAACTTGAATGTTATTATTTTAGACGCTTAACTAAACAAACAAAATTTTGATATTTTATTCGATTTCTATATAAAATTGATTTGAATATTTTTTTGTAAAGAACTTTTTATTTGATTTTGTAAAATTTTGATTTGGCGAAATATACTCATTATTTTGTTTTTAAAGCTGATCGTTGTATGCAAAATACAAAGATGATAGGATCTTCAAATAAACATGTACGATCGTTAACTAGCATTTTAGTGTTTCAGTAATTAGGTGCTCTTGCGTGGTAGGGATGTCAGTTTTGAGACGTGAAGCACAGCAAACAATTAAACGTGCAATATATGCTTAAATTTAACTGTTGTATTTGGCGACAACTGATTTTTTGTAACACAAACATAAATCTGCGCAGTAGATGTTATTACTAGAAAATGTGCATTTTTCCATAGAACTCCGTGAAATATTTAATAATTGCATATAAACGTCGGCAATTTCTCTTGCTTTTCTGACCCACCGTAATCAATTGCAACCTCTGAACATGCCGTCACCTCGCTTTTAATTGCACCAGAAGAAACCACTACTTTTTCCGTATATCACCACTACCATCTGCAATATCCTTGCCACACTTTCAAACGATTCTAACGGCTTGAAATTACAAGGATTCCATTTTTTAGGTGCGTTAAGGGTCAACGACTACAGAAAATGGACGTATCCATGCCGCAAATCCCATCCATCTAAATGTCCGTCATACGTTCTTTTCCACCCGACATGTACATGTAACACATTTGCAGCGAAAATCCACCTTCTTTACAAGGTGCTATAAACGAGCGAGAGAAAAAATCATCAGGTGAAAGCAATAATGGAAAAAAGGACGGTAGCAAATCAAGTTGAATTTCACAGGAAAGCAAGTACGGCATCGTGCTGTAATTGTTCAGGTTCCTAGTTTTTTTTTCGTTTTGGTTTTCCTCTTTGCCAGGCGTTACACATTTTCCCAATTGAAAAAAACTAAAGACAGCACTTTTTCTCTCGCCCATATAACGAAGATAGAGTCTATCTAGGGGTTGGAATCACAGAGCTCTGATCCTGTGATGCTATCCGTTTACAGAAACAATTGAAATGAACAAGAATTGCATCTGTTCGCTTGTCTTTTTTGTCGAGTAACCGCCATGGGAATTGGATGGAGTAGACGAATAGAAATTCAAATAGTTTAGGACAAAATGGACGAAAGAATTTTTTTAGGGTTTTAATGGCAGCTACCAATCCTTGCAGTTTGGTCAAACGTGTTTCAATATCTCTATGAAAAAATGACCATAAGCACAAAGAAAAATACATAGAATATATTTCCAATCGTGATTTTTCAGTTTTATGTAATAAATGTCAACATCGTTTCTTTCGATTTTTGTTTAATTGAAAGTATGCTGACAAAGTGTGCAACAAGTACTATTATTTAGCTTAGATGAAATTCCACAGCAGAATGAACCAAATCAGTCTAAGTGAAGCGTAAGCCATTCGGTTTAGCACCTTCATAACCTAACCTAGCCTAGATAAAGCTTTCGATTGGAATAATTGTCAATTCGATCTGCCATTTTGGATGCGAAATGATTCATGTTTACTTTGAAAATCGGTTGTCGATCCGTTATTTTTATGGTTCACAGCACTAAATTTTCTATTGTTTTAGTTTTGCATGAAGACTCCGAGGTGTTTAATTGACTTTAATTCCAACGAAATCATTTCCATTCGCTCATTTTGCAGCTGTTCGCACTGCCGCCATCAGTGAACAGAACAAGTGACAGCCAACGTAAATGAATGTGCATATATTTCTACTTCACACATCACACACATTCATACCTGAAATTGTACCACATTCAAACATACGTACCGTTGCTGGTGAATTCAATTTAAGAGCACACGGAAGAACTGCCAAACCACCTTTTTGTGCTACCACCTTGGTATTGTTCTTGGTTGTGAAATGTGACGACATCGATGTACTGAAATGATTCTGAATGCTGGAGGATGATAGTTTTCCCATGTCTGCAAAATGAAAACAAAAGACTAATTCAGAAAAGTATATAATCAAATTGAAGAGATAATGTGTCTTGCGAGGCATACGATCAACATTTAAATATTAATTTTTCACGTTTTCCGTTAAGTGTTTTTCTCATTTTATTCATTCATCTTGCTTGAAGTTGTGTTTTTACATTCCGTTTGGTTGGAAGAAAAGAATATTTTCATAATTTTGAAAATGTATTCTTTGAAATGTAATTTGTCACAAGAGTAACAGAGGCAATTTTCGTTTGATGTTTTGTTGAGTGCTATAAAATGGATTGTACACGTGCAGCCGAAAGCAATTGTGCTTTATGGAATCTTTCGGGAATTGAGTTGAATTATATTATTCCAGAGCATGTCCAAAACAAAATGGAATGTTTTCATTCAGGATAATTTCTCGTTTTGAATAAATGACCATAATTTCGTTCGAGACTCTTCAGCTCATCCTGTTCTAATAATATGACCGAAATAAGAAATTTGATGCGAATTCTTATCCACGTTATGCTTTACGTAGTGAGGGTTTATATATTCAAGGCAACTTTTTGCGCTATTAAGGATTTAAGCTCACAAATTCAACTGTCCGAATTACATTTCTTTAATAAGTTCTAAAAATACACTCTTTATTTCCAATTTTAGCAAATTATCACACTTTTATCGCTATACCGTGAACAACCCTTTTCTTCAATTGAATTTGCTTCTGATCTACTGCCATACTAACGTCCTGATAATTTTCTAATGACTTTTACCTAAATTTATCGCATAATATTTATGACTCCTAAAGCATTCTCTGAATGAAATTTTGTACACAACTAAATTTAATCAACTAAAATACACAATAAACACCTCATACAAAATACATATTGAATCGAATTAGTAGACTACCAGCACCAAA
The DNA here is from genome assembly GCA_963942545.1 of Oxycera nigricornis. NCBI lineage: Eukaryota > Metazoa > Arthropoda > Insecta > Diptera > Stratiomyidae > Oxycera > Oxycera nigricornis. Next base: position 5,146,923 of record OZ012661.1, read on the forward strand.
ATCATCATTAAAACTTTGCTACCACGACGAAACAGAAGACATAAAACACCCAACACCCCGTTTCAATTACCACCGACTGATCCTTTTTATATTGCGTTTTGTCCTGCTTTATCAGTAAATTAATCTAAGCTTCATTATGATTTACTCGACGCCTTATCAATTCGGGACATAATAAAGATCAAGATTACATATACAGGACGCATTCATCCACTCATTGATTTACTACACTACAGTCCTGGCCCGTAACATTTTCCGATGACCGAACACCAGAAACCGTAACGAAAAGAAAAACTTCCTGACTGAAGTGGAAAAGTATGCGTAACGGCACGCTTATTTTTGATAGAAGAACAACATAAAAACCATCGAATTCTGGTCTAGGATACAACCAGTGAGTTACACGTTTTTTTCACTACTCTATTGTTGATTTTAGTTTGTCGAAATGTTTATGATAAATATCCGGGTTGATAAGGTGTTATTGATTTTCCATAAGACTGTCAAAAAGTCGACTACCTCCATTTTAGTTATGGTTCTGTAATCATTTTGCAGGATTCGAAATAGTATTTAGGGTGAAATAAAAGATTCTATAGACTTTTGGTTCCGTTTTTGATGGTTTTAAGGGGCTGCCAATTTAGTAGTGACTATCAGAGTTGGCGAAAAAAATTTCATTGAAATATTTGTGATAAAAAATGGATATAAATTTCTTAATTTGTGTCTTTTATGTCCAGTTGCTCCTGTTAGGCTATTGACACTACCACAAAATTACGTAGTGTCTCAATTTGTTATTTTGAATATTATCGGGTTGAAAAGCACGTAATTCCTCATACATTTTCAAATTGCCTCCGGAACGTAATTTGGACAAAATTACCTTTCAAAACGAGGTAATAATCGATACTGACAAATGCAATATATGTCGCTAGTTGATGTTTTTGAATTTACCGCTCCTTTCATTCATAACAGCTTTTATGAACTATAAGTCATCCATATTTTAAGAGCACAACTGTTGAACACATGTATCTGACAAACAAAACCATCTCAATGTAATGTAAACGGTCCGACATATTTCGGAATGCATCAATCGTAACTACGTGTTTTCAAGGAGTGTAAATAGGCTTTAAGATCTAATCCGTCCGTAGATAGACTAAATACTAAAGAAGTAATGTTAAAATGAATAAATAGTTAATAATAATTTTTGTGAAATAATAAAATAAAATAATATTATTAAAATAAATCGTGATTTCTGCAGGCTTGAAAAAATAATGTGTCAACTCACAACTTGATACGTAAAGATATAAAACCGCCATTTGGAATTAATTTGAAAAAAACGCTCAATTTGCTTGAAATAGAAAAGTTTATAGAACTCGTTTCATTGTTCAAAGTACAAAACTTCCCCAAATTAAAGATTACTTTTCTTCTTTAAGCTAGGAAAAATAGCTGGCCTGCTGAAAACCTGGCAACCTTTGAACAAATTCATTATGGGGTGATTTATGAAATATTTGGCGCATTTTTAAAAGCACCAATTTGCGTGACCAGGCGTAATTCAAGAACCTTTTTTTGTGATTTTGAGAAGAAGCCGAGTATTCATGTTTTTTTAAATTTATGCCAAACGAGCGCTTTCGGGAGATAGTTTAAAACCAGGACTGTATAGAAAAGCCAAGACTGTTTGAAAAAAACCAAGACTGTATAGAAAAACCACCCGTACGCGTTTCAAACTAGGACAAATCCGAAGAATCCCGTACGAATGGCAGCCTTATCTTCAGCAGGAAAAAAATCTAAGCAATTTTTTTTTTCGAGCTTTTAAAATGGGAAATTTAATATTTTTTTATTATAGATTGGAATAATAAACAAGTACTTAACTGCCATGGTAACTCACATCCTTGTCGACGACATTTTCAACACACTCCCTCCTACCGAAACCTTTCGTGACCATCTTCTATATATTTCCGATCGTTATTGTGCCTGGGCCTATTCAATATATCAAAAAATACCCATTGATAGATGTTGGACAGGTTAAGAGATCCTGTCAAAGCCACGGAACGAAAAAAAATCGATTGAATCCGATTGAATGGGTTCAATACAACTGACCATCAGCAACGAACCAGCGGTCAAACCCACTGAATGTGAAGTCCCTAGCATGGCTGAAAGCCATTCCTTTTGTCTTTCCCGTACAGCGAAATGTATTTCATTGACTTGCTGACCATTTGATTTATTACTTTTCGATTTGTTTAGTGCAAACATACTAGCACGGCTTTGTACGGGATCAATAGCTCAGATTGTTTATAGCGCATATAGAGACGCCATTGATAGGAATAAGATAAACCCTCAAAAAATATTATGATAGGTTGTTTATGGCCCATGAAAAGTTGATGGTCGCATTAATAGTGGACGTATTCAACACAATGTCTGATTTATATGATCCTGTGTTAATAATCTAGGACAAATGGATTTATTTAAGATGTCGTTACGTTGTTAAGAAGTTCATTATTGTATAATTGCTATCGGAATTGAATTGTTTCAAATATTTGGAGAGATTTCATTTTGACTGACTGAAAGCCAGGATATTTGTTTAGTTGAATTGATTGATAGAGAAAAAAATTGATTTCCTTTTTTCAATGCAATTTATTTAAGCAAATATATTTTATATAATTATTATTATTTTCCACTAGTATGTCTCGGGGAAGTTGATAAAAAAAATAGCCCATTTATGTGAGGTAAGCAAAGAAAATAAGTTCAAGGATTTTTCATCAACCCAACCTAAGCATAAAAAATCAGTTCAAGGATTTCTCATCAACCCAATGAGTTCCAGTGAAAACTTCTCCACCAGACCATTCTGATTGTTTAATAAAAATTCAATGAAACTTTTCTTGGACTCACCTGAAAATGTTTTGGAACAAATGAATGAGATGATAAACAGGATCGTCCAGAAACATTTTCCAGCAATTGTCATTAAATCCATTCTAACTACCGTCACAGTATGGCAACTTGCTAAATTCGAATGTATCGTTTCTACGGATTCGATTCTGCGAATCCTTTTTCAACACCAACCTCTTCCCGGAAGGAGATGATAACCAACGATCCAAAGTTGTCCTTAGCGATGGTATCGGCCTTCAGAAAGATTGTCAATTACTGACTTTTTACTAAACATCAGTCCCATTCGAGTGGTGGCAGTATTCCAACTACAAGGACTTGATAATAAACGAGCGATCATTATATTGTCCGGGACTAGCGCAGTTATTAAAGTCCTTATGAACATCATCACCATCGTAGGGAAATAGATGTCTAATTGCAGGTGTGAGAGGGGTAGTTAGCCAGGCAGCTCGTCACGTTAGATTGCCTTAATAGCTGCTGTCCTCTTCACCTTAGTTCTTAGCTGTTAACGCGCACGTACATTGACGTGCTTTTGTCATGCTAAAATTGATGCTGACATACTTTTTATAGGTGTTCATTTGTCTCCTTTTTTCTTGAAAATCGTTTCTCAAGTATGGATTGCCAGGCGACCGTTGCTGTACTAGCTGACGTTAACCTTGATCCTCGAACCGATTCCGTTGATGAGAAGCTATTTTGGCGCTCGAAGTAACCGAATGACGATATCCAGAGTAGCAATCATCGTTGGATTTATGATGGAAGCAAATTGATGAGTTCGAAATGGTTAATAAAAATAGACATGAGTCCTGAACTGGCTCAATGTGATAGCATCGTTTTCCTTGTATGAATTGAAGTGGATTTTATCGGGGTCGGAAATATTAGTCCTGGAAAAAAGAGCAGAAAAATATTATGATAGAAACGAGTATCGTACATAGTTTGGAATGAGGATACTAGGATTATGTTTTATTAATATTTTTTTTTTATTTTTAACATTTTCTTAACTGTTCAATAAATATAAAAGCTTTTTCTTCTTCTATGGATAGAAAATAATTAAAATTTTATAAGTATTTGTTTTTTTTTAGTTCATTATGGAAAGTAGTATCTAGATATATATCGACCGACCATAACGCGAGTGTAAATCGACGCAAATCAAGTCCTTGAAAAACGAGTATAATTTTCTCATTGTTAATCAATAAATGCTTTGATATTTACTGCATATTGTGCATGATTGAACATAAACAATTTTTTCAAAATGTAACATAACTTAATTGATACCAATAACATTGTAAACACATTATAACACTTTTTAAAGTCTCGTGCTTTAGAATCAAAAATATCAATTTCGGGCTGTGCCAACGACTGTCTCATTTTTTGTGTATTTTCTCATAATGATGTGGTGCAAATATTGTGTTTTTGGCGAAAGCATTTGCGGTATCTTCATTATAGTCAAATTCCGTTAAATTCAGAACTTTTTCCAGCGTCCCAACAATTTCGAAATGAATTATTATTTATTGTATAGTCGGCTAGCCAATCGAGTAGTTACTTCAATTTCGACGTCCTTAATCTGCTCTAGCAAACATAGAAGATCTTCATTATTTCAAGGCTTTAGAAAATGAGCAATGATGATTGAAAATCGTCTTTCAGATGATGTGTGTTTCTCAAATTTATGATGTATGAACAAATTGGAGGAGATTCAACTTGAATAGTTGGCTAATGGCTTCCTGCACGGTTTAGATGTTGTTAATAGTTACCTTTAAGTGATCTCATGTCAACCACCTTCAATATTGAAAATGCATCTGTAATGCTGTTATGCTCCCACAATTCTTCCACGGAATTTGAGCTTTCATTTATTTCGTGTATCACGTGTTTAAGGGGTGAGTATGGTATTTTTTTAGGTATTTTTAGGTCCATTGGAGCAAAACTGACGGAGCTACAGGATTTTAAAACTCTGCTCTTCGACGCGCTATAAACTGTGAAGGCTGTTTCACTTTTTTTTAACGCGTTTTTCCAACACTTAGCTTTTTCAAAGTCGATGAACGCTCTAACTCAAAATCTATTTATCCGATCCTTTGGAAATTTTGCACACTTACTCTGTATATAAATCACAAGGTAACCACGTCGAGATATTTTATTTTGAATGATTATAATTCGTTTTGAAATAACAAATTCATCGATTTTTTATTAAAACAGTTTAAAAAATTCGTTTTTTTACTTAGAATTGATACTAAATATTGAAAAATCGCTAAAATATATATATGCACGTGATTACCTTGGGAAACTCATAAACTAACGAAATCTTGTTTGTTTTTGTCATCAGATGATCGGGTGGTGAGTTATGCACTACACCGCAAAACTACTATTCTTTGAAATGTCTACAAAAATTTGCTGTCCGTGACTCAATAATCAATATTTTTAGACCAAGATGTTACAGAATACTCTTGAATAATTATATTATTATGTATTTTGTTCAGTAATAAATTTATATTTACAGCGTTTTCAAAAAAATCCTACAAATATGCTTAAAACATGTAAAATTACCCAAACCAAACTCCCCCCATTAAAGTTTCATCGGACATAATAATCTTTAAACAATTTGATCGTTTCCTGATTTATATTTCAGAGATTTGATGTTCGGAACGAGAAAAATATCTTTTTCCACAATAGAATTTTTTTCGAAAAAATCAACCAGCAAAGTTTTCAAACGACAAAAAAAAACATTTTCTTTGAAACAAACGTTTTTCTTGGGACAAAATTTTTGACAAAATTTCGAAACTTTTATTCAGTAAAATAAATTGTTTGAAAATGCGGGGAAAATTATTATTTATGCATCATATTATGGTTGCAGTAGAGTTCAAGAAGCCTTAATTTTATTCTGAAAGAGTAAATTTATGGACTGTATAGTAAGCATTGCTTTCAATGGTAATACCATGCAATGTCCAATGTTTACGCATCGAAAATTTACGGTCAATTGATTTCTTTTAAAGAAATTTCATTAAGATTTTAGGGTTTGCATGTTGTCCATTTATATTTTCAACATATTAAAACAATTAAGTCAGCACAACTATGGACATATTCAAAACGGGAAAACACCGAAGTTTAGAGAATCTTGCAACACATGGCAACACTAACAATAAAACAAAAAAAGTCTCCAAGCATGCAAAGAAAAAAACAAAAGCGTCATAATTATCTAATGCTGTATAGATTAATTAGGCCGCCATTATATATAAGCATTCAGCATTCATAAGAAGGTTGAATTTCAAGCGGGACAATCATTACCCACTTCACTTACTGGATGGAGCTTAGAAACAAGAAACGAGAAATCATAGGTCAGAGTTTTTTCGCTATATTCGAATAATAGAATTTTTGTGGATACTAGTTAACGTTTCTTCATGTCCATTGTGCAAAATATGTTATAGCAATGCTGCTAACCAATAAAAAGCATAGATGTCGGGTGAGATGTATGACTGATCAGGAGGTTTATAATGAATACGTAGTTAAATTTGTACTGAAAAAATGTATCACGTAGAATCGTTCAAACGATTCGTATGTGGAGTATGATTTTTTTGTTAATAATTGGAAAATCATTGAATATATGTATTAAAGTGTCATCTTTTAACTCGAGCCTTTATAAATAAACACCATTGCCCTTTCGAGAAATACGATATAGTATTTTGACCTTCAAATGATTGTTGATTGTTGTTGATGTTAATTTGATATTGAAAAATAGGAAGAAAAAATCTTAGGAAAAAATCATTTAAAATTTATGATACATATTTCATATACCCACAATCGGCATCGTTTGAAAGTCATGTAAATTTCCTAACCAAAATGGAATATTTTATAGATCAGAATGAATTTTATCATTCTATACAATGATTGAATGAATGTCTGTGGAATAAAAATATTGTCTTTATTTTTTTTACATAAATGTTTAATGTAGGCATATGCGACTGAGGAACAGGCTAAAAAGAAGTCGTTGATTAAAAGTAAAGGTATTCTTCATTAAAATACTTTTTCATGCAATCTTTCTGCATGCTCTCTATATTTCTACTTCCACACTCAAATTGCATCGAAATTGTCGTTCCAATTGCGAAAATTAAAACATATACCAAAACATGGCAGATTTCTATGGTGAATATTTATAGACTATCACAAGATGCAATAAGAGTAAAAAATATTAATTGTAAACGAGGGTGGGACTTGAAACTGTGAAAAACGTGTCCAATTATGTTTAATGAATGAACGAATGAGTAGCTCGAGCGGAAAAAAACCAATGGAGCATAATCAACTCATTTATTTTGCAAGGAAGACACTTTGCAACAGTGACGGTTAATTCGATTTTAATTAAGTCATTGCAGTATTAAATAGGCAAATAAGTAGATGCAACACTTAGTAAGGGAATAGCTTTGGCTGGATTCATATACGTTTAACGGTTGTAAATGTTCAATTATGAGCTTGTGTTTTTGAATTCAAAACTAAGGAGCTTCTCGAATAAACCTTTCCATCATAGAGCTGGGAATGATAATTAATTTTGTCTTATCAAAGCATCCTCTAGCTTTTACTATCAAAGGTGATTGGTATTCGCCTAACGAGTGGCCAATCTATTTACATAGCAGCTATCCAAACAGAAAATACATCTGGCGAATGGAAATCAAAGAACACTCCAGAAAATTACTTCCAACCAGACCCATATGCTAACGATCCAGAATGCCATTCAATCGGGTGGATTTAAACTCGGCCAATCTTTTTACCTTTTATAACTTCAATATTAACTAATTCCTTTTGATTATATTTCCTAGAGCTTGTGCACGTATAGCGAAAAAAATGCTGTTCGCGTTCAAGATTAACAGGATTATTCGCTCAAATCCCTCTCAAAGGCGCTTTAGCACTCATTCGTTTATGTGTTTGTTCATCTATCCTGGCCGTTTGGTGCATTTTTTTCATAAAAACGCTTGCCTACCGTTTGTATTCGAACACGATGCCCTATTTATCGATTTCATTCACCCGACATGACCTTGTTATAGTCCTTCGGTAAGTTACACTCGACGAGGAGCTGAGCTATTAAGCTTGCCGACTTAAATCATCGACACTAATTCGCTTTGCTTAAACGAGGGTATTAAAGTTTTTGCTTACTGGTGTTGAAAAAAAAGCACCGGTAAAATATAACAGAAAGTTAATGATTTCAATTTGGGTTGATTGAGAACAGGGGAGGATTGATTGAATAGGCGCCACAGAGGAGGGTCAATCAAAGTTGTAGGAAATATTTGAAAGTGATCAATCAGTACTAAAGAGTAGCTTCAGTTTTTCGACTACGGCAGATAAACTATGAGCAGCCGAAAGACCACTTCACACCATTTGCATTACTATCCGCACTACAATCTGTACTCGCATCATTATAAGTGACTCGCGGACCCGTCGATGGCTTCTCTAAATGAATCTCAGCTATCATCTGACGAACTAGCTAATAGACTGTCGGCTAATATCTCAGGCCTAATTTTCTTCTTATTTGAATGAGAAATTAGCAACGAGTTAAGTTCAGTGCAGCTTACTTCTGTTCATTACGAAACGCAGAAAAATTCTAGCTGCCATATCAGTATCAACGGATCAAATAGTAAGTAATTCTAGTGAATGTACTTTATACGTCTAGTTGGTTGCGTTACTTACAAGCAAATAAAAAATCTAAGTATCGTACAATCAGGTAATGCACGTCAATTGCATCGCGGTAAGCAACGTAGAGTGCTAGCTCCAAAGTATTCCCCGCAGCCGGTATCGCGCCCACAAGTGAGCGAACATTCAACGTCGACTTGACTATGGTCGTAAGCGTCGTGTGAAGTGGTCCAAGATTGAGCTGACGTTCTATTGATGATGATGTAATTTAAAAAGACTCAACAAAACTCACAAAAAATTTGTATAATTTGGTGTTTCAAAAAAAAAAATACTTAGAAGAACATAAACACCATCCATATCCATGAATAAACGTTGTGTACCTCAGGTTGAATATAATTTCATTTAAACATTTGTATCCACTCTAACAACGTGCACAGTAATTACAACTTCATCAACATTTCATTTGCATTTGGATGATACCTTCTACATTTTTAATACTCATCTTCCTCAAATATTTACCGCGACCGACCATACAACAAGAAGAGTGCACTTCTAATGCGTTTCAACCGACATGATCCTTTACATCCTTTGCCGGCAAACAAACCATTAATTGAGATACCCATAAGATATCAAAACTTTATTTCTTCAGTTTATAGCTTGGACGGAGGATGGATGGATGGATGGATAGGGTGGGGTTCTCCAAACCGCAACCGCCTTGCCTTTGCAACAAACGCGAAACATTCCATCACCATCATCATATTCCATGGTTGATCTGGCCGAGTTCGTTCGTTGGCGAACGAAAAAAATATCTTTTTATCTTTTAATGAGAAGATAAAAGCCTTTCATAAAGTATTTTGACAGATTTATGAGCAGATACATCTAATCTAATACCTTCTCGTTTGGATTTGTTGTATGTATTTAGATTTCGGGGATGGAAGGAAACTGGGGACTTAGATACTCTCAGATTTGCATCTAGATACTCCTAATGGAGAATCTGGTGGCGGGTCGCTAGCGAGCGAGCGAGTTAAGGAAAGAGAAAATAGCATTATAAATTTTTGGGCTTTTAAAACCAAAATGTAATTAGTGAATGTTAAGATTATGGTGGGAAATTTATTATTGTTGAATTTGTTGAGATGTTTTGCGCAGTTTTAGGACCATACAAATTTTCTAACTAAACAAACGTCCTTAGTAATGTGTTGGATTTGGAATTTCAGTCGAAATGATGCCATCACATAAATTAAATTTTAGCTAGAAATGATGGCAGTTGAGGATCAAATGTGACTTTTATGTTTGTTTATTTGATTTTGAGATGTTTTATTGGACCCTCAGATTGAATTTTAGTGAGAATAATTTCGTGAGTGTTCTGAGAATATATTTGATTCCTGTTCAGGGAAAAATTTAGAAAATAACGAGAATATTTACAGAGTATATCAAACAAACAGGCAAGTCTAAGTTTTAGGAGAATTTTTTGAAATCAAACTAACATTTATGAATATTTGAGAGTATTAATCTAGTAACCACCACGTGAAATTATTTGAGTCGATTATAAACACAGCAACCTCATCAATTAGACTTACACCTTTTTTTATACAGTCCACAGTTAACAGCTGTCATTTCTACCATGTGACACATGTCACTCAGTGCTGCCAATGCTATTATCTTAAGTTAGCCTTATATTGCACTCTTCTACAGTGCAGTAAAAGCGTTATTAGTATATTAAATATAGATTAAGAAATATGTTATATCTGAAAATCAACTATTTACTTGAAACAATATGCCGGCAAATATTTCATCATGACCATGTTGTCTTCAAAGTTGAAGCAATAACAATGCAACAGTTTGCATGTTTATGAATAGTAAATGTTTGCATCCTGAAAGATTCTTAGTCGGATTAAATGAGATAATCCATGAAAATCCAAGTTTATTGTGGATTTTATATGATGAAAAAGAAGTTGATGTTATGTACAACAACTGACAACAATGAAATACTCCTGAATGTAATCAAAGGAAAGTTTTGATGAAAACCACAATCAACAGAGCAAACTTTATCGAAAACTTCACATTTCATTTTGCATTATTGTATTGCCAAAGCAAGACTGAATGTTGTAGACACATGCACATATAAAGATGGAAACATGCTCGAACGAGGGAAAGTTATCGTTGAAAATGGAGTTTCCATGGCTAGTAAAAGCTGATTGTGTATACGAAAAGTACATATTGTGGGTGGATAATATAATGTTGATATCCGATAATCTGTTCTTGAGTAAATTTATAGCTGTATAGCATGATGGAGATGGTATATTCTATAAGATAGGATCATTGTGAAAAGTTTATACAATAACGTATTCTTACAAAGTTTTATTTTTTTGTAACCAGAAATTCTCAAAAATAAACTCAACCCTAATCTACATTCGAAAGCAGATTGGTTATGATACTACTTTATATCCAAAAAATGAATAAAAATGTTTAAATCCTTAAATATCATCTCATCATTTTAATAAATGCATATTTTTTACCAATTTATTGATCCCTTTCTCTCAAAAATCTCATTTTTCATACATTTCTTTCACTGCGATTCTCAGACTGTACTTCTAAGTTACTAAATCTGTTTTTATACTTGTTTGTTAGCAGCAATTTCAAACAAGTTTGATAAAGCTTTTCAGACTTTTACAGTATCCCGTTTCCAAAGGAAAAGTTTTTTAATATCTTTCTAGGGTTTGTTTTAATTTGCAAGGATAAGGCAATTTTGATTGGATATTAATTACGAACGGATGTTGAGTAATGATTTTAGATTCTTTGTAGATCAATGAATTTTTAGTTGCTTTCGAGAGTTTGAAACGACTATATTTGAGATTTGATCTGTTTGCTTATTTTGGGGTGATTAACGAACTTTTCATTGGTCAACGGAAAATGTATTGTTAAATATCGGGCAAACAAATGCTGATCTTTTCTAGTTTTTCGATTCTAATTTCCATTTAAGGATGCAGTGAGTGAAATGGTAATGTTTGCCTCGCTTGAAATTCAGGTGATTCTGGCGACGTCTGCCAACAGGGAAGATGTGAAAGCTGCATTCATCATGCATGATCCCAAAAAATTCACATAATACCTCACTTCATTTTTATTAAAGAGTAGCAAGAATTTAATGAATAAATAGTTTTTTCTATTTTTCATCATGTTACGCTCTACAGCTCCTAAATTTTAGTGTAGAAAATAGTGATTTTGGTCGCAAATTAAAGGATACATGTTATCCTTATAGCGATAATTTAAAATTGACATCATGATGTTGTACCTACTTGTGAAGATATAATCACTTAAACATTGGTCATTGACGCAAAAATTTTGTACAATTAGAAAAAAGTCCTTTTTTATCCCTAATATACCCGATTAATGTCCTTTTTTTCTTACATTTTCGGAAAGATCATTGTGTTTTATCATAGATTCACCTAGAATGTCTATCCTTTATTGTTTTTCTAAGCACTGCATGCAGTGTATAGCAAAAACGAAATATCCAAAAATTTCTTATTTTTGAAGAAATTTCAGGCCCGATATTTCTTCAAAAATAAACAATTTTAAGCTATTCTATATTCGGTATTTTCTGCATGGGTTCCTTAGAAAACCGATAAAGGGTTAGACAATGTGGGTGTGTTTTTGGTAAAAGAAAATAATCTTTTCGAAAATACAATAATAAAACTAATTATTTACTAGTCAATAATTTATGCATAACATTGAAAGTATTTCTTTTTGCGCGCTCCAGGATATTTATTTTTATTTAATTGTATCACTTTTCAATACGACATGCAATATCTACGTACCATATTGTTTTCAAGTCGTGTTGAAGAAATTCGGGTGAACGTTAAGATTGTGGCCTCCACCCCCGAAGGGGTTGGGAGTAATAGGGATCGAAAGAAGGGGTTCCCCTACTACTATGGCCTATTTCCAGAGATCATATAAAACCGTAAAATGGAGCTGGGAAACGATTTTTAAACTCAATAAGAAATCGAAAAAATTTCAAAAATAATTGTAATACTTTTTTTATTTTTACAAAAAAAAATTATTGTTCTATTTTTTTTCGGTTTCTAAACAAGTCTAAAAATCATTTCCCCGATCCATTTTACGGTTTCATATGATCTCTGGAAATAGGCAAATTATCCATTTTTTAGTGGGGGAATCCCCATAACTTCTCACGGAGCAGTGACCGCCGCGAACTCTTTATGCCTTAGTAGTGGGGGGAACCCCCTTCTTTTGATTATTCTTAACACCATTCCATTCGGGGGGGGGGGGGATAATCTTAACCTGTATCGAAATTTGAAATCTCTACCTATTCGGAAATATTCCACCACGATTTTTTTCTTAAACTGAAATACTTCGAGGTTCAAAGCGAAAAATATCCTCTGATGAATTTTAACCACCATATTTTTTTGTATCTTTCTCCATCTGAATGATGGACTGTCTGAAAAAATTGCCAGACTCTCATGGCATCGTCTAGCACTTTTATTCTTATCGAATTTATCTTCAGGTGTTATCCAAACATGCTAACAATATTTTGCAATCACTTTCAAGCGTAACTCCGCCCTCCACCTCGTCGTGCACTTGAGTTGCTAAGATAATTGCAGACTAAGCGCTCAAGGTGTCTCCACGCCTCATTTTCCGCATACAAACCCAAGATTTTCCCGACAGTGTTTGCCAATCAGAAGCAGGAATTTCCGTTGGCTCACACGCACGTTCGCATCTTATGGGGCCACGATTCAGGCAAAGTTGAAAATAAATTTAGCGACATATTAAAATTAATGTTTCATAAATTCTTCCCATGTTTTTTTTATTCTGCGGCGCATTAGTATTTCGTACCGTACGCGATACATTTATGAAATATGTATGTCCTGGATATGATGCGACGCGATGTGATATGCGTGCCGTTTATGGTTCGCTCCATCATCCTCGTCATGGTGGTATCAAGATGATCGAGGATGATATTTTTGAGGCAAGCACGTACATATGCTTGGACAGATATACACCACTGGAAAATGGGAAAAGCCTTGATGCCGTGGCATCTGATTTATCGACAGCAGGTGCCATAAAAATCCATTAAAATTGAAAGTGTAATTTGCTCATGTTTAATTTGCTTTTTGCTCCCGTTTCAACAGCGATATAAATTTCCATCCGATTTTCCGGGAGTGAATGACGGCTCCTATGTTCATATTAATTAGACGAATTCTTGAAGTGACACAGCTCCAATCTTTCGGGAAATTAATTGGCTCATTTCTGCAGAGAGAAACCATAGGAGGTTTTCACTTGGCGGAACGCATTCGATTGATGGTTATTCCAAGAAGTACCGAAGAGGGATCAACAAGTTCGAAATGTGTTTTCTGGAAAACACCTCGCAATAGAGTTCAAGCGTTCAATTGGCCGTTTTGTGTCGCTCACCAGCTATTTTAAATCCAATCCTCGATTCAACTAATTATAATTAACGCATGTTTTCATCTAATTTTTGGTCTCCATCGCGTCGTCGGCTCGTAAACAGACATCTCGAAATATTTTCAACAAATACCTCGTCCCCGAACAAATATGACGACAGTTATTAGCATGATTTACTGCGACTCAGTCAAAGAGATTTCCCGGCGATCCTTTCGACACTCAACTCCCCAGGGACATTCCATGAACGAAAACCATCAATCGTTTTCGGTGCTAATTAAAGGGAACGAACAGTGCACGGATATTACACACAGAGCCGCCGTAAAGCATATCCTTGCTGCCGCAGCCGTTGTAGTAGCTTGTAACCTGGAATCCAGCAAATCCACAGTATTGGGAAAAAGGAAAAGGGAAAATGGAAAATTAAAGGGAAGGCGACGGTTGCCGCTGGGAAATGGCAATATGAGGATTGTATGTAATTCGGTGGCATTAGCATTACATTCGCTGTAGGCTTCATTAATGCCCTCGTGCAGTGAATAAATGAGATACAAAGGAGCCGAAGTGTATTTGAAACACAACCGAAGAGTGGCATCCCGAACGAGCTCTTTTTCAGATTCTTGCGGAATTAATTACCGGCAAATTAGCAATTGTTTACAGCACTTAGCACGTACGTACGAGTAAATGTATGTGAACCGTGAGGTGAGGCCTTCTGAGCTGCAGAGGGATCAGACATTAGGGGGACGTGCTAAAGGATTTATGGCCTGGAATTGTAAATGTTTGTTTTCATTTTCAATAATAATATTGAAGACAAGCATCGTAAATTTTGCTTATTGCTGGGTTCAACTTTGATGATGAATAGGTAACAATATTGAAGGGTGTTGTAGGGGTGGTTGTGTGTGGTTTTCTTTAATTTCATCTAGGAATTACAGCAGAATGTTTATAATCAAATTATTTTTCTTCATGGTTATTTTCAGCGTCAATTCTTTCCAATAATTTTATTTCAATTGAAATACGTAAAATAAAATATGACGCACAGTTCCAACCAAAATAGGTCGTCACTTTCGTCAGACACTTTTTACGGTAAAATTTGTAAAGTTTTATCCACTTTTAGACAATTTTTACGGTAATATTTGTTAAATTTTATCCACGACAAATTTTATTGAAAACTTTCTTTCCAAAGTTCTTATACTCACCATGTTTTCGAATTAAAAAAAACATTTCTTACAAAATTTCGGTATGGAAAACAGTTATTTGTGTAAAATATTTCAAAGAAAAGTTGTGCTCATAGCTAGGTACCAAAATATTTGAAAAACCATGTGATTTCACAGGCACAGTGAAAGCTAAGAATATTTTTTTTTGTTTTACACGTCTCATAAATTCTTTTTATAAATTTAAATACGTTTATTGCAAAACTTCTCGAAAAATGGTTTTTAAATTATTGATTCCGAAAACAATTTCCCACTTTACTTCAAATCAAATTATTTTATCGAAACATTCTTCTGGAAAGATCCATAAACCACGTGTAGTCTAAAAAAGCAATAAGTCTTAAACTCTTCCTATTAAAAAATTCGTCGAAAATTAATTTCGAACGAAATTTTTATGGAAAAAAATGTCTTACAATTTATGATTAGATTTTGGTGTTACTTATCACAAAGATTTTTAAAACCTGTAGCGGTTCACTATAAAGATTTAATTCTTGCGTAATAAATTTATTTATAGTTTATTTGACATCGGAGGCTACTTTCGAAATATTTAAATTTATAAATATTCATTTTTTATAAATTTATTGATTTGCTGGAATGATTATTGTACGACTGTTCAATTTTCAAGTTAAATATAATTTTTCAGTCTCACTATAATTTCGCCACTATACAAGTACAACTTTTCCCCAAATCTTTGATCTCAAGAAAATATTTTGCATCAAAACTTTTTGTTGAATTTTAACACAAGATTTCACCACAAATTTTCGCGGATTTTTGTGATAAAACTTTAGATGGTTTTATCAAAATATTTATCATGATTTTTACCATGAAGATTTTAGTGTTTTAACTTGTATTTTTGTGTAATGATTGTCATTAAAAATTTAGCCCAATTTGATTTTGTTGATATGAGAACAGTGCTGGGTTAAATGGCGGTGTATAATAGGCTATTGCTTCGGCCCTCATTATGAGAGGCTGTCTTATGGAGGGACCTGAAATGATATATAATGCATATATCAAATAATCGAAAATCAGACGGTACAGGTTAAGATTATGACCCCCAACCTTGAATGAGGTGGTTACTACTACGGCACACAAAGTTCGCTGCGGTCACGGCCCCATGAGAAGTTATGGAGATTCCCCCACTCGAAAAATGATTATTTTGCCTATTTCCAGAGATCATACGACAATTGATCTGGGAAGTGATTTTCAGATTTTTTTAAAAGTCGAAAAAATTTAAAAAATAAAAGGATTTTTTTTTGTAAAAAAAATTTAAAAAAATTAAAAAATCATAAAAAATGCCGAATGGCATTTTTACCATAAATATAATATAAATAGGGGTAACACCTTGGACACACGTTTTGCACCCCTCCCGCCGTCCTCAGTCCCTTCACCCTCTCGCGGGGAGGGGACCAGGATGCGGAAATAGGCAAAATAATCATTTTTCTAGTGGGGGAATCCGCCGTGGCCGCCGCGAAATTTTTATGCCGTAATAACAGGGGAGCGCCCTTCTTTCGATCCCCTCTACTCCCACTCTATTCAGGGGTGCGGGCCATAATCTTAACCTTTACCAATCAAACAGTATCCAACAAATTTCGTATCAAAACATTCAATGTCAAACTCAATAAATTAACTGGTAAGTTAGAAAACCGTTGCTGATCACAGGGATAACACATAATAAAAGACCCAACCGCACTTATTTTGCGGTATCACACATGGTATACCACTTTACACCAGACAATCTAGAGGGAATGCATCCTAGAGATTTAGTTTGTTCGCACGTCTTGTCCTTATCTACTTTTTCCTTATCGGTGTACCGGATCTTGAATAGGAAAAATCAATTTTTGCCCTTATTTTACTGTAGTAAAGCAGACTTGCGCCTAAAAACCTTGTGAATTAAACTGCATAGCTTTGAATTGTGAAAAATGATTTTCCACATCGATATTTTTTTTGAAACTTTCGAATAAATTTTATGGTGATTGAAAATTTCAGGTAGCATACTTCATTTCTGCAAGCATTGGTGCACAAACACCACTAGATTTCGTTGTAGATAATCAGCCAGCACTTTTAATTATTATAAATATTTTTGCTAGTCTGTTGATAGGTAGGCATGCGGCAAACAAACCAAACAGAAATAACATATCGCGTGAAATAAATGACACGAATATCCTTCCACACATGCTTTCGTTCATCTTTCGTGTCATGTGCCATGTGTGCGATGGGTGCTTAGCAGTTGTTGAGTAATTGCACTCGAAACGTGGTCTATCCACGATTCAAAATATATTCCATTGATTCGGAAGGGCGGCAATTATGACTAAGTTTACACTTCCCTACGCTTGGCTGGTACTCCCGGTGCAACGCTGCTCCAAGCCCTACAGCATCCACGCATAGCTGAGTGCATGAACATCCTCTTGCCTGAAGATAGTATGAAAAGTGGATGATACTCTTCCCGGATATGCAAATTGTGCATCGGGCCTAGCTGGTCGGGGTTGCTCCTGTTCCGCTATTTACCCCGGACCATATGTCGTTTATAAATTTACCCACATGTCGAAATATTGTAGAAACAGCGAACTTGGTCGTGGAATCCAGGACATTAGCGATTAGAATTGTTTCATTGACACATTCGAAAGGCATACGAGGACTGAGTTCATATCCACGTAGGTCAGGAATTCTGCAAAATGTGGGATCAATGTATCTCGATCTATATTTGGCTTTTATCACCAAATGAGTTTTCATTTGCATTCAATGTTGTTAAATGAGACTCCGTCATTCCATGGAGTGTGGATGTTAGATTAATTGCACTGTAAGTGTTCTAGCAAACACGGAAATTTGCTATGTAGCTATCCGAGCGATCATTTTCATTGTCAATTTGCAGAGAAGCGATTAAAACATTGAATTCAAAGCCTAGAAAGCATATTATCTAAAACATAGCTCTTCAGTTCATTTCTTGGAAATGTGATCCTACGTTTGTCATCAGAGCTACCATTTTATTGTCCAGGAGTATGTTAGAAAAGTGACCCTACCTAGCTATGCATCCAGGCCTTGCTTTGCTCGACATTCATTCTATCGAAATAAAAAGATACTAACAACGCTATTCAGTGTAAATTCTTAAAAACAACTTTCGTAAAGTTTTACAAATAACAATCCTTGATAAGGTTGTATAATTGTTTGCGACCAACAAATAGTTAAATAACTCCTTCTTTGAAGCAATCGGGAACTTCACTTCCACTCAACATTTTTCACTCATTTTACTCTCGCAACAGAAGCTTTACAAGTAGTCCTTGCAGCTACCAACGCAAGAAAGTGCCTTTTATGCTCCTTTGAGACTACCGCACGAAAGTCGAGAACCTTATAGCAACAGAGAGATTTAGGAAGGACAATGAAAATGCAATTATTACGGAGTATAGAAGCAATTGTATCAATTATGAGATCGCCTAAGGAAATGTTTTTTTTTTCGCGGAGAAAATTCCAACGGAAGAATGAAAATTTCGTTGAAAGATTGTTCAGAGCTACACACACAGTCACAATTTGTGAGCTTCTGCTGTCGTGCAGCTAAAGGAATATATTCAAATTAAGTGCATATTCCCATTTTACGTTACAGAAAATGTATTTTTATTTGCAGAAAATTAAGGCATGGCTTAAACCACTTGGAACTATTTTTAAGGCATCTTTAATATGGCCAAAAGCTATCCAGGATCCAGTTGCTTTAACTACCCATCTCTAGCTTCATTTTTCAAGGAGATAAGATTCACATCCCTTATCTATTTCACGTTAACGTTTCGTTAAGCTCCCTATGTTTTTGTATTGAAAGATGATCGAAGAATACAGTGCCTTTCCCTCTCATCTTCTTTCGAAGGACAATATTTTCGGGTCTTGCTGTTATCCTTGCAGTTTTCGATGTTGGTCTCTCTATCGCTTTTCAAAGGAATGTACATAGGTATGTCTACGGGATGCTGCCTTGGGAAAGTTTGAATGATTTGCAGAAGCTGAATAATGTAGAGAGGGTAGTAGGTAGATGCCAAGGCTGACAAACTTATTCTCTCGGCAAGAATACTTTGTCTCGGCCTTTGTTGCCTTTAACATCTCAAGGACAAGACAAATAAACAACTTAACAGACTTGTAAATAGTTCGGCACAATATAAAATGAAGGTTCTTGTGGTTAGAGGCTACGAAATAATTGTTGCCGACTTTCAAGAGCTCAACGAATTGAATCATGAAGACAAGGGATGGTATTTGTCAGTGAAGACACTTTTGTAGGCACCTTTTCGTTATTTTCATTGAATTTCGTTACAATTTTTCATGTTAATATTTCGATTAAAATTTGAATACGCCAACCTCGATTTCAATCAAATATTTTACGAAGCGGCGAGATTGAGGTTGGGTGAATAAATTCTTGAATAGTTTAGTTGTTGAACGTAGATTGCTATTAAGCAAATGACTGTGTTAATTGGCAAAAAAGGGTGAAGTTCGCAAATGGACGCGTATTCAAGACTTTCGGTGCAGGAAAATTGAGATTTTTGGGACCATTTTTTCGTTTACCATCAATTAGTGGAGTTAATTGATTACGAATCCATTTTAATTTGCCGGATCAGATATTAAATGTCCGTTATTTTAGCTAGCGTTTGACACCCACACCACAAGTAGAACCATATAAAAAATAATAGAGACACGTAAAACTATTTGAGAAACCTCGGAACGTGTAAACAGAGTTGCTGTGATGCAAGGAGGAACATAGGTCTCAGATAGGTGCCAATAAATATTAATGAACAAATGCAATTAAGGAAAAAATGGTACCTATCTTCCTCGTCATATGTGATAGAGTATTAGTAGTCACGTTGAAGTATACCGATACGTTAAACAATAGAAAATGAAAGCCGATAAAATATTTTTCTTTAGAACGATGTTGGGTGTATCATTTATCGCAATTGGTCAAGTTTCGAAAAAGCCTTGAATAATTTTCACCCGGGGCGAAAAGTACTCAAGGCTTAGCAAAAATTCTTTAAGCTACCTAAATTTAATGACAATCTGTAAACACAAAACCAATCCACTGAGACTCGTAGAGTAGAAAAAAAAATTTAAATTATACTCTTGGATTTCTTAATGTTTAGAACGACGGCCAAATATCTCTGGTGTCATGGTCAAATGAACGACATACTAAGTGTTCGATAGATGGGTTCGAATCTAGGGTAATCTCGTCGCACGAAAAGGGTGGCTTTCAAATTGATTTTCACAGCCATCTCCAGTTTGGATTACCAACTATGTGATCAGTTGCATCTCCACAGCGAATATCGTTCGTTCCAATATCTTTTATATATACTCGGCTTTAACAGCGAATATATTCGATTTAAATTCATTTAAACTTATGAATTTTCATCAAAGTATATAAAAAAATTCCATAAATAATTCAAACCTTCTTGAAACTCATCTTAATCACATTTGACCAGAGCGTGTATATAAAATTCACCTGGTTGACTTGGCACTCAAATGGCAAGCGTGTAGGTGATACGAATTCGGTC